>OX578063.1:16127824-17344824 GCA_951215215.1 Andrena trimmerana | reverse complement strand
CTGACACGTGTCTTTTGATTCTTACCATACCTCCCACAGCGTGTGACGAGTCGTATGCAGTACACCGTACCTGTGCGTGCATGTGCGTGCGTGACGACAGCATGCGTTCTCCCTCCACTGGTAACATGCGTTTTCCCCCTCCTTACCTTGGCGGCGGCACGCGTCCCCCAAAACCCACCCGCATGCCCCGCGACTACGGTGTGCTACCCCTCGCCTCGCTTCACCCCCTCGCCTACGGTCCGCTACCCCTCGCCCCGCTTCACCCCCTTGCCTAAGGTCCGATACCCCTCGCCCCGCTTCGCCCCCTCGCCTACGATGTGGTACCCCTCACACCGCTTCACCCCCTCACCACCAATTGGATTAGAATCGGCCCTGTATACCTACTCCGGCACAATCACCCGAACCTACGGAGCCCGCGGACGACGATAGTGAACGACGCCCAGGAGCACCCCGAGATTCGTACCCAAAATCTCGACCCCAGGCGTCGCGGCACAACAACTGCATTCCACATTAGAGCATACCGATTTCGCGCAGGCACGACCCTCAGGAGGCGTTGCTACGCTCAACTCCTATGTTTTTCTCCGTCGCACGGCCCTCTACTTACTCTCTCTGTTAACTTTTCGTCCACTGTTTACGCTGATAACGGTCAGGTCCCGCGTTTGGGATGTAACAGTTATTCCTTGGAAATTACCACGACCAATCGCATGCGGTTCAAATTGTGGGTAGTAGTGTGAGCTGCGCAGATCGGTCGCAAATCGGTAGGGGCGTCGGTATGCTCTTATATGGAATGCAGTGTAGGTATGTGTATTACGCAATTACGTTGTAACTGAAGAGCTCTTTCCCACGGGGATACATGTGTGCGATACTTGTATCGCGAGCTGTCTACGATTTCATTCGCACGGCGATACACGTATGACACGTGTATGGTGGATACCGATTATACATTGTTTATAGAAGCGTTCACAGAACAACTCTCGTATCGTGATACTGATTTCGTGTATCCCCCAAACGTTGGCCGCATGATACCTTTCGTATGAAGTCGGCAAACGAAACGTTGTAACGGCTGAACCCTTTCACACGGCACGTGGAGAGGTGGCAGATATTCTAAATCATTTAGATTTTAGAAGTTCATGAAATAACTAATAAATGAAAAGTTCCCCTTTAATGTCTAATGCTGTTTATGGGATGAATCCAATGTTTCCTCTTCGCTCGTTTATTACTACATCTTTCGTGTATAATCCAAATAGATAACGCTTCAATCTCATTCATATTTCTTCAGAGAAATATTTTGTCCAAAAATGTGTGGGGTACGAGAAGATTTTTTTTATTGAAGAACAAATGATCGACACGTAGCGCGATACGTGTTTCGCCCCGCGCCCTGTGAAAGAGTCCGCTCGTTTCCACGTTTCATCTGTCGACTTCAAACAAAAAGTATACGGGGTACACAAAATCAGTATCGCGATACGAGAATCGTCGTGTGAACGGTTCCTATGTGTAGACTGTTTAGTCTAGTGGGCCGCCTCCTTGGGCCTGTGAGATAGTGCAGACGCCTTTAGCGTCGTAGGGCTGTTACGTGCGTAACGAATTCGGCCCATCCGCCTGGGTCACGTATTGTAAACAGGCCAGGCTCTGCTTGTCCTGGGAGCCTGCGTAAAGGCTCAGTCAGTTGAGTTCGTCCTTAGCCTCCAGACTGTAACCAGTCTGTCTTCGTAGCTTTAATAAACGTTCATAGTTATTGTTACATCTTGTGTTTTATTGAGACCACCTCCTACAAATCTTCAGAAGTGGGATTCGTACGGTTTTTGGATAGTGTGTGAAGTTTTTGTTCGCGACTATCAACTTTGGGCAGATAACCGCTGTGAACGTGGTACTTTTGTTTCGATCGCGAAGCCACCAGTGTGCTCGTGATATTTAGTGGGTTAGGAGGTGACTCTTTTGTGGTGAACGTTTAACTTTTGTGTGCGAACGAACTCGTTAGACCAGCCACAATGCCTGGAGGAAGGAAGACGTTACAGGACCTCACTATGAGTGATTTGAAGGAGCTGCTGCGCGCTAAAAATTTGGCTGTATCCGGCAGCAAGAACGAGTTGATTGCCCGCTTGATAACCGCCGATCCAGAGATTGAGGATGATATTCAGCAACCATCCGATACCAACGGGTTTGATGATACGCAGCCTCCCACTCATCTATTTGGCGATCAGCCTTCAGATGGACCTTCAACGGCTCCTATGGTTGATGTGCCTGTTGAACGAAGAGAGGTAGAACTTCTTCGGCGTGAACGAGATTTGCTTCAGCGCGAATTGGATTTTGAGCGGCGTTCGAGGGGTTCGTCAGCGACACCGCGAACTTTTAAAAAGAATGTACCAGTTAGATGACGAAGCCACCACAACCTTGATGGTACTGCGCCTCCGCGGTAAGGCTTTAAAGTGGTTTCATTCAAAACCGGGTCTCATCGAATTGCCTGCTTTATTGTTGTGGGAAGAAATGCGGAAGATGTTTAACAATCGACCGAACAAACAGGCTGCTAGAAAAGAATTCGAGGACCGCGTTTGGCAGAAATCCGAATCGTTTAGCGATTATTTTCATGATAAAAAGACGCTCGCGGATAGGGTTTTGATTGATCCAGAGGACCTCGTCGATTACATCATCGATGGAGTACCCGATGTTTGGCTAAGAGACCAAGCACGAATGCAGCGTCTCAACACAGCAGACGAACTTTTAGACGTGCTTGGAAAACTTTCGTTAAGGGACGACCCGAGGAATGATCGGGACCGTAGGGATCCGAAAAAGACGGCACCAGTGAAGCCACTGCCTAAAGACGACGGGCAAAATAAGGAGACACGTTGTTTCAATTGCAACGAGACGGGGCACCGGATGAAGGATTGTGGCAAACCGAAGCGAGAATGGGGCTCCTGCTTCAAGTGTGGGGCCACTGGGCACCTGGCGAGGCGTTGTCCGCAGCAAGATGCTTCCACGTCGAAATCGGGGCGGAGACCACAGGAGCCGCCGACGCCGACGACGACGCCGAAGACGACGCCGAAGCCGACGCCGACGCCGGGGCGGACCACGAGTCTGGTTCAGCCGGACTCCCCAGAAACACCATTTACGGTACCAATAAAGTTTGCGGTTCGCGAAAAAGACGGTATTGTATCCAATTTGGCCGTTACAGCAATGATTGATTCTGGTTCGCCCGTCAGCTTGCTTAAATCTAGTTTATTACCGTCCAATTTTCGTTTTGATTCGACACCAAAGGGTAGTAATTATCATGGCATCAATTGCTCGCCCTTAAACATTTTAGGCGTTTTCTCAAGCGAAGTTCATATTAATGATTTATGCGTAACGATTAAGTTTTTTGTTGTACCAGACGAGACGATGTCTTCCTTTGCATTACTTGGAAGGGATTTTATTTTGTCGCCTTCCGTTCAAATTGTTATGGGTCGCACTTTTGAAGTAACCAAAAACGGTCTTATGAATCATACGCCAGAGACAGATGATTTCGTCGGGGAAATATTACGAATAGATTATGTAGAGGATCCAATTTCCGTGAGCCGCGATCTGAACGTTGGTCCTCAGCTAGATTTAGAAACAACAAGCCAACTAAAACGGTTGTATTTCGACGACAGTGATTGTCTCGGTGACGACAATCATGTTCCGTGTTCGGTTGAGGCAGTTATCGCGCTTAGGACGGAACAACCAATTAGTTTTCGACCACGACGTTTGGCTTTTTCAGATAAAGAGAAACTACGGGATATTCTTGACGATTTAATCAAACAGAACATTATTAGGCCAATTAATTCTCCGTACGCGAGTCCAATCGTGCTTGTGCGGAAAAAGAATGGAGAAATTCGATTATGCGTGGATTATCGTGAAGTCAATAAAATAACTATTAGAGACAATTTTCCTGTACCATTAATTGACGACTATTTAGACCAATTACGTGACAAAGTATATTTTACAAAGCTCGATTTAAAGAACGGGTTTCATCACGTCAAGGTGCCCGAGTCTTCCATTAAGTATACTTCGTTTATAACGCCGCTAGGACAATTTGAATACTTACGAATGCCTTTTGGATTGACCAACGCACCCCGTATTTTTCAGAGGTACCTGAATGAAATTTTCAATGACTTAGTTAGAAAAAACGATGTTTTGCTTTACCTGGATGATTTTCTAATAGCCACGCAGACTGTTGAAGAACATCTTGAGATATTGCAAAAGGTGTTCAGGTTGGCAAAACGATATAATCTACAGTTTAGGTTAGATAAGTGCTTCTTTTTATATCGTCAAATTACTTATTTGGGCTATTTGATAACAGACAATGGCATAGCACCCGCCAAGGAAAACATGGAGTCGGTTATTAGTTACCCTGTTCCAAGAAATGTTAAGGAGGTACAGCGTTTCGTGGGGCTGGCTAGCTACTTCCGGCGATTTATTGAGAATTTTTCATTTACTGCGAAACCGGTATATGATTTGTTGCGAAAAGATGCTGTTTTTTGTTTTGGGCCAGAGCAGAACCACGCGTTTGTCACGCTTAAAGACTACTTGATAAGCGAACCGGTTTTAGCGATTTACTCCCCAAAATTGAAGACCGAACTTCATTGCGATGCGAGTTGTAACGGGTTTGGTGCAATTTTGTTCCAAAAACAGTCGGACGGAATCTTTCGACCTGTTTTTTATTTTAGCAAAAGAACGACTGTCCAGCAATCACGATACCATAGCTTCGAGCTCGAGTGTTTAGCAGCTATATACGCGATTAAACGGTTCCACGTATATTTATTTGGCATACCATTTAAAATCATTACCGATTGTGACAGTTTTAGATTGACGTTGAGCAAGCAGAATGTTAACCCACGAATTTCTCGCTGGGCGATGTTTTTACAAAATTATACTTATGAAATTGAACATCGAAGTGGCAGTAAGATGTCACATGTTGATGCGTTAAGCCGCTGTCATAGTGTACTTATATTAGAACCAAACACGTTTGAACAGGTATTGTCAATGAAACAATGTCAAGATCCTACAATCTGTGAATTGCGAGACGAATTGGAAGTAAGAGAAAATAAATTCTATGAATTGAGAGACGGGTTAGTATATAAAAAAGTCAAGAAAAATAAATTGTTGTTTTATGTACCTGCGTGTTTAGAGAATAACGTAATTCGTGCGTGTCACGATGATTTAGGACATCTCGGCGTAGATAAAGTCGTCGAGAATATAAGCAAAGTTTACTGGTTTCCGCAAATTCGTCGGAAAACCAAAGATTACATAGGGAACTGCTTAAAGTGTATAGAGTTTTCTCCTTCAAGCGGGAAAGTCGAGGGCTTTTTACATAGTTGGAGTAAAGGTAACCTGCCCTTCCAAACGATCCATATTGATCATTACGGTCCTTTGGAGAAGTGTGGAAGTGGTCATAAATTCATTTTGTCCGTGATAGATGGGTTTACTAAATTCATCAAGTTATATCCATGCAAGACAACAAAAACTGAAGAAGTAATTAAACACATGGAAGAATATTTTCGGGCGTATAGTAAGCCTAAACGAGTGGTCAGTGATCGGGGTACTTCTTTTACTTCCAGCTCGTTTAAGGAATTTTTAACGACTGAATCAGTTGGTCAAGTGTTGATTGCGGTCGGAACTCCACGTGCGAACGGGCAGGTGGAGCGCTTTAATCGTGTCATAGCGCCAATGTTGGCAAAATTGTCAGAGACACCTGGAAAATGGGATCGCGTCTTGGGGTCCGTAGAATATGCGATTAATAATACGATTTGTAGATCAACGGGAGAGAGTCCCTCTCGATTATTATTCGGTATGAATCAGTTGGGCGCTGTAACCGACAGCTTGCGTTTAGTTTTAGACTCGTATTCTGAGAGCGATAGGGATCTTCCCACGATACGTGGAGAAGCTGCCGACAATATTGTCAAAAGTCAACGGGTTAATGAACGTGCGTATGATAGAAAACATAAGACACCCACCGTCTATCAAACTGGAGATTACGTAATGATACGTAATTCTGACGTCACTGCAGGGATAAATAAAAAACTTATTCCAAAGTTTAAAGGGCCATACGTGGTTAAAAAAGTTCTAGGTCATGATAGGTATGTAGTTACGGACATTGAAGGGTTTCAGCTGACGCGTATACCTTTCACTGGAGTTGTAGGACCCGACCAAATGAAATTTTGGATTCGTTCGTCATGATAGTGATAGAATAATTGTAGTAATTAGTGGCAATGAATATTTATAACGTTTGCGTTTGTTTTGGATCTTGTGTGTGTGTGTGTGTGTTATTTTATCTCAATATATTGTATTCCGTATTCTGTTTTATACCCGCGTTTGTTAATGTACTCTATATTTCTAGTTGAATTGTATTGCGTAGCCTATAATTTACGAAGATTTGTTTTTCTTCTGCTATTTGGTTGTAAGACTTAGCAAGTGATGCGGCGTAACCGGGGACGGTCACCATTGTCAGATTTGGCCGAGCTGTAGACTGTTTAGTCTAGTGGGCCGCCTCCTTGAGCCTGTGAGATAGTGCAGACGCCTTTAGCGCAGTGATGCCAGAATGAGGACGGGTCCTCTCGAGAATTTCCCCCACCACGCATGCACACTACGCCGGAGCGGCGTGTCCGTGAGCTCGGCGCTTCGGACAACGTCGGGAAGACGAGAGAGAAAACGAATGTGCGTCTTTCTCTCTCGCTCTTGAAACGCTGTGATCCATGGTGGGGCGCAAGCGACACGCGGCCGTGCGCGATCTTCTTGAGTGCCTCGAGATTCACTTTTCCCTTTCTGACATATGTATAATACTCTTGTAATGAAAAAAATTTGGAAAAAATTTTATTACGGAAATCACGTTTTAAGACCTCCTGATCACGTTTTGGCTATTTAGAAAAGAGCTTTTTTTAAAACTCTCATATATTTGTTAACACGATTACGTTTAAACGGCAAAATGGATTTCAATGAAACTTTATATTTAAATTTTATATTATCTTAAGATCCGATTAGATCACGAAAAACCATAATTACCCGTTATGGTTCTTCGATTTTTCAGATGTACGAACTAAATTCTACATAAAAAAAAGGTTAGATAAAGTTCTTCTGTAACTTCTTTAACAAAGAAAAAGGTACATTCATAATTTCTTGTTTTCATTTTAAATTTCCGTACTTTTTATTCGAGCTATTTCTATTTTTCAAACCTTAAAATGAATTTTTTTATTAAAAGATGAATATTTTGATACTATAAATTGGTGAACTTTGTTAAAATTAGAATCCACTCTTGGCCAGTAGCATGGACGCTGTAGCGCCTTCGATAAAAAATATTTTTTCAGAGTATGATCTAAAATCTAAACGTAATCACATTTCTCGCTAGATTTTTCGACAATTATATCAAGTTGCGACAAAGAATCACGCACTATTTACAAATTTATTACAGTGCGTCTTAGTGATGTTTTACAAAATTCTAAGTTTTCAGTATTTATTGATGAGACATCCGACATTTCCAATGAGAAATGGATGTCGTTTATTGTTCGGTATGTCGCACCCGAGACTTTGGATGTTCGAACGGAATTAGTAGAATTAATTAACCTTGACGCGCGAGAATGTACTGCCGATAAATTATTTACTTCATTTAAGAACTCCATGTGGAAAAAGCAAATTCCGTTCGGAAACATAGTTGCTTTGTCGTGTGACAACGCTTCTGTGATGACAGGTTGTCGCTCGTCATTCAAGACCAAACTTGCAGAAGTTCGCGGTGAAAATTTTCTCACCATGCCGTGTCCATGTCACTCCTCTGCATTGGTAGTGCATAAAGCATGCGCTACCATTCCCGAGGTCTGCGAGGAATTATTACGGAAAGTCACTACATTCATGTATAGCAGTCCCAAACGCTCGGCCTGTATTCTGTAATTCTGTACTACGCGATGGTTATCGCGTTACTCATCCGTAGTTACACTTTTAGAAAATTGGGACAGTGTGTTGGAATTTCTGAAAGAATTGGTCGTAAGTGAGAAGACAAAGTCTGGGGAAGATCTGCTTATCATGATGCAAAATCCAGAAGCGAAAGCATATCTTCTGTTTTTAGAATATATTCTAGAATATTTTAATGACTTTAATTTATTCTTTCAGTCTGAAAAAACAAGAATCCATTTGCTTCAAAATACTGCCAAAACTCTATTGTATAATATTTTAGGTCATTTTTTGAAACCGCAGCTTTTGAAGCACATGGATTTAGTAAAATTAATAGATTTTTCAAAAGGCAATAATCAGATTGCACTTAATTGTATTCATTTAGGTCCGGAGTGTGACATTTTTCTTAGTCAGTTAGTTGCAGAAGTATTAAGTTTTACATAACGGCTGCAAACGAAATTCGTAAGCGATTTCCAATCGATGACGAATTTCTAAGCAAGTTATGTGTTTTTGAGCCTCATTTGGCATTAGTAGATAATGACAGAGACACTTCCTTTAAAAGTGTTCTCTTTATTGCTAAGAAATTGGGCGGTTTCGACGAAGACGGTTTGCAAAAAGAATGGTCGACATTGCATCTGAATTTTGCAGATGAAGATAAGCAGAAGCTTTGTACATTTGCTTTTGATGAAGTTTGGAAAACGGTGTTGTTAACGCGAAACGATCAAGGCTCATTTAAATATCCATGCTTGCAGGAATTATTAAATTCCATTAGAAGTCTTCCAAATTCAAACGCCGACGCTGAAAGATTGTTTTCCATGCTTCCCGACATAAAGACCAAAGAACGAAACCGACTTTGTTCGAACAACGTCAATGCGATTTGCGTAACGAAATCGACATTAAAGGCGTACGGGGAAACAGCTCGGACCATGGAGGTAGATGACAAACATCTATCTCTCATGTCATCTAAGACTTTATATCCAATTTTTGCGAAGAAGCAAAAGAGTAGTTTACCTTTACATGCCATTGTTGGCCTCGCGGATTTTCCCTCTACGTCGAGTAAAGCAAATTCGTGATGTCCAGCAGATTATCAATTTCATCCATTTTCTATTTCATTCGATTTTTGGACATCGCGAATATGTACATAGTTGTTCGATTTACCTCACGCAATTCTTGTTCTATCCTTGCGATAAATTCGCTTGCTTGCTGTACATATGCTTTATAGAGAGAACTTCGAGATAATTATACAAATAAATGTATATTCTTAATTATATTCATTTTATATATAACAATTATCTCGAAATTCTGTCGCATGTATTATAGTAAATTCCTCTGCTTGCTTTCTATCCTTTGGAAATGTGAACAATTGTACATTATTTCAGACTTACATATCGTCAATATATCAAACCCAATTGATATATTTACGTGCTGCCTTTCTTTTCTTTTTTTGTAATGTTTTTGTACATTTTAGTATACAACATGTATCGCGATGTTAGCTTTGCATAACGAATCGTTTACATTTCCCTCCCGATGGAAGAGACCACCACTTTCCCGTAGTGTCCATCGAGCGGTAGCGTGAACGCTGCGCGTAATAAATTTGTAAATAGTGTGTGATTCTTTGTCGCAACTTGATATAATTGTCGAAAAAGCTAGCGAGAAATGTGATTGCGTTTAGATTTTAGATCATACTCTGAAAAAATATTTTTTATCGAAGGCGCTACAGCGTCCATGCTACTGGCCAAGAGTGGATTCTAATTTTAACAAAGTTCACCAATTTATAGTATCAAAATATTCATCTTTTAATAAAAAAATTCATTTTAAGGTTTGAAAAATAGAAATAGCTCGAATAAAAAGTACGGAAATTTAAAATGAAAACAAGAAATTATGAATGGTCCTTTTTCTTTGTTAAAGAAGTTACAGAAGAACTTTATCTAACCTTTTTTTTATGTAAAATTTAGTTCGTACATCTGAAAAATCGAAGAACCATAACGGGTAATTATGGTTTTTCGTGATCTAATCGGATTTTAAGATAATATAAAATTTAAATATAAAGTTTCATTGAAATCCATTTTGCCGTTTAAACGTAATCGTGTTAACAAATATATGAGATTTTTAAAAAAAGCTCTTTTCTAAATAGCCAAAACGTGATCAGGAGGTCTTAAAACGTGATTTCCGTAATAAAATTTTTTCCAAATTTTTTTCATTACAAGAGTATTATACATATGTCAGAAAGGGAAAAGTGAATCTCGAGGCACTCAAGAAGATCGCGCACGGCCGCGTGTCGCTTGCGCCCCACCATGGATCACAGCGTTTCAAGAGCGAGAGAGAAAGACGCACATTCGTTTTCTCTCTCGTCTTCCCGACGTTGTCCGAAGCGCCGAGCTCACGGACACGCCGCTCCGGCGTAGTGTGCATGCGTGGTGGGGGAAATTCTCGAGAGGACCCGTCCTCATTCTGGCATCACTGCTTTAGCGTCGTAGGGCTGTTACGTGCGTAACGAATTCGGCCCATCCGCCTGGGTCACGTATTGTAAACAGGCCAGGCTCTGCTTGTCCTGGGATCCTGCGTAAAGGCTCAGTCAGTTGAGTTCGTCCTTAGCCTCCAGACTGTAACCAGTCTGTCTTCGTAGCTTTAATAAACGTTCATAGTTATTGTTACATCTTGTGTTTTATTGAGACCACCTCCTACATATGGAAGCTACATATAATGATCAATTGAAAATCGGTACGCATCATACACGTATCGCGATGCATGTATCGCCGTGTGAAAAATGCTCTAAAGTTTGCACGCCCTGTTGAAACGCACATCCAGCTCCATTTCCCTAACACCCAGCATGCATGCATCCGACCATACCCTCTATCTTACCACACAAAATTCAAATACAAAACTCTTTTTATTACAATCATTAATAATGATCAGAATTATAACATGTTTGGTATAATTTTCATTGCAAAAACTCCAGCAATCCATTGGTGGTATTTGTATGGAGATCTAATATTAATTATAGAAATTCCCATTTTCATTACTGAGTGGCCTATTGCTGTCCTTGTCTTTATGACTCTAGGGTCTAGGACCCCTGAAGCGCGTGGTGCGAGAGCTTCGACCCGAGAACCTTTCACGGTCATAAAAAAAGGTCGACCTTTCCGTGATTTCAGGACTCCGTTAGTCCAAATGCCCAAATATCGTTGGCAACCAAATTCTAGTTTCACCGAACGGATAGAGGTTCTACACTGACATCTGCTGACAGTCCTGACACGAACAAGTGTGCGCTGCTCCATTGTAAAGCACGCCTACGTTATTTTTTAACACTGATTCCCACGGTCCGGAACTGACGGGTACGGAGAGACCGTCGAATGTCACGAAACTGATAAGTGTGCGCTGCTGCATTCCAAAACAAGCAACCGATACCTTTTTCGACCACGCAACTGACACGGAACTGAAACGGAACAGATATGTGTGCGTGGACCTTTAACTGGCAACAATCCCCTACCTTCGGTTTCAACCCGAATCCTTCCGTCCCGGCACATTCACCCGAACCTTCGGAGCCCGTTGGACGACGATCGTGAAGGACGACCCGGAGCACCCCGAGATTCTCTGCTAGAATTTCGACCCCAGGCGTCCCGAGCACAACAACTATTCCCTCCAGAGGAACCGCCATGTATTGTAAAATGCTTGTGACTAGCATCTACAACTGCCATCAAAATAATGGAAAATGTTCCTTTATGATTGTAAAATATCGATCCTGAGTTTTTGGGAACAAATATATGCACGTGTTTGCCATCCCCCGCGCCAACACATTTCAGGATATTTCACTTTCTGTAAAAGTCGGTTCGTTTTTTTGTCATTTTTCGTTATAAAATTTTGACGGTATAAGCGTATTACGGATCGTGTAGTAAATTTGTTGGACGATCTAGAGACGCGGTAGCGTCTCGACGCCAAGTACATGAAAGAAAAGACACCTTGTATATGCCTGTCGCTACCGCTATTATTTACTCGTCGCCCGGCTAATCCAACCTAACCTGAAACTTATTTCATTAATATCTCATCACGCATGCAATATTGTCTAAATTTAAAGGCATTTTTCTTATGTAAACCGCATATAATCTTTCGAATAAGACCAAATTTCAATAAAATCTGTCCACGCATGACAGAGATATCATAATATCGTCTCATGGATCAGTCGGAAACGGTAATTTTTTCTTGTGATTCTGATTCTTCTTCTCCAACCAAATTTCGTCAAACATAATACGTATATACGCGTTACACGCACACCTTCAGCCAAAAGAAACTAGTTATGTTCAGTTCGTCGACTGTCGGGATCATTCGGCAGGGATCGTCGTCCGTCATTGTACATATATACCTGTGTATACTATTGAATTTTATAACCTACCAAGTGTCATGGCTTTATAACCTACCAAATGTCAAATAAGGAACCACATAACCACATAAGACACTGAATTATTGTCTCAATTAACAATGTAAGTCGCCAAAATTTTGTAATAGATTTTTTATGGGGATTTGTTTTTATACCAGCAAATTATTTTTAATTTAGGATTTTTATGTAAAGCTTATAGAAATGAAGAGGACGCACAGGCTTGGATAAAAATGAGGGGGACGCACAGGCTTGGAGGTTGTCCGGAGAAGGCCTGGGTTAGATATCTGTACCTGATATAGACTGAGAAGCATCTTGTTTCGCACAAGTTTCTGAAAATTTGTCAATGTTTTTTTTTTAAATGGTATAAGTCCATTTTTTGAAAAAATATTTCACTATGCTAAGTGTAAAGGAGAAATAAGATTGAAATATTAATAAGTTTGTTATTATTAGTTATCTTAACGAAGTACTTTACTTTTCATACTAGTGTAGCATGCAGAAAAGGAAGATTGAGAAACGCTGACCATCAAGACGTTTCGCGATCACGCTTGTGGGCCACTCGAGAGGAGAGGCGTGCGGGCGCGGAACCGCGACTCGCGAGGCTCGCGCTTGACGACGCGTTTGTTGATTTCTGCGGCCGCGGATAGCAACGATTGGGTATAAATTAGAGGACCGCAAAGGCATTTCCTTCTTCGCTGTTCCGAGAGAGAGGACGAGGTACGACACACGGCCGCTCTCGGACCGCTTAGGGACTCCGGAGAGGAGTCTAGGAGAGTTCGGCGATAATACCTGGACGCCTGCTGGAGGAACTAGAGTCTGTTCCTGGACGCTCGACCAATATGGAGAGTACGGAGATAATACCTGGACGCCTATCGGTCGAGAGAGTACAGAGCATCTCATTAGAAAAGAGAGGAGAGTACAGGAGAATATGCCTGGACGCTCGTTCGATATGTAGAGTTCGGCGACAATACCTGGACGCCAATCGGACGGGAGAGTACAGAGGAACTCCTGGACGCCTCATTAGAATAGAGAGGAGAGTACGGGAGAATATGCCTGGACGCCCGTTCGGTATGGAGAGTACAGCGATAATACCTGGACGCCAACCGAACGGGAGAGTACAGCGATAATACCTGGACGCCAACCGAACGGGAGAGTACAGAGGAACTCCTGGACGCCTCATTAGATTAAAGTCAAGTGCCGTCTGCACAGTAGAATCTTGGAAAATTGTATCAACACAGCGAGACGCAATGTCTGACCTTCGAAATTTGTAGCCCTTTCTGTCAAACAAACCATGTATTCCTACCTCATACGAATAAACTTGTCTGTCCAGCAATTATCCATTTTCCTGTCAATCCGAAAGGCTACACTAGTTTATTTATAAATTCATTATAATATAACAAAGTAAATAAGTAATGAAGGCAGGTATATCTTCATTTTAATGATTATTTTTTACATTAAAAAATACATTTCGCAAAAGCCAACTTCAATTGAAATATACATTTCCAATTGCTGTTGGTTATATTTCTCATAATCTGTTATTATTGAAAGTGGTATAAGTCGGTATGTATCCAAAAAATCGTTTATTTTCTTTAACATTTTTAATGATTGTTATTCCATACTAAAATTTAACAAGTTTATTGCTTTAAAAACATTACCCGATTTGATTAACGAATGCGAATATTTTTAGGTTGATTCAATCGCAAACCCTTAAGGGGGTAGACACGGGTAATGCAGCGCGCTGTAATACCCACATAATGTGCCCGAAACATGGGTTTGGGGGGACACGCTTTTCGTCCTTATATGAGCAAATTTTGGGCTGGATGAGGTCTCATTCGAAAGAGGAAGGTTCAGTGCACAGCGCTCTGGTCATGGTTCGACGAAATTGTGTTGATATCTAATAATACGAGTGTTCAAAGTAGAGCAAAAGTTGACAAAATACACCCGCATGAATCCAAGTATTTTTAGGTCACTAAAAGAGTTTTGTGACTCAAACGATGACCAGAGCGCACTGCATTGAACCTTCCTCTTTCGAATGAGACCTCGCCCAGCGTAAAATCTGTTCATATAAGGACGAAAAGCGTATCCCCGTGATTGCATTCCCAAATACGAGTTCCGCCATATTGGCGATAATACAGAGCAAGTCACGTGACAAATTTAGTTGAGCTAGTGGACACGAGATGGCGCCTACTCCGGAGGACTGCCAACCTGGAATCATAGTAAAACTGAAGAGTTAGCTGGATACACAAGCCACAGTAAAAGCGTGATGCAGTCATTGCATGCATTTTCGGACGACTTTAGGTTAGGTTATATGCATTTTAGGCATACATTGACTAGGAACTGTCTGCATTTACTAAATTAACGGTTTTACCGTAACACATACATCACCGCTGCCGAATATATTTTATAATTATATGGCCACATTATTTCAAATAAAAAAGAGATTGGAATTTTTTGATAACACTGGAAGTAGTGATTTACTGATATCATATTTTCAGAATGTGGAAGTTACAGAAATTATTTGCAATTATTGCTTTTATTATTATTCTTCTGACTATTGTATATAACATATGACAAGGAAAAGTCTCCAAATCGGTCAACAGTTGACTCCTTGATTTTTTTGTAATTCTTTACGCTCCTATGCAGAGATGGGCATTATTTAATTAAAAGAATATACTTCCGAATGGCCCCAGTGGGCGATCGACACGAGGTTTGGGGGGTGGGTGTGTGTACCCTAAATCTAAAATTCTATTTAGCTTCGGGTATTTATTAGTTTCCTTTGTTTATTCGAAGGCCTTTCATCTTTGGCTTCCAATAATTTTTCATCTTTCATTATATCTTTATCCTAAGGTCGTATTCAAATATATTGGCCGGTCGATTCGTTTTCGTGAACAGCGATCGAGGAGAAATCAGTCATCAGTGTCATCACCATCTGACGATCGTGGATTTGTCAGTTGGAGTTCCCTAGCCACCGAAGGGTATGGTGGGGTAACGGGAATGCTGCTCGGCCCTGTCTGAACGTAGCCGTGTGGCTGTTATTTATTCTTATTGTCAGCGTAGTACATATGTAGTTGTGTGCGTCACGAAGTTATACGTAGGCCAATACGAGATGAAGCTATCGAGAAAGAATCAATGTTCTGACCAATAAAGCTCCCTGAATTATTTCGGAGCTAAGGCCTCAGGTACACCTATTCTGATGCGTGTATTTCTACGCTGCAGCTCGGTTGGCCCTATACATGACAGAAGCTTGGCGCTATCCCCACCACTTCCGGTTCACTCGTGTTCTGCGATGACGAGAGAACACGCGTTACGAATAGGAGTGTGCGGATCGTCCCGCGGCTCGGATTCTCGGCCCTCGGAACGGGTCGGAAAATTTCGGGCGGGATCGGGCGGGGTCCCGATACTTTCGTATTGCTCGAGATCCAGACGGTTTCAGGATCCCGATACTCGATTCGGGCTACAAGCATGACCGCCATGAGCGGGCAATTTGATTTCAGGTCGGCTTGGCAAAACTCGGACACGATCGGCTCGAAAGCCAGCTATTACGAGGGGACCGAGACGGAAAGAATTATGTACATCATTTATATCGATACCAGAGTGATAAGTTTTTACTTTCTGTCTCCTGTTGAATCATAATTTGTATCTTATTATTTATTTACATATATATGTATTTTCATTGCTACCAAATAGTCTGTGAATACTGAATACGTCCATATACGTACTTAAATAAATACCATGTTCAGAACTTGGGAAGAAGACTATTTTTATATCGACAATATTTTATAATCTGAATAAAATATACTTCATACTTAGTACTTTATGTAAAGGGAATATATAGGGTATTATCTTTTTCCGGATAGGTTCAGATTTAAAATAGAAAACGTACGAACTATAAGCATACAAAAAGGAATATTTCCTAGATGTTTCATAATAACAACAATATACAGGAGCCGAATATTTTATTATTTCAAATTAACGTGTAAGAAACATAATTTTTCTATGTCCTTAGGTAATAATTTTAATCTATTACTGGTAACGATATCGTCCGATCGCGTCCGAGTTTTGCCGAGCCGACCTGAAATCAAATTGGCCGCTCATGGCGGCTATGCTTGTAGCCTGAATCGAGTCTCGGGGTCCCGAAACTGTCGGGATCTCGAGCAATACGAAAGTATCGGGATCCCGCCCGATCCCGCCCGAAAGTTGCCGGCCCGACCCGAGCCCGAAAAATCGGGTACCCGCACACCCCTAGTTACAAAACTCACCGGCCAATAAATCTGAATACGATCTTAGAAGTTCGAATAACAGACGAGAACCTTTGTGTCCCGAGTAGCGCGAGATCGCCGTGCTCGGCGATGTGTCATCGATTCTAAAGAAACAGAATTTGTTTATTTTTCATCGTATCAATATGAAAGTGCCACAAATAGATTCCAGGCATTCTCCCGATTAAATTGACCGAAAATAATTTAAATGGGACTATTTTTAAGAAAACGGGCTTTCAATTCTGCAAACAATTTTTCACGTAATTTCCTTAATTTTGGTCCGAATTATATCATTTTTGGGGCCAATTTGATCGAGAAAACATGAGGAATCGACTGACGCCAGTTTCGCAAAGATCTGATTAGAAATGCAGAACAGCAGATTTGTCACTGCTTAGCGCGCAACATTGTATGGCCCCGCTGGTTTCGAGCGCCGATTTCTTGCCAGCGTGCAGCACAAGAGGGGACTTTTCATGGCGAAGGAAAGTCAGCCTTATATAGAACTCAAATCGAAAAAGACTGACAAACTTTATATTCATGTCAAACAAATACTTGTAAAATTTAGACGACAAACTATTGTTGAATATCGCCAGTTCTTTCATATGCATCACTTGGTTGGGAATTCCTGATCCCACCTTTTCATGCATTTACCTATTGAAATGTTGCTTCAAGTCATCGGGAAATTGAATTGCTTTTTCTTGTACATACATATATCTGTTCGCGAGTAGGTGTCACGAATGACGCGACTTTGGTTTCCCAAATAAATTCACATTTATCAGGGCCCTCGTCTGAACCGCTTGACAAGGAGATTGAACGACGTAAATCGAGTGCGTGTGAAATAGCGCACCAGCGAGAGACCCTCGGTCGACGGCGACTTGAGTCATCCAGTACTGAATACGAAAATGTTCATATTTCTCATTACACCTTGATAAGAGTGTTACCACCGATGGATGGGTGAGTTTATGTCCACGAAAATAAGTCGAGTTGCGAAGCAATTCGGTCTATTTTTTCTTATGAATACATGATTAGGACACACACACACTACGTTCACTAAAAATGGACCGAATTCCTCCATTTCTGACATCATTTTCATCGAGAAATCCTAAAAACTCCATTGGTAATAATTTCCTCAACACTTATCAAACACGAACATTTTATCTGGCCCGTTGGTTTTATTGCTCTCGGCTGTCAACGGGTGGTCTACGGGGGCCCGAAGGTCCTCGCTCGCAGCGAGAAAGCAAAACGGTGGGATGGGTAGGTCTTTCCCGATAATCCGAGCCCAACCATTTGCATGCGCAGCTTCATGTTGCACGTCAAAAAATTCTTTTAATTACAATTAGTAATTCAGTTTGTAAGTGCAATTAAATTAGGCGTCATTAAAATTATTCACAGTTCATTAATTTTAACTAATTGACCAATTCATTTATTTTTTAATTCATTAATGTAGTGCTCTGGTGAAGAACATCGTAATACGTAGCTAATATTCTAGGCCCTACGATATTGTCAATGTGCAATTGAAACGCACGCCACTTCACACTATCGTTTCTTAGCATTCATACGGCGTGATTTTCTAGCTAGAGTCGTCAAACGCGATGCTCGCCAACAATCATGTATCTCGCTGAATTTCGTGGGCTTCGACGCTCGAAACCAGCGGGACAATACAATGCTGCACGCTAAGCAGGGACGAATCTGAAGGTCTGCAATTTCTAATCAGATCTTTGCAAAAGTGACGTCAATCGATTCCTTACAATTTTATATATAATGTTTGTTCATAACTGCTTTCTGCATAGGACGTGTAATAAGTGTATTTCATGTTCCGTTTCGGTGCTTTGCTAGTAAAAAAATGTCTAACCTAACAAACTTCATTTTCTGGGGACATCTATTTCCCCTTTTCACTTATAATTCCTTACTGCCACCGTAGAATATTGTAGCATAAGCACATTTCAAGTAAATGTACAATGAATTTTCTACGTTTGCAGTACCAGCCGACTTCCGTTTAAATTTTTATAAGGACAACGCAACAGCTGAGAATTTCTTTCCTTATTCAGAATAAAATTCGGAAATAGCAAACAGCTCCCTCTCGCGTTTACCAGGCAATCGGCGATCTATCGGTATTACCATTTCTGTGCAGAAAAAACCTGCTGTAATACCGACCTGCCGAATCGGCCAGGTCACGTGACGTGTCTACCCCCTTAAATATCTCAATGTATGTGTTACGTCCCTATTTTTATTTGGGGCCGCGTTTTTAAGGAAATTAATAATTTTTGATCCGCTTTCGAGCTAGTCCAGGGACTTACGCTCTGGGATAGTTGAGTACAGTTTAAAAGGTATTAATACCGAATATTATGCTGGCTACCTTTTATTGGTCGATGGTTCTGAGTTGCCAGGAGATTGAAATCTCTGATATCCCGTAGATCTCTGGTGTCTGGTTAGTCCTTGGAGAGGCCCAGGGTCCTACCCTAATGATTTGCCCGAAATTGGAATTGGTTGTAACCTCCCTGACAGTCGGGGTCCTGGGTACTCCCAAGAGTTCGAAGGTAGTTGCTGGAGTGTTTATGAACTGCCACTTTAATTTTCGCAATTGAACTCGCCGCCCAGCGCGATGATTTCTTGGCATTGATCTTTTGGAAGTAATAATATTTTATTTCATTGACCGATAAATCACTCTCCACCTTTCGCTCCAGGTACCACCACGGGCAACGTTCTGCTCTTAGGTGACACCATCGGCAACGCAAACGTGATTTTTCTATATTTGGTTTAAAACCGGGGTTGATCACGCACTACGCTTGATCTCTGGTAAGACCGCGGGCAACGTTCTGCTCATTGGTGATACCTTTGATCCGCGCAACCCGTGAACTGTCAATGCTCATCAAATACTCGCGTCGATCACGTTTTACGCGTAATCTCTGGTAAAACCGCGGGCAACGTTCTGCTCATAGGCAATACCTTTGATCAACGCAAACCGTGAACTGTTAATATGCAATTTCGTAATTTATTTATTTTCCTCAAGACCAATGCTCAAAATTTAAAAGGATAAGGTAAGGGGTGGAATACTTCACTCACTTTGTAATTTAAACACACTTTTATTGTCACTTTTCTATTGTTTTCACACTTTCACAAGTTTATAGTTTTATTAGTTGATAAGTTGAACGTAATAATAATTGATAATTAATTTTATTAATTCTGGTCGCTCCGCGGGTGGTCAGTCCCTTTTTATAGAACTACTGATCACTCCTTCTCCAGGTTTGTCACATGACAATTAAGACGGTGGGAGATGAAATCTCCCAATCATCTGCCGTGGGATCCACCTGAAGAATTCTTTCCAGCGGGCTATCCGAGAGTTTTGTTGACTGCAGAATTTGAGCTATTGCGCGCCTATTTCGGTGTCTTCTACTTTACTTAAGACGTATTTCTGCAGTTATACGAAACCCTCAGTAGCGTCAATACTTAAATTCTTATTTTAATTCATTTTTTAGAAGTTTACGCTACTGGGTTTTCGATGTGCTCTGTACGATTGGTTTCGTACAGCCCACATACTAGGGATTGAAGTTAAAATACATCGGTTCCGTATTGGAGCTCGATTTATTGGATATTAAGGGAGGGCAAATTTGTGGCGATGATCAGGAGCGCAGCTTCGCGAAGGTGTCGACTCCGCTGGCGGAAGGGGCCTCTGACCCATCAGCTGGCGTCCACTGGTCCCCTTTGTGTGCGCTCGATTAGCTAGCTGGTGTGCAGCTAGTAGGTGTGCGGCTACCTCCTTCGTGCTGGTCCTCCTGCTCACTGTTGCCGTCCGTTGATTCTTGACTTGATTTCTTCTTGTAAATTACGGATTACAATGCCTTATCGGCAACACTTGTATACTAGGTGATTATAATACACCAAAGTACGAAATAGTAAATATATTCGATTTAAAGGGTTAGATAATAGTAGACTCCACGTCGCGGGACGTGACAGTATGAATAAGTGGACTTGTACCACTTTCAAAAATAACGGCTCATATGGACGGGTAGAACTAAAAAATGTAACTTTTATGATACAATATGGAGGAGGGCGCCGTGGAGGCCACCGTGGAGGCCGGGGAAAAACTATTATTATAAACAATTTTTAATATGTCTATAACAAATATATATAATTGTTCAAATATATATAATTGGATATAATTGTTCAATGATTGTTCATTTTGTTTGTTTTAGTGGAATGTAAAACTTTCGCATTTTCTATCGTATCGGTATGAACGTTACAGTAACATACTGCTAAGATTTTCCAGATGAAAATGAAATTAAACACGGTATAAATCGGATTATTTTTAGCATTATTAGATTAGAAATGTTTCGCATTTATATTTAATTATCTAGTACAGTTCTAGAAATAATCCGATTTATACCGTATTTGAATTAATTTCAATGTGGAAAATCTCAGCAGTATGTTACTGAATATTGAAAACGTGACATTTTACATTTTATCAACACGTATTAATTCCTTTGATGATGCACGGGATCTGTAATGTGACCTCGACCGATTAACGGATTGGTGCAGCGTTAATAGGCTTTCCTTGAATCTGGCAAAATGCCAGGTTATGAGGATCTCCCGATCATTCAGTAGGACCAGTTATGCGTATTCTCTAGATGGGATGCACTAGTCCGGCATTGAGAGCGTCTGTGACCTCGGGGTGACGTACAAGTCTGTTTTTTCTTTTAAGCTACATGTTTATAACGTCGCTAATGCAGCATCCAAGCAACTGGGATTTATAATGAGGCACTCGCACGGGTTCAAGAACATGCGAACGTTCAAATTGTTGTTTAATGCTTTGGTAAGGCCCTTTTTGGAGTATGCTTCTGTTATATGGTCCCCTCACCAAGCCTACCTACTTGTTGTGCTCGAGAGAGTTCAGCACAGATTCTTGCGATTTGCGGTGTTCCGACTTGGGCAACCTATGCATAGATTTGATCACGATTACCAACCGTGGTTGCACAGGTTTAACTTCTTGACGTTGCAGCAGCGCCTTTGGCTTGCTGATTTGACCTTCCTGTTTAAGGCTCTTAATGGTCAAGTTAGCTGCCCCCAACTGCTGGGGTTAATCAATTTTTATGTTTCTAACAGGCCACTGCGACATACTCCGCTATTTTATATCAAAGCCCGTAGAACTAATATCCACATGAGTGATCCTATTTCTAGACTTTGTATGCGCGGTAATGAGATAGCTGACCGTATTAACTTATTTGGAGGCTCTGTCTTCACCTTTAAGCGGTCTGTTAACTCCTCATTTCGAATGTCCTTGCCGTAAAATGTCAATGTCACTGTTATCAGGCGTGTTTGTATTCATCTTTGCATTGTGTTTCGCGTCCTGTACATTACTTTTTTTTTACCATGTGTTTTGTATTGAGGCTAACCCGTTTAATAAATAAATAAATAAATAAATAAATAAATAAATAAATAAATAAACGAACGAACGAACGAACGAACGAACGAACGAACGAACGAACGAACGAACGAACGAACGAACGAACGAACGAACGAACGAACGAACGAACGAACGAACGAACGAACGAACGAACGAACGAACGAACGAACGAACGAACGAACGAACGAACGAACGAACGAACGAACGAACGAACGAACGAACGAACGAACGAACGAACGAACGAACGAACGAACGAACGAACGAACGAACGAACGAACGAACGAACGAACGAACGAACGAACGAACGAACGAACGAACGAACGAACGAACGAACGAACGAACGAACGAACGAACGAACGAACGAACGAACGAACGAACGAACGAACGAACGAACGAACGAACGAACGAACGAACGAACGAACGAACGAACGAACGAACGAACGAACGAACGAACGAACGAACGAACGAACGAACGAACGAACGAACGAACGAACGAACGAACGAACGAACGAACGAACGAACGAACGAACGAACGAACGAACGAACGAACGAACGAACGAACGAACGAACGAACGAACGAACGAACGAACGAACGAACGAACGAACGAACGAACGAACGAACGAACGAACGAACGAACGAACGAACGAACGAACGAACGAACGAACGAACGAACGAACGAACGAACGAACGAACGAACGAACGAACGAACGAACGAACGAACGAACGAACGAACGAACGAACGAACGAACGAACGAACGAACGAACGAACGAACGAACGAACGAACGAACGAACGAACGAACGAACGAACGAACGAACGAACGAACGAACGAACGAACGAACGAACGAACGAACGAACGAACGAACGAACGAACGAACGAACGAACGAACGAACGAACGAACGAACGAACGAACGAACGAACGAACGAACGAACGAACGAACGAACGAACGAACGAACGAACGAACGAACGAACGAACGAACGAACGAACGAACGAACGAACGAACGAACGAACGAACGAACGAACGAACGAACGAACGAACGAACGAACGAACGAACGAACGAACGAACGAACGAACGAACGAACGAACGAACGAACGAACGAACGAACGAACGAACGAACGAACGAACGAACGAACGAACGAACGAACGAACGAACGAACGAACGAACGAACGAACGAACGAACGAACGAACGAACGAACGAACGAACGAACGAACGAACGAACGAACGAACGAACGAACGAACGAACGAACGAACGAACGAACGAACGAACGAACGAACGAACGAACGAACGAACGAACGAACGAACGAACGAACGAACGAACGAACGAACGAACGAACGAACGAACGAACGAACGAACGAACGAACGAACGAACGAACGAACGAACGAACGAACGAACGAACGAACGAACGAACGAACGAACGAACGAACGAACGAACGAACGAACGAACGAACGAACGAACGAACGAACGAACGAACGAACGAACGAACGAACGAACGAACGAACGAACGAACGAACGAACGAACGAACGAACGAACGAACGAACGAACGAACGAACGAACGAACGAACGAACGAACGAACGAACGAACGAACGAACGAACGAACGAACGAACGAACGAACGAACGAACGAACGAACGAACGAACGAACGAACGAACGAACGAACGAACGAACGAACGAACGAACGAACGAACGAACGAACGAACGAACGAACGAACGAACGAACGAACGAACGAACGAACGAACGAACGAACGAACGAACGAACGAACGAACGAACGAACGAACGAACGAACGAACGAACGAACGAACGAACGAACGAACGAACGAACGAACGAACGAACGAACGAACGAACGAACGAACGAACGAACGAACGAACGAACGAACGAACGAACGAACGAACGAACGAACGAACGAACGAACGAACGAACGAACGAACGAACGAACGAACGAACGAACGAACGAACGAACGAACGAACGAACGAACGAACGAACGAACGAACGAACGAACGAACGAACGAACGAACGAACGAACGAACGAACGAACGAACGAACGAACGAACGAACGAACGAACGAACGAACGAACGAACGAACGAACGAACGAACGAACGAACGAACGAACGAACGAACGAACGAACGAACGAACGAACGAACGAACGAACGAACGAACGAACGAACGAACGAACGAACGAACGAACGAACGAACGAACGAACGAACGAACGAACGAACGAACGAACGAACGAACGAACGAACGAACGAACGAACGAACGAACGAACGAACGAACGAACGAACGAACGAACGAACGAACGAACGAACGAACGAACGAACGAACGAACGAACGAACGAACGAACGAACGAACGAACGAACGAACGAACGAACGAACGAACGAACGAACGAACGAACGAACGAACGAACGAACGAACGAACGAACGAACGAACGAACGAACGAACGAACGAACGAACGAACGAACGAACGAACGAACGAACGAACGAACGAACGAACGAACGAACGAACGAACGAACGAACGAACGAACGAACGAACGAACGAACGAACGAACGAACGAACGAACGAACGAACGAACGAACGAACGAACGAACGAACGAACGAACGAACGAACGAACGAACGAACGAACGAACGAACGAACGAACGAACGAACGAACGAACGAACGAACGAACGAACGAACGAACGAACGAACGAACGAACGAACGAACGAACGAACGAACGAACGAACGAACGAACGAACGAACGAACGAACGAACGAACGAACGAACGAACGAACGAACGAACGAACGAACGAACGAACGAACGAACGAACGAACGAACGAACGAACGAACGAACGAACGAACGAACGAACGAACGAACGAACGAACGAACGAACGAACGAACGAACGAACGAACGAACGAACGAACGAACGAACGAACGAACGAACGAACGAACGAACGAACGAACGAACGAACGAACGAACGAACGAACGAACGAACGAACGAACGAACGAACGAACGAACGAACGAACGAACGAACGAACGAACGAACGAACGAACGAACGAACGAACGAACGAACGAACGAACGAACGAACGAACGAACGAACGAACGAACGAACGAACGAACGAACGAACGAACGAACGAACGAACGAACGAACGAACGAACGAACGAACGAACGAACGAACGAACGAACGAACGAACGAACGAACGAACGAACGAACGAACGAACGAACGAACGAACGAACGAACGAACGAACGAACGAACGAACGAACGAACGAACGAACGAACGAACGAACGAACGAACGAACGAACGAACGAACGAACGAACGAACGAACGAACGAACGAACGAACGAACGAACGAACGAACGAACGAACGAACGAACGAACGAACGAACGAACGAACGAACGAACGAACGAACGAACGAACGAACGAACGAACGAACGAACGAACGAACGAACGAACGAACGAACGAACGAACGAACGAACGAACGAACGAACGAACGAACGAACGAACGAACGAACGAACGAACGAACGAACGAACGAACGAACGAACGAACGAACGAACGAACGAACGAACGAACGAACGAACGAACGAACGAACGAACGAACGAACGAACGAACGAACGAACGAACGAACGAACGAACGAACGAACGAACGAACGAACGAACGAACGAACGAACGAACGAACGAACGAACGAACGAACGAACGAACGAACGAACGAACGAACGAACGAACGAACGAACGAACGAACGAACGAACGAACGAACGAACGAACGAACGAACGAACGAACGAACGAACGAACGAACGAACGAACGAACGAACGAACGAACGAACGAACGAACGAACGAACGAACGAACGAACGAACGAACGAACGAACGAACGAACGAACGAACGAACGAACGAACGAACGAACGAACGAACGAACGAACGAACGAACGAACGAACGAACGAACGAACGAACGAACGAACGAACGAACGAACGAACGAACGAACGAACGAACGAACGAACGAACGAACGAACGAACGAACGAACGAACGAACGAACGAACGAACGAACGAACGAACGAACGAACGAACGAACGAACGAACGAACGAACGAACGAACGAACGAACGAACGAACGAACGAACGAACGAACGAACGAACGAACGAACGAACGAACGAACGAACGAACGAACGAACGAACGAACGAACGAACGAACGAACGAACGAACGAACGAACGAACGAACGAACGAACGAACGAACGAACGAACGAACGAACGAACGAACGAACGAACGAACGAACGAACGAACGAACGAACGAACGAACGAACGAACGAACGAACGAACGAACGAACGAACGAACGAACGAACGAACGAACGAACGAACGAACGAACGAACGAACGAACGAACGAACGAACGAACGAACGAACGAACGAACGAACGAACGAACGAACGAACGAACGAACGAACGAACGAACGAACGAACGAACGAACGAACGAACGAACGAACGAACGAACGAACGAACGAACGAACGAACGAACGAACGAACGAACGAACGAACGAACGAACGAACGAACGAACGAACGAACGAACGAACGAACGAACGAACGAACGAACGAACGAACGAACGAACGAACGAACGAACGAACGAACGAACGAACGAACGAACGAACGAACGAACGAACGAACGAACGAACGAACGAACGAACGAACGAACGAACGAACGAACGAACGAACGAACGAACGAACGAACGAACGAACGAACGAACGAACGAACGAACGAACGAACGAACGAACGAACGAACGAACGAACGAACGAACGAACGAACGAACGAACGAACGAACGAACGAACGAACGAACGAACGAACGAACGAACGAACGAACGAACGAACGAACGAACGAACGAACGAACGAACGAACGAACGAACGAACGAACGAACGAACGAACGAACGAACGAACGAACGAACGAACGAACGAACGAACGAACGAACGAACGAACGAACGAACGAACGAACGAACGAACGAACGAACGAACGAACGAACGAACGAACGAACGAACGAACGAACGAACGAACGAACGAACGAACGAACGAACGAACGAACGAACGAACGAACGAACGAACGAACGAACGAACGAACGAACGAACGAACGAACGAACGAACGAACGAACGAACGAACGAACGAACGAACGAACGAACGAACGAACGAACGAACGAACGAACGAACGAACGAACGAACGAACGAACGAACGAACGAACGAACGAACGAACGAACGAACGAACGAACGAACGAACGAACGAACGAACGAACGAACGAACGAACGAACGAACGAACGAACGAACGAACGAACGAACGAACGAACGAACGAACGAACGAACGAACGAACGAACGAACGAACGAACGAACGAACGAACGAACGAAGAAAGCAAGCAAGCAAGCAAGCAAGCAAGCAAGCAAGCAAGCAAGCAAGCAAGCAAGCAAGCAAGCAAGCAAGCAAGCAAGCAAGCAAGCAAGCAAGCAAGCAAGCAAGCAAGCAAGCAAGCAAGCAAGCAAGCAAGCAAGCAAGCAAGCAAGCAAGCAAGCAAGCAAGCAAGCAAGCAAGCAAGCAAGCAAGCAAGCAAATAAATAAATAAATAAATAAATTAATAAACACTGTATGCCTCTCCAACCGAGATTACAAGTTGCCGCACAGTGGAGCATTTGGGGTCGAAACACGGCACAAAACATTTTCTCATCCAAATCATATATTTATCGTTAATTTTTCCATTTCATTCAGTTAGGACGTATATTTGTGATCCTATTGGTACAGAAAAATTAATGAAATTTGTTTATTTAATGGGGCATAGTACTTTTTTACAAATTGCCGACAATATCGTGCACACTATACATAGGAAAAAGTTCCGCACCTTTCACATGTAAAAAGACTTCAGTTACTTTGAATTTCAATGGCAGGAAAGGCATTGTTGTAAAACAAAAAGCGTCATAGACCCTTTCTCGTCCCTCTAACTACCCCACTTGAACTCCCGTTAAAAATAAACAATGAAAATTGGGACATTCAGTAAGATATAATTCCAAAAATATCAGGGATATCAAAAACAAATTTGGTACACTTCAAATACATACCTCAACACTTAAGGGGGTAGATACGTCACGTGACCTGGCCGATTCGGCAGGTCGGTATTACAGCAGGTTTTTTCTGTAGAGAAATGGTAATACCGATAAATCGACGATTGCCTGGTAAACGCAAGAGAGAGCTGTTTGCTATTTCCGTATTCTATTCTGCATAAGGAAAGAAATTCTCAGCTGTTGCGTTGTACTTATAAAAATATAAACGGAAAGTCGACTGGTACTACAAATGTAGAAAATTCATTGTACATTTTAATTACTTGAAATATGCTTATGCTACAATATTCTACGTTAGCAGTAAGGAATTATAAGTGAAAAGGGAAAATAGGTGAGAGGATGTCCCCAGAAAATGAAGTTTGTTAGATTAGACATGTTTTTACTAGCAAACCACCGAAACAGAACATGAAATACACTTATTACACGTCCTATGCAGAAAGCAGTTTGAACAAACATTATATATAAAATTGTACGGAATCGATTGACGTCATTTTTGCAAAGATCTGATTAGAAATTGCAGAACTTCAGATTCGTCACTGCTTAGCGTGCAACATTGTATAGTCCCGCTCGTTTCAAGCGTCGAAGCCCACGAAATTCAGCGAGACACATGATTGTTGGCGAGCATCGCGTTTGACGACTCTAGCTAGAGAATCATCCCGTATAAATGCTAAGAAACGATAGTTTGAAGCGGCGTGAGTTTCAACTGCACATCGACAATATCGTAGATTCTAGGGCCTACAATATTAGCTCCGTAATACGATGTTCTTCACCAGAGCACTGCATTACTGATGAAAATGATGCCAAACATGGAGCAATTCGGCCTATTTTTAGTGAACGTAGTGTGTGTGTCCTAATCATGTATTCATAAGAAAAAATAGACCGAATTGCTTCGCAACTCGACTTATTTTCGTGGACATAAACTCACCAATCCATCGGTGGTAACACTCTTATCAAGGTGTAATGAGAAATATGAACATATTCATATTCAGTACTGGATGACTCAAGTCGCCGTCGACCGAGGGCTCTAATAAATGTGCATTTATTTGGGAAACCAAAGCCGCGTCACTCGTGACACCTACTCGCGAACAGATATATGTATGTACGAGAAGAAGCAATGCAATTTCCCGATGACCTGAAGCAACATTTCAATAGGTAAATGCATGAAACTCTGGGATCAGGAATTCCCAACCAAGTGATGCATATGTAAGAACTGGCGAAATTTATCAATAGTTTGTCGTCTAAATTTTACAATTAAAGTATCTATTTGACGCGAATATACATATGTAAAGTTTGTCAGCAAAGTTTTTCTCGATTTGAGTTCTATAGAAGGCTGACTTTCCTTCGCCATGCAAAGTCCTCTCTTGTCCTTCACGCTGGCAATCATTCAACTCGCTCAGTTTCGTGGGTTTCGACGCTCGAATTCAGCGGGGCCATACAATGTTACGCACTAAGCAGTGACAAATCGTCAGTTCTGCATTTTTAATCAGATCTTTGCGAAAGTGACGTGAATCGATTCGTCACGTTTTCTCGATCAAATTGGCCCCAAAAATGATATTATTCGGACCATAATTAAGGAAATTACGTGAAAATTTGTTTGCAGAATTGGAAGCCCGTTTCGTTAAAAATAGTCTGATTTAAATTATTCTCTGTTAATTTAATCGGTTGAATGCCAGGAATCCATTTGTGTCACTTTCATATTGATACGATGAAAAAATAACAAATTCTGTTTCTATATAATCGATGACACATCGCCGAGCAACGGCGATCTCGTGCGGCTCGGGCAACAAAGGTTCTCGTCGGTTATTCGAGCATCTACGATCGTTACGGGCTCGGTTTGGTGTACACGATACGGACTTTTCGCTATCCCCACCACTTCTGTCTCACTCTTGTCCGCCGAAGGCGAGCGCGAGATGGAAAGAGAGCGAGCGAAGGCACTGAAAGCGAGCGAGGACAGTACGAGATAGACGACGCGTTGATATTTTGTCTCGCTCCGTCTTTCGGACGCCTGACACTCCGTCCTTTGTGTGCACGACGGGCGTGCGCGATGGTCGCAAGCGGTTACGGTGAGCACGGGACCCGCTTCGCAAAATCTTAACGCAGGCCGGGCATAAGTCTTTTTTGCGCCCTAGGCGAACTTGTCAAATTGCGCCCTTTATTGTATTACATTTATTTGAGATTATTTATGACTTTACTCTGTAAAATTAGGCAACTGCTAAGACGTAAAGTTGACAAGAGGCGCAAAATGGCCTTTTCATTGTTGGCATTGTTGAAAATAAATTTTTAAATGAAATACTACAAATTATATTACAACGGTTTTAAACTACGAGTAAAAGTTTAGAGTAAGGTCATGAAGAAGCTCAATTAAATGTTTTATAATAAATGCCGGAATTTGGCAAGCTCGGTTATGGCGCAAAAAAGACTCGTGCCGTGCCTGGCTATTTGACCGCGGCGCGCATGCGTCGAACAGTCACGATTCCATCTGAGCGCTTGCGCCCGTCGCGCACGCAAAGCGTTCCATCCCGCTCCCCCCTTCGGCCAGAAAGAAGCAAGAAACTCAACCTCGGAATTAGGGCTCCGTTCATGATACGGGCTCAACGCCGGTCCCGACCAGCGAGCGGCTAACGAGACTTTACATTGATATATTGGCCGATGCGTTTCGTAACGCGTATTCTCCCACCATAGGTACCGCTTGCCTGCCTCGGTGCTCCTGTTTGCAACGTTTTCTGACTCGCTCTCGTTCCATCTCATTCTCGCCTTCGCAGAACAAGAGTGAGCCAGAAGTGATGAAGTTAGCGCCAAGCTTCTGGTGTGTATAGGCCAAACCGAGCTGTCAGCATAGAAATACACATCAGAATAGGTGTGCCTTAGCTCCGAAAAAATTCAGGAGCTTTATTGGTCTGAACATTGATTCTAGTCTCGATAGCTTCGTCTCGTATTGGTCATAACAGCCACACGGCTACGTTCAGACGGAGCCGAGCAGCATTCCCGTTACCCCACCATATTCCTCGATCGCTGTTCGCGAAAACGAATTGACCGGCCAATATATCTGAATACGACCTTAGGATAAAGATATAATGAAAGATGAAAAATTATTCGAAGCCCAAGATGAAAGGCCTTCGAATAAACAAAGGAAACTAATAAATACCCGAAGTTAAATAGAATTTTAGATTTAGGGTACACACACCCTACTCCAAACCTCGTGTCGATCAGTCACTGGGGCCATTAGGAAGTATATTCATTTATTTAAATAATGCCCATCTCTGCATAGGACCGTAAAGAATTACAAAAAAAATCAGGGAGTCAACTGTTGACTGATTTGGAGACTTTTCCTTGTTGTATGTTATATACAATAGTCGGAAGAATAATAATAAGAGCAATAATTGCAAATAATTTCTGTAACTTCCACATTCTGAAAATATGATATCAGTAAATCACTACTTCCAGTGTTATTAAAAAATTCCAATCTCTTTTAAATAATGTGGCCATATAATTATAACATAAATTCGACAGCGATTTCAAGTGATGTATGTGTTACAATAGAAGCGTTAATTTAGTAAATGTACACAGTTCCCAACAGTTATATGCCTAAAATGTATATAACCTAACCTACAATCGTACGAAAATTCATACATTGACTGCATCACGCTTTTACTGTGGCTTGTGTATCCAGCTAACGCTTCAGTTTTGCTATGATTCCACGTCGGCAGTCCTCCCGAGTAGGCGCCATCTCGTATCCACTGGCTCAACTAAATTTGTCACGTGACTTGCTCTGTATTATCGCCAATATGGCGGAACTCGTATTTGGGAATGCAATCACGGGGATACGTTTTTCGTCCTTATATGAACAGATTTTACGCTGGGCGAGGTCTCATTCGAAAGAGGAAGGCTCAATGCAGCGCGTTCTGGTCATCGTTTGAGTCACAAAACTCTTTTAGTGACCTAAAAATACTTGGATTCATGCGGGTGTATTTTGTCAACTTTTGCTCTACTTTGAACACTCGTATTATTAGATATCAACACAATTTCGTCGAACCATGACCAGAGCGCTCTGCACTGAACCTTCCTCTTTCGAATGAGACCTCATCCAGCCCAAAATTTGCTCATATAAGGACGAAAAACGTATCCCCCCAAACCCATGTTTCGGGCACATTATGTGGGTATTACAGTGCGCTGCATTACCCGTGTCTACCACCTTAATTCCACCAAAAATTAGTTGAATTAAGCAAACAATAATACTATAAACAACAATACAAATTCTGAAGAGTTTCGTGGTTCTCTTCTTCAAAACCGTGTAGTCGCGTTAAAAATGAATGAATGTGAAAAACAATCATACTACCTGCAATCAACTACCTGTAAAAGAAAATTTGCAATTTAGCGATATTTTTGTAAAAGGACTTAGTGCCGTGTTTCGACCCGAAATGCCCCACTGTGCGCCGCTGAACAGCCGAAATCCTCGCTGGTCGGGACCGGCGCGGCGTTGAGCCCGTATCGCGAGCAGAGCCCTAATTCTCAGTGTTCGTTTCTCGCTTCTTTCTGGCTGAAAGGGGAAGCGAGATGGAACGCTTTGCCTGCGCGACGGTCGCGCACGGAGAGGACGGAGTGTCAGGGCTCCGAAAGACGGAGCGAGATAAAACAACATCTCGTCGTCTATCTCGTACCACCCTCGCTCGCTTTCAGTGCCTCTCGCTCGCTCTCGTTCCATTTCGCTCTAGCCATCGCCGGACAAGAGTCAGACAGAAGTGGTCGAATAGCGAAAATTCCATATCGTGTACACCAAACCGAGTCCGTAATGAGACAATACTGTAGTATGTTTTATTTGAGTTTATCCAGCTATTATCTTTGCCCGTCTCTGTTCTCCAACCGCTTCGCCGTGATTCATTCAAGCCTCCTTGATGGCAAAATAGTGATAGGGGAAATGCGGCAACAGCGCAATTCGACTCTCGATACGTCTCGGTAACTACGTCTTTCCTACATTTATCGGCTAGATTGGACTTCCACCGGTTTTGATGGTACAATGCACGAATATACCATCAGCGCCGGTGACGGAGAAGCCTTGAAGCTTCATTCTGTCATTTTTCGGCCTGTCCTGAGTACACGATTCATAAATTCATTATTATTTCAACGTACGGTGCTTATTAGCGTTCAAACGCATCAGACCACACTGTACGAATGTCTACTGAAGGCAACTAAACCCGCAAAAACGTCCACCGTGCCGATTCCAGGACGAAAATTGTAATTTACGGTTTGTTTACTACATCGCGTATACGCAGGCCCGGCGGAACCATGCGCCACACAAGGGCACCAGCCGAATGGGACGCTAAAAAAAACAGATCGTACGCTTAATAATAAAGGAATCTAACATCCCACATAAACTAAATATAAATGCAATTCTTTTAATCATATTAAATAGGAAACAAGTGCAAAAATTTCGGGACACCAACATTTTTTTGCACAAGGGCGCCAGCTAACCTCGCGTCAGCCCTGCCTATACGTCATGCTGGTGCTACATGGCTGCACTGCACCATTAGCGCCACCAACGGAGAAGCCTTGAAGCTTCATTCTGACAGTTTACGAGTCATAAATTAGTAGGTAGGCTATGCCGATTCTGGACCATGGTGCTCGAGGGGTGAGGTGGGGCGGGGGGTACCGCGCGCTGTTCGGCGAGGGCGAGGGGGTGGGGAGGGGAGGGGGTACCGAGTTCGTGGGTGAGGGGATGACGTCACAGGGGAGGGAGATTCCAAAATAGCGTCGACCAAGCTCGTGGTTGAGGGGGATTACGTCACAGGGGAAGGAGGATTTGAAAATTTTCAAAATGGCGTCGCGCGCGCAGCTCGAGTTCGTTGGCGAGGGGGCTGACGTCACAGGGGAGGGGAAGGATTTTCAAAATTTCAAAATGGCGTTGCGCGCTTTTCGTATTGGCGCCACCTATTGCATGTTTAAGGTACTTTGGGTCCGCGTCGGTATTTGGGCCCGCCTTGGTAAATTTTCCAGATTTTTCATACATTTCGTATTGGCGCCACCTGTTGGATGTTTAAGGTACTTTGGGCACGCGTCGCCGCCACGCAATCTCCGCACGCGCGCGGGGATCGGTGCGCAGGCGCGACCGCAACCGATTCGTGGAAATTCAAATCGCGTCTTCGATTATGATTTCTGAGAAAGAGGGTGGACCAGGAGAAAAGATTTTTCTGAGAAAAGATAAGGAATCATGGCGCGCGACAGGATTGAACGCGTTATGACACCTACGTGCACGCGCTTCATGCCGTGTGTTTATATTTGAATCGTGGGACCGGTACAGTGCACGTGCAATGATGTATACATATAGCGATAATTATTTTAAATCAATCATCGCGATAGCCCATGGAATAAATATTGCCGTGCGTTTTTCATGCCGTGTGTTTATATTTGAATCGTGGGAACGGTACAGCGCACGTGCAATGATGTATACATATAGCGATAATTATTTTAAATCAATCATCGCGATAGCCCATGGAATAAACATTGCCGTGCGTTTTTTTTCATGCCGTGTGTTTATATTTGAATCGTGGGACCGGTACAGCGCACGCGCTTCATGCCATATGTTTATATTTGAATCGTGGGACCGACACAGCGCACGTGCAATGATATAAACATAGAGCGATAATTATTGTAAACCAATCGTCGCAATAGCCCATGGAATAAACACTACATTGCATTCGATGATGATTTCTGAGAATGAGGGTGGTACATGATTTCTGAGAAATCATAGAGTGAACCGCACCATGCCGTGTGTTTATATTTTAACCGTGGGACCGATACAGTGCACGTGCAATGATGTATACATATAGCGATAATTATTCGGTGAAAAGTTCCGAGTATTTTCACGATCGAGGAGGCTGTTATTTAATCGTCGCGATAGCCCATGGAGTAAACACGACATTGCACCGCGCCATGCAGTATGTTTATATTTGGTCAGGATTGAACGCGTTTTGATATTTGAACCGTGGGACCGATACAACGCACGTGTAATGAGGAAATTAACTATGCGTTGCGTTCGCGTAAGCAACAATCGTAAACATAGAGCGATAATTATTCGGGGTAGAGTTCCGAGTATTTACATGATTGAGAATGACGTCTCAAGCATCATTCTCGAGGAGCTGTAAGTCAAGCGTCGTGGAAGCGTGTAAGGGCGAAAAGAATTCGTACATAGATTTTCATGATTTTAGTAATTTATTTAACTTAGTTATCCCACTCGACAACATCATCGTTGAATAGAGCATCGTCGATATCATTCGTAAAGAATGCATTATCGGTGATTTCCACGATCGCCGTGAAAGAATGCAACGTAGCGCAAGTATAAACATCCGCCGATGAAAATGTATTTGACGCGCTACCGCGATAGCTATTCGAGATTAATTAACTTAAATAGCGCAACCGCCTCACGAAAGAATGTAACGTCGCGTATAAATATCTGTCAACGAAAATGCTTTCACGCTCTTTCACACGCCCTTTTCTCTCCCATAATCGCGATACATGCAAATACTTGATATGTTATTTCACAGGGACGGTGGAAGATAGGTAAGTAAACCTGACATATTAATATTAAGATTTTTAAGATGTAGTAATTTATTCAACTTAACTATCCCACTCGACAACATCGTCAGCAAATAGGGCGATATCTTCGTCGGTAATAATGGTATTGTCGACGATTTCATTAAATAGATCCTCATCAGTATAAAATGAATCACCCGCAACTTGCTCGGGGACAGTCTGAACTGCAATATCGCAAGCCCGAAGCCCCGATACTGCATTCGCAAAAACAGCGTTAAAGTCAATCAGTTTCGCATTATAACATTTCCGCCAAACTACACTTTTTGGATCCATGAAACTATTCGGTTGATATATATTACTATAGTATTCATCATCCTCATCATCACTAATATCTAAAAAGAATGTTTTTTGCCGCGCATGCCTATTTAACCAATATTGTTCGTTCGCGTAGTGGTTAACCGGCGCGGCGCCTCGCCATTAGCATTGTAAAACACCTTTAAAAAGATGTCGCCATCGTGAACAACTTCCGCCTCATGAAGTTCGTCACCACGAATTTCTTCGGTTTGAACCGCAACATTCCGACACGCAACATATATTTTGTGGTTGGAGTCATGTATAGGCTGCACTGGGGAGTCGGAGATTGCAGCGGCAGCTGGGTGATTCAATTGCACGGACAATGACATAATCTGAAACGAATTTTTTCGTATAATTCTCAAAGTTGCTGACACAACGATTCACTAAAATATGGTAATGGAAACTTACGGTATTAATCGATTATATTTCCGTGCGTTGAACGGTGGATGATATCCTTCTAAATGATCACGCTTACAACAAGAATAACAACAACTACAACAACACTATGATGCGACAGTCTTCGATGCAACTGCAATCGACTCAGACACAATAAATTTTCAAAACGTTTCTTGTAGTAACGTATGACCGGACTGATGCAGTAGCATGATAGGACTGATTTTAACGCGATGGTTCCATGATTACACATACGAAACCATAGAGCAATAATTATTCGACGTTGCATTCGTGTAAGCAACCATCGTAAACATACAACGATAATGATTCGGGGTAGAGTTCCGAGTATTTTCACGATCGATGAGGATGTAAGTCAGTCGTCGCGGTAGTCCATGGAATAAACATGACGTTGCACTGCACTATGCAGTATGTTTATATCTGAGTGTTGGTGGGAGTATTATAGCGACCGTGTAAGGGTGAAAAGAGTTCGATATAGATCCATGGGCATCTGATTTACAGTATACCTATGTCAGTACCCCACGATGCTCGCGTCATCGTCTACCGATGACGATAACGATGGTAACGCGAGCCCTTCATCCGCGATGTCGCAGTTGAATGACCAAACGCTTACGATCGAGAAACATAAGATCCGCGACACGTTAAGCCTACCGTCATTATCCGAGACGTCGTGGGGCAGTATCGTTCAAAACGGATTTATGCAATTGTCGCATCACCATCGTCAATTGCTACGTCATATCGCGCGATACAGTACTGCGAGCAAATGCACATTGTATTGCATTGTTGGTGATAAGGACGTGCATCGCAAGCAAGTGAAGTACTTTACCGCGGTCGTGTGTACGCCGTTAACGCTTCTGCAGGACATTGAGAACGGTACGGTTGAAGTGTATAAAGTGTTGTACCTTCGAACATTGACTATTACCGTGGACACGTTTTTGTGTTGTGAATTAGCAAGATTTGTGAATGAGTACCCGACACCGATTGTGCGACGGCATTCGAAACGCGTAATTTTGCCTTTGGGTTTCCGATATCCAAACACGGACCACATCACCTGGAAGAGCCGTATCACCCATTCGGCACTATTCGTACGTGTCTGGTAGACAAAAGTATTTGTGAATAAGTGAACACGGAGGTGTTCATGGACACGTACAGGGTTTTATCCCGGATGTCCACGCTTTTACGCTCTGTTGGCCGAAAGGAGGGTTTCGATGGCTGGACGACGCAACAGTGGCTGCGCTCAACGTGTCATCCCTGCCCGACCACGACGAGGACTCCGAGGAATCCGAGGGGTACCTGTTGGAGGTGGACATCGAATATCCCAAGGAGATCCACGAGGCGCACGTCGACCTTCCATTCTGCCCGGTGCGCGAGCACGCGCCAGAAGGAAAACAAACCAAGCTGCTTGCCACGCTGGACGATAAGGAGCGATACGTCATCCACTATCGCTATCTAAAACAGTGCGTGCGACACGGTTTACGCGTGACGCGAATTCATCCGGTGTTGCGATTCGATCAGTCGCATTGGTTACGCGACTACATCCGATTGAATACCGATCTGAGGACGCGCGCTACTAGTGAATTTCAAAAGACTCTATACAAATTAACGAATAACGCGGTGTACAGGAAGACAATGGAGAATGTGCGGAATCGCGTAGACGTGCGACTGGTGACGCGGTGGGACGGTCGTTACGGCGCGGAAGCGCTGATCGCGAAACCGAACTTTCACAGTCGTACGATTTTCTCCGAGGAGTTGGTGGCCATCGAAATGCGCAAAAACTAAAAGTGAAGTTCGACAAACCGATATACGTGGGTATGAGTGTGCTCGACGTATCGAAGGAATGTCTGTATGAATTTCACTACGCATATATGCGCGCGAAGTTCGGTGATCGGTGTAAGGTCCTGTACACCGACACCGACAGTTTAATGTATAGTGTAGAATGCGAGGATGTGTATAAAAGGATGAAGCGTGACATCGATCGATTCGACACCAGTGATTACGCGGTGGACAATCCGTACGGTATGCCCCGCGTAAACAAAAAGGTTCCGGGACTCATGAAAGATGAGAACAACGGCGCCTTGATGACCGAGTTCGTCGGACTACGGTCTAAGATGGACGCGACTAGAACGTTTAACGCTGTAGTGGGGTCTAAGAGTGTGACTAAGAAGGTGAAGGATGTGCGGAGACACGTGGTCGCGAATAATATACAATTCGACGATTACATTCGTTGTCTCCGCGATCTCACTGAGAAATCAATTCAGCAGAACAATATACGCCCCAAAGAGCATAATGTGTATTCCGTGAGTGGGGAAAAGAACGCTCTCAGTCCGTTCGACGACAAACGGTGTATTTTAGTCGATCGGGTCAGCACCCTTCCGTGGGGCATTATCGAATCCCCGAGCTCGACACCCACGAGCGCCTCGAACTTGAGCCTGACGAGTCCCTCGAGAATCCCATTGTATAGTGTGTTTACATGTTTGTATGTTTGTATGTATATACGTTTCATTCTTTCTTTTGTTCATGTTATTTACGAATATCTAATATATGTATAGCGTAGAATAGTCAAAATTGTATATAGCATAGAATAGTCAAAATTGCATATAGCGTAGAATAGCCAAAATTGTATAGTGTAGCATAGCCAAAATTATATGTATATATGTATATATTTTTTCCTTACTTTATTATGATTAATTGTACGCATATACGAGATGAAGAAGGAGAATATGAATACTTGAATAAACGTACAATGTATATATTTATATGTTTTTATTTTTATTTATTTCAGTAACATATAATGCGTTTATAATCGGTAATCATAGAATATCCATGCTGCTTATCCACGAGTTCCGTGACGAATCGAATCCGAGCCACTTAACGTACACCTGGTTTCCCTTGCGACCAATAATCTTCTCGACCAGAGAGAGAGAGACGGTCGGATTCGCGACCGAATGTAGTTCGTACTTGTAGAATCCACCCGAGATCGGCTCTCCCGCGGAATCGCGCAGAATGTACGTCACCGGGTACGTTCGTTGTACGCTTACGATTTCGAACACTTCGGTCGACCAGTTCGGAGTGTATCCCTTCTCGAAGAGGGCCTTGAACTTGCTCGCGCGTACCTTGTCACCGACTTTGAATTTCGCGCGCCCCTCTGTTATTATCCCGTTCATTCACTGGTCATTGGTACATTTTTTTTTTTTATTTAATCCTCTGTCAAACTTTTAATGAAAGTTATGACTATCAAACATTGCTAGAATGATGTTCCGGGATGTCTTACTTTAGTAATAAATCAGGTCGCTTATAGCAATAACATTCAGGAGATTAAGTAACGACTTTTGAATACTAATTTTAACAGACATGTAGCTTAAGTGTTCATTCACTGGACAGGTCACCTTATGTACGATTCACGTTAGATTCCACGATGTATGAACTACCCTATTTTCTGCACGTTTTCTAGTGCACACATATCATTGTGTTTTTTCATGGAAAGGACATCGTACGGTGTTCATCGCAGACATTGCTTTTAGGGAAGGAACAGCTGCGGCAGGTACGATTCCACAATAATCGTTAACGACATCGTATCCACCGTCGTCATCGACGTCGCTAACGTTGCTGCTATTATTGTTGTTGTAGTCATCAGCGTTGTTCACGTTCTTTTTCTTGTTGTACCTACAATTCGGTAATATCCTCGATGCAAATGTTAGTTTACAGGAGATGTTGTGACAGATTTCTTTTCCAATCTCTTCACATACACTACATCAATGTTAGCGAGCTGTCCGGGAAGCATTTCCGGAAGTTTATGGTACGGAATCCATCCGTCAGACCAGAGAAGCCCGTGGTATCGCGTTGTAAGCCAGGTTACCTGTGTTTTTTTCTCGAACGGCGTCAGAGTAGTTAATTTATTTGATAGGGGGTTAGTTCTGAACAATTTTTGACGATGCCAAAATTTGATAGGGGGTTAGTTTTGAACAATTTTTGACGATGCCAAATTTTGTATTTATTTTTATTTTTGGAACTAACCCGAAATTGTGTACCTGTATTCCTCCTAACACCACAAACAACAACATCGACGAGAACAACACCAACAAGAACAACATCGACAACAATAACAACAACATCGACAACGCCAACATGAACGCCAATGCCAACGCCAACATCAACATTAACAACAACATCAACATCAACCCGCGATTATCGGTATGTTCAACAAGTACGTGTGGTCCGTATCGTTAACTACTCTGACGCCGTTCGAGAAAAAAACACAGGTAACCTGGCTTACAACGCGATACCACGGGCTTCTCTGGTCTGACGGATGGATTCCGTACCATAAACTTCCGGAAATGCTTCCCGGACAGCTCGCTAACATTGATGTAGTGTATGTGAAGAGATTGGAAAAGAAATCTGTCACAACATCTCCTGTAAACTAACATTTGCATCGAGGATATTACCGAATTGTAGGTACAACAAGAAAAAGAACGTGAACAACGCTGATGACTGCAACAACAATAATAGCAGCAACGTTAGCGACGTCGATGACGACGGTGGATACGATGTCGTTAACGATTATTGTGGAATCGTACCTGCCGCAGCTGTTCCTTCCCTAAAAGCAATGTCTGCGATGAACACCGTACGATGTCCTTTCCATGAAAAAACACAATGATATGTGTGCACTAGAAAACGTGCAGAAAATAGGGTAGTTCATACATCGTGGAATCTAACGTGAATCGTACATAAGGTGACCTGTCCAGTGAATGAACACTTAAGCTACATGTCTGTTAAAATTAGTATTCAAAAGTCGTTACTTAATCTCCTGAATGTTATTGCTATAAGCGACCTGATTTATTACTAAAGTAAGACATCCCGGAACATCATTCTAGCAATGTTTGATAGTCATAACTTTCATTAAAAGTTTGACAGAGGATTAAATAAAAAAAAAAAATGTACCAATGACCAGTGAATGAACGGGATAATAACAGAGGGGCGCGCGAAATTCAAAGTCGGTGACAAGGTACGCGCGAGCAAGTTCAAGGCCCTCTTCGAGAAGGGATACACTCCGAACTGGTCGACCGAAGTGTTCGAAATCGTAAGCGTACAACGAACGTACCCGGTGACGTACATTCTGCGCGATTCCGCGGGAGAGCCGATCTCGGGTGGATTCTACAAGTACGAACTACATTCGGTCGCGAATCCGACCGTCTCTCTCTCTGGTCGAGAAGATTATTGGTCGCAAGGGAAACCAGGTGTACGTTAAGTGGCTCGGATTCGATTCGTCACGGAACTCGTGGATAAGCAGCATGGATATTCTATGATTCCCGATTATAAACGCATTATATGTTACTGAAATAAATAAAAATAAAAACATATAAATATATACATTGTACGTTTATTCAAGTATTCATATTCTCCTTCTTCATCTCGTATATGCGTACAATTAATCATAATAAAGTAAGGAAAAAATATATACATATATACATATAATTTTGGCTATGCTACACTATACAATTTTGGCTATTCTACGCTATATGCAATTTTGACTATTCTATGCTATATACAATTTTGACTATTCTACGCTATACATATATTAGATATTCGTAAATAACATGAACAAAAGAAAGAATGAAACGTATATACATACAAACATACAAACATGTAAACACACTATACAATGGGATTCTCGAGGGACTCGTCAGGCTCAAGTTCGAGGCGCTCGTGGGTGTCGAGCTCGGGGATTCGATAATGCCCCACGGAAGGGTGCTGACCCGATCGACTAAAATACACCGTTTGTCGTCGAACGGACTGAGAGCGTTCTTTTCCCCACTCACGGAATACACATTATGCTCTTTGGGGCGTATATTGTTCTGCTGAATTGATTTCTCAGTGAGATCGCGGAGACAACGAATGTAATCGTCGAATTGTATATTATTCGCGACCACGTGTCTCCGCACATCCTTCACCTTCTTAGTCACACTCTTAGACCCCACTACAGCGTTAAACGTTCTAGTCGCGTCCATCTTAGACCGTAGTCCGACGAACTCGGTCATCAAGGCGCCGTTGTTCTCATCTTTCATGAGTCCCGGAACCTTTTTGTTTACGCGGGGCATACCGTACGGATTGTCCACCGCGTAATCACTGGTGTCGAATCGATCGATGTCACGCTTCATCCTTTTATACACATCCTCGCATTCTACACTATACATTAAACTGTCGGTGTCGGTGTACAGGACCTTACACCGATCACCGAACTTCGCGCGCATATATGCGTAGTGAAATTCATACAGACATTCCTTCGATACGTCGAGCACACTCATACCCACGTATATCGGTTTGTCGAACTTCACTTTTAGTTTTTGCGCATTTCGATGGCCACCAACTCCTCGGAGAAAATCGTACGACTGTGAAAGTTCGGTTTCGCGATCAGCGCTTCCGCGCCGTAACGACCGTCCCACCGCGTCACCAGTCGCACGTCTACGCGATTCCGCACATTCTCCATTGTCTTCCTGTACACCGCGTTATTCGTTAATTTGTATAGAGTCTTTTGAAATTCACTAGTAGCGCGCGTCCTCAGATCGGTATTCAATCGGATGTAGTCGCGTAACCAATGCGACTGATCGAATCGCAACACCGGATGAATTCGCGTCACGCGTAAACCGTGTCGCACGCACTGTTTTAGATAGCGATAGTGGATGACGTATCGCTCCTTATCGTCCAGCGTGGCAAGCAGCTTGGTTTGTTTTCCTTCTGGCGCGTGCTCGCGCACCGGGCAGAATGGAAGGTCGACGTGCGCCTCGTGGATCTCCTTGGGATATTCGATGTCCACCTCCAACAGGTACCCCTCGGATTCCTCGGAGTCCTCGTCGTGGTCGGGCAGGGATGACACGTTGAGCGCAGCCACTGTTGCGTCGTCCAGCCATCGAAACCCTCCTTTCGGCCAACAGAGCGTAAAAGCGTGGACATCCGGGATAAAACCCTGTACGTGTCCATGAACACCTCCGTGTTCACTTATTCACAAATACTTTTGTCTACCAGACACGTACGAATAGTGCCGAATGGGTGATACGGCTCTTCCAGGTGATGTGGTCCGTGTTTGGATATCGGAAACCCAAAGGCAAAATTACGCGTTTCGAATGCCGTCGCACAATCGGTGTCGGGTACTCATTCACAAATCTTGCTAATTCACAACACAAAAACGTGTCCACGGTAATAGTCAATGTTCGAAGGTACAACACTTTATACACTTCAACCGTACCGTTCTCAATGTCCTGCAGAAGCGTTAACGGCGTACACACGACCGCGGTAAAGTACTTCACTTGCTTGCGATGCACGTCCTTATCACCAACAATGCAATACAATGTGCATTTGCTCGCAGTACTGTATCGCGCGATATGACGTAGCAATTGACGATGGTGATGCGACAATTGCATAAATCCGTTTTGAACGATACTGCCCCACGACGTCTCGGATAATGACGGTAGGCTTAACGTGTCGCGGATCTTATGTTTCTCGATCGTAAGCGTTTGGTCATTCAACTGCGACATCGCGGATGAAGGGCTCGCGTTACCATCGTTATCGTCATCGGTAGACGATGACGCGAGCATCGTGGGGTACTGACATAGGTATACTGTAAATCAGATGCCCATGGATCTATATCGAACTCTTTTCACCCTTACACGGTCGCTATAATACTCCCACCAACACTCAGATATAAACATACTGCATAGTGCAGTGCAACGTCATGTTTATTCCATGGACTACCGCGACGACTGACTTACATCCTCATCGATCGTGAAAATACTCGGAACTCTACCCCGAATCATTATCGTTGTATGTTTACGATGGTTGCTTACACGAATGCAACGTCGAATAATTATTGCTCTATGGTTTCGTATGTGTAATCATGGAACCATCGCGTTAAAATCAGTCCTATCATGCTACTGCATCAGTCCGGTCATACGTTACTACAAGAAACGTTTTGAAAATTTATTGTGTCTGAGTCGATTGCAGTTGCATCGAAGACTGTCGCATCATAGTGTTGTTGTAGTTGTTGTTATTCTTGTTGTAAGCGTGATCATTTAGAAGGATATCATCCACCGTTCAACGCACGGAAATATAATCGATTAATACCGTAAGTTTCCATTACCATATTTTAGTGAATCGTTGTGTCAGCAACTTTGAGAATTATACGAAAAAATTCGTTTCAGATTATGTCATTGTCCGTGCAATTGAATCACCCAGCTGCCGCTGCAATCTCCGACTCCCCAGTGCAGCCTATACATGACTCCAACCACAAAATATATGTTGCGTGTCGGAATGTTGCGGTTCAAACCGAAGAAATTCGTGGTGACGAACTTCATGAGGCGGAAGTTGTTCACGATGGCGACATCTTTTTAAAGGTGTTTTACAATGCTAATGGCGAGGCGCCGCGCCGGTTAACCACTACGCGAACGAACAATATTGGTTAAATAGGCATGCGCGGCAAAAAACATTCTTTTTAGATATTAGTGATGATGAGGATGATGAATACTATAGTAATATATATCAACCGAATAGTTTCATGGATCCAAAAAGTGTAGTTTGGCGGAAATGTTATAATGCGAAACTGATTGACTTTAACGCTGTTTTTGCGAATGCAGTATCGGGGCTTCGGGCTTGCGATATTGCAGTTCAGACTGTCCCCGAGCAAGTTGCGGGTGATTCATTTTATACTGATGAGGATCTATTTAATGAAATCGTCGACAATACCATTATTACCGACGAAGATATCGCCCTATTTGCTGACGATGTTGTCGAGTGGGATAGTTAAGTTGAATAAATTACTACATCTTAAAAATCTTAATATTAATATGTCAGGTTTACTTACCTATCTTCCACCGTCCCTGTGAAATAACATATCAAGTATTTGCATGTATCGCGATTATGGGAGAGAAAAGGGCGTGTGAAAGAGCGTGAAAGCATTTTCGTTGACAGATATTTATACGCGACGTTACATTCTTTCGTGAGGCGGTTGCGCTATTTAAGTTAATTAATCTCGAATAGCTATCGCGGTAGCGCGTCAAATACATTTTCATCGGCGGATGTTTATACTTGCGCTACGTTGCATTCTTTCACGGCGATCGTGGAAATCACCGATAATGCATTCTTTACGAATGATATCGACGATGCTCTATTCAACGATGATGTTGTCGAGTGGGATAACTAAGTTAAATAAATTACTAAAATCATGAAAATCTATGTACGAATTCTTTTCGCCCTTACACGCTTCCACGACGCTTGACTTACAGCTCCTCGAGAATGATGCTTGAGACGTCATTCTCAATCATGTAAATACTCGGAACTCTACCCCGAATAATTATCGCTCTATGTTTACGATTGTTGCTTACGCGAACGCAACGCATAGTTAATTTCCTCATTACACGTGCGTTGTATCGGTCCCACGGTTCAAATATCAAAACGCGTTCAATCCTGACCAAATATAAACATACTGCATGGCGCGGTGCAATGTCGTGTTTACTCCATGGGCTATCGCGACGATTAAATAACAGCCTCCTCGATCGTGAAAATACTCGGAACTTTTCACCGAATAATTATCGCTATATGTATACATCATTGCACGTGCACTGTATCGGTCCCACGGTTAAAATATAAACACACGGCATGGTGCGGTTCACTCTATGATTTCTCAGAAATCATGTACCACCCTCATTCTCAGAAATCATCATCGAATGCAATGTAGTGTTTATTCCATGGGCTATTGCGACGATTGGTTTACAATAATTATCGCTCTATGTTTATATCATTGCACGTGCGCTGTGTCGGTCCCACGATTCAAATATAAACATATGGCATGAAGCGCGTGCGCTGTACCGGTCCCACGATTCAAATATAAACACACGGCATGAAAAAAAACGCACGGCAATGTTTATTCCATGGGCTATCGCGATGATTGATTTAAAATAATTATCGCTATATGTATACATCATTGCACGTGCGCTGTACCGTTCCCACGATTCAAATATAAACACACGGCATGAAAAACGCACGGCAATATTTATTCCATGGGCTATCGCGATGATTGATTTAAAATAATTATCGCTATATGTATACATCATTGCACGTGCACTGTACCGGTCCCACGATTCAAATATAAACACACGGCATGAAGCGCGTGCACGTAGGTGTCATAACGCGTTCAATCCTGTCGCGCGCCATGATTCCTTATCTTTTCTCAGAAAAATCTTTTCTCCTGGTCCACCCTCTTTCTCAGAAATCATAATCGAAGACGCGATTTGAATTTCCACGAATCGGTTGCGGTCGCGCCTGCGCACCGATCCCCGCGCGCGTGCGGAGATTGCGTGGCGGCGACGCGTGCCCAAAGTACCTTAAACATCCAACAGGTGGCGCCAATACGAAATGTATGAAAAATCTGGAAAATTTACCAAGGCGGGCCCAAATACCGACGCGGATCCAAAGTACCTTAAACATGCAATAGGTGGCGCCAATACGAAATGCGCGCAACGCCATTTTGAAATTTTGAAAATCCTCTCACTCCCCTGTGACGTCAGCCCCCTCGCCTACGAACTCGAGCTGCGCGCGCGACGCCATTTTGAAAATTTTCAAATCCTCCTTCCCCTGTGACGTAATCCCCCTCAACCACGAGCTCGGTCGACGCCATTTTGGAATCTCTCTCCCCTGTGACGTCATCCCCTCACCCACGAACTCGGTACCCCCTCCCCTCCCCACCCCTCACCCACGAACTCGGTACCCCCTCGCCCTCGCCGAAGAGCGCGCGGTACCCCCCGCCCCGCCTCACCCCTCGAGCACCATGGTCCAGAATCGGCATAGCCTACCTACTTAAATTCATTATTATTTCAAAGTTGGGTGCTTATTAGCGTTCAAACGCACCAGACCACCCTGCACAGATGTCTACTGAAGGCAACTGTACCCGCAAAAACTTCCTTCGTGCCGATTCCAGGACGAAAGTTGTAATTTACGGATTGTTTGCTACACGCGTATACGTACACGCTTAACTTAGCCGGTGTGAGCGTACGCACACATTCAAGGCCCGGTGAGAGGGCCCCCTTATATCCATATTATACGTTCGTCGGATGGTAGCATTGATCAGTCAGTCAACAGAAAATGACGTGTAAAGGCACGTAATAGCAAAAATAGTACAAATGTTTTCTCACTTAAGTATGCAAAATTTGGCTGAACGGAACCGAAATAGGGATGTTCGATTCCAATTCGATTCTTAAAAAAAAATCGATTCTTTTGGTTAAAAGATCGATGTTTTAAATCGATTCATCGCTGTTTGATTTTTTTGAGAATCGATTCTTTACACTAAGAATCGAACTTTTGAACTAATCCCCGTTTTCTACCCAAGTTGACATTTCATCATCACTTTCAATATTCATAGCAGCACATGTTGAATGAGATGATGAACATGAATTGTCTGATTCCGTTGTTATATGTGAGAGATTATTGCTCTAAATATTTGTTTATAATTATGTTATTGAATTGAATGTTTCTTAATATACTACAATTATTGTAGTTAGTATAGGAACATAAATTTCTCACACACCATTGTGGCTTGATGTATTAATGTGTGTCACTGTATGTCGTATTTTGCCTTATTGGTACTATTTTCAACAAGATATGATGAAGATTATGAAGATTGAATTTTTCGTCATTGAAGTATACTACTTTGTAATAACATACTTATGCGCCAGTCACAAAGTCACTGGATCTGCCCGGTTCTCAGCGTCCTGAGCACGCGCCAGAAAATTATTCGACGTCGGATTTTTACCAATGGCATGCCGGTATGTAACGGACCTGAAACGGATATGTATAAATCTCGGACGACAAAACCAGGCAACAACGTGGGGCTCTTTCACAGCTCAGGGTGAAGCTCCGTGATCTTCATGATTCGGGGGAGACCCACATGACCATACGTTATATTCGTGGTGTTCCTAAAATTGTGTCGGGTAGACCACACAAGGACTCTTCGCAAAAAAACTTAATATGAACCCTTTAGTTTATGTTCAAAATGTCCGTGGTCTGCGTACAAAGTTTACTCCCGTCAATTGTATTCTTACATCGGCAGTGTCGTATGATGTTATCATTTTTGTCGAGACCTGGCTTACGTCTGCGATATCTTCTATCGAACTCGGGTTGCGTAATTACACGGTGTACAGGTGCGATAGGTCCCAAAGAACAAGCGTCTATACAAGAGGCGGCGGGGTCCTTATCGCGGTTAAGAATTCATTGCCTCCGTGTCTTGTCACAGTCAGCTGTACTGATATCGAACAAGTGTTTGTCAGAGCCCACCTTCACAACAATAAACACGTACTATTGGGGGCCGTTTATATACCGCTGGCATCCCGGCCTTCACTCTATTCTAGTCATGTGGACGCAGTCACAGAATTATATCACAAATACAGTGAGGCCCCCTTCTGCCTGTACGGCGACTTTAATCTCCCTCATGCGGTATGGTACATTGACTCGGTCCAAGCGTGCTTTAGAAGGTCGGGGGTATCGTTTATTGAATCAGCTGCTATTGACCTCCTCCTTGGTTGTGCGGGGTACTGCAACCTTACCCAGGTTAACACAGTTTTTAATGAATTTGACGGGATGCTCGATCTCATTTTCGTTTCCTGTCCTGGCGTCACGGTTGACCGAGTCATTGATGCCCTCATTGAACCTGATGCCTATCACCCACCTTTGCTCATTGTGTTTAGCGACTTGACATCGGGTCCAGACCTTTCAGTCGGAAACTTTGTATTTAGGGACTTTAAGCCGGGTGATTTTCCCAGTGTGGTGAATTATTTTAACTTAGTTGATTGGGACACGGAGACAGGCGAAACCGACCCAAGTGTTGCCCTTGAGCATTTATACGGCCATATTAATCAGGAAATCGATATATATATATAAAATAAAATAATAAAATAAAAGAAAATAAAATAAAATAATAAAAAAGAAAATGCAATTAAATAGAATATAAATAGAATATAAACATATAAAATAAAAAAATAAAAATATAAAAATTCAATATAAAAATACATTATAAAAAGAAGAAAAAAATAATAATAATTTAATTTATTGCCCACTTTTGTGTTACAATTTAACGATCATATACTATTTCCGTTTCATTCCCGTGATTGTGTCGGTGTAAGTCCAACCCTTGTAACGTATCCTGCTGTGTCTTAACAATTTTTTCTATTTTACAAGTGTTTCCTAATTTATTTTATGTTGCATAATCTTCTTTTATCACTTTCTGGTTCTTCCCATATTTTCCTTCTCCCTATTATCCCCCGTAGAATAGCCAAGTTTGTCCTTTCTCCTCTAATTACCTCTTTCCAATTGCTGCCACTCTCTCCACTTACTTCACATGCTTCAATCACGTGTTTCACTGTTTCTTCCTCTTTCTTACAAAGCCTACATATCCTTTCTTCTTTCAATAGCCAATATTTACATGCCCTTGGTTCACTACCCCGTATGAATCTTCCTATCCTTTCTAACTCTCCTCTCCTTTTTTCTTTTTCCCCCATATGTATTTCGGCTCATCTCCTGGTTTCCTTGCCACCTCTCTTAATTCTCTTAGGAACTTTGACTCTTTTATTTTCATCTCTCTTTCTTGTTCTTGGATGTCTTTACTATCTGCTCTATTTTCGTTCACACTTCTTCCCCAATAAAAATATAAAAATGCAATAAAAAATATAAAATATAACACAATACAATATAAAAAAATATAAATATAAATAAATATAAAAACAATATAAATATAGAAGGGAAGAAAATAAAATAATGAAATAAATGAAAATACCATTGAATAAGAAATATTATAAAAAAAATAATATAATAATAAAATAAAAGAAAAATATAAGAATAGAATATAAATAGAATATAAATAGAATAAAAAAAATATAAAATAAAAAAGAAAAGAATACAAAAATTCAATATAAAAAGAATATAATATAAAAATAGACTATAAAAATGTAAAATAAAAAAAGAAAAAAATATAAAAATTCAATATAAAAAGAATATAATATAAAAAAAAAGAAAATATATAAAAATAGGATATAAATAGAACATAAAAATATAAAATAAAAAAGAAAAAATATAAAAATTCAATATAAAAAGAATAAAATATAATATAAAAAAGAAAAAGAAATAGAATATAATAATAATAATAATAATAATAATAATAAATGTTTATTCAGCTTCACAGCCAAGAATTGGCCTTGGTTTACAATCCCCCGTTTCACTTACAAGCTATCTTACCCATGCATCCTTCTCTCTCACTCTCTTCCTCATAAATAATTTTTATATTCTATACCACTTTATGGCTCTAGTTCTAACTAGGCTATCTCAGTGTTAGTTAGGCTGACCCATTTCCTTTTCCTTGGCTATCTCCTCTTTTGTTGCCTTTCTCATGCTCCTCCCTTTTTTCTTTTCTTCTCTTCTGTAATTTTTGTAACCAGTCTATCGTCTCTGTGTCTCTTTTTCCGCTTACCACGTCTTCTAAATTGCATTTACTTTCTATTTCCCTACATTCGCTAGTCAAGTGCTCTAGATTTTCAAATTCATCCCCACATAGGTCACAGCGTCTCCCCTCTTTGTCCTCCCAGTACCTATTCCACGTCTCTACATTACCGCATCTCGCTTGTGCGATAAGTTTTTGTCCTTCCCCCTCTTTACTCAAATATTCCGGCAACCCTATCGTTCTAATATATTTATATCTATTATTATATTTTGATTGCACTATTTTCGAGTTCTGTCCTTGTTGTTGCATTTCTATGTCTCTGTTCTTTAAGTCTTCTGCAACCTCTATCCCTCTTCTTCTTCTCTCCTCCACAACTGACTGGTAGCCGTCAAGTTTTGAAGACAACTGGTCCCACAGCGTTCATACAATTTGTCACCCATGCCTAAAGTTGCATATGTTTTAAGTAGGATGCCTTTGTTCTTCATTGGCCACCCTATCCTTCTATGTGCTCCACCTGCAATTTCGCTGACCATCTTTACCATCTGCATCTTCTTCGAATTATTCACTGACTATCCTATCCTTCTTCGTTTGCATCATTTCACTATACCATACCATACCACTTTGAATGTGTATCGAACGTGTATCAAACGTCTATGTTACCCCTCTGATCGAGTATTGAACGGGTATTGAACGGCTTGGAACGTGTATCGAACGGGTATTGAACGGCTTTGAACCAGAGGTCCCTATTTCACGTGAATTTACATACACGTGTACACGTGTAGTAAACGTAGCCGAACTTTAATCCGTGTAATTTTTAATACACGGGTACCCGTCTATTTCTGGTCACGGATACACGTGTAGTTCTGTTCACGGATACCTGTGTAGTTCTGTTCACGGATACCCGTGTAGTTCTGTTCACGGATACCCGTGTATTTCTATTACACATGTACACGTATATTTATATTACACGTGTGCACGTATATTTAAATTGGTTCGTCACGATTAATTTTGCGATTGCTTAGTTGGTATATCTCTTTTGTCTGTTTAGTATTGCGTGAATGGTCTCACAGATCTAAATATGAGACACTGCAGTCTGCACGCAGGCAAATACTTACATACCTACCTCCATCGCATCACACTGAAAGATGCGTGCGGTCCTGAGTTCGACGCCATCGATAGTTACCGACGTGACAACAAAGTATGTACATATTTCTATTTAGTCGATTGTACGAGGCGGTATTTGGCGACCTTGCTATTTCTCTGCTAGTATTCAATTTGTGTAATTTTCGACGTGTGAATATCTCAGTATCTAAATATATTGGCCCACTTTTGCGAAAACAAGCTAATCTTCAGGTTACAGGTAACAATAATCAACACATAATAAAATTTCATAATAAAATTTAATCTATTAATTTTCTATTTTGGTACAAGAAAACTAAATTATCGACATTTTCAGGTAATAAACGCGTTCTTTTTCGTGTTACAATATTTCCAGCAGTGGAAAAACACCGTTCAGAGGTATCCGATGTTGCCGGTATTGCCAAATATTTAATTGCGAGTTCCGCAATTGTTGGGTATTTGCCAAATGGCCACTGCTGGAAATATTGTAACACGAAAAAGAACGCGTTTATTACCTGAAAATGTCGATAATTTAGTTTTCTTGTACCAAAATAGAAAATTAATAAATTAAATTTTATTATGTGTTGTTTATTGTTACCTGTAACCTGAAGATTAGTTTGATTTCGCAAAAGCGGGCCAATATATTTAGATACTTAGATATTCACACGTCGAAAAGTACACAAAATTGAATACTAGTTAATAATTAATATACGCGTAGGTATAGTTGTGCAGAGAAATAGCAAGGTGGCCAAGTACCGCCTCGTACAATCGACTAAATAGAAATATGTACATACTTTGTTGTCACGTCGGTAAATATCGATGTCGTCGAACTCAGGACCGCACGCATCTTTCAGTGTGATTGCGATGGAGGTAGGTATGTAAGTATTTGCGTGCGTGCAGACTGCAGTGTCTCATATTTAGATCTGTGAGACCATTCATGCAATCCTAAACAGACAAAAGAGATACTATACCTAATAAGCAATCGCAAAATTAATCCTGGCGAACCAATTTAAATATACGTGCACACGTGTAATAGAAACATACGTGTACACGTATAATAGAAATACTCGGGTACCCGTGAACAGAACTACACGGGTATCCGTGAACAGAACTACACGGGTATCCGTGAACAGAACTACACGGCTACCCGTGAACAGAAATGCACGGGTATCCGTGTACACGTGGACTTATAATCCGTGTACACGTGTTTTAAGAACACGGATTTTTAATTCCTTAATACACGTTGCACGTGTCCCGTATGCACGTGTATTTAAATACACGTGAAAAGCCGCGACCTCTACTTTGAACGTAAATCGAACGTGAATCGTATCACTTTGAACGTAATTCCATTATTACGTAATTCCAATTATTTTTCAATTATTTTTCAATTATTATTCAATTATTTTTCAATTATTTTTCAATTATTTTTCAATTATTTTTCAATTATTTTTCAATTATTTTTCAATTATTTTTCAATTATTTTTCAATTATTTTTCAATTATTTTTCAATTATTTTTTAATTATTTATCAATTATTTTTCAATTATTTTTCAATTATTTTTCAATTATTTTTCAATTATTTTTTAATTATTTTTCAATTATGTTTCAATAATTTGTTCAATTAATATTCAATTACTTTTAAATTACTTTTCAATTATTTATCTATTATTTTTCAATTATTTTTCAATTATTTTTCAATTATTTTTCAATTGTTTTTCAATTTTTTTCAATTATTTTGCAATTATTTTTCAATTATTATGCAACTATTTTTCTATTATTTTTAAATTATTTTTAAATTATTTTTAAATTATTTTTCAATTATTTTTCAATTATTTTTCAATAATTTGTTCAATTAATTTTCAATTATTTTTCAATTCTTTTTTAATTACTTTTCAATTATTTATCTATTATTTTTCAATTATTTATCAATTATTTTCAATTGTTTTTCAATTTTTTTTCAATTATTTTGCAATTATTTTTCAATTATTATGCAACTATTTTTCTATTATTTTTAAATTATTTTTCAATTTTTTCCAATTATTTTTCAATTAGTTTTCAATTATTTTTCAATGGCTTTTCAATTGCTATTAATATTTTTTGCAGTTAGTTTTCAATTATTTTTCAAATATTTTTCAATTATTTTTCAATTATTGTTCAATAATTTGTTCAATTAATTTTCAATTACTTTTCAATTATTTTTTAATTATTTTTCAATTATTCTTAAATTATTTTTCAATTATTATGCAACTATTTTTCTATTATTTTTCAATTATGTTTAAATTGTTTTCCAATTATTTATCAATGATTTTTCAATTATTTTGCAATTATTTTTCAATGGCTTTTCAATTGCGATTAATCTTTTTGCAGTTAGTTTTCAATTATTTTTCAATTACTTTTCAATTATTTTTCAATTACTTTTCAATTATTTTTCAATTATTTTTCAATTATTTTTCAATAATTTGTTCAATTAATTTTCAATTACTTTTAAATTACTTTTAAATTATTTATCTATTATTTTTCAATTGTTTTTCAATTATTTTTCAATTATTTTAAAATAATTTTTCAATTATTTTTCAATTATTTTACAATTATTTATCAATTATTTTTCAATTATTTGTCAATTATTTTTCCATTATTCTTCAATTATTTTTCAATTATTTTTCAATTACTTTTCAATTACTTTTCAATTATTTATCTATTATTTTTCAATTATTTTTCAATTGTTTTTCAATTATTTTAAAATAATTTTTCAATTATTTTTCATTTATTTTACAATTATTTTTCAATTTTTTTTCAATTATTTTGCAATTACTTTGCAATTATTTTGCAATTACTTTGCAATTATTTTCCAATTATTTATCAATTATTTTTCAATTATTTTTCAATTATTTTAAAATAATTTTTCAATTATTTTTCATTTATTTTACAATTATTTTTCAATTTTGTTTAAATTATTTTGCAATTATTTTGCAATTATTTTTCAATTATTCTTCAATTATTTTTCAATTATTTTTCAATTACTTTTCAATTACTTTTCAATTATTTATCTATTATTTTTCAATTATTTTTCAATTGTTTTTCAATTATTTTAAAATAATTTTTCAATTATTTTTCATTTATTTTACAATTATTTTTCAATTTTTTTTCAATTATTTTGCAATTACTTTGCAATTATTTTGCAATTACTTTGCAATTATTTTCCAATTATTTATCAATTATTTTTCAATTATTTTTCAATTATTTTAAAATAATTTTTCAATTATTTTTCATTTATTTTACAATTATTTTTCAATTTTGTTTAAATTATTTTGCAATTATTTTGCAATTATTTTTCAATTATTTTTCTATTATTTTTCAATTATTTTTATATTTTTTTTCAATTATATGTGACGTCCCACTATTTTTCGCACGTTCCTATTTAATAATACACCAGTAAACCTCAGAATCACTCCACCAAAGTCCCTCAAATTCAATTATTACCCCTTTTCCCCAATCGCTGATCACCTCGATGATGTACCTTAGCGGTCCCCATCTCGAGATGGTCAGTACGAAACCTCCTTCACTTATTCGCCCAACGAGGTACGAATTCCCTCCTCAAAACTAAATCGAAACAAGTCCCTCGCCCCAAAATCTTCTTAAACCGAGACCACGTCTCACTCCTTCTCTAAGACCCTCCGAGTCCAAGCCACTTTAACCCCTTTCCTATAAAACACCCAAAATCCCTTCGACGAGTTGAATATCTCCAAATACCGTTCATAAAAACCCAAGAAGCCTAACTGCGAAGAATACCTGGCGTACGTGCCGTAAATGTATTCTAATAATAGAATATTATAGAAAAACCCCGGAAGTCCTACTACGCATAATTCGGAAATTGTGTGAAGGTCCTTACCGCAAACAACCCCGCAAGGACCCCGCGAAAATCTTATAAATACGACGGACCGAGAGGCCAGGACTCTCTTTTCATCGACAAACTTCAATAGCGAAACTCTCTTCTTCGACAGTAATTACTGTGAAAGTATCTCTTTTATAAAAATATACAAAGTGTAAATTCAGTGCTCTACGGCAAATACTGTAAGCATTTATTATTATCTATTATTGTGCATATCGCCTCCATACCATATACCATTTATGTATTATTTCATTTATCTATGCTTATTGCAATAACATTTCCGTATTATTTCATTTATCTATGCTTATTGCAATCATACATATTTTGTATTACTAATACTATTACTTTTATATAATCTTGTTAACGTTTATTTTGATTATATATATTTGTCTTATAACCACATATTATTCTATGATTTATATCGTACCTCATGTCCATACATACATATAAATGTTACAATCATATTATAAATATTATATGTGAATGCTAAAACCCCACGCATAATAACCGCTCTAACAAAGTTAATAAACCGCTTTGTTTTAAATCACGCTTCAACTTATTTGTGTTCAACCACTGGTACGAAACATCTAAAATCCAAATACACGAGTTAGTGAAACAGCTGATTCCGATTCGCGAGCTCGGGAGCAGTGACTGTGTTTACAAACATATCTTTGCATAGCCTGTGTATAGCTGCACGTCCAAACGTGCTTCTCAGAAATATTACGAGTAACTTTTTGTGCCTATGCAGCAGTAAATCCAATTAGGCAAAACCAAAATAAAGTGCTAACGGGTGTTACCCCAAATCATAACAATCTAACCATTCCCTGGTCGTTCAGTGCTACGAATCTGGTATTCGCGCCTAAAATCCTGCTCTCCGCAGTGCCACGAATCTGGCATTCGCGCCTGTATTCCTAAGAACGTTCGGTGCTACGAATCTGGTATTCGTGCCCGAATCCTACTCTCCGCAGTGCCACGAATCTGGCATTCGCGCCTGTATTCCTAAGAACGTTCGGTGCTACGAATCTGGTATTCGTGCCTGAATCCTACTCTCCGCAGTGCCACGAATCTGGCATTCGCGCCTGTATTCCTAAGAACGTTCGGTGCTACGAATCTGGTATTCGTGCCTGAATTCCTACCTTCCGCAGTGTCACGAATCTGGCATTCGCGCCTGCATACCCTCAGACGTTCCGTGCACGAATCCTGCATTCGAGCCAGAATTTCTATCTTCCGCAGAGCCACGAATCTGGCATTCGCGCCTGCGTTCCCTCAAGTATTACCCCATCTATGCCACAGCCCTAAAGACCTCACCCGGGACGTGACATATACTTAAATTATTTTTCAATTATTTTTCAATTATTTTTCAATTATTTTTCAATTATTTTTCAATTATTTTTCAATGGCTTTTCAATTGCTATTCAATTTGTTTGCAGTTAGTTTTCAATTATTTTTCAATTATTTTTCAATTATTTTTCAATTATTTTTCAATTATTTTTCAATTATTTTTCAATTATGATTAAATTATTTTACAATTATTTTTCAATAATTTTTAAAATTATTTTCAATTACTTTTAAATTACTTTTCAATTATTTTTCAATTATTTTTTCAAATTTTTTCATTATTTTCTTCAATTTTTTTTCAATTATTTTTTCAAATTTTTTTTCAATTATTTTTCAATTATTTTTCAATTATATTTTTTTATAATATGGGTTACTTGTCAGAAATCACAAATTGTTTGAGATTGAACTAGGGTGAGAATTGAAAGGAATCTTAGACAGGTTAAGATGACACTTTGTATTCTGGTGAAAACTTCGTCAATTTTTATTGAGTCAAAGGGGGTTGTAGTACGCCACGCGTTGAACACTTGTCAATGTTGATAATGATATTATTGATCACTGATCACTTGCAATTGAGAAAGAATGAAACCGCGTGGTTGCACCACGTGGCGTCGGCACAATTTGATTAATTGGCTGAGCGTGAGAGTTCAAGGTGAGATAAGCGGTGTACTGAACAAGCTAGTTTAGCATGCAATGAGAAGAACGCTAATTATATACGAAATGCAACGAGACACTCTAAAGACCGTTACTGGCTGAGAGGCACGAAACGAGAGTGAGAATATGGCGGACTTCCGCTCGCGCGTCTTTACCGTTCTGTTGGATCGTCGATCCGGCGCGCTGATTGGCCTATCGAGCTTCGATGATTGGTCGATCGATGGGCGCTGATTGGCAGCTTGCCCATAGTTCAGCGTTGCTGTTTCGCGGCCCGCGAGGTGCTGCTGTGAGAGTGAGAGTGGCGGAAGAAGGAACTAGTGCATTCCCAAACATTCCTCCCGCCTTCAGCAACGTAGTTGATGATGTTAAGCTGAAACAGGTAACGTTGCCAACTTTGCGATTGGCCTCGTTAGTGTTGTTGTGGCCGTCTTGATGGTCACCACCCTGGTGAGACCATCCTTCCCAGGATGCAGTGTGAGAACCCGAGCAAGTGGCCACTTGCTCGGGGGAAAACGTTCATCTGTGATAAGCACCAATGACCCGACCTTGATGTCATTGAATGGGTGATGCCACTTCGAGATTGCCTGCTGACGTTGCAGGTAGTGAGCTGACCATTGGGACCAGAACTGCTGCATTTTCTTCTGGATGAATTGCCATCTGGCAGATGGTGAGAGTGATGAATGTTCCACAGATGGTTCAGGCAAGGTTGAGAGCGGTTTGCCGATGAGAAAATGAGCTGGAGTGAGCGTTGAGATGTCCTCAGGGTCATCACTGAGAGGCTCGAGCGGTCTTGAATTGAGCATGGCTTCAATCTGTGTGAGAAGCGTACTGAACTCTTCAAATGTGAGAACAGTGTCACTGACGGTCCGTCGTAGATGATACTTCATGGACTTGACGACCGCTTCCCATTTACCTCCCATGTGAGGTGCCGCTGGTGGGTTAAAACACCACGTTGTATTGTCGTTGACAAATAGAGAAGCCAATTCTTGATGATACTGTGAGCCCTGAGTGAACATGCTCTTGAGATTTGCGTCTGCGCCAACGAAGTTGGTTCCACAATCAGAGTAAATGGTGTGTGGAATCCCTCGTCTCGATGAGAACCGCCTGTATGTTGCAATGAAGCCTTCGGTGGAGTAGTCTGTTACCAACTCGAGATGAACTGCTGACGTTGTCATGCACACAAAAACACAGATCCAGCCCTTCTGTGTTTTTGCTCCTCGCCCCTTCCACGTTTTGAGAGTGATTGGACCAGCGTAGTCGATTCCAGTGTGAGTGAATGGCTGTGAGGGTGCGACTCTTGAAAGAGGTAGTTGGCCCATCAGTTGATGGGCACGGATCCCCCTTTGTCGAGCACACAACACACCGCAGTATATGAGACTTCCCCGGGGCTCGACCTCCGATGATCCAGTAGGTCTGTCTGATGTGAGCGAGAGTGAGCTGAGTGCCTCCATGAAGAGTTTGTTTGTGAGAGTGGTCTATAATCAGATCGGACAGACGTGAGTTGCGAGGTAGGATTGCAGGATGTTTACCTTCATAATCAATGTGAGCGTTACGAAGTCTGCCTCCAACTCGTATGACTCCTTGTTCATCGATGAATGCAGTGAGTCGACTGAAGGCATGAGATGAGGGCAACATTGAGTTTGAGCTGATAACTTTCAATTCGTGGTTGAAGTAGATTGCCTGAGTCATCTTGATCCAAAAGATGCGGGCCGTTTCCAAATCCTTTGGTGTGTGTGAGATGAGTGGTAATGAAACATGCAATTTTCTTAACCTTGAGATGAATCTGAAACAAGCTGAAGTAATGTGAATCAGTTTGTTGAGAGAAGAGAATTTGTATATGATGTCCCAGTGATATCTAATTTCTTGAATGTTGAGTAAGGTCGAGAATCCTGGACGAGCCTCTAGTGCACTCGAGTCGTCCTGATGCAATGATTGTGATGGCCATGAGTCACTGGGTTGAGAAAGCCACGATGGTCCCGTCCACCATAGCTGATGATGTTCAAGCTGAGATGTCGTGAGGCCACGAGAAGCGCAATCAGCTGGATTCGAAGTGCCTGGAACGTGTCTCCAATGTGCGTGTGATGAGAGTTCCTGAATTTGAGTGACACGATTCCTGACGTACTGCTTCCAGCGGGAGGCGTGAGAATTGATCCATGTAAGTGCCACTTGAGAGTCCGTCCACAGATGAGTAGATTCAATGTTGAGCTGAAGAGTTGCTTGAACATATTTGGCAAGCCTTGCCAGCATCAATGCTGCTGTGAGTTCGAGTCTCGGGATTGTAAGTTTCTTGAGGGGTGCTACCTTAGTTTTGGAGCACACTAGTGTCGACACTTTGAGATTTGTGGACGGTGAGATAATGGTAATATACACTACCGCTGCCATGGCGAGCTGAGAGGCATCAGAGAAGCCGTGGAGTTCCACGACCGAATTGGAGTAGGTGTTAAATCACCTGGGAATTGAGAGCCTGGCCAGGCTTGTGAGATCTTCTCTGATGGAAAACCAATGAGATGTAACTTGAGGTGGCAGAGGATCGTCCCAACGAAGTTTGTGCAGCCATAACTCTTGCAGAATCATTTTTGCTCGAATTATGACTGGTGATAGGAAACCAAGTGGGTCAAAAATTTGAGAAACTTCTGACAGAATGGTGCGTTTCGTTGGGATTGAGAATGAACTGAGAGGTTTCGATGAGAAGGTGAAGTTGTCCTGGAAACTGTTCCATTGCAACCCCAGAATTTTAGTATTGCAGTCGTCGAGTGAGATCGTCGAGCTTTGAGCTCTTGATGTGGAAGAGATTTCTTCAAGTAGTGCAGGATGCGTTGAATGCCATTTGGCGAGTGGAAAACCTCCCGCGTGACACAGGCCTTTGAGATGTTGTGCAATTTTGATGAGTTGTTCACCTGTGTCAGCGCCGCCAAAGATGTCGTCGACATATCGTGCGTGAGTTATGGAGGGTACAGCCAATGGAAAGCGGTGCCCTTCGTCCTCCACCAGTTGAAGCAATGCTCGAACAGCCAGAAACGGTGCAGCCTTGGTGCCGTAAGTGACTGTCGTGAGCCTGAGTGATGTTTCTTTCCCTTCCTCGTCCACCCACAGTATGCGTTGGAGATCTTGATCGTCTTCATTAACTCGGACTTGTCGATACATTTTTGTGATGTCTGTAGCAAAAATGAACCTGTGCTGCCGAATCCACAACAGCACGTCTGAAATGTTGAGCAGAAGGTTACGCCCTGTATGCATGAGATCGTTAAGAGAGTACCCAGATGATGTTGCACACGAGCCATTGAAGACAACCCTCAGCTTGGTGGTTTTGCTGTCGGGCTTGAGCACTCCATGATGAGGAAGGTAAAAGATTGAATTGTTATGAGTTGAGATTGATGGTGCTCTTACCATATGGTTGAGATGTTCGTACTCTGACATGAATTCTCCATAGAGTTTACGATACCCATCGTCCCTGTTGAACTTGGTGAGAGTGCGTTTCAGGCAAGCACGCGCTGCGTTGTATGAGTTGCCCAACAAGCTAGCTGGTGATTTGAGAGGGATGCGAACGATGTATCGCCCTGTAGCATCCCTTTTGTGTGTCGTTTTGAAGTGATTTTCGCACTCTTGTTCTTCAGAGTTGAGTTGAGATGGAGTTTCACTCGGAAGCTCCTCTTGAATCCAGAACTTCTCCAGTAAATGACGTACGGACGGCTCGCCCTCTTGTACAAGTGATTTATGACACGATGATTGGGTGAGAGAGTTGGAAGAAGCCACTGGTCCAAGTATGAGCCACCCAAAGATTGAGAGTTGAGCGATCGGCATGGATGGAGAGCCCTTAATGACATTGGGCTTTATGATCTGTCCATATGTGTCTGCTCCGATGATAATGTCCACAGATTATGGTTTGAGAAACTCAGGATCTGCCAGTGCGAGCCCTTTGAGATGTGGCCATTCTTGATTGGGCACCTCCGTTGAAGGCACCCTCGAAGACAGTGATCTAAGAACATGGGCTCGAATGGATATTGTTAATGGTTGGTGAATTGAACGCAGCGTTAATGAGGCGACGCCTCTTGTCTGAGTGGACTTCTTCCCTGCAATGCCAATGATTGATATGGATGACCGAGATCGCTTGAGATTGAGTTGAGTGATGAGCTCCTCCTTGATGAAGGTGAGCTCAGATCCTGAGTCGATGAGCATGCGAACCTGATGAGTTGACGTGGGTGAGATGAGATGAGCTCTTGCTGTTGCAAGGAGTGTGAGATGGCTGCTTGAGGATTCAGGTTGAGATGAGCGTGTCGGGCTGAGCAGAACAGGTGAGTGTGCAGGTGAGTCGACGACTGCTTGGATGTCTCAGCGTTGCTGAGACGTCGATGGCTGCGGTGCCTCAGCTTGAGGTTTTGATTGAGCTGGCGCCACGTGCAGTATGGTGTGGTGCTGTATTCTACACTGCTTGCACCGGTGAGGAGACTTACAATTTGCTGACGAGTGTCGTCCACAGCAATTGTAGCATAACATATTGTTAGCTACAATCTTCCTACGCTCCTGCACCGTCATGCCTCTGAACTTGGGGCATACCACAATGAAATGGTCTGCACCGCAGCAATCACAGGGGAAATTCTTCTGAGAAGACAGCCCTTGAGAGGCATTGTGAGAAGTTGCTCGCTGAGCTGGTGGTCTGTTGGGCTGCTTTGCAGACGTGCTTGTGACAGAGCTTAGGGGAGACGGAGCTTCCGCACTCTCCAAAGCCCTCACCTTATTCGAAATAAATTCCCTCACATATTGAAATGTGGGATACTCCACTGACGACCCTATGGAGGTTTCCCAGGCTTACCTTGTGTTTTTGTCCAACTGGCGTAACACATGGTACGTCAGGATGCAATCCCCCAGTCGATCAGCGATGCCAAGGGTGAGAAGAGATGTGTGTGCACTTTCAACAGTAGAGATGAGCTGTTTAAGCGCAGCAGCGTTCTTGTTCAGAACTGGCCTTGTGTTGAACAGCTTGTCCAACTGCGCTTGTACGAAGAGCCGTTTGTTTGAGTACGTCTCCTTGAGAAGATCCCAGGCGGGTTTGAAGGAGGCCCCCTTCAGAGGCAGAGCTTTCACCTTCTGAGCTGGTTCGCCTGACAGACTTGAGCGCAGATATTGGAGTTTCTCAATGTCTGTGATTAATTTGCTGGACCCGATGAGAGCTGAGAATAGCTCGCTGTAAGCAGGCCATCTCAGGTAATCACCTGTGAACTTCCCTGGTGCTGGCGCTGATTTCGCTGAATCATGTGAGCAGGTCGTTTGAAAAGGGGCCAGCTCCTGTTTAAATTTGCCGATATGCAACCGAATGTCGAAACATAATTCGGTTTCCTTGAATAGCACATTCTGTTTGTAGTAGTCGTGCTCCCGATCTTTTCTGGGCCATACTGCATCAAAGTAGGCATGTTCCTTTTGGAACGCCTTGTTGATCTCCTCCATGAGCGAGGAGAAGACCTTCAACTCCTCCATCGTGGTGTTCGGGGCACAGGGGGGAAGCCTTTTTTTCAATGCTGCTAGCGATTGGACACGGCTGAGTTGGGTGTCGGCTCTTGACAAGAGCTCGGATGGAATCCCGGCAGGAGACGATGCTCTTGTCTCCCGCTTGTCCCCTGAAATTTCCACAGGAAGCTGGAGAGTGTCAGAGGCAGTCGGTGGGGTCGGTGAATTGCCCTTGGAAGCCGTTGAGGTCTTTTTTATCGGCTCGTCACCTGCCATGGTTCCACTTGCACGACACTGAGCGTTCACACCGACACTTCCTGTCTAAGATCCGGCTCAAAGGACCACAAATGTTTGAGATTGAGCTAGGGTGAGAATTGAGAGGAATCTTAGACAGGTTAAGATGACACTTTGTATTCTGGTGAAAACTTCGTCAATTTTTATTGAGTCAAAGGGGGTTGTAGTACGCACGCGTTGAACACTTGTCAATGTTGATAATGATATTATAGATCACTGATCACTTGCAATTGAGAAAAAATGAAGCCGCGTGGTTGCACCACGTGGCGCCGGCACAATTTTATTAATTGGCTGAGCGTGAGAGTTCAAGGTGAGATGAGCGGTGTACTGAACAAGCTAGTTTAGCATGCAATGAGAAGAGCGCTAATTATATAAGCAATGCAACGAGACACGTGAGAAAATACGAGACACTCTAAAGACCGTTACTGGCTGAGAGGCACGAAACGAGAGTGAGAATATGGCGGACTTCCGCTCGCGCGTCTTTTCCGTTCTGTTGGATCGTCGATCCGGCGCGCTGATTGGCCTATCGATCTTCGATGATTGGTCGATCGATGGGCGCTGATTGGCAGCTTACCCATAGTTCAGCGTGGCTGTTTCGCGGCCCGCGAGGTGCTGCTGTGAGAGTGAGAGTGGCGGAAGAAGGAACTAGTGCATTCCCAAACACAAATATATTGGCTATAACTATGGTATTTCTTACAAAATAAAGATGCAGATCGATTACATGGTCGCTCTTCGCGAACATCACAGAAACACGTGCGACGTACAACTTATCGAATTCATCGCTATAGATCAGCATGATGAAGATTGCATCTAGCGATGATTATAGTCGATAGTTTGGTCGATAAGGAGGGTTACCTTTGCCTTTACAACAAAAAATAATTGAAAAATAATTGAAAAATAATTTAAAAATAATTGAAAAATAATTGATAAATAATAGAAAAATAATTGCATAATAATTGAAAAATATTTGGAAAATAATTAAAATATAATTGAAAAATAATTGAAATATAATTGAAAAATAATTGAAAAAATTTGAAAAATAATTGAAAAAAATTGAAAAAAAATTGAAAGAAAATTGAAAGAAAATTGAAAAAATATAATTGAAAAATAATTGAAAAATAATTGAAAAATAAGTGAAAAAAAATCGAAAAATAATTAAAAAATAATTTAAAAATAATCGAAAAATAATTGAAAAATAATTGAAAAATAATTGAAAAAGAATTGAAAAATAATTGAAAAATATTTAATAAATAATTGAAAAATAATTGAAAAATAATTTAAACAAAGATGTGAAAAAATAATTTAAAAATATCTAGAGACGCGGTAGCGTCTCGACGCCAAGTACATGAAAGAAAAGACACCCTGTATATGCCTGTCGCTGCCGTGTATCTTTACTCGACGCACAGCTATTCCAACCTAACCTGAAACTTATTTCATTAATATCTCATCACGCCTGCAATATTTTCTATATTTAATGGCATTTTTCTGATGTAAACCGCATATAAGCTTTCGAATAAGACCAATTTTAATAAAATCTGTCCACGCATGATAGAGATATCGTAATATCATCTCATGGATCTGTCGAAAACGGTACGATTATTTTGTTCTTCTCCTCACCAAATTATCGTCAACATAATACGTATACTCGTTACACGCACACCTTCAGCCAAAAGAAACTGGTGTATGTATGTTTCGTTCGTCGACTCTCGGGATCATTCGGCAGGGATCGGCGTCCGTCATTGTACATATACCTCTGTATATACTATTGAATTATAACCTACCAAGTGTCATCGCTTTATAACCTACCAAGTGTCAATTCATCATAACCTGCTGAGTGTCAAATAAGGTAAGTTGTCCAAATTTGTAATGTCACGAGTTTTTACACTACATGGGAGACTGAATTATTGTCTCAATTAACAAGGTGGGTCGCCAAAATTTTTTAATAGATTTTTTATGCAGAGTCGCAGACTTGGAAGTTGTCCGGAGAAGGTTCGACACAGAAGCATCTTTTATCACATACGTTTCTGGAAATTTGTACCATGCATGTACAAAATATATATATTATAACAAATTGCATTGCATTCAAATTGACAGATATTTTTATTATACCAGCAAATTATTTTTAATTTAGAGTTTTTATGTAAAGCTTATAGAAATGAAGGGGACGCACAGGACTTGGATAAAAATGAAGGGGACGCACAGGCTTGGAGGTTGTCCGGAGACGATTAGATAGATAGACAGAGCATCTTGTTTCGCACAAGTTTCTAGAAATTTGTCAAATAAGGTAAATCTACAAAATTTGTCAAACGACATAGCATTAAGAATTATTAAGAAAATAGATTATGGTGGACTGCTTGCAATGTAAAGCAAGTCACATTAGTGAAGAAAGTACGCTGAAAACACATCTCCCTTGATGCTTTTCAATCTTTTGTGAGAGACATTCGTAATACTTTAAATAATAATAAAATCCACAGTAGTTGCCACGCTATTCATTAATTCATCAATTTTTTAGATTCCCATTATTTCAATTCACCAATAAACATACTAAATTAGTTTTATTCCAATACCAATAAATTGTGCATTAAAAATATTGGATCTTCTCGTTCATTATCGCTCAATTATTACCATTAGCATTTAAATAAACCTCCTTTGGACACATTATTTATTCTCTACACTCACTATAGCAAAAGGCCACTCTATTTCTTTAAATAATAAGTTCTACGTTAAGTTGTATAACTAAAAAAAATGTGGCTTTTATATATATTTACAGATAATCGAAGCAGAAGATGATGCAGTGCGATCTATGTCAGACTATGTACGCACAAATTCTGCTGCACGAGCAAATGTAATAAGTACATTTTCATGTATATGTATAAATATATAATACAGTTTCATGTATATGTAAAATATAAAATAAATAAAAAATTTATTTCTTTAAAATTATTACCAAGATAGATCAGAATTTATAATTTATTGTGATTTCCTTACTTTATCCTTACTTTTAGTACCCGTGACAGTGAAAAATTTGTAAGAAAGATGAAGCTGAAATTCTGAATCCCCATAAAAAACTTTAAAAAAGTAAAAACATTACGCCAAGTACATGAATTAGCTTTGTAAAAAGAAGTGAGATCCCCCAAAAAAACTTTAAAAAAGTAAAATATACGCCAAGTACATGAAAATGTCGAGGACAAAAAATACCCTGATAACCAGATCTGGCGGCAGGATCTGCCGGCAGCTGCGGTGCAGTCTACGTCCGCATTCGGCTACGGATCTGCCGGCAGAGTCTGCGTGGCAGGGTCTGCCGGCAGATCCACGGCAGATCCGCGGCAGATCCTGCCGGCAGATCCACGGCAGATCCGCGGCAGACCCTGACGGCAGATCCGCGGCAGACCCTGCCGGCAGATCCACGGCAGATCCGTGGCAGATCCTGCCGCCCGCCTGACATATCCAAGAGCGCCATCTGTAGGCCACAATTATGAAAAAATGCTCTACCCATGACGTCACACGGACCTACGCACCAACACAAATGTACCGTTATTGCTGTAGGTGTATCCCTAACCTTTCTAGTACGCGTGGAGAATTGATAGGCATCTGTGAAATGGAGCAGTGGATATTTCATTAAGTAATAATTGTTCTATTTGTTTTTAAAGGTATGGTTTGTTTTTATTAATAATATATACATTTGATGCACCTATAAAACAGAAGAGAAACTTTCAACATTTACTCTGCAAGCAGTGGTGATTCTACATGCAAAAATAAGTCAATTTTCTGGATGACGAAGGGCGATATAAGAAACTTTTATGCTATATTTTCGACTATTTTTGCACGTAGAATCACCATATTCCCGCTTGTGTTGGTTCTGAAAACAAGTACAATATTAATCTGGAATTAAAAGGATAAACGTGGAGAGGTATATTTTATTTTTAATTATACCGAAGTAAAGTTGTGTACGTTTTAAATTTGTGGCGCTGAAAAGTGCCGTTTGATGTTCATTGCGAACGTCGAGAGGTAGTTCCCGTCCTAATCAATTAAAATGGGCACTGAAAAGTACCGTTTGGTTTCTTCGCCACTGTAAAAGGAGACACGCCTCTACTTTTAATTGGCATATTTCTGAAAAATAAATGCAGTTAAGTTTTGTTTTCACGTGACAGTAAATCATGACTTTTACTGTCACGTGAAAACAGACCTTCATAGGTCATCTGCTTCTTCCTCCTGTTGATCGTCGTTCCAGAAAGTGTGGGGCATCCTATGGTCCTGGGATGTTGAGGGCTTCGTTCATCGACCACACTTCCTACTGCGTACCCTCTCCTTTGCCGCCTTCAGTTCCGCTTGCATCCGCAATTGGAAGTCGGATCGAGTGGGCTTGTCGAACTTGCGATTAAGACACACACCGTCTGGAAAAGAAATGTATGCAAAGTACGTCAGCATCAATGGAACATACAGTAATAGTAACAATAATTCTACGTGAAAACATGAAAAGTGCTTATTGCTTCGTACCATAAATCGCCCTCGCAATACGGGTGTCGAAGAGTGATCTGTGTCCTTCGCGGCCAAACCAAGTGAAGGACGACGTTAAGTCGTCCGGCAGTGCTTCCTTGAAGCAGCACTTGACCGCTCCCTTCAAATCGAACCCGCCCATGTATTCGAAATACGTTACCTAAACAAAGCGAGTAAAGATTGATGTAAGTATATATTATATATAAAATTAAATAAAAGAATAATTTCGTTTTCACTTACGACTTTGGAATAGGTGTCGTCATCGATGTCCTCAAAGCAGTCCACCTCCTGGACTGAGGACAAGGGGAGGACTGCTGGCTTAATGGGCCGGCCAGTATTGCGCGTGGTCTGGATAGATTTTTGAATACTCATCAAGACAGTATTCATTCTTCTGCAAACAAAACGGATGGAGACGTAACGTATTAATAAACACGATACACGCGATACTTACATTAGCTCTGCCTCGATCCGATTCCGCCCAGCGAGATCTTCCATGCTTCTGTGAACATTAACATTTATAAGAAAATATCCTTACAGTGATATTTTTATAGCAAAAAAAAAGAAACATGTAAATTTACCCGTTATCAGTGGGTTGGGTCGGCGCTGTATCATGCTGCAACGGCTCACTGTGGATCACAGTGGCGCGTGCAGACGATGTCCCTGAATCGGTGATTTCTTCAAAGACAGGAACATTAGCGGCATACGTATCCTGAAACATAATATCCTGGTTAACAGGAGGAACACCGCTTGACGTTGTTGGACCGTCTTCCTGCAGGATTATCGCTAAATCCTGGATGTCCTGGTCGATGGCTGGTAACGGCGCGGTTAACGTCCTTCGCCGCTTCGGAGTTTCCTCCTCCGAAGAAGTGGTCTGGTAGCGTGTGGGTCGCACGATGACACGTTTCTCGCGCCTGTCCATGCCAGCTAGTAAGGAAAAAAAGTACATATTACGATGATGACCCATGCAGAACCAAACGATAAAATAACCCGTCACCAGAGATTAACAAGGATACTTGTACATATGGTTGTACTTATGAAGAGCAATACAAAAGAAGAAAATATAAATATTACAGCACGTCACTCACCAGAAAATAGTCGTAACTTACCAAAATGAAAAGACGAAGGTAGAAAGTGACTTTTTTTTTTTTTTTTTACATGGTGGAAATCCCTCCTGGATATCTCACCCCCCCCCCCCCCGTGGGAGGGGTAAGATTATGTGGGGCTTGCACCCACTAAAACCACCATGGGAGAGGGACTGACAGCGAGATACTTCTAACGAAAATAAATATTGAAGAATTTGAATACTACGGCTTCTCGCTGTGTGTAAGAACGGCAACGACATAACTACGGGTTTCTGAGGGGATGGGGTCGCCGTTATTGCCAATGGGCGTATTACCGTAAAAAGGAATTCTATAACATTTAGCGCGAACCTGATTGGGGGAGATGTTTAGAATTTCAGGGCTCAATCTGGCGCATTTATATACACCAAGAACGGAAGACGTTATGCCGATATCATAAAAATCATCGACCTCTAGAAATTTTTTAATACCTAAATGATAGGAGTTATCGGAGTTCTTGCTAATATTGAAAATTAAGCAGATCGCGCCGTCGACTGAGATGCAACAATTATCGCGTACATTGATGCCCAGAGATATGTTATTGAACTCTATCTTGTGGTATTGAGAACAATTGGGGTCGTTACTAAGTGGTCTAGATACGCGAATAGAAAAATCTACATTATACTGAATGTTTGTGCCATGAAATTGTATCTCCCTCATCCTATTGGAAAATTGTTGGAGAGGAAGACTTGGCTTTCGCAGATACTTTTTAAAAATGGACATGTTGTTTTCATATGGAAAAGCAGAACATGAATCTAAATTACCAAGACATCTGACATCGTTGGTTAGGTGAAGAAGACCATAGACGTTATAACTATTAAAAGTTGGGCCATAAAGTTCTACGTTGCGAAGAACAAATTTCTCCAGAGCTGACTCTGCGAATCTCAAGTGTAGGCTCGATGGAGATTCTGAAACTAAAACCCGTATGGCTGCATGTAAGAATAAGAAATGCTTGTATACGGTTTTCTCCAGTACACCATTCAGTATAACTGGCCCTGTATACAGAAGGAACTGACGAAATTCTGTCGCTTTATATTTAGAGCATAGTTCAATAGCTCTGGGACGTCTGGCAAGGTCTGAGGGGCAATATCTGTCAAGACTCTTCAGTCTCGTAGACAGTATAGAAATGTGTGGGCGGCGCAATTTTGAGAAAGGGGAATATTCTCCATGTACCCACGCAGACAACAGTTTTTTTACTACGCCCAAACATACAAGATGCATGTACTCGAATGGAACTTGCGAAACCGTTCCTATCTGTAGCAATGACAATGGGCTTGTACCTAACTTGTGATGTTTCTGTGATGTTTCTTGTGACGTTTCTAACTGCCTAATTTAATCCTCATCGGTTCGAGGAGAATGATGTATCCCATCGAAGGCATAATGCCTACCGTTCAGGGTACCAGAAACCGTACATTTGGAACAGGGATGGAAAGACATATGCCCACGATGATTTAATACAAATGCTCGAGCTGGAGCATCGGCTATGAAACATCTCAGTCGTACGGGCAACTTACTGGAATGAAAATTTATGCCTCCGTTGGACATGATGGCCCTGACGTCTGCAATAAATTTCTCAAAGAAAATATTGGGGTCGTGTGGTTTTTGGGGACCTTTATAGATGCCTACCACTATCGGCTGGATCTGAGGAATATTTGAAATCCTACATTGGATGGGCCAGATATGAATGGAACTTGATTTGTCCAAACTACATCCGTCGGTATGAAAATCTAATTCTAACTGTCTAACAAATGATACCGACAAAGCGTTAGGGAGACGTTTAATAATTTCTGCTTCCAGATCGAAATGAATGTATTCTCCTGGTGGCACGACGAATGTGACAGCAGGATTACGTGGCGTAGAAACAAGTGTTCTAACATCCTGAGGCAACTGGGAGAAACAGGAATGTGTTCGAAGGAGAGATAATATATTATTACCTTGAACGTGTGTCAAATTGTTGTCTACGAAACAAGACGCTAACCGTTGGCGAAAAGATGGCTCGGAGGAAGTAGCACAGGACAATGAAACGGTACCGCGAAGATTAGAAGCACGTGACGTGGAAGTAGAAGGACCGGCGTCTTCTACATTTATATCGCGCCTATCACTGAATCTATCGGGGATTAAATTAACAGGAGCGGACGAACTACAACCTGCAGATGTGCTAGCAGCATCTTGTACGGTAGAAGAATTATGCACTACTCTACGAACGGTGTGAAATGCAGAACGGTGTCGCACGCGTAAGTTGCTTCGCACTTCGCGCATAACCCTACGTTTTTGCCTCGCCGATAGTACGTGTCCCGATTTCCGCGACGCAGACAATTTGAAATTATTAAATTCCATAATTACCAACGTCTGATAGATGTCTCGGGGTGATTTTCGTGGTTTTGGTGCTCTGGAAATTCTTCGGATCTGCCGTCAATGACTGTCACCTCAGAATGAACGAGAATTCGAAACAAACGCGAACTGGGAAGTAGAGTCCCGACCAATCACGAATGACCGCATGGCGGCGCAGCCAATCCGAGCGTAGTCCACTGTAGCGCCAAAATGTTACCTCGTGGTACCCTTTATTCGACGTGGTACCCTTTGTGCTTGGAAACCACGAAAATCACCCCGAGACATCTATCAGACGTTGGTAATTATGGAATTTAATAATTTCAAATTGTCTGCGTCGCGGAAATCGGGACACGTACTATCGGCGAGGCAAAAACGTAGGGTTATGCGCGAAGTGCGAAGCAACTTACGCGTGCGACACCGTTCTGCATTTCACACCGTTCGTAGAGTAGTGCATAATTCTTCTACCGTACAAGATGCTGCTAGCACATCTGCAGGTTGTAGTTCGTCCGCTCCTGTTAATTTAATCCCCGATAGATTCAGTGATAGGCGCGATATAAATGTAGAAGACGCCGGTCCTGTGCTACTTCCTCCGAGCCATCTTTTCGCCAACGGTTAGCGTCTTGTTTCGTAGACAACAATTTGACACACGTTCAAGGTAATAATATATTATCTCTCCTTCGAACACATTCCTGTTTCTCCCAGTTGCCTCAGGATGTTAGAACACTTGTTTCTACGCCACGTAATCCTGCTGTCACATTCGTCGTGCCACCAGGAGAATACATTCATTTCGATCTGGAAGCAGAAATTATTAAACGTCTCCCTAACGCTTTGTCGGTATCATTTGTTAGACAGTTAGAATTAGATTTTCATACCGACGGATGTAGTTTGGACAAATCAAGTTCCATTCATATCTGGCCCATCCAATGTAGGATTTCAAATATTCCTCAGATCCAGCCGATAGTGGTAGGCATCTATAAAGGTCCCCAAAAACCACACGACCCCAATATTTTCTTTGAGAAATTTATTGCAGACGTCAGGGCCATCATGTCCAACGGAGGCATAAATTTTCATTCCAGTAAGTTGCCCGTACGACTGAGATGTTTCATAGCCGATGCTCCAGCTCGAGCATTTGTATTAAATCATCGTGGGCATATGTCTTTCCATCCCTGTTCCAAATGTACGGTTTCTGGTACCCTGAACGGTAGGCATTATGCCTTCGATGGGACACATCATTCTCCTCGAACCGATGAGGATTACATTAGGCAGTTAGAAACGTCACAAGAAACATCACAGAAACATCACAAGTTAGGTACAAGCCCATTGTCATTGCTACAGATAGGAATGGTTTCGCAAGTTCCATTCGAGTACATGCATCTTGTATGTTTGGGCGTAGTAAAAAAACTGTTGTCTGCGTGGGTACATGGAGAATATTCCCCTTTCTCAAAATTGCGCCGCCCACACATTTCTATACTGTCTACGAGACTGAAGAGTCTTGACAGATATTGCCCCTCAGACCTTGCCAGACGTCCCAGAGCTATTGAACTATGCTCTAAATATAAAGCGACAGAATTTCGTCAGTTCCTTCTGTATACAGGGCCAGTTATACTGAATGGTGTACTGGAGAAAACCGTATACAAGCATTTCTTATTCTTACATGCAGCCATACGGGTTTTAGTTTCAGAATCTCCATCGAGCCTACACTTGAGATTCGCAGAGTCAGCTCTGGAGAAATTTGTTCTTCGCAACGTAGAACTTTATGGCCCAACTTTTAATAGTTATAACGTCTATGGTCTTCTTCACCTAACCAACGATGTCAGATGTCTTGGTAATTTAGATTCATGTTCTGCTTTTCCATATGAAAACAACATGTCCATTTTTAAAAAGTATCTGCGAAAGCCAAGTCTTCCTCTCCAACAATTTTCCAATAGGATGAGGGAGATACAATTTCATGGCACAAACATTCAGTATAATGTAGATTTTTCTATTCGCGTATCTAGACCACTTAGTAACGACCCCAATTGTTCTCAATACCACAAGATAGAGTTCAATAACATATCTCTGGGCATCAATGTACGCGATAATTGTTGCATCTCAGTCGACGGCGCGATCTGCTTAATTTTCAATATTAGCAAGGACTCCGATAACTCCTATCATTTAGGTATTAAAAAATTTCTAGAGGTCGATGATTTTTATGATATCGGCATAACGTCTTCCGTTCTTGGTGTATATAAATGCGCCAGATTGAGCCCTGAAATTCTAAACATCTCCCCCAATCAGGTTCGCGCTAAATGTTATAGAATTCCTTTTTACGGTAATACGCCCATTGGCAATAACGGCGACCCCATCCCCTCAGAAACCCGTAGTTATGTCGTTGCCGTTCTTACACACAGCGAGAAGCCGTAGTATTCAAATTCTTCAATATTTATTTTCGTTAGAAGTATCTCGCTGTCAGTCCCTCTCCCATGGTGGTTTTAGTGGGTGCAAGCCCCACATAATCTTACCCCTCCCACGGGGGGGGGGGGGGGGTGAGATATCCAGGAGGGATTTCCACCATGTAAAAAAAAAAAAAAAAAGTCACTTTCTACCTTCGTCTTTTCATTTTGGTAAGTTACGACTATTTTCTGGTGAGTGACGTGCTGTAATATTTATATTTTCTTCTTTTGTATTGCTCTTCATAAGTACAACCATATGTACAAGTATCCTTGTTAATCTCTGGTGACGGGTTATTTTATCGTTTGGTTCTGCATGGGTCATCATCGTAATATGTACTTTTTTTCCTTACTAGCTGGCATGGACAGGCGCGAGAAACGTGTCATCGTGCGACCCACACGCTACCAGACCACTTCTTCGGAGGAGGAAACTCCGAAGCGGCGAAGGACGTTAACCGCGCCGTTACCAGCCATCGACCAGGACATCCAGGATTTAGCGATAATCCTGCAGGAAGACGGTCCAACAACGTCAAGCGGTGTTCCTCCTGTTAACCAGGATATTATGTTTCAGGATACGTATGCCGCTAATGTTCCTGTCTTTGAAGAAATCACCGATTCAGGGACATCGTCTGCACGCGCCACTGTGATCCACAGTGAGCCGTTGCAGCATGATACAGCGCCGACCCAACCCACTGATAACGGGTAAATTTACATGTTTCTTTTTTTTTGCTATAAAAATATCACTGTAAGGATATTTTCTTATAAATGTTAATGTTCACAGAAGCATGGAAGATCTCGCTGGGCGGAATCGGATCGAGGCAGAGCTAATGTAAGTATCGCGTGTATCGTGTTTATTAATACGTTACGTCTCCATCCGTTTTGTTTGCAGAAGAATGAATACTGTCTTGATGAGTATTCAAAAATCTATCCAGACCACGCGCAATACTGGCCGGCCCATTAAGCCAGCAGTCCTCCCCTTGTCCTCAGTCCAGGAGGTGGACTGCTTTGAGGACATCGATGACGACACCTATTCCAAAGTCGTAAGTGAAAACGAAATTATTCTTTTATTTAATTTTATATATAATATATACTTACATCAATCTTTACTCGCTTTGTTTAGGTAACGTATTTCGAATACATGGGCGGGTTCGATTTGAAGGGAGCGGTCAAGTGCTGCTTCAAGGAAGCACTGCCGGACGACTTAACGTCGTCCTTCACTTGGTTTGGCCGCGAAGGACACAGATCACTCTTCGACACCCGTATTGCGAGGGCGATTTATGGTACGAAGCAATAAGCACTTTTCATGTTTTCACGTAGAATTATTGTTACTATTACTGTATGTTCCATTGATGCTGACGTACTTTGCATACATTTCTTTTCCAGACGGTGTGTGTCTTAATCGCAAGTTCGACAAGCCCACTCGATCCGACTTCCAATTGCGGATGCAAGCGGAACTGAAGGCGGCAAAGGAGAGGGTACGCAGTAGGAAGTGTGGTCGACAAACGAAGCCCTCAACATCCCAGGACCATAGGATGCCCCACACTTTCTGGAACGACGATCAACAGGAGGAAGAAGCAGATGACCTATGAAGGTCTGTTTTCACGTGACAGTAAAAGTCATGATTTACTGTCACGTGAAAACAAAACTTAACTGCATTTATTTTTCAGAAATATGCCAATTAAAAGTAGAGGCGTGTCTCCTTTTACAGTGGCGAAGAAACCAAACGGTACTTTTCAGTGCCCATTTTAATTGATTAGGACGGGAACTACCTCTCGACGTTCGCAATGAACATCAAACGGCACTTTTCAGCGCCACAAATTTAAAACGTACACAACTTTACTTCGGTATAATTAAAAATAAAATATACCTCTCCACGTTTATCCTTTTAATTCCAGATTAATATTGTACTTGTTTTCAGAACCAACACAAGCGGGAATATGGTGATTCTACGTGCAAAAATAGTCGAAAATATAGCATAAAAGTTTCTTATATCGCCCTTCGTCATCCAGAAAATTGACTTATTTTTGCATGTAGAATCACCACTGCTTGCAGAGTAAATGTTGAAAGTTTCTCTTCTGTTTTATAGGTGCATCAAATGTATATATTATTAATAAAAACAAACCATACCTTTAAAAACAAATAGAACAATTATTACTTAATGAAATATCCACTGCTCCATTTCACAGATGCCTATCAATTCTCCACGCGTACTAGAAAGGTTAGGGATACACCTACAGCAATAACGGTACATTTGTGTTGGTGCGTAGGTCCGTGTGACGTCATGGGTAGAGCATTTTTTCATAACTGTGGCCTACAGATGGCGCTCTTGGATATGTCAGGCGGGCGGCAGGATCTGCCACGGATCTGCCGTGGATCTGCCGGCAGGGTCTGCCGCGGATCTGCCGTCAGGGTCTGCCGGCAGGATCTGCCGCGGATCTGCCGTGGATCTGCCGGCAGACCCTGCCGCGCAGACTCTGCCGGCAGATCCGTAGCCGAATGCGGACGTGGACTGCACCGCAGCTGCCAGCAGATCCTGCGTTCTCCCGGCAGACCCTGCCGTCAATCTGCTTGCAGACGGCCGGCAGATGGCTATCAGGGTAGTATTATCAAAAATCACAAAAAAAAGAAAATAGTATACATGAAAAAGTTGAAGAAGAAAAAGTGTATTATCAAAAAATAAATATAAAAAAAACATAATATAATTGCAATATAAAAAAAGATGTGAAATCAAAATGAGCTGCAAGTACATAAAGGTGCTTTCCAACTGCGCTTAAGATGACACAACTACATATACACAGCTAAAATGCTGTGTTATTCCATTACTCATATCGCGGACATTTTAATTAACCCATCAAAAAGAATCCCATTTAAAAACATTGTCGTATATTAATACCTTTACAAAATTAATGATATACAAAAATTGCGACAATTATAACAATGACTATTTATACAAAGAAAAACAATGTATTAAATAATATAACACAACAAAAGACAAAAAAAAAATGTCCGCGGCCTGGAAGTCAAATACTTGGCGTGGCCAGGCAAGGTATTCTCAGATCATCAATACCCATACCTTCCCTCTCGCAGGCTTTCAGATAATTTGTCCATTTAAAACTCAGACAATATGAGTACATTTTCATTATATTGCGTTTTAAAATAATTGTAAGATCATTCATCTTCACCCATACCTTTCCTCTCACAAACTTTCACATAATTTGTCCATTTAAAACTCTGACAATATGAATACACTTTCGTTATTTTGCATTTTTAAATAATTCTTATTCAACGACACCTTGACCGTGCCTGGCCACGCCAAGTATTTGACTTCCAGGCCGCGGACATTTTTTTTTTGTCTTTTGTTGTGTTATATTATTTAATACATTGTTTTTCTTTGTATAAATAGTCATTGTTATAATTGGCGCAATTTTTGTATATCATTAATTTTGTAAAAGTATTATTTTACGACAATGTTTTTAAATGGGATTCTTTTTGATGGGTTAATTAAAATGTCCGCGATATGAGTAATGGAATAACACAGCATTTTAGCTGTGTATATGTAGTTGTGTCATCTTAAGCGCAGTTGGAAAGCACCTTTATGTACTTGCAGCTCATTTTGATTTCACATCTTTTTTTATATTGTAATTATATATTTTTTTTATATTGTAATTATATTATTTTCTTTTTTTTTGTGATGTACTTGCAGGTCATTTTGATTTCACATCTTTTTTTATATTGCATTTTAAAAATAATTGAATAATAATTGAAAAATAATTGAAAAGTAATTGAAAAATAATTTAAACAAAAATGTGAAAAAATAATTGAAAAATATTTTAAAAATAATTGAAAAATAATTGAAAAATAATTGAAAAATAATTGAAAAATAATTGAAAAATAATTGAAAAATAATTGAAAAATAATTGAAAAATAATTGAATAATAATTGAAAAATAGTTGAAAAATAATTGAAAAATAATTTTAAAAAAAAATTAAATATTATGAAAAATAATTGAAATATAATTGAAAAATAATTGAAAAAATTTGAAAAATAATTGAAAAAAATTGAAAAAAATTGAAAGAAAATTGAAAAAATATAATTGAAAAATAATTGAAAAATAATTGAAAAATAAGTGAAAAAAAATCGAAAAATAATTAAAAAATAATTGAAAAATAATTGAAAAATAATGGAAAAATAATTAAAAAATAATTGAAAAATAATTGAAAAATAATTGAAAAATAATTGAAAAATAATTAAAAAATAATTGAAAAATAATTGAAATTTTTTTAATAAATAATTGAAAAATAATTGGAAAATAATTAAAAGAAAAATGTGAAAAAATAAATGAAAAATATTTTAAAAATAATTGAATAATAATTGAAAAATAATTGAAAAATAATTGAAAAATAATTGAAAAATAATTGAATAATTTTTGGAAAATAATTAAAATATAATTGAAAAATAATTGAAATATAATTGAAAAATAATTGAAAAATAATTGAAAAATAATTGAAAAATAATTGAAAAATAATTTAAAAATAATTGAAAAATAATTGAAAAATAATTGAAAAATAATTTAAAAATAATTGAATAATAATTACAAAATAATTGAAAAATAATTGAAAAATAATTGAAAAATAATTGAAATATAATTTAATAATAATTGAAAAAAATTGAAAAATAACTGAAAAATAAATTAAAAATTATTGAAAAATAATTTAAAAATAATTCGAAAAAAAATGAAAAATAATTCGAACGAAAATGAAAAATAATTGAAAAAAAATTGAAAAATTATTGATGAATAATTGAAAAATAATTGAAAAAAATTGAAAAATAATTTAAAAATAATTGAAATGTAATGACCCACTAAATTTTCGCGCTGTATTATCTCAAATCTCCCTCACAAATCACTCCGCAACTCCACTAAAATACCTCAACTCAATTCTTACCGCTTTTATTCCCCAAATACTGACCGCCTTGGCAATGTACATTAGCGGTCCCCATTTCAAGATGGTGAGTTATCAAACTCCCTCAACTATTCGCCTTATGAGGCTCGAAATCCCCCTAACATCTAAATTCAAACAAGTCCCTCGTTCCAAAGCCCTCTTAAATCGAGACCACGTCTCTCTCCCCTCTTTGCGACTCACTGAGTTCAAGCCATTCTAACCCCTTTCCTATCAAAACGCCTAAAATCCACCTAATGTGTTGAGTGTTCTCTTACCAATAGCCAAACAGAATCTTGGAAACCTTATTGCGACGCATATTTCACGCATGATTCATAAATACGTTTAAATATGGACATTTATAAAAACCCCGGAAGTCCTACTGCGACGCATAATTCGTAACTGGGTCAAGGTAAATACCGCGCAACACCCCTCACACCTGTAACCCATGTAACGTCCGGTTGTCCGGGGACTACTGGTACGCTTCAGGTTCTCGAGAGGAGAGCGGCGTCCCCTCGAGTATAGGATAGGTGGGGGTTCGTTGTCAGAGTTAAGGAGTAAAATCCAACTTAAACTTAACAATGTCTTTATTCAAAAATAACACTTAACTCTAATAATGATTATAATATTGCTTACGACTACGATTATATATGTGTTTTTTATGTTTTTGGGTTTTTATGTTTTTTATCTATGCTAATTGCGCTAAAATATAGTAATATGTGAATATAAGTATGTAGCTTCTGTAGTAAGCTCGGCCGCTGCCGTTGCCGGAGCGGTTCCCGAGACTTTTGACAGAGTTCGTATTTTATGCTTCTGCTGTGAGGGCGGCCGCTGCCGTTTCCGGAGCGGTTCCCGACACTCGTGGCAGGGTTTGAATTCTAGTGTTCCGTAGACCTTGCCTTCGCTAAGAAGTTAAGCTGCTACCTACTAATAGGAGCAACGCTTGAAACCTCCGTGAAGACAAAGTTCTCGACCTTGAATGAAAGATCCAAAAAGGAGCACCCAGTACCTTTGTACACTGAGAACCAGTCGCTACCGTTTCCGGAGCGTGCTGAAATTCTGCTGGATAGTACGTAAGCTGCCTCTAGGAACTAGCATTCGTTGGTCGCAGGGACGTCGTTTGTATTCGAATGAGCGCGCTCGGTGCTGCGCACGCCTCTTTTTATACTAGAAAATTGGCGGGCTGGCGCATGCGCAGTATGTCTGTTTTCGTTATTTTGTATTTTTCTCGCTTAATACATATTATTATGTGTTGCTCTTTTGGCAGTATGTCTAATTAATTATTCTTAACATTTCTATAATATTTGCTTCTCTAATATTTGCTTAGATTATAATTTATATCTTAAAGTATATACAATGCTTGTGCGCGGTAACATAGGTTGGCTCTGCGGTAATGTAGTACAGTTCTATTTTATCGACGGTCGGTAATTATCGGTTCGAGTCCCCGTGGGACGTTACACCTCCCCCCCTGGGGGATCTCTCGTCCTCGAGAGATTTGTATGAGGTGCGGAATGGAATGAAAGACTTATTTATATATATAGGTGGTTTTTTATTCATTTATGTTTCTCGTGAGGGTGAATATGGGGTGGCTGCCCCTGTTCCAAACAATTGGAGTGTTCTCCATATCTTTTGACGTGGATCTGCCTTCGGTAATGCTTTATATGCTTGCCAGTCTGGGTCCGGAATGTCGATCTTTATAAGGGCTGGCCATCTTGGTGGGGGTACCTCCGGGATTTTAAACTCAAAGTCCGGGGCTTTCGGGATGGTGATCTCCGGGGTCCTTTTAAAATCCGGGGTAGTCGGGAATTCTGGCGTGGTTGGTAGAGTATCGGGCGGTGTGGTCGGCGGAGTGTGAGATGGAGTCTTGAATTGGAATTTTTGTTTTTGATATTTGAATGGAAAGTGGTTTTAATGGGTACGTTACCATTTTTGGTGGTGATGGATTGAATTGTGTTACTATTGGAGGTATGGGGATCATCTCCCTGAATATTTTTTCTATTTCTACTTTATTTTTCTTCGCTTGTAGGTGTCTATTGCCCGAGCGCTTCGGCATTTTGGCTGCTAATGAAGACGGTTATAGCGCAAGCGCGAGTTTGAACATAACGTTGTAGTTTCTTATAGTGGCGCCCTCTGGCTGATTTAAAAAAAAATTCTATCTGCAACTTTATAGACTATGCAACTATGTTCTCTTATGCTACTTTATAGGTTAATTTTTTTTTTAGGTTAATTATATTTCTCGGTTTTTAGAAAAAAAAAATATATGTTTATTGATAAAATGTGTTAGTGTTTATTACATTCTGTTCGTGTGTGTAGTGTGTAATTGTAGAGTGTAGTGTAAAGAATTATATATATAAAAAAAAACTTATATGCTAGGTGTAGGTGTTAAATACATTGTGTTTGTGTGTGTGGTATGTAATTGTAAAGTGTAATAGTAAAAAAGAAATGATGATTAAATTAAGATGCTGCACTCGCTGCATGTTTCCGCCGGTCTCCCAATAAATAATATTCTGCGGCAAAAGTGGCATATTCGCCACCTTCTTCGGTTTTCTCCCAGTAAATGCCTTTGTAAGGGCTCTTCTTCCTGAATCTCTACTTTTTGCGTGCACATGACGCATATTACGCCATTTCTATAATAGTATACGTCCTTTTCGTATACTTGCTTAAAGCATGTGCTTGCCATTTTGGTAGAAAATTCTGTCAATTATCACTTGTGGGTTTACTTGTTGGAATGGAAGATTCCGTTGTCTTCCGTTCCTTATATAGGCTTCCCATGCAGGGTTGCAACTTCTTATGGCAAATGTGCCTTCTTTACCCGATTCATATGGACGACTTTCATTTGTTTAGGGTTTATTACTATTTTCAGGTTGCTGTTCTCCAAAACTTCAGTGATCTTGTAGGGTCCGCTATATTCCGGTTCCAATTTTTCGCGCCTTGGATTTAGTAGCCAAACCCAATCTCCTTCTTGATATGTTTGAGGTTGAATCTTCCGGTCATAATAGTGTTTCTGTCGGTTTTTCGATTCTTCTAAGTTATTTCGCGCCATTTGTCGGATGTGGTGTAATTTATGTATTAATTCGTCGACATAGTCTGGATATGTTTTAATATTGTCTGTTGGTGGAAGACTTGAAGGAAGACGTGCTTTTCTACCGTAGACGAGTTCGTGAGGTGTGAATTTCGTGCCTTCATGGGTGCTTGTATTATATGAAAACATTGCTTGAGGTAACCATTGATCCCATTGTTTTTCGTTCGATACGTAGTGTCGTAGATATTCAATAAGGACATGATGACTTCTTTCTAGTGATCCATTAGACTGAGGATGGTATGCAGTGGTTCGATATTGCTTGATGTGGAATGTTCTAGCTAATTTCTTCATAAGGGAACTCATGAAATTTGGCCCTTGATCAGTAAGAACAGCCTTAGGACTTCCAAATTTGCAAATAAAGTGTTCTGTAAATGCTTTAGCTATGTCTTTTGAAGTTATATTCACTAATGGTATTGCAAGAGAATATTTGGTTAAGTTGTCTTGAATAGTAAGTATATAGCTATTTTTTTTATTTGTAAAAGGTAGTGGTCCTACTATGTCCATAGAAATTTTGTCAAAAGCATCCAATGGTGTGTCTGTTAGTATCATAGGCTCTTTATTTTTTACTCTTACTAATTTAGTTTTTTGGCATTCTAAGCAAGTTTTAATGAATTGTGTTATCTCGTATTTCATGTTTTTCCAATAGTATTTGCTTCTTATTCGATGATATGTTTTTGTAATCCCTTTGTGTCCTCCTATAGGTGCTTGGTGATTCTCCTGGATGATTTGTTGTCTATCTTGTATGGAAGGGGTTATAAGAGTGCCTTTACAGAAGATGAATTTGATGTCTTCTTGTACGAATATTATTTCTATTAAATTTCGTAGTTGACTGAGTGAGATTTTATTTTCTTCTGCTGATATGTATACTTTTGTGGCTTTTTCAGATACAAGGTATGTGTGGAGTGTCTTCAATGAGTTATATAAATTTCCTTCGGTTGGGTAATTTGTTGTGATCAGTCCAAGGATTGTATGTTTTCCTTCTCTTATTTTTACTGATTCTCCAACTCTTAATGGGGATGGAATCTTGTGAGTTTTTATATTTTTTTCTTTATATAATTTTTCTCCTGCTGGTCCTATTGGTTTGCCGTCTGTGTTTATAAATGTTATTATGTATCCTTTTCCCATCCATAAGTGATCCTCTACTTCAATGTTTTGTTTTTTGACAGGGATATCTGACACTATTCTTGGTCTGTTTGATGGTGTGGGTGGAAGAGATAACGGTGGGAGAGATAGTGGTGGGAGATTTAACGGTGGGGGAGTTAGTGGTGGGAGATATGGGGGTGGAGATAATAATGGTGGAGGGGATGGTGAAGGAGGTGTAAGTATTTTCCCTTTTTTTATTTGTATGGGAGTTATGGGACCCGTGTCTGTACTTGAATTTAATTTTTGTTTCTTCTTTTTAGGTGTATGGTGAGTGCTTTTATCTGTGCATGTTTCTGCATTGATTTTGGGAGGGTCTTTATAGTTGTGTTTTGGTACTATGGTTGTTTCATCTATTTCTTCTATTAAGTCCTCTTGAGGTTTCTTGATGTTAGGTTTTTTTATTGTTTGTATGTTGTCTTGTATTGTTACTTGAGAGGTCTCATGTATTTCTATGGGTATCGAGATTTGAGGAGGTGCATGTACTTCTACAGGTACTGTGATTTGAGGGGGTACAGGTACTGTGATTTGAGGGTGTGTATGTGTTTCGACGTTTTGTTTTTTAACTTCTGGTTGAGATGAGGAAGTATTTCTTTTTATTTTTCGTTTTAATTTTTGACGTTTAGTTCCTATCGAATCACTCTCGTCATATGAGGAACTGGAATCTGATGAACTAATTCTAGGCTGTTTATACGGAGCTGGATTTCCCGAGTTTGAAGCGGTTGTTTCTCTTTGTCGCGTATTAGCCTGATGAAATTGTTTCTGTTTTTTGTTTTCGTGGGAGTTAGTGTCTGAATGTGCTCGTTTCGCGTTTAACGGTAATGCTATGGGATTTCTAGATAAAGCATCCGCGTTTGTATTGTATTTTCCGGGTTTGTACAAAATTTTATAATCGTATTCCGCAAGTTTAATTTTCCATCGCATTAATCGTGATGTCGGATCAGAGAGATTTTGTAGCCATTCTAAAGGTTTATGATCTGTTATGAGATAGAATTTTCTGCCATAGATATAAGGTCGAAAATGGAATACTGCGTATATAATTGCTAAAAGTTCTCTTTCTGTTGGTGAATAACGTGTTTCTGCATCGTTTAGAACACGAGATGCGTAAGCTATAGGTAAATCTTTTCCTATTTCTCCTTGACTAAGAACTGCACCTACAGCAATACCTGAGGCGTCTGTCGTTATGTTAAATATCTTCTCAAAATCCGGAAATTGTAGAATAGGTTCCTTGCAGAGAGCTTCTCGCAGAATTTCGAATGCTTTTTGTTGTTTATGTGTCCATTCAAATTGATGGCCCTTTTTGGTAAGATTAGAGAGTGGTCTTGCAATTTTTGAAAAATCCTTTATAAATCTTCTATAATATCCGCTCAGTCCTAAGAACTGTTTGACGTTTTTTACTGTTGTGGGGGTTGGAAATTCCTTAACTGCTACTATATTCCGTGGATCTGGCTTGACTCCTTCTTCTCCTATTATATGTCCTAGATATGTAACTTCTTTCTTCAAAAATTCACACTTATCTGGTTGAAGGTGAAGATCTGCGTCTCTTAGTCTATTCATTAATCGTTTGAATTTAGTCGCATGTTCCTTAAGTGAGCTGGCATATATAACGATGTCATCCAAATATACGAAGAGTTCTATTCCTTGAAGCCCGGTTAAGACTTGGTCCATAAGCCTTTGGAAGGTGGCTGGTGCATTTTTGAGTCCAAACGGCATTCTGTTAAATTCATAGTGCCCGTATATTGTAGAGAAGGCTGTTTTATGGCGATCGTCCGGATGCATGGGAATTTGATGAAATCCAGATGCGAGATCAAATACAGAGAAGTATTTTGCGCTTCCCAACTGATCTAGTATGTCAGTTATATTCGGTAAGGGATAAGCGTCTCCAATTGTTTTCCCATTTAATTTTCTGAAGTCAATTACTATTCTAGGTTTCTGTGTTCCTTTTTTGGGTACTATCCATATGGGCGAGTTATAAGGAGATGATGAGGGTTGTATTATTCCTTTTTCTAGTAATTCCTTAGTTTGGTTCTTTACTTCTTCTTTGTATGTTTGAGGGTACCGATATTGTTTTGTAAAAACAGGGACGTCATTTTCTGTTATAATTTTATGGTGAGCTTTATTTGTTGCTTCTAATTTTTCTCCTGGTAAATAAAATCTATCCGCGTGTTCTTTAATTAACTCTTCTATACTGGCTCGTTCTTCTTGGTTTAAGTGTTCCAATCGCAATTGTTGTAGTAACTGGTGAGTTCTATTAGTTTTAGTGTATTTATCTGATGTCTCTTCTTCTATAGGTGCCTCTATGAATGGTTCCAATTCGACTGATGGTACAGGAATTTTGATATCTTGTGTGGATGTATTTATTGCGAAAAGATATGCTACGCCGTTAGTATTCGATACTATTGCATTTCCCATATGTATGTTAGGATGAATTTTAATTTCTGGAATATATCCTGTGTCGGATTGTGTATTAAGAACTCGAACATATATTTGACTTCTTGTTCTGGCTGGTATTGTGACCATCTCCGGATCAATAAATGGAATAATTTCTGTTCCAATAGTTATTGCTGAATGCATATAATCGATAGTTGCTCCATTGGTTTGGAAGAAATCAGTTCCTAATATTCCGTCTTGTCTGAGAGGGAGGTCTTCTACGACGTGGAGGATAATTTCTGTATTTAAGGTTCCTATTTTGATGTATCCTATAGTGCTGAGTAATCCATCCGTAATGCCATTGAGGTCGAAGAGAATGTCCGTGAAGATTGGAATGTCGGGAGAAACAGCACATCTTTTGATAACATTAAGGTCTGATCCAGTGTCTATCATCAATGTTGTTTGTCCTCCGCTAAATCCTATGTCAGAAAGAAGGATGCTAGGTGGTTTCCTTATCTGCTCCGTTTTAAGTCTGAGTATGGCCTGTCTACGTACCATACGGGGTTGTGCTTCTTCCTTTTCTTTTTTGTCAAAATACATCTTTTTCCTACATTGTTCTATTGTGTGGCCTCTAAATTTGCAGTATTCGCAGGATATATTTGCGTAGGCCTGACTTCTACATTCTTGTATTGTGTGACCCGGTCTTCGACAATAATCACAATATGTGTTAGGTTGAGAAACTCTATTTGTGTAACTTTGGTTTCTACAATCTTGCGTCGTGTGACCTGTTCTTCGGCAGTTGCTGCAATATTCGTTGGATTGAGGGGCTCTGTTAGCTTGGCTCCTACAATCTTGCGTCGTGTGGCCTGGTCTTCGGCAGTTGCTGCAATATTCGTTGGATTGAGGGGTTCTGTTGGTGTAACTTCGGTTCCTACAATCTTGTGTCATGTGACCTGGCCGTCGGCAGAAGTCACAGAATGTATCGCTTTGGTTTTTATTAAGATTCCTACATTCTTGTATTGTGTGTCCTATTTTCTTGCAATATTGACATGTTTTTTGTCGCCAGTCGGCGCGTGAAACTTGCTGACTACTGCAGTTGGTGACGTCATGGCCATATCCGAGGCAGTTTGTGCATTGATTATTCTGTGTTATTCCTGTTGCTAGTCTCGTTCTTGTTTGATATTCGTTATATTCCGCTTCTGCTTTAATAGCATTATTGATAGCGCGATCAAGACTGGTGTAGGCGCATTCACGTATTCTATTGTATATTTCGATCTTTAAACCCGTTAGAAAGGCTTTAACAGCATTTTGTTCCGCGTTAATATTAAATTGAGGTTCGTGCCCTGGTACTTCTATTGTGTTACAATGTCTAATTTGTAGAAGTAAATTAGATACGCGGCTGCTATAATCTATTGTTGTTTCGTTCGGAAATTGTGCGATTTTTGATAGTTCGCCGTATAATTGGATTGAAGTGTGTAATGGAGCAAAACGCGAGCTTAGTACAGATATGAGGTCGCCGATTGTGTTATATTCTCCGCTTAAAATTACTCGTGAGGCTTGTCCGTACAGTTTATTTTTAATGAGTTGAACTAATCCATACTCTGCGTTTGGGTTTACCATGCGTCGTGCGTGTCGACAACTTTTGATAAATTGATGTAACGGTATATTTCTACCATTAAAAGAAGGGACTGTGTCTGCTGTGTCGCGTAGGCTAATGTGTGGTAGATGAGGATATACATTCGTAGCTGTATTCATATTAATTTGAGGATTTTCATTATCTGGAGTTTCTAAAGTTTCTGGATCGTTTATATTTTCTGGAGTTCTTTGAGTCTCCGTATTGATTGCTAAGTTAGCCATTCTTTCTCCAATTGTCTCAGGCATTGTAATGTTTTAAGTCTCTGTAGGATAGAGAAAAATTTCTAAGAAAAATACTCACTTTTGGAGTGATTTCTACTAGCGAAAGTTTCCTTCTCAACGAGATATCCCACCGCTGTCACCAAAAATAATCCAACCTGTAACGTCCGGTTGTCCGGGGACTACTGGTACGCTTCAGGTTCTCGAGAGGAGAGCGGCGTCCCCTCGAGTATAGGATAGGTGGGGGTTCGTTGTCAGAGTTAAGGAGTAAAATCCAACTTAAACTTAACAATGTCTTTATTCAAAAATAACACTTAACTCTAATAATGATTATAATATTGCTTACGACTACGATTATATATGTGTTTTTTATGTTTTTGGGTTTTTATGTTTTTTATCTATGCTAATTGCGCTAAAATATAGTAATATGTGAATATAAGTATGTAGCTTCTGTAGTAAGCTCGGCCGCTGCCGTTGCCGGAGCGGTTCCCGAGACTTTTGACAGAGTTCGTATTTTATGCTTCTGCTGTGAGGGCGGCCGCTGCCGTTTCCGGAGCGGTTCCCGACACTCGTGGCAGGGTTTGAATTCTAGTGTTCCGTAGACCTTGCCTTCGCTAAGAAGTTAAGCTGCTACCTACTAATAGGAGCAACGCTTGAAACCTCCGTGAAGACAAAGTTCTCGACCTTGAATGAAAGATCCAAAAAGGAGCACCCAGTACCTTTGTACACTGAGAACCAGTCGCTACCGTTTCCGGAGCGTGCTGAAATTCTGCTGGATAGTACGTAAGCTGCCTCTAGGAACTAGCATTCGTTGGTCGCAGGGACGTCGTTTGTATTCGAATGAGCGCGCTCGGTGCTGCGCACGCCTCTTTTTATACTAGAAAATTGGCGGGCTGGCGCATGCGCAGTATGTCTGTTTTCGTTATTTTGTATTTTTCTCGCTTAATACATATTATTATGTGTTGCTCTTTTGGCAGTATGTCTAATTAATTATTCTTAACATTTCTATAATATTTGCTTCTCTAATATTTGCTTAGATTATAATTTATATCTTAAAGTATATACAATGCTTGTGCGCGGTAACATAGGTTGGCTCTGCGGTAATGTAGTACAGTTCTATTTTATCGACGGTCGGTAATTATCGGTTCGAGTCCCCGTGGGACGTTACACCCATATAAATACGAAGGTTCGAGAGGCCAGAGCTCTCTTTCTTCGACAGAAATTACTCAAACAGTTCTTTCAAGAAATTCAAAGTGTTAAACTCAGTGCTCCACGGAAAATACCGTAAGCCATTATTATTATCTATTTTATACTGTATATCATCACCATACCATTTATTATTTTGTATTAATAACGCTTATTTCTTATATTATTGTACCGTATAAACGCTTATTGCATTTCATATATTGCATTTCTTGTATTAACGCTTACTGCATTTCATATATTATTTTCTTGTATAAACGCTTATTGCATTTCATATATATTGCATTTCTTGTATTAACGCTTACTGCATTTCATATATTATTTTCTTGTATAAACGCTTATTGCATTTCATATATTGCATTTCTTGTATTAAAGCTTACTGCATTTCATATATTATTTTCTTGTATAAACGCTTATTGTATTTCATATATTATTTTTTTGTATTAAGGGGGTAGACACGGGTAATGCAGCGCGCTGTAATTCCTACATAATGTGCCCGAAACATGGTTTTGGAGGGATACGCTTTTCGTCCTTATATGAGCAAATTTTGGGCTGGATGAGGTCTCATTCGAAAGAGGAAGGTTTAGTGCACAGCGCTCTGGTCAGGGTTCGACGAAATTGTGTTGATATCTTATAATACGAGTGTTCAAAGTTGTAACGTTCTCGAACGAGACGTTCCCGTTTGTTACAGGAGATTCCACAAGTAGAGCGGTTTACCCGTGGAATTGTGGGATTTGGTTCGGGTGGCGTGCAATAAAGAAATGAATTTCACGAACTAGAGTCCTTCCTTTTAACAATAGGTAAAAAAAGATAATTTATTCAAAATAAATGCTTATTGACCCTTGGTCACTCGGTCGGTAAATTAATATAATTCTTTATAACTTAATATCGTTATGACGTATCGGTCGGTACTAAAGAATAACCCTCGGTTTGGGTTTCGGCGCTGAGTCGGCAATTTAGGAGTATTACTTTGGTTTCTAGACGCTAAGTCGTTTATAATGAATATTGCGCTAATTACTTAGAGGTGCGATTCTAAATCGTAAATGAAAATAATGTCTTTCGCGCGTAGTTGGTAATATATAATGAAGAATTGACGCTAGGTCGAATTGGTAATGTTAGTTGAGAGTTCGAGAGTATTCCTTCTCTCTGAATAGTGCTGGCTTCCAGTTGCCTATCAGCTTGCCCACGCTTTCTAGGATGGTAGCCGAGTGCTAATGAAAGCGATCTCAGATGGTAGCCAGGTAGCCGGTAAAGGCGTCCCCAGATGGAAGTCGATAGTGGCTTCCTTCCTTCTGATTCGGTTGTAGCTTCTGGTGCCTATAAGCTGGCCCACGCTTGGTAGGATGAGGTTGAGGGGCTACTAAGCGGCCTCGAATGGAAATCAAGGGGCTACTCAAAGCGACCTGGTATGGTGTAGAGGGGCTACTGAAAGCGGCCTCGTAGGAAATAGTATGGAGTGCGTAGATTCAGAGTAAACTTCCTTAGACTGAGCTAGACTGAGGGGCTGGTGCAGAACCAAGTCTGCTCTCTGCTGCTGGCGGGCCTCTACTTATACTCCAAGTCGATATTTGGCCCGCGCCAATCACTAGCTGCGCGATCTCGCGCACAAATTATAATTAATATCCGTTTCGCGCCACTTTGACACTACGCTCGGGATAATTCGGCGTCCGGTTTATCGTACGGTGTGCGCACGCGTTCTTTGGTTCACTCCCGGCACTGAGTTAACTGTTTGAATGGGCAGCTATGCGCATGCGTTGCGCGTCACTTACTTCACTGTTTCCCGCCGCATGGGATGTCGCTCGCACGTGTTTCGCGTGTCCTTACTAATAATGTTATAAAACGAATAAAATGAACTAGAATGATAATTAATTTAGGAAAAATGTACATCGGTTCGTAGCGGTACGTTACATCTCGCCGCCCGGTTTTTCTCTCGTCCCGAGAGATGTAGGTTTAGGTATGGATGCTGCGGTGATTATCGGTTCGTTTGTAGATGTTTGGTACTCTACCTCCTTTTTTATCTTCTGGAATGTTTCTGCGTCCTTGTTAGCCCTGATTGCTCTTCCCATCGTTGAAGGTGGTGCGTTCCCAGTCCCGAATAGGAATATGTATTTCCATGCGCGCCGCCGTGAATCGGAACGATCGAGCCTAATATATGGGCGCCAGTCTACTTCTGGCACTGTTATTTTACGCGGTTCCCATGGTATGGTGGTTCGAAACGCGGCGATGACGAATTTAACGGCGTTGGCTGTGTCGATGGCGTTGACGGAGTTGGTACTGAGTTTAATGATGCAATTATTTTTCTAATTTTCTTTCCCCCTCGTTTGGGCATAATGAAAGTGAAGAGTTTGCTTTACGTTCGGTATGGATATTCGATACTGAATGAAGCCTTTCTGTAGGATGTCCTTTAAATATGTTTGGTTCTCCTGACGTTGTACTATCCCCCTTATTGACTACATTTTCCCCTGATATATCAACAGACGCGGTCGCGTCTGGAAGCTAATTCCCCCTTCCCCTCTACCCATAGGCACACTGAGCGACCGTGTATCTATACAGGAAAGATAGCGAAATTGACAGGTCGTCGGAGCTATTTTAGCCTTATTATCTTATTTTATGACATTGTGCCCGTGTTTTTACATGATTGAGCGAATCATTTTTTTTTTCGAACCCATATGTCGTTTTACTTAATGTATCAAGCTATTTGTCTAAAAGATATAAGATTTATTCTGAATTAATAGTTATAAAAGTGACACTTTTAAAATTACGAGGTATGACGTCACGTTTTCCTCCTCCACTTGACGCCAGTAGGTGTCGCCTCGAAAGCATAATTTATATAAATGTCACTTGGCTGTCATTCAATCATAACCTGCTAGTTGTTAACATTTTTGAAACGTCACGATGGTAAAGAAGATCTCGCGCGATAATGGCGGGAGGATCATAGGAGGCAAATTTTTGCAAAAGATTCAACAAGACGCATCTGAATTTCTTTTAGCATTATGCAATAATTTGCAAGGGCTCCAAAAAATAGTTCAATTTGAAATGACAACATCTGTACACTGCAGAAAATGTGCTCATAAAGAAACAACCACTAACAGCCATTATATTCTCTTCTTGACAGTTAAAGAATTGTTTTTAAAGTCAAAGAAAGGTACACCTTTACAAGATTATGTTAATATTGCTTTACCGATTGGTTGGAAATCGAGTTCGCAAAAACTGTGCAAACAATGTTCTGAGCAAATATTTACTAAAATTGAAATTACTACTCCGCCAATAATCATTATAATGCAATTGTTGTTGTTCTCTTATGATGAAAATGGCAACGTTATTAAAGAAATTAATTGTAAAATTACCGCTGCTCCACAACCAATATCAATATGTAATAAAAAATATAAATTACTAAGTGCCGTATTTCATAACGGTCCTCATCCCCAGAACGGTTCATATTCATGCATGATACGTGATGGTAGTTCAGCATGGAAATGTTTTGACAACGACAAAATTAATCAAACGAAATGGCCCAAAAACGCCAAAAATGTGTATATTCTTTTTTTGCAACGGCAAAATTGAAAAGAAATCATACGTTTACACGATTTTATTCAGCTTCGATCCTCTGTTTGCTTCTTGTATGTTTGCTACATATCTGAAAACTCGAATTTAACACAAAATCCACCAATACACTGAATACGTATTACCACACGTATAACATAATTTACATACTTAATCAAGGTTAAAGGTAGGATTAGTTAGAAAATATTTAATAAACTTATTAAAAAAAAGAAACATGTCTGAGTATAACGTAAACGAACATGTAAAATTCGCATACGTTTATATCCACGCACAGTATCGTGGCCGAGGCCGTGGTCGTGGTCGGGGCCGTGGCGGCAGGAGGAAAGCCGTTAAGGCGGAAAAGTTTATTAACTTAATATTGTTAATTTATTTATAATTTATTAAGTAATAAATTTCTTTCCTCGCATATATACGTTTTCTTTGTGGTGAAATTTCCTAGAGAGTGACCGGCGGTACATTAGCTTGATAAGATCAACACAACAAAAATTCACAAATTATGATAAAAAGTGATGAAATCTCCCCCCCCCCCCCCCCCATAAACATGACTCATGTATGAAAGAAGCTAATTCCCTTGAATGCAGGAAAAAAGTTCTCACGCTAAGATTGTGAAATCATCTTTGCTAATTCCAATTGTACCTTTAACCCTTTAATTCACGAAAAAAGTTCTCACGCAAAGATTGTGAACTCATCTTTGCTAATTCCAATTGTACCTTTAATTCACGAAAAACATTAAAAACATTCTCACGCAAAGATTGTGAAATCAACTTTGCTAATTATAATTGTATTCTCGTTCTCCGTTCGAGGTCAGGGTCGGCGTTCTCGTGGTTGATAGGGATACGAAGGTAGGTTCGAAATAAGTGTGGAAATTAATATATTGGGAAAAAATAGAAAAGATGATTTATTGGGACTGTGGTTGGGCCCGTTCATGGGCCTCCAATACATTAAGGGCTACCCCTAAATCAAGGGCTTCCTCATTTTTAGTATTTAGGTGCATAAATGCTTCGACACAATCGCTGCATTGGGCCGCTGTTCCCCATGTTTAAATCTCTTGGGTACAGATGAGGCAGTATTTAAAATTGACCAGGTGCCTGCGTAGCGTCAGGATGTGGTGGCTTGCCTGGGTGTAATATTTCGTGTCCTTCGCCCTTAATTTTCGATAGCACGGATGGCAGACTTTCCGGCGGAAGAGATCGTTGAGATCCGTGTGATAACCGTCCCATTTCGCCTTGAGGCATACCATCTCCAAAAGGCGGATGTAGGGGTCCTTTTCCCTTCTGCGAGGGCGATTCACCCACTTTTCCTCCGCCGATTTTTGGGACATGGTCTGTACAGGCATACCATGTGTTTATATGACTCGATTTTCTTTGCTTATAATTTTATTCTTTTAATTAATATGTGTTTTGTGCTGTTCCTACCTTAGTTTCTTTTGTGTCAGGTTTTCTTTCCGTCTTTCGCTTCTTTCTTTCTCGCTTCTTTTCACTTTTACTTGGGAAAAAAAATTTTCGCTTGGCTTTTGGCTTGGCATCACTTTTCAGAATGGCCCTTGTATAATCCCCACCACCTTTGAATTTTAGCGCTGCGAAGTTGTTAGGGGTTTGTCCTAATGTCCCTAGGGGCGCCACAGTCTGGTGGCGTATAGGCCCTTTTATTCTGTCCTGGTGGACAACCTTAGTTCGGCGGGGGCTCACAGCTATCTTTACATTGTTGTGTTTTAGGATTCCTATTATTGTATACGGGCCGTCATATTCGTCGCTGAATTTATCCCTTTTTGGTTTTAATACTAATACTTGTTCGCCTTTGTGGTAATTAACTGAGGATACTTTTCGGTCGTAGTAGTATTTTTGTGTATGTTTTGAGTTTGTTAGATTGTGTCTTCCCATTTCGCGGATATTAAATAACTTTGTGACTAATCTATCCACGAAGTCTGGATATGTGGCTAACGAGTCGTTTGGTATTAAGCTTGATGGTTGTCTGGCCTTTTTACCGTATATTAATTCGTAGGGAGTCTATTTAGTACCTTCATGTATACTTGTATTATAAGAGAACATAGCTTGTGGTAGCCACTGGTCCCATTGTTTTTCTTTAGTTATGTAGTGTTTTAAATATTCGACTAACACATGATGGCTTCTTTCCAGGGAACCGTTTGACTGAGGATGGAACGCTGAGGTTTTGTACTGCTTAATGTTAAGAGCTTTCGCGAACTTTTGCATGAGAGAGCTGATGAATGAAGTTCCTTGATCCGTCAGAATGGCTTTTGGGCATCCGTATTGACAAATGAAGTGTGTGGTGAATGCTTGGGCTATTTCTTCGCTTGTGAACGAGACTAATGGTATTGCTAATGAAAATTTCGTTAAGTTGTCCTGTATGGTAAGTATATATGATTTCCCTAACTTAGTGGGTGGCAATGGTCCCACAATATCCATGGATATTTTGTCAAAGGCATCTAGTGGCGTATCTGTTATTATCATTGGTTCTTTAGTTTTAATTCGCACTAGTTTTTTCTTTTGACAACTTATGCATGTTTTAATGTGTTGCCTTACATCCTTTTTCATGTTTGGCCAATGGTATAGGTTTCTGATTCTGTTGTAGGTTTTGGTTACCCCTTTATGTCCTCCTACTGGTGACTCGTGGTTTTCTTTGATTATTACTAGACGATCTTGTTCTGATGGCATTTGTACGGTGCCATTACAGATTGTGATGCAGATATTTGTTTGTAAGAACCTTAGCGTGATCATTTGTTTTATTTTTTCCCATGATATATTAGTTTCTATTCTTGGTTAGTTACTCTTGGTAATGCTCGTTGTCGTGGTGATTTTTGCTGTTGTGGTGGTCCCTGTCGTCGTGACGATACTTGCTGTCGGGGTGGTCCAATGAATGTTTTGAAATTATTGTTTGAGTCTTTTCTTATCGTTACTGGTGATATTGGCCCTGTTAGTGTTTCGCTAGATTCCCTTGTACAGTATTTTCTTCCTCTCATTGGTGGGCTGTTTTTCTTGCTGCTACTGCTATCACTGGAGTTTATTTTAGGGGGGTTTCTATAAGTATGAGTCCTTGGGACATCTTCGTTTTCGGTTATTTCCATGATTTGATTCCAATCCTTTTCTGTTGCTTCTATTTCCATTCGTTGTGGGCTCTGAGGACGGTTAAGGGGGTAGACACGGGTAATGCAGCGCGCTGTATACCGACACAATCTGGCCCGAAACATGGGTTTAGTAGAATACATTGTTTGTCCTTATATGAGCGAATTTTGGGCTGGGCGAGGTCTCATTCGAAAGAGAAAGGTTCAGTGCAGCGCGCTCTGGTCATGGTTCGACGAGCTTGTGTTGATATCTAATAATATGAGTGTTCAAAGTAGAGCAAAATTCGCCAAAATACACCCGCATGAATCCAAGTATTTTTAGGTCACTAAAAGAGTTTTGTGACTCAAACGAGGACCAGAGCGCGCTGCACTGAACCTTCCTCTTTCGAACGAGACCTCACCCAGCTCAAAATCTGCTCATATAAGGACAAACAATGTATTCTCGTGATTGCATTCCCAAATACGAGTTCCGCCATATTGGCGATAATACAGAGCAAGTCACGTGACAAATTTAGTTGATCTAGTGGACACGAGATGGCGCCTACTCGGGACGACTGCCAACGTGGAATCATAGTAAAACTGGAGCGTTAGCTGGATACACAAGCCACAGTAAAAGCGTGATGCAGTCATTACATGCATTTTCGGACGACTTTAGGTTAGGTTATATGCATTTTAGGCATACATTGACTAGGAACTGCTGGGAATTGTCTACATTTACTAAATTAACGCTTTTACCGTAACACATACATCACTTGAATTCGCTGTCGTATTTATGTTATAGTAATTGAGGCAGTTAGAGCAACAACGGACTAAAATAGTATAAGTTAGAAAAAAAAAGTATAAGTTAGAATCTGCAAAATTATAATAATGATTCGATAATAATACTTGGAATATGGACATGCTATATGTAACCAAGTACAGAGGAGGACATACTATACTGAATGATATTATATAAAAATGAATGAAAGGAATAATACTGGAAATAATGTCACTTCAATATTATATTTATTTTGGAAGTAACAGGAATAAAAAAGTAATTATTCGTTTTCATTTTTGTCGATGTTCATGGGAATTGGAATTACATCACGTTGTGATTTTGCTGGTGGTATGCTATTGATAAATGCCTTGTAGTATTCAGGAATAATTCCGTTGTGATACAGAAGATCTTTTTTCTTCGCGATAGCTGTAGGAAGACTTTTTTAAAAAAATTTATTTATTGTCACATTTTTTCAATACAATTTTCGTCCTCTGGCATGGACACACAACGTTTGTGCACTCAGCATAATAAATTTAGGGACATACAATAAACAAAAATATTAATTTTTATAAATTTATAAAAACGATAAAAATGTCATTTTTATGCAGCATAAAGAAACAGTCGAGCACTATTTGTTGCATATAAAAACTCAAATTTCATAATGTTAGGCAAGGTATTTTAGGAAGGCCAAATTAAACTAAACAATTATTCTCTTTCTTATATTTGGTATAAGGATTTATAGTATTTTATATTATAATATGCAAAACGCATTTACATATACATGCTGGTCAAACAAAATAGAAAGAGTGGGGAGAGAAGAAGTAAAACAAAAACGGATGTTAAAGTACACGGTGGCGCCTCTAATGTTAACGCGTGTGTCTTGGATCTCGAACTTTGAATATAAATCTCAACACGCCCCCTCAAGAAACACGCTCGATTCGTAAGCTATTTTTCCTTGGCAGTACATCCAAGTTCGTTAAGACATCTCCAGTGCGTTACTCGTACCAGTGGCTTGGTAAGAACATCTGCAGTCATCTGGTTCGTCGGAATCTGCTTAAGAACAACTGACCCATTTCGAATTACATCTCGAACAAAATGGTAACGTATATCTATATGCTTGGTCCGGGAATGAAATACAGGGTCGCTGGCCAAACATATTGCTCCACGATTGTCCACACATAGTGTAGTCTCCGTTAGCTCATGAAGCCCCAGTTCCTCAAGCAGACCCTTTAAATATAATATCTCTTTCGTCGCCTCAGACAAGGCAACATATTCCGCCTCGGTAGATGATAGCGCTACCGACCTTTGTTTTTGTGACTTCCATATTATCGGACCATCGCCAAAGAGAAATACATACCCCGTATAAGATCGTCGGTCAATGTTACATCCACCCCAGTCTGCGTCTGAGTAACACAATATCTTCTTGTCAGATTTTACATACTTAATTCCCAGTATTTTTGATCCTGCTAGGTATTTTAATACCCGTTTCGCGGCCACCATATCCTGTCGTTGTGGATCGTTAACAAATTGAGCAAGCCGAGATACTGTGTTAGCTATATCCGGCCTCGTTCCCACGGCAAGATACATAAGCGATCCAATGAGCTCACGGTACGTCCAATTTTCATTTGTATCATTTACACATGAAACATCTTGTAATGTTTCTGTATTATTTTGTGGACGATTTGATTTCAATTCAGCTGGTGTCATCACAGGATTGCAATGACTCATCCCATATCGATTGAGAATATCATTTATATACCCTCTTTGATTTACCATGACACAGTCATTTTCTTGAGTAATCTCCAAACCCAAACAATATTTCGCCATACCAAGATCTTTTAGATCAAAACTTTCAGTTAATTTTGATTTTACCTCATCTATCCAATTATTATCGGACGATGCAATAAGTAGATCATCTACATAGACAACTAATAAAAGTAGATTACCATTTCGTTTCGCGTGAAACATACACGACTCTTAGTTGCATGTAGGCCTATTTCTTCTAACTTTAGCGAAAGTGTTTCATACCACTTTCTTCCAGCCTGGCGTAACCCATATAATGCCCTTTTTAACTTACAAACATTGTCACAGCCTTCAATTTGTTGCAACATTTTCTTCGCTCGTTGCTTTACATCGTGTGATGTGTTTTTCACATTTAACAATTTTAACATATCTGTAAACATGTCAGGTATTTCCATGAACACCTCTTCATCCAGCTTCCCATTCAGATATGCAGTGACAATATCAAACTGTCTGATTTTCATACCGAAATGTGCCGATAATGAAAGCAGAAGTCGGACAGATTCTAATCTTGCAACAGGAGCAAATGTTTGGTGATAATCTACACCAAAACGTTGACTGAAACCCTTCGCGACAATCCTCGCTTTTTTCTTTTCAATATTCCCATCAGAATTATATTTATTTGTAAGTACAACACGACTACCTACAATGTTTTGTTCCTCGGGCCTTTCGACTATGTCCAATGTGTCATTCTTTACTAGGCTTTCCACTTCGGATAGTATTGCCCTTTCCCATTCTCCATGCTCAGGTGAGCACATTGCCTCATTAATCGAAAACTCAGCAGCCCCTGAGAATTCATTTACCGGTAGGTTTTGTACATTGATATTTGGTACATGGGTTTCGTTTTCATCTTCACGGTCTAGAGCCGGCTGAAATAATCTTTTCGGTCGCCCCCGACATCCTGTGCGAATCAACCTCGGACGTCCACGCCCCCTGCGATTGTTATTTACTTCAATCTGAGCCGGTTCAATTGTTGACGTTGGAGTATCTTCTATATCTTGAATTGGGGACTCTAAAACTGGCGACTCCATACGCTCCCTGTTCAAATCAGCACCTATAGAATCTTCATAACCAATAATTTCAATATTTTCATTGGATGTATTTAACTCAACAAGATTTTGATGTGCTTCTTGAAATTTTACATCACGTGCAACAATTTGTTTTCTTTCATTTGGTAACCATATCCTATACCCTTTGGTTTCACGTGGATAACCGACAAATATACCTTTTATAGTCCTTTCGGCAAATTTGTCCTTAGTAGGATCTTTGTTAAGTACATAAACAGGTACTCCGAACTCTCTCAGATTAGATAGATCTGGCAGCTCTCCTCTCCATTTCTCGTATGGCGTTTTACCATTTATACTGCTTGATGGACATCTGTTACGAATATAGCACGCGGCTGCAACTGCATCCGCCCAAAACATTGGTGTCAAACCAGATTGTAACATCAAGCACCGAGCCATATCCACCAAAGTCCTATTCATACGCTCAGCAACACCATTCTGCTGAGGCGTACGAAGCACCGTTAACCTGCGTTCGATTCCTGCATTTTCTAGTAATTTATCAAATTCCTGGTTACAATATTCTCCTCCGTTATCGGACTGTACGCTTTTTATTTGTTTTCCTAGCTGGGTTTCAGCATAGCTTTTATATGCCTTAAAAGCATCAAGTACACCAGCTTTTGTCTTGAGAAAATATACTTCACACCATCTTGAACTATCATCTATAAAAGTGACAAACCACTTTGCGCCATTTGCTGTTTGAGTACGCATTGGACCAACCACATCTGTATGTACAATGTTCAACAGTTCAGTACACACTGGTCCACCTTTAGGAAATGAAATAGCAGTCATTTTTCCGCGTATACAAATATCACAATTCGTCATCTCTTTGGAATCATTCACCTGCAACCCATTAGAACATTTTGTCAGTCTTATAATATCTTTGTTATTTAAATGCCCTAGCCGCCTGTGCCACAATTTGTCCATTGAGATCGTTTCTGCAACACATGCAGAGTTCACATCCTGCTTAAGATAGTATAAATCACCCTCACGGTCTGCTTTAAAAATCACTTGTCCTTCTTGATTCTTTACTATTGCAGATCCTTTTGTGAACAACACGGTGTGCCCTTTGTTTGTGATCTTTGCCACAGAAATTAAGTTGGACTGAAGATCTGGCACATAGAGGGTGTTTTCGAGTCGTATTGCATTCTCTCCCCGATCATTTAATATTTGGAGCCTCACAGGACCACTTCCTTTCACGCCACTGGTCGTATGGCAGGCTAAGTTAATTTTTCCCTGACTAGACATATTCATTGTCATAAAATTATTCCTATCGCCACACAAATGCGCTGTGCAGCCGCTATCCAAAATCCAGTCACGGCCCTTCGCAAATATATGTTCACTTGAATAACAGTCTGTCAAATCTTCAGCAGCATAAGATGCAACATATGAATTATCAACAACATCTTGAGACGGTTGTGTATTGTTGGACACTTGTTTTGACCAGCATTGAGGTGATTTATGCCCCAATTTTCCACACTTATAACATTTTACTTTAATACTTCCTTGTCTGTCCTTCTTAACATCCTTTTCAGACTTATTTCTCGACTTCCAATTACTGTTCGAGCTGTGGGGATTGTGTTTAACCTTTTGCCTATTGTCCGCTGCAAACACTCCAGGAGTATCAGCCACATTTGACTTGCACCTAGCTTCGCTCTTTTCAATTACCTTTACTTTAAGCATCTCAGGACTAGGTAACTCGTCACGAGACTCAATTGCACACCTAAAGTTTTCATAACTGCTTGGTAGGCTATATAACAACAGGATGGCAGTCATATCTGCATTTACTTGAATGTCCATAGCACTCAATTTGTCGATCGCATCGAAAAATTTATCCAAATGTTCCCGAACGTCACCACCCTCAGGCATGCGAGACAGTGCTAACTGTTTGAGAAATATGGCTTTCCTCGCTGGCCCTTTAGATGCGTACACAGATTCGAGTTTCTCCCAAATCTGGCGTGAAGTTTCACAGCCACGAATCTGTTGTAGCTCTTTTGGATGAACTAATAAAACTAATTCGGCACGAGCCTTACGATCATACCTTCTCCATTTATCCTGTGCCCCCAATACTGCAGCTTGTGTAATATCTCCACCCGGTATAGGCTTTTCTCCACTCACGTATTCCCATAATTCACTCTTAACCAACAATGCTTCTGCGTGAATTCTCCAGGAGTCGTAATTCTCCTTCGTCAACAATTCAATGCGTGATCCACTTATTAATAAAGACATCGTTATGCGTCTCAAAGAATATCAACAGGTGTTAGCAAGCACGTGCCAACATAACCTCTTTGTTTAGTATACGATTATGACGATGCCTGGGCCCATAACCTGTTAGGCAAGGTATTTTAGGAAGGCCAAATTAAACTAAACAATTATTCTCTTTCTTATATTTGGTATAAGAATTTATAGTATTTTATATTATAATATGCAAGACGCATTTACATATACATGCTGGTCAAACAAAATAGAAAGAGTGGGGAGAGAAGAAGTAAAACAAAAACGGATGTTAAAGTACACGGTGGCGCCTCTTATGTTAACGCGTGTGTCTTGGACCTCGAAATTTGAATATAAATCTCAACACATAAAAAGTGGACATACAATATGTGTGCACTAAGCCCTCACACTGGGCGCTGAAGGATAACCCGAGCCAATTTTCATTTGAAGCGCTAGGATTGAATTAATTTAATGGGTAATTAAATTATCGGCCATGAATAATTTTCTCGTGTTTATTCGTACATTCTCGACTAAATATATGATTCGCAACTAAAGTACTAATAAATACGAGAAAATTATTCATGGTCAACGGATGAAAGGCTTTCGACTACAAATATGATAAAAAAAATATTTATTTAAATTATATTCTACACATTTTAATTATAAAAATTGTAAGTGGCTCCTCTCCCTCCTCTTCCTCCTCTTCCTCGTCTTCCTCCTCTTCCTCGTCTTCCTCCTCTTCCTCGTCTTCCTCCTCTTCCTCCTCTTCCTCCTCTGCCTCTTCTACCTCCTCTTCCTCCTCCATACTGTAATCTTCTCATTTTTTTTTTGAGATCGCTGTTCTGTAATATGAAAAATAAACAAAAATTTTAAAACTTTCGTTAGAATGTAAAAAATGTTTAAGCGAGATTGTCTACGTATCTACATACCTGCTTCTGAATTTGCAAAGCGATCTGCATCCACCTCCGCGGACTCCGTCGCGAGGACGGAGTTGGCTCTCTTCGCGGACTGCGTTGCGAGGACGTAGTCGGCTTTCTCCGCGGACTGCGTCGCGAGGACGTAGTCGGCTTTCTCCGCGAACTCGCGACGGAGTCCGGCTACTCGGTCGACTCCGTCCTCGCGACGGAGTCCTGCTGCTCATTCGCCTCCGTCCTGGGGACAAAGGCTTATCGACCTCCATATCTTCGGTGCCTTTGGACATCTTAAAAAAAGTCGAAGAAACAGTGAAACTATTGAACGTAATGGATTTGAAAGTGCTGTAGAAGAGCCAGAGTTTGCTAAAATGTAATCTAATTACAAATTAGAAATTACGATTAAAATGTAATTGTGTATTGAATTACCTACACAATATTTTCTGTAATTGTTAATTTAGGTAGTTGACCACAATTTTGTCAACTATCTAAATTAACGATTGCAGAAAATAATGTGTAGTCAATTACACAATTACATTCGTAACTTATACTTTATAATTATATTACATTTTGCCCAACTCAGAGAGGAGTACACGTTTATCAAGTTGGTACATTTGGGTACAATATAGACTTCCTTTAGCCAAGATTTAGCGCAGGAGGAGAATCTTCAGATTTCTAAATGCTGAAATTTCCAAGTTCGAAAGCGTTGAAATTCAAACACTTCCAAAATTTGTAATTATGAGGTTATCAAGTTTCACAATATCTGTAATTGAATGCTCAGATGCAATAAGGGGATTTATTATTTAGACTAGCGCTCGAAAATGCGAAAAAGTATTGTCCAAACGCTAAGAAAAATTGGAAAATTAAATTTTATTACACTGGATTTTAAAGAATATAGTGTTGTAAAGATCGTCAAGGCACACATTTTTCTTTTTACAGTTTCTTTATCGAATCATTAGTATTCGAGATTTTTTCCACTTCTGATGTTTAGAAATTGTTTAATTTTCATCACTTGGTTTCAGTTTCAACTAAAGGAAGCCTACATTCCACCCGAATGTATATACCTTTTCTAGACAATTCGCGGGTAAATTATAACATAACTTTTTTATTCTACGTGAGAATGAATACACGAATCTCTGAGCATGAAGCAGCGTATCGACATTGCGAGGCTGCCACGCGAGGCACGCCTCGTGGAGTGGAGAATCTGGAAACTACCTCGATCATGATCACTTTGCGAGGCAGGCTCGGGCGACAGTCTCGCCCTACCTCCAGCATGATATTTGTGTCGCCCGAGCCATGCGATTTTTTATCTTGGGGCCGCGAAGCACCTTTCAGCACATCGAAAAATCGACGGCTGATGCTTCGTAAAATAATCACGGTCGAGGTAGTCTCCAGACTCTCCACTCCGCGAGGGGTGCTACGCGAGGCAGCCTCGCAATGGCGATACGAAACTTGAGAAACACGCGAGTAGGTAAGCTATGCCGATTCTGGACCAAATGGGGGCGAGGGGGTGAGGCGGTGCGGGGGGTACCGGCCGCTAGCGCGGGGCGAGGTGGGGAGGGGGTACCGCGCTCTTCTGCGTGATGGGTACGGGGCGAGGCCGGGAGGGGGTACCGCGTCCGTGGGTGAGGGGGTGACGTCACAGGGATTTCAAACTTTTCAAAATGGCGTCCGCCGCCGCGCAACCGTTGACGGTGGTGAGGTGCAGGCGCGAAAGATAAGGGGCGAAAGGATGTAACGTGGATGCTGTAATTCGATACTGATGACTATTCGAGATTAATTAGCCTAAATAGCGCAGCCGCCTCGTGAAAGAATGCAACGTAGCGCTCGTATAAACATCCGCAGACGAATATTTTAAAGTTTAGGATCGGCGCCTTATCACCAACACTGTAATTCGATATACGTGGTAACGCATGTTACAGCGTGTGAGAGAAAAAATCTAACGTCGCGTATAAATATCTGTCAACGAAATGGTTTCACGCTCTTTCACACGCCCTTTTCTCTCCCATAATCGCGATACATGCAAATACTTGATATGTTATTTCACAGGGACGGTGGAAGATAGGTAAGTAAACCTGACATATTAATATTAAGTTTTTTAATTGACCGGTGCAGTAGCATTTGAGAACTGATTTTAAGGTTGCTGCTTCATGATCGCACGCATACAGAAGTATAGCGCGATAATTATTCGGGCATCGCCCAACGTATTTTGAAAATCGAGACCGCCGTGATGGGTGCGAATGCCCTTATCGCGGACGCGTGAATTCGATACGCGTGGCAACGCATCGAGCAAGCGCTACATCACGTCACCTGATTGAAACGTTGAGGGTGAGCGAGAGAAAATACTTTCTCTAACTAACCCCCACACATTGGTGGGTACGTGTACGTGAATTTGTATAAAAGCGACGTTGGTCAGACCTGTGACCTTCATTACACCACGTTCGCTCGAGTGCTAAAGAGTATCGTTCGCGTTAACTTCTTCACCGATCTGTATAATCATACATAGTGCATATCAAGATGTACAAACGTAGCTTCAACGATTCATCCTACGCATCCGCCATCAATGGTGAGTACCCCAATAAACGCCAGCAACAGGAACATCCTCATCAACAGTCCAATATGAGGTACGTACGCGTTATTATACACATTTCACTTACTTCATTCACTTACTTCTTTCACTGTAAACGCAAGTGAACCGAGTATTAATTCCGTGTATACGTTTCTTACAGTTCTGGATCCGCAACGCCAAAAACAGTGAAAACGCCAAAACATCAATCGTGCGAATCCTGGGGCGGGATTACCCGTTGACCTCAACAGCGTATAAACGGCTCATGATAGGAATTCGCATTGGTATGGATTCGTGCCACGTCGAGATCGCCATAGTCGACAATAAAGGAGGCGAGTTGAGCTTCTCAATGTCTACGTGGAAGCTCCTACTGCAAAATGGGGCTGACATTCTTAAAAAATTACGCGACAACCTAACAACACCCCAGACCCACATCGAAATTGATCATTTGCGAATCGAATTCACGCGCATGCACAATGATCAACTCGTCAAAATCACAGATAATGGCGTTACCTTATATCTCGCGCCAAGTATATAGCTATATGCGCAGCGCGAGACGCACAGTGTCTCTATTACGCCACGACCCGCTATCAAAAACCCTGAGATTATCGAATCTCAATAACGGCTAATCCGATTAGATTTTGAATGGTCTTAATGGATAGCTTGAGTGTGATTTACATAAGAAAAGTGTCTTTGTTTTGGTCCTACGTGCCTTATGAGCTGAGATATTTCAATGCAAAGTTCCAATTTGACGAATTTCACGTTCGCAAGAATTAAGCATCGTCAACGTCAAGTGTAGGCAAGAGGGGAACATGAAAGGGAGAGGAAATGTCTCCAATATACGCGTCGTTCATTGGATGAAGGTTTCGGCACTTTCGGCCAATCGCGGAACAAATTTTTGTCACGTGACAGCCAGACAGAGAGCACATCTGTGGAGATAAACGTACTCTCGCTAGTGTCAAACAATCATAACCTGCGAAGTGTCAAATAAGGAAACTTGTCAAAATTCTTGAAATGTCACGAGTTTCTACACCATTTAGGACACTGAATTATTGTCTCAATTAACAAGGTAAGTCGCCAAAATTTTTTAATAGACTATTTATGTAGAGCTTACAGAAATGTAGGAGACGTACAGACTTGGAAGTTGTCTGAAGAAGTTTCGACAGAGCACCATCTTCTTTCGCTCAAGTTTCTACAAAATAATATATTGTTCTTATACCAGCAAACTATTTTTACATTAGAGTTTATATGTAAAGCTTATAGAAATGAAGGGAACGCACAGGCTTGGATAGAAATGAAGGGGACGCACAGGCTCGGATAAAAATGAAGGGGACGCACAGGCTTGAATAGAAATGAAGGGGATGCACGGGTTTGGAGGTTGTCCGCAGAAGGTTAGATAGACAGAGAAGCATCTTGTTTCGCACAAGTTTCTGGAAATATGTCAAATAAGGTAAATGGACAAAATTTTTCAAATTAGCGTAGCGTTAAGAATTAAGAAAATTATGGCGTACTGCTTGCAATCTAGAGTAAGTCACATTAGTGAAGAAAGTACGCTGAAAACGCATCTCCCTTGATACTTCTCAATCTTTGGTGAGAGATATTCGTACTACTTTATTAAAATCCACAGTAGCTCCCACGCTATTCATTAATTTAATTAGTTTCCCATTAACAATATTTCAATTCACCAATAAACATGCTAAATAAATTTTATTCCAACACCAATAATCTGTGCGTTAAAAATATTGGATCTCTTCGTTCATTTTCACTAAATTACCATTAGCATTTAAATTTCCTCGAACAAGACTTTCTGCCATACACTCCCACCTCCTTCGGACACATTATGTAGTCTCTACATCTATAGCAAAAGTCCACTCTTTTTCTATAAGTTCTACGTTATGTTGTAACTAAAAAATATGGCTTTTATATATTTACAGATAATCGAAGCAGAAGATGATGCACTGTGATCTACGTCAGAGAAAAAAATTTATTGTGACATAGTATTATACTAATTAAACGATTTTATTCAGCTTTGATCCTCTGTTTGCTTCTTGTATGTTTGATTCATATCTGAAAACTGACATTTAAACCAATGCCTCTAATCCAATTGTCTTGAAGCTTTGCAGGTGTGCGTAGTTTGGATGACAATACAGTAAATTAAAAAAATAAATAACCCGTAAAGGGTGATAAAATTATCCAGTCATCAATAAACACTAAAAAATGTGTGAAATCCCAACAAAATTACCTTTTTTGAAAAAAAGGTACAAAAAGTGCGCCAAGTATATAATCCCATCAAAAAAGAATCCCACTTAAGGGGGTAGACACGGGTAATGCAGCGCGCTGTAATACCCACATAATGTGCCCGAAACATGGGTTTGGGGGGATACGTTTTTTGTCCTTATATGAGCAAATTTTGGGCTGGATGAGGTCTCATTCGAAAGAGGAAGGTTCAGTGCACAGCGCTCTGGTCATGGTTGGACGAAATTGTGTTGATATCTAATAATACGAGTGTTCAAAGTAGAGCAAAAGTTGACAAAATACACCCGCATGAATCCAAGTATTTTTAGGTCACTAAAAGAGTTTTGTGACTCAAACGATGACCAGAGCGCTGTGCATTGAACCTTCCTCTTTCGAATGAGACCTCGCCCAGCGTAAAATCTGTTCATATAAGGACAAACAACGTATCCCCGTGATTGCATTCCCAAATACCAGTTCCGCCATATTGGCGATAATACAGAGCAAGTCACGTGACAAATTTAGTTGAGCTAGTGGACACGAGATGGCGCCTACTCGGGAGGACTGCCAACGTGGAATCATAGTAAAACTGAAGCGTTAGCTGGATACACAAGCCACAGTAAAAGCGTGATGCAGTCATTGCATGCATTTTCGGACGACTTTAGGTTAGGTTATATGCATTTTAGGCATACATTGACTAGAAACTGCTGGGAATTGTCTGCATTTACTAAATTAACGGTTTTACTGTAACACATACATCACCGCTGCCGAATATATTTTATAATTATATGGCCACATTATTTCAAATAAAAAAAAAGATTGAAATTTTTTAATAACACTGGAAGTAGTGATTTACTGATATCATATTTTCAGAATGTGGAAGTTACAGCAATTATTTGCAATTATTGCTTTTATTATTATTCTTCTGACTATTGTATATAGCATATAACAAGGAAAAGTCTCCAAATCGGTCAACAGTTGACTCCTTGATTTTTTTTGTAATTCTTTACGCTCCTATGCAGAGATGGGCATTATTTAATTAAAAGAATATACTTCCGAATGGCCCCAGTGGCCGATCGTCACGAGGTTTGGGGGGAGGGTGTGTGTACCCTAAATCTAAAATTCTATTTAGCTTCGGGTATTTATTAGTTTCCTTTGTTTATTCGAAGGTCTTTCATCTTTGGCTTCGAATAATTTTTCATTTTTCATTATATCTTTATCCTAAGGTTGTATTCAAATATATTGGCCGGTCGATTCGTTTTCGTGAACAGCGATCGAGGAGAAATCAGCTATCACAATCTTATTGTCAGCGTAGTACATATGTAGTTGTGTGCGTCACGAAGTTATACGTAGACCAATACGAGATGAAGCTATCGAGAAAGAATCAATGTTCTGACTAATAAAGCTCCCTGAATTTTTTCGGAGCTAAGGCCTCAGGTACACCTATTCTGATGCGTGTATTTCTACGCTGCAGCTCGGTTTGGCCTATAGATGACAGAAGCTTGGCGCTATCCCCACCACTTCTGGCTCACTCGTGTTCTGCGATGACGAGAGAACACGCGTTACGAATAGGACTGTGCGGATCGTCCCGCGGCTCGGATTCTCGGCCCTCGGAACGGGTCGGAAAATTTCGGGCGGGATCGGGCGGGGTCCCGATACTTTCGTATTGCTCGAGATCCAGACGGTTTCAGGATCCCGAAACTCGATTCGGGCTACAAGCATGACCGCCATGAGCGGGCAATTTGATTTCAGGTCGGCTTGGCAAAACTCGGACGCGCTCGGCTCGAAAGCCAGCTATTACGAGGGGACCGAGATGGAAAGAATTATGTATATCATTTATATCGATACCCGAGTGATAAGTTTTTATTTTCTGTCTCCTGTTGAATCATAATTTGTATCTTATTATTTATTTACATATATATGTATTTTCATTGCTACCAAATAGTCTGTGAATACTGAATACGTCCATATACGTACTTAAATAAATACCATGTTCAGAACTTGGGAAGAAGACTATTTTTATATCGACAATATTTTAAAATTTGAATAAAATATACTTCATACTTAGTACTTTCTGTAAAGGGAATATATAGGGTATTATCTTTTCCGGATAGGTTCAGATTTAAAATAGAAAACGAACGAACTATAAACATACAAAAAGGAATATTTCCTAGATGTTTCATAATAACAACAATATGCAGGAGGCGAATATTTTATTATTTCAAATTAACGTGTAAGAAACATAATTTTTCTATGTTCTCAGGTAATAATTTTAATCTATTACTGGTAACGATATCGTCCGATCGCGTTCGAGTTTTGCCGAGCCGACCTGAAATCAAATTGGCCGCTCATGGCGGCTATGCTTGTAGCCTGAATCGAGTCTCGGGGTCCCGAAACTGTCGGGATCTCGAGCAATACGAAAGTATCGGGATCCCGCCCGATCCCGCCCGAAAGTTGCCGGCCCGACCCGAGCCCGAAAAATCGGGTACCCGCACACCCCTAGTTACAAAACTCACCGGCCAATAAATCTGAATCCGATTTTAGAAGTTTGAATAACAGACGAGAACCTTTGTGTCCCGAGCCGCGCGAGATCGCCGTGCTCGGCGATGTGTCATCGATTCTAAAGAAACAGAATTTGTTTATTTTTCATCGTATCAATATGAAAGTGTCACAAATGGATTCCTGGCATTCTCCCGATTAAATTGACCGAAAATAATTTAAATCGGACTATTTTTAAGGAAACGGGCTTTCAATTCTGCAAACAATTTTTCACGTAATTTCCTTAATTTTGGTCCGAATTATATCATTTCTGGGGCTAATTTGATCGAGAAAACATGAGGAATCGACTGACGCCACTTTCGCAAAGATCTGATTAGAAATGCAGACCTGCAGATTTGCCACTGCTTAGCGCGCAACATTGTATGACCCCGCTGGTTTCGAGCGCCGAAGCCCACGAAACTCAGCGAGTCGCATGATTGCCAGCGAGAAGGACAAGGAAAATCAGCCTTCTACAGAACTCAAATCGAGAAAGACTTTGCTAACAAACTTTATATTCACGTCAAATAAATACTTTAATTGTAAAATTTAGACGACGAACTATTGTTGAATTTCGCCAGTTCTTACATATGCCCCACTGGGTTCGGAATTCCTGATCCCAGAGTTTCATGCATTTACCAATTGAAATGTTGCTTCAAGTCATCGGGCAATTGCATTGTTTCTTCTCGTACATATGTATATCTGTTCGCGAGTAGGTGTCATGAATGACGCGACTTTTGTTTCCCAAATAAATTCACCCCTATCAGGGCCCTCGCTCGAACCGCTTGACAAGGAGACCGAACGATGTGAACCGAGTGCGAGTGAAATAGCGCAGCAGCGGTACACCCTCGGTCGACGGCGACTTGAGTCATCCAGTACTGAATACGAAATGTTCAAAATTTCTCATTACACCTTGATGAGAGTGTTACCATTCATGGATTGTTGGTGAATCAAGACACGAACCAATTTAGTCTATTTTTTCTTATGAATACATGATTAGAACACACTGTACGTTCAATAAAAATTGATCAAATTGCTTCATGTTTGATATCATTTTCATCGGGAAATCCTAAAAAATTCATCAGTAATACTTTCATCAATACTTATCAAAAACACGAACATTTTATTTTTCTGTACTGGCTATTTTATCTAGCTCGTCGGTTTTATTGTTCTCGGCTGTCAACGGGCGGTCTACTAGGACCCGAAGGTCCACGCTCGCAACGAGAAAGCAAAACAGTGGGGTGGGTAGGTCTTTCCCGATAAACTGAGCCCAAAGGCTTCTCAACAATTGAAACATTGGAAGACTGTACATATTCTTTCTGATGCTTTCGGCGATATGCGCAACCATTTGTATGCCCGGTTTCATGTCTAACAAGTCAGGCGATTTTGTTTGTGGGAGCCATATATAAAGACAGTCCTGTAACGTTCACTACATCTTCAATTATAAAACTGCAAATATGTTATTTTACACATGTGTCTCGCTGAGTTTCGTCGGCTTCGACGCTTGAAACCAGCGGGGCCATACAATGTTGCGCACTAAGCACTGATGAATCTGAAGTTTTGCAATTTATAATCAGATCTTTGCGATCGTGGCGTCAATCGATTCCTTATACTTTCTCAATCAAATTGGCCCCAAAAATGATACAACTCAAACCATAATTAAGGAAATTACGTGAAAAAATTGTTTGCAGAATTGAAAGCCCGTTTCGTTAAAAATAGTCCGATTTAAATAATTTTTTCATAAAAAAAATGCGCAGGCTGGATGTGCGTGATTATTACGTGGCTCCCTCCATATACATATATAGACGGATCAGAAGATGGGACTATCGGCGTGGGGAAGGAAGGTTTGGAGGGGTAAAGGCATAGGTTCAGATACAGGCACGTCGGTTAGCTTCGGATGCATTCGGCATGCATAACCACAGCGTTATCCGATTTACTCGTATCGCTCCCCTTACCGCGAACCTTGCCACCCCCCTCAGCTTACGCTCCGCCGTCTATATATGTCTATGGTCCCCTCCTCGAAGTGACAGAAAATAGAACCTATGTATACGCTATATGACAATAAATGTTGAGCGGCCATTTCGTTCTTTTGCGCTACATTTGTGAACTTTTTATCATCCTTCCGAAACAGTATTATTACGTCGCAACAGTATCTTTAGGAAATCGGGTCTAGCATATAGGTTATATCCGATTTCCTAAAGACACTGTTGCGGCGTAATAATAATATTTCGGAATAATGGTGAAAAGTTCACCAATGTAGCGTAATACAACGAAATAGCCGCTAAATATTTATCGTCTTATAGCATATACATAGGTTATATTTTCTGTCACTTCGAGGAGGGACCACATAATAATCACGCGTTGGATTCAACATCAAACACAATTTTATATATGTTTGTTCATAACTGCTTTCTGCATAGGATGTGTATTTCATGTTCTGTTTCAGTGTTTTGCTAATTAAAAAATGTCTATCCTAACAAACTTCATTTTCTGGGGACATGCCCTCATCTATTTTTCCTTTTCACTTATAATTCCTTACTGCCAATGTAGAATATTGTAGCATAAGCACAGTTCAAGTAAATGTACAATAAATTTTCTACGTTTGCAGTACCAGCAGACTTTCTGTTTAAAATGTACAACGCAACAGCTGAGAATTTCTTTCCTTATTCAGAATAGAATACGGAAATAGCAAACAGCTCCCTCTCGCGTGCACAGGCAGCTGCGTATCTATGGGTAATACCATTTCTGTGCAGAAAAAACCTGCTGTAATACCGATCTGCCGAATCGGCCAGGTCACGTGACGTGTCTACCCCCTTAAAAACATTGTCGTAAATTAATGTCCGATCAAAAAGAATCCCACTTAAAACATTGTCGTAAATTAATAGCTTCACAAAACTATTGATATACAAAATTTTCGACAATTACAATGGCTATTTATACAACGACAAAAGTGTATTTAATAATATTGAGCAGATATATTTTCATAGAAATAAATATTTTAATACGAATAAAAATTTTATTTTCAAAATACTTGGCGCTGCGAAACCGAAAAAATGTTAACTAATTGTCTTGGTTAATAAATGAAACAATATATAAAACAAGACAAGACACCATTGAGACAAGAAAGAAAGAAAAAGATTTTAATGCAATTTATACATATTTATTCAGTTTAGCAACACCAATTCGGTTTCGCAGCGCCAAGTATTTTGAAAATAAAATTTTTATTCGTATTAAAATATTTATTTCTATGAAAATATATCTGCTTAATATTATTAAATACATTTTTGTCGTTGTATAAATAGCCATTGTAATTGGCGAAAATTTTGTATATCAATAGTTTTGTGAAGCTATTAATTTACGACAATGTTTTAAGTGGGATTCTTTTTGATAGGACATTAATTTACGACAATGTTTTTAAGTGGGATTCTTTTTTGATGGGTCGAATTCACGCGCATGCACAATGATCAACTCGTCAAAATCACAGATAATGGCGTTACCTTATACATGACGGAAGTTACGATGCGAAAACTGTTCGCGTATGAACATTGCATCGATCATATGTTCACTTGGTTGACCGAAAATATGTACGCTGTAGCCAGTAAATATTCCGCGTTCGTAAACGTTCTACGTAGCGCTACCGCACCAACAGATTATGTGAAATTAATTTCCGAAAGCGATCACTTCGAACAACATTCTTTGATTGATTGCGAATTGTTAGCGTTAGGAATGCAATCCATGTTGCGCGATGTAAAGCACGTACCAATATAGTACCTGCATATATATATTGTTGCGCCGGGGTGTTTCCATCGCAGGCCACCCCGACGCATAGGAATATAATAACACGGGGGTGCACGACACAACTATATTTGATACAGGACAATCGGTATATGACAGTACAACCCGCGCGTCCGAACGCTATGGCGTTCGGTACAAAACTCTCTAATGACAGCTTGACAGGCGATCGTTCCGATCGCCTTCTTCTCGCTGTCCTCTTGTCATCCGTGCGAGCACCAGCGGGCCATGGATTCCCAACTATGGGGTGCTCGCAACAATATGTTTAATAATAAAGGTATAACAATTTTAAATAAATGTATTTTTATTCAGAACAGTATGTGTTTATTCATGTATATCCATGCATGCATAAAACGTTATTCGTATGGGGTAGGATATTCTTGCTCGCGTGGTAAAGGTTGCAGTTGTCATCGTTGCGCTCACCGTCACTACCACCGTTGTACTCATCTTCGCTGCGATTCTCATCGCTATAGAAAATAGAAAAAAAATGTTATATATTCGTTTCTCTGCATATGACGCGTAAAGTAGATGCAATGCGTGTGTATGACTTACATTAGGTGTCGCTACGAATATAATTCCATACTTTATGGACATTCTCCAGCGCGCAAACACCGCCGTCGTTGTGAAACGCGCATCGTGAGGTATTCGTTGAAGCCATAGACTTCAGGTTAGGAACTTCGGGATCCACGGTGTCAGGCGTGATACCGCAATAATCATCGTCAACGTCGTAGCCGCCGTCGTCCTCAACGGTTCGAGCGTTGGTAATCTTTTTCCCCTTCGGCTTGTACACATCGCAGATATCCTCGACGATTATGTCCGGTAGTAGTTGCAGCATCAAGGTTTTCTTTTGCGCACCTTTCACGATGGCGAAGTCGATGTTTGCGAGCGCGCTGGCGAGCAGTTCCGGAAGTTTCCAGTATGGAACGCAACCATCCGACCAGCGGAGACCGTGATGATGCTTCGCGAGCCAGGACGCTTGACATTTCTCGAACGAATTCAGATGATTCCAGAAGTATGGCGGCTCGAAGATCCAATGGCTAATCGTCGACGTTTCATCGGTATTGCTGCTGCTACTGCTTGTGCGAATCGCGATCTCTTTCACGACGAAATCACGTTCGGTTTTGAAACCTTGCATGTCGACAACGGCGAACATCATTATTCGTATAAGTAGTAGCGTCGGTGACGAATCAGTAACTGCGGACTTTGACATCTACATCATCGTTTTAAAACAGTAGCAGCATCCGCAGTACTAGTAGTAGTATTAGTAGTAGTAATAATAATCGTTCACGCACGCACACTATATTAGTTTGCGTACCACGTTGGTTAAAGGGTTGTATTCGACTATACGATCGTGTATCATCAAACAGTACGCGGTAGTATTAGCGGGAACATTTTCTTTGAATTCAAAATCTATTCGCACGTCCACCGTGGCGCTCTTCAACGACTCGTTTTGCCTAGAACAATCTATGACCGCGATATGTGCGTATTTATGGAATTCAATTGCATTCAGCAATGGTTCTCCGTGACCATAGTACGATCGACCGAATTTCGCGTACATATCGTACAGGAGCGCGTATTTATTCTTATCGAAATCCAAGTTCAAGTCGTCGTACGGAAACGCTTCGGAATTTAGGTAGAGTCGAAGGTTCGTGAGATTATTCGAGTCAAATCTGCTCGCGGATTTATCGGGACAATCCTTTCGATCAGTTTGCGTGCCGAATAACACGTATCGAGGTTTCTCGATTTGCGACGTAGCTTTCACGGTCCACGTGTGTTTCGTTGTAGCTTGCAGTAACGGGTACTCGTGCAAGCTCCACGATCGGAAACTCATCGCGATCGGACGACCGCTTTCCAGGATACGTAGCATCGATAGTTTATTCACTTCCTTCAAAACGACATGGGGCATACGCCACTGCACCTTGCGTATCTCCAGTTTCGGCCAAGCAGTGGCGGAGGTGCAGTGCATCACGTTCGTATCGACTCGTGATCGTATGAGGATCAGCTCGTGCCGCGCGTTCATCACGATATGTTTGTAATCCTCGCAGAATCCTAATAACACGTTCAGGGGTACGCAGAAATTGAAAGCACCCGAATGAAAAATGTCGTTATCGTAATCGATGGCATAATTCCAACCAGCATTCGCAAGCACTTTGCTTCTATCGGCCGACAACGAAACGTAATTTTTCAACGTGGTAGTGATTCCCGGATTTCGGCAACGATCGATCTCGACACCGTTCAATTCGTATCGAATCTCATCGAACATGAACGCGACGCAATTATTGTCTAGAACAGCGGTCGTGGACGTTGCCGGACCTGTCGCGGTCTGTGCCGTCAACGTGCCACGACCTTCGATGTAGAGAAAACTTTCGCAGGGAAGCGTGTACAGATCTTGTTGCTGTATGGGGATTCTTATCTCGTCGCTATTGTCGAACGTCGTGTTGGCGTACGGATTATACGTGTGTAACTCGATCTTCGTGATACGATTGTCGAAGGTTGGCGTATTCGCCACATCCAGAATAATCGACATCGTGGTTGCGTGTCTAATAGGCAACGATGAATCCTAGCGATCGTAGGAAACGTGCGTTTCGGCGAGTCAACGGCTTGCTTCTCCTTATGGGTCCTCTTCTTACCGCTCCACCAGTCTTTATTCTTCTACTTTCACCTATCGATAAAGGGTCGCGCCGATGACGCGAGACAGAGACGCCTGGAATAGCAGCGGCAGCGACGATTGATGATTCGTACGTGTGATCTAACACTAACATACTTCACACGCGCGCATACGTGTGCGGTCACATTACCTATCGCGCGGACGTCGTTGAAAGTGCAAACGAATCGTTATTTCTTCGCCGCGAAAATCTATAGGACGATCGTATTGATCGACGATGCGTACCGTTAGATCGTGTATTGCTCGCGCGACGATCGGCAGGTAAATGACGTGTCGCGGAGTTTCCGATATCTTATATCCCGGCGGCACGCGAGGTGAAAATTCGTGGATAGTGTGTACCGGTTTATCGTTGCTGTACGCGCCGGTAGTTACGTTGCACGTTACTCTGACCACGTTAACGTATATAATATTCACGGGAACGTCGGACTCGTGCCAGATTCTCGGTATTAAGACACGATTCGGGGAAAATCCTAACAACGAGCCTACATTGTTGGGTTTCGTAAAGTCTACAAAGAACGAACAGTACATCTCGCTTTTCATGGTGTTGTTGTTAGCTCGTAGCATTAGAGGGTACTTGTTGTTATCGTCGTCATCGTCGTTACCGCGTTTTCGAGGATATCGATCGAGTAATCGTTGCTTCAGATACTCGGCGATAGCGTCTAATTCGTAAGAACCGTGGGGGATCGTGATGTATTCATGAGCGGCGTCGACGACGGAGTTGTTTTCGGTGTCATAGTTCACGATGAAATAGAATTTATCGTTGCTCGAGTCGATGTTTGGTATCGTGTGAAACGTCTCCAAGTCCGTGAGTCCTAATTCGTATTGACCATCACTCAACTCTATCCGCGGGAAATAATTTACCGTGAGCACGCTGCTGCGACCCGTTAACGTGAGCGTGAACGACATATCATAGATTACACTCGCGAGACGGAGAGAAAGGAAGTGACGCGCGCGTACGAATACTCGGCAATTTATCGATATTATGTGTCTTTATTAAAGAAAATATGGATTGCCATTACGCATGGTTACATTGAAACGAAATCTTAGTACACCGTTATTAGTACGTATGCCATAATTCCATAGACTTTTGCTGTAAAAATTGCATGCATAAGCGACCGCAATTCATCTCGTCGAAACGTTGAAAACGATTGTGATTGTACGTGATCGTTGTATCGCGTCCGAAATAGTGGATCAATTCCGTTGGTGGTCGCAGATTCCCAAAACTATCAAAGTACTGTACTCGTGACCCGCGTTTCGCGTACGCGACCCAGTGTGTACCGGTGCCTCGATTCTCGTCCAGATTCGCGATACCGCATTCGTTGCTGCGTGCACGCGTGGGAAGCGTGTCGCGCATAAACACCCCTCGAAAGAACGGAATGCTGGCGCACTCGCGCTCTAATTGCAGGTTCGTCATAGGTTGTTGGTTTATCGCCGCCACCGTCGCCATGCGCCTACGCGATCGGCGTTTTTTTTTTCTTCGTCTGCACTCGTCGTTGGCGCCGCCGACTCGGGTGCAAGCCCGCGCCTCGCTTGTACGGTGTCAGATGCATCCCTCGCCCTTCCATCGCACGATGATGACGCAACGTCTCTTCCAGCTGTTTTCGAGACGCCTTCGAATCGTTGACCGCTTTGGTTATACCAGCCGCTCCACCGGCCAATGCCCCGATAGCTGATAAAGCAGGCAATACGAACGGAAGAAATTGAAGAAAGCCACCGCGTTTCGCCACTCGTAGATTACGATGTCGTCGTCGCCGTTGCGGATGTTTCCTTCCAGACTTTCTCTGTTTACGTTTCGCCCTTCTCATACCCATGCCGAGTTTAGTCTTAGCCTTCATCGTTGCCCACACTCCAGTCGCGGTTGCTTTTTCGCCAAAGGTCGCGTCGTTCGCGAACACTCGTTCTCGCGCTCGTTCGGCTAACGCACGATCAGCCTCGTGTCTTCCCTCTAAATCCTTCCGACGAGAGTACGCGATATCGTGGTCGCGGCACGCTACGTCCAGGGGATTCACACCTTCGTCGCCACGAGCCAATCGCTTTAGCAAACGCGTTCCCGGTCCGCAGAACTGATAACCCGGAACGTGTAGTTCGAATGGCAGACGGTTTATGATGCCGTTCACGAGACCCGATCCAGTCTTCTTCTTCTTCAGATTCTTCTTCAGATTCTTCTTCTTCTTCTTGTATGACGTAGCAGTCGTTGATGCTATCATATACGTTAGATTAATCACGATAGCTACTACAATAATAGACGCGTACGCACGCTTCACCGATCACAGTGATAGTGACCTGCGCGACGCGTGCCACGAATATAAATAGTCATCCTTCGTTACACGCGCGCGAGTACCTGAGCAACCCCGCGAACATGCGATTCGCGAAACAGTCGAACGTTATTCGCGTAACCGCGAATCGAATGCTCGAAGATGATAGGGATGCGAGTCGAGCGAACAGACACGGCCCGCTGCTGCCGAATAGCGTGCGAGGTGTGATTTGTGGACCGTCAGGGTGTGGAAAAACGAATGTGCTTTTAAGGGGGTAGACACGTCACGTGACCTGGCCGATTCGGCAGGTCGGTATTACAGCAGGTTTTTTCTGCACAGAAATGGTAATACCGATAGATCGCCGATTGCCTGGTAAACGCGAGAGGGAGCTGTTTGCTATTTCCGAATTTTATTCTGAATAAGGAAAGAAATTCTCAGCTGTTGCGTTGTCCTTTTAAAAATTTAAACGGAAGTCGGCTGGTACTGCAAACGTAGAAAATTCATTGTACATTTACTTGAAATGTGCTTATGCTACAATATTCTACGGTGGCAGTAAGGAATTATAAGTGAAAAGGGGAAATAGATGTCCCCAGAAAATGAAGTTTGTTAGGTTAGACATTTTTTTACTAGCAAAGCACCGAAACGGAACATGAAATACACTTATTACACGTCCTATGCAGAAAGCAGTTATGAACAAACATTATATATAAAATTGTAAGGAATCGATTGACGTCACTTTTGCAAAGATCTGATTAGAAATTGCAGACCTTCAGATTCGTCCCTGCTTAGCGTGCAACATTGTATTGTCCCGCTGGTTTCGAGCGTCGAAGCCCACGAAATTCAGCGAGACACATGATTGTTGGCGAGCATCGCGTTTGACGACTCTAGCTAGAAAATCACGCCGTATGAATGCTAAGAAACGATAGTGTGAAGTGGCGTGCGTTTCAATTGCACATTGACAATATCGTAGATTCTAGGGCCTAGAATATTAGCTACGTATTACGATGTTCTTCACCAGAGCACTACATTAATGAATTAAAAAATAAATGAATTGGTCAATTAGTTAAAATTAATGAACTGTGAATAATTTTAATGACGCCTAATTTAATTGCACTTACAAACTGAATTACTAATTGTAATTAAAAGAATTTTTTGACGTGCAACATGAAGCTGCGCATGCAAATGGTTGGGCTCGGATTATCGGGAAAGACCTACCCATCCCACCGTTTTGCTTTCTCGCTGCGAGCGAGGACCTTCGGGCCCCCGTAGACCACCCGTTGACAGCCGAGAGCAATAAAACCAACGGGCCAGATAAAATGTTCGTGTTTGATAAGTGTTGAGGAAATTATTACCAATGGAGTTTTTAGGATTTCTCGATGAAAATGATGTCAGAAATGGAGGAATTCGGTCCATTTTTAGTGAACGTAGTGTGTGTCCTAATCATGTATTCATAAAAAAAAATAGACCGAAATGCTTTGCGTCTCGACTCATGTTCGTGGACATAAACTCACCAATCCATCGGTGGTAACACTCTTATCAAGGTGTAATGAGAAATATGAACATTTTCGTATTCAGTACTGGATGACTCAAGTCGCCGTCGACCGAGGGTCTCTCGCTGGTGCGCTATTTCACTCGCACTCGATTTACGTCGTTCAATCTCCTTGTCAAGCGGTTCAGACGAGGGCCCTGATAAATGTGAATTTATTTGGGAAACCAAAGTCGCGTCATTCGTGACACCTACTCGCGAACAGATATATGTATGTACAAGAAAAAGCAATTCAATTTCCCGATGACTTGAAGCAACATTTCAATAGGTAAATGCATGAAAAGGTGGGATCAGGAATTCCCAACCAAGTGATGCATATGAAAGAACTGGCGATATTCAACAATAGTTTGTCGTCTAAATTTTACAAGTATTTGTTTGACATGAATATAAAGTTTGTCAGTCTTTCTCGATTTGAGTTCTATATAAGGCTGACTTTCCTTCGCCATGAAAAGTCCCCTCTTGTGCTGCACGCTGGCAAGAAATCGACGCTCGAAACCAGCGGGGCCATACAATGTTGCGCGCTAAGCAGTGACAAATCTGCTGTTCTGCATTTCTAATCAGATCTTTGCGAAAGTGGCGTCAGTCGATTCCTCACGTTTTCTCGATCAAATTGGCCCCAAAAATGATATAATTCGGACCAAAATTAAGGAAATTACGTGAAAAATTGTTTGCAGAATTGAAAGCCCGTTTTCTTAAAAATAGTCCCATTTAAATTATTTTCGGTCAATTTAATCGGGAGAATGCCTGGAATCCATTTGTGGCACTTTCATATTGATACGATGAAAAATAAACAAATTCTGTTTCTTTAGAATCGATGACACATCGCCGAGCACGGCGATCTCGCGCGACTCGGGACACAAAGGTTCTCGTCTGTTATTCGAACTTCTAAGATCGTATTCAGATTTATTGGCCGGTGAGTTTTGTAACTAGGGGTGTGCGGGTACCCGATTTTTCGGGCTCGGGTCGGGCCGGCAACTTTCGGGCGGGATCGGGCGGGATCCCGATACTTTCGTATTGCTCGAGATCCCGACAGTTTCGGGACCCCGAGCCTCGATTCAGGCTACAAGCATAGCCGCCATGAGCGGCCAATTTGATTTCAGGTCGGCTCGGCAAAACTCGGACGCGATCGGACGATATCGTTACCAGTAATAGATTAAAATTATTACCTAAGAACATAGAAAAATTATGTTTCTTACACGTTAATTTGAAATAATAAAATATTCGCCTCCTGTATATTGTTGTTATTATGAAACATCTAGGAAATATTCCTTTTTGTATGCTTATAGTTCGTACGTTTTCTATTTTAAATCTGAACCTATCCGGAAAAAGATAATACCCTATATATTCCCTTTACATAAAGTACTAAGTATGAAGTATATTTTATTCAGATTTTAAAATATTGTCGATATAAAAATAGTCTTCTTCCCAAGTTCTGAACATGGTATTTATTTAAGTACGTATATGGACGTATTCAGTATTCACAGACTATTTGGTAGCAATGAAAATACATATATATGTAAATAAATAATAAGATACAAATTATGATTCAACAGGAGACAGAAAGTAAAAACTTATCACTCTGGTATCGATATAAATGATATACATAATTCTTTCCGTCTCGGTCCCCTCGTAATAGCTGGCTTTCGAGCCGATCGTGTCCGAGTTTTGCCAAGCCGACCTGAAATCAAATTGCCCGCTCATGGCGGTCATGCTTGTAGCCCGAATCGAGTATCGGGATCCTGAAACCGTCTGGATCTCGAGCAATACGAAAGTATCGGGACCCCGCCCGATCCCGCCCGAAATTTTCCGACCCGTTCCGAGGGCCGAGAATCCGAGCCGCGGGACGATCCGCACACTCCTATTCGTAACGCGTGTTCTCTCGTCATCGCAGAACACGAGTGAGCCGGAAGTGGTGGGGATAGCGTCAAGCTTCTGTCATGTATAGGCCCAACCGAGCTGCAGCGTAGAAATACACGCATCAGAATAGGTGTACCTGAGGCCTTAGCTCCGAAATAATTCAGGGAGCTTTATTGGTCAGAACATTGATTCTTTCTCGATAGCTTCATCTCGTATTGGTCTACGTATAACTTCGTGACGCACACAACTACATATGTACTACGCTGCCAATAAGAATAAATAACAGCCACACGGCTACGTTCAGACAGGGCCGAGCAGCATTCCCGTTACCCCACCATACCCTTCGGTGGCTAGGGAACTCCAACTGACAAATCCACGATCGTCAGATGGTGATGACTGATTTCTCCTCGATCACTGTTCACGAAAACGAATCGACCGGCCAATATATTTGAATACGACCTTAGAATAAAGATATAATGAAAGATGAAAAATTATTCGAAGCCAAAGATGAAAGGCCTTCGAATAAACAAAGGATACTAATAAATACCCGAAGCTAAATAGAATTTTAGATTTAGGGTACACACACCCTCCCCCCAAACCTCGTGTCGATCGCCCACTGGGGCCATTCGGAAGTATATTCTTTTAATTAAATAATGCCCATCTCTGCATAGGAGCGTAAAGAATTACAAAAAAAATCAAGGAGTCAACTGTTGACCGATTTGGAGACTTTTCCTTGTTATATGTTATATACAATAGTCAGAAGAATAATAATAAAAGCAATAATTGCAAATAATTTCTGTAACTTCCACATTCTGAAAATATGATATCAGGAAATCACTACTTCCAGTGTTATTAAAAAATTCCAATCTCTTTTTTTATTTGAAATAATGTGGCCATATAATTATAAAATATATTCGGCAGCGGTGATGTATGTGTTACGGTAAAACCGTTAATTTAGTAAATGCAGACAATTCCCAGCAGTTCCTAGTCAATGTATGCCTAAAATGCATATAACCTAACCTAAAGTCGTCCGAAAATGCATGCAATGACTGCATCACGCTTTTACTGTGGCTTGTGTATCCAGCTAACTCTTCAGTTTTACTATGATTCCACGTTGGCAGTCCTCCCGAGTAGGCGCCATCTCGTGTCCACTAGCTCAACTAAATTTGTCACGTGACTTGCTCTGTATTATCGCCAATATGGCGGAACTCGTATTTGGGAATGCAATCACGGGGATACGCTTTTCGTCCTTATATGAACAGATTTTACGCTGGGCGAGGTCTCATTCGAAAGAGGAAGGTTCAATGCAGTGCGCTCTGGTCATCGTTTGAGTCACAAAACTCTTTTAGTGACCTAAAAATACTTGGATTCATGTGGGTGTATTTTGTCAACTTTTGCTCTACTTTGAACACTCGTATTATTAGATATCAACACAATTTCGTCGAACCATGACCAGAGCGCTGTGCACTGAACCTTCCTCTTTCGAATGAGACCTCATCCAGCCCAAAATTTGCTCATATAAGGACGAAAAGCGTATCCCCCCAAACCCATGTTTTGGGCACATTATGTGGGTATTACAGCGCGCTGCATTACCCGTGTCTACCCCCTTAAGTATGCTAGAGAGTCCGAACGGTTTGCGTTTCGAGAACGTGTACGTGTACTCGAAATCGTTGCATCAGCCAAAGTATCGTTATCTCGAGCAGGTGTTGTCGCTGGTCGACGGAATCGAATACTTTCCCTACTCGGACAACACTGAGATCGTTCCGCCGAGAGACGCTCGGCCCGATTCGATCTTCGTGTTCGACGACGTGGCGTGCGACGAACAGAACACGATACGCGAATACTTCTCTATGGGTCGTCACTCGAACATGGATTGCTTTTATTTATGTCAGTCGTACGCTAGAATACCTAAACATTTGATCAGGGACAACGCAAATTTTCTCATGCTATTCAAACAAGACGGCACGAACTTGCGCCGCGTGTACTACGATCATGTGAACACAGACATGACGTTCGAGTCGTTCAACGACTTGTGTGCGAGATGTTGGCGTCGACAATACGATTTCGTGGTGATCGATAAGGATAGTTCCATGTACGAAGGTCGGTATCGAAGAGGATTTAACGAGTTCGTCGTAGCTCGCGGACATTAGTAAACCGCGAGTCGTTCATCGAGCAACACGAAATGTCTAACAAACCGACGATGACGACAACGCCGATAACCACGAGCAACGTTGACGCGAAGCATTCGCAGAAACATCACCGATGTCATCGACAAAAAGGAACGAAACATCAAAATGGTACGAAACGTCGGGCCGCGAACACAAAGGTGGAAATCGCCAAAGTCAGCGACGTTATACGTAAAAAGTGCTTGGCCATGAAAATTGGAAAAATGGATACGGAAGCGGCTGTGGATGCGAGCACGCGTCCCATCGTTGAACCGTTGAAACGATTGATCGAGAACGCGTCCGCGTCGAAAACACACTCAACGCCTCGATCGCGACCCGTGAATAGGAAATATGAATACGATCAACAACAATCATCGAAGAGATTTCAACCCATCACTCCGTCGATAATCAAGGAACATCCGAATAACCTTCCAGATTCTAGTGACGACGATGACGACGACGACGACGACGACGACGATGACTACGACGACGACGACGCTGACGATACCGACAACAACACAAACAACGATAACAACAACGACAAAGATAACATCAACAACAACGATGTTGACGAAGTTGTCGATGAAGATAATGTTGTCGATGATGTTATTGATGATGTTGTTGATGATATCGTCGATGAAGACAATGGAAAAAATCATGATGATGAGTCGTCAGTAAAGGCGTACGATTTGGATATGGTGCGTAAACCCGTCGATGATATCGGAGTGTATGTACGGAATGCCAAAGGACCCTTGTCGCGACAATACCTACGACTGTTCTTCACCGACAACATGAGACTAATCGATGATGTGTACGGCGTATACTTGGGGCCCGACGAAGATCTAATGATCGGCGATTCCGTGCTCACCATCGATGTGGACTGCGATGATATTCGCGTGAACGGGACGCGATACCCGGGGACTCGGGGTTTGTACGAATTGTTGTTCATGCGAGAACCCAACCAGCAGACGTGCACGGACGCTGATTTCCGCTCGTACCGACGCATCTTGTTGTCGACGAGCGCGCATAAGCAAAACCATTCGCCGAGCAAGCGCACGCTGGGTAACAAGGGGTACAAGTATACGAAAATCATATCCCAGGTGATCGGTGGGGTGCGAACATCGAATATCAGACGCGTTAGGGGCAGCGCAGGCGGCGCGGGCGGTGTGGGCTGCGCGGGCACGCGACAAGGTCGAGGATTGCCCATCGACGAATCGATGACGGTCACCGATAACGCGATCGATTACGTGTACTGGGACGATCCGAACGAATTGGTCGATAGGCTTGGATTGCTCGTAGCATCGCGCGCGGCAGGTCACACGGGTCACGATAACGAAATCACATCCATCGTGGAGGAACTTCGCGAGGATGGACGCATCTTAAATTGAACGATCCGGTGATCGTCGCGTCAGTAGTGTTCGCGCGCACGGATCGTTATGTCGGTGAACAAGTTTGGCACCTCGGTACGTAATAACAACAATAACAGTAACAACAACATCAATAACAACGAAGTGACGATGACAATGACGAGACTATTGTCCTCGGCGGATGAACGCTTTACCCAAAAAATTGAAACGGCTATCGCGAGCGCACGACTGGACGCCGCGCATCAACGATCTCAACTCGAGACGCGAGTACAACGAACGATGTCGGATATCGTTAACGCACAATTGTCCCAACTAGAGGAAGATTTAAATACCACGATGGAACGACGCTTCGATCACTTGAAAGACAGACTCGAAGAGTTCACGACGTCGTCGACTGCGATAACAACCACGGATCGGTACAAACGAAAAGCAAACGAGGGTCGACGGCGACGATGACGATGATTAATGATTCTGACAATATCGACCACGACTACGAAACGACTAATAACGAACGATCGCGAAATACGTGCACCGATTGCGTTTTACGTACGCTCGAGGAACTGATACTAATTCTAACGTCTTTGGAACGTCGCGACCATCCCCGACCACCCGCGAAGCACGAACAAGGAGCGAGTACAACTAGTGAACGAATTACACGCCCCGGCTAGACGGAATTTCCCACGGCGTAGCGTCGTGATTCGCGGCTACGATGATTTGTGGCAGGCCGATTTGGTGGAGATGCGTCCGTACGCGAAGCAAAATCGTGGATATCATTACATACTAACGATCATCGATATGTTCAGCAAGTACGCGTGGGCCATACCCGTGAAAACGAAAGGTGGACGCGACGTGACCGCGGCGTTCACGACCGTATTGCGGCAGAGCGATAGATGTCCGCGAAATTTACAAACCGACATGGGAAAGGAGTTTTACAACGTGGAGTTTCAACGATGCGCGAAGATGCGCGGGAAAAACCTTATGTGGAAACAATTCTCCTTGAACGCGTCCTATCGCTGGGTTGACCTGTTACCTACGCTCGTACGCACCTACAATCATCGCAAGCATCGGACGATCAACGTCCGACCCGTTGACATGACCCCCGTGACGCGTTTGTCATTCGCCGCGAATGAACCCCCCTCACCCTCTGCATCGAAAGGCGTTCGACTCCGCGCGAAATTCAACGTCGGTGACAAGGTACGCGTGAGCAAGTTCAAGACCCTCTTCGAGAAGGGGTACACTCCGAACTGGTCGACCGAGGTATTCGAAATCGTAACCGTACAACGAACGTTCCCGGTGACGTACATTCTGCGCGATTCCGCGGGAGAGCCGATCTCGGGTGGATTCTACGAGTACGAACTACATTCGGTCGCGAATCCGGACGTCTATCTGGTCGAGAAGATTATTCGTCGCAAGGGGAATCAGGTGTACGTTAAGTGGCTCGGATTCGATTCGTCGCGGAACTCGTGGATACGCGACAAGGATATTCTTTGATTCGTTATCATGCTTGATGTTACTGGAACAAATAAATGAATGAATAAAATATATATATATATATATACATTGTCCGTTTATTCACATTCTCATTCTTCTTCGTGCATATATATATGCGTACAATTAAGCTTAATAAAGTAGAGAAAATATATATACTAATACGTATAAAATACAATTTTGGTTATATTCTACGCTATACATATATTACATACCCATAAATAAGTAAATAAATAACATATACAAAAGAAACATATGTACATGCAAAATACAAACATACAAGCGTTCTATACAATGGGATTCTCGAGGGACTCGTCGGGCTCAAGCTCGAGCTCGGGGATTCGATAATGCCCCCACGGAAGAGTGCTGACCCGATCGGTTAAAATATATCGCTTGTCATCGAACGGACTGAGAGCGTTCTTTTCCCCACTCACGGAATACACCTCGTGCTGGTTGGAGCGAATATTGTTCTGTCGAATCGATTTTTCGGTGAGATCGCGGAGAGAACGAATGTAATCATCGAATTGTATATCGTTCGCGACCACGTGTCTCCGCACACCCTTCACTTTTTTAGTCTCACTCGTAGACCCCACTGCCGCGTGAAACGTTCTAGTCGCGTACATCTTAGACCGCAGTCCAACGAACTCGGTCATCAAGGCGCCGTTATTCTCATCTTACATGAGTCCCGGAACCTTTTTGTTTACGCGGGGCATACCATACGGATTGTCCACCATGTAATCACTCGTGTCGAATCGGGCAACGTCACGCTTCATCCTTTCATACGCATCCTCGCATTCCACACTATACATTAAACTGTCGGTGTCGGTGTATAGAACCTTACACCGATTACCGAACTCCGCGCGCATATATGCATACTGAAATTCATACAGACATTCCTTCGATACGTCGAGCACACTCATACCCACGTATATCGGTTTGTCGAACTTAACTTTCAGTTTACGCATTTCGATTGCCACTAACTGCTCCGAGAAGATCGTGCGACTGTGAAAGTTCGGTTTCGCGATCAGCGCTTCCGCGCCGTAACGACCGTCCCACCGCGTCACCAGTCGCACGTCTACACGATTCCGAACATTTTCCATTGTCTTCCCGTACACCGCGTTATTCATTAATTTGTATAGAGTCTTTTGAAATTCACTAGTAGCGCGTGTTCTCAAATCGGTATTCAATCGGATGTAGTCGCGTAACCAATGCGACTGATCGAATCGCAACACCCGATGAATTCGCGTCACGCGTAAACCGTGTCGCACGCACTGTTTTAGGTAGCGATAGTGCATGACGTATCGCTCCTTATCGTCTAGCGTGGCAAGCAGCTTGGTCTGTTTTCCTCCTGGCGCGTGCTCGCGCACCGGGCAGAATGGAAGGTCAGCGTGGGCGTCATGGATCTCCTTGGGATACTCGATGTCTACCTCCAGCAGGTATCCCTCAGATTCCTCGGAGTCCTCGCCGTCGGGTAGGGATGATACGTCGAGCGCGGCCACTGTCGCATCATCCAACCATCGAAACCCTCCTTTCGGCATAGCCTGCGACATCGCCCAGCCGTACAAGTTGTTGACGTCGAAGTACATTAGATACGTCGATGACTTCGACTCGTCGTACGTCCCCGCAGGCAGGTGCTTGTTGTTGGCTGGCGCGTACCTGTGCGAGCACTGGCTCAGACCGCCGCGTATGCCACGCTCCACGAACAGTAGCATGTCCACGTCCGTCAGAAGTTCCAATCGTACACCGGTGTACTTGAGCATCGCGTCCCACGTGAAACTTGGTAGCGTGAAATAATGCGCAGGATCCAAATCGTAACTCGCGATACAGTCAGTGCGGAAACTTTCGAATACGTCGGCGAGTAACAGCACATCTGTTTTCAAATACAAATCACTGTACTCGCCCAATGTCTGCACGCGAAAAGAATTCCACACGTTCACGGCGTGCGCGTAATCAGGCTCCGACGCGGCATGATCGTTCAGCTGGTTATAAAACGCTTCGCGGGATGGTAAACGCGTATCGTTCAGTTTGGAGTACGACGATACATAGTCGTACGGGAAGACACCCTTCCTGGTCAGGAGATCGAACTGATCGTTCGATAGGGATTGAAACTCGCGTCGTAGAATCGCTAGTCGTTCTTTGCCGAGGTCCGAAGCGAGTTTCTCCAGACTAGCGGTCAAGAACTTCAACGAATCTATGAAACGAAACTTCAATCCCCTATTCCAATCGTTGTTCTCGGCGTCGATTCCCTTGACATGTTTGGTGAACGATATGTACCGTTCCTTCGTCACTGGCAGCAGGTCGATCTGCCCCTCGAACGCGGACGCCAACTCCTTAATTATGAAATGCGCGTCGTAGCCTGATAAATTGTGAAACAGTACCAGTATCGTGTACGATCTTTGAAATTGTAAGTTGCACGACACGTGGGCCGCGCCTCGGTACTCGCCCGTCGAGTGGCAATGGTCGCGCACTTTTTTATTCCCATCGACGAACGGTTGTTCGCACACGTGACACGCGATTGCTTCGTTAAAACTTTGCCACTGTTGATCCGTCAACGAGTTCATTGGTTTCGCGTTCCGCAACCACGAATACGCATTGTCCGCAAAGTCTCGAAGTTCTTGCACAAACCATTTCACGCACTCGGTTTCGTGACGATACGCCCGATAACGGCACAGAGACGCGTCGGTGGAGCAATGGATGTAGTATCCTACGCTGTACGCTCTGTGCTGCTGGTACGCGTACGTCCGACTCCGCTCCGCAGACTCGACGTCTTCCAGCATGCATTCGAAGTCCGCGTAGACGATGAATGGTGCTCGGTCCTTGTGTTTGAAATTTTTGAATTGCAACCATTTATCCTCCGCGGACGGCAATTCGACGGCACACTCGTTCAGACGTTGGCAATCCACGTTGTGCTTCGTCAATTGCTCGGACGAATGGAAGAAGCTGAGACATCTGCAACGATAATAGTATTAATAATAATCAAACAAAAGAATAAATACTATATATCAATTGAAAATTCAATATTTGACTCACCTTTCGCAAACGAATACTTGATGTCCGTGATTACCGAGTTGCTTCGATACGAGCCTTAACATGCTGCGAATGCACGTGAAATGATAATGCTGGGAGTCCTTGGGATCCTGCACCAGTAGCAGATTCGCGTGTTTCTCCCGCTTGTCCTCGGTCAAACGCAAAGGCGCGCAGCTTCCGTCAGACCACGTGTACACGTTTACAGACACGTCGTTCAACCTCTCGAACTTCGCCAGCTGGTTCAACGTTACGGGAAGAGTCATATCGTCCGTGCGAAGCACCTCCGAGTAGTGTGAGTACGATGCGATAATATCCCCATGCGTAGCAGTAGGATACAAACTAGCAACGACTGACCACAAGAAGCACGCATTGTCTCTACTCTTTACGTTCACCCCCGCCCTTTTAAGAATGATCTTGCGTGGAAGTGGTACGTCGCAGCCGGCTCGAAGTGGATTATGCTTATTAATATTCACTAGAATATTTAGCACAGTCTTTAGGGCCCATCCACTGTCGCGATCTTGAAACTCTTCGATCGCCACTAACGTGGGAGCTACCACACACCGCGAATACCACTCGCGCACGTTCGATGTCCTGAACAGTACGCGATTTCGCGTCCCGAAACTTTTCATGTCTGTATTCGTGTTTAACATAAACTCAGCGTTCAGGATCGTATTCACGGCCACACCAGAATGTTCTCTGATAGCGTCTGTCACGCGCTATAGCACCATTCGTCAGGCCCCCGCCAAAAATTGACGCGGATCGATGTAACCCACGTTATTGACCGTACCAGTCGAAATACGATTCCGAAACGCGGTATCCACATCCTCCCATACAACCTTAGGTGTCGCCAACCGACCCGATACCCCGAGTCCCACTCGCGAAAACCGTACCCGCACGATCGTACGTAATGTCTTGATACGCGTGATTAGCGATGCCAGACGCTGCTTTGATGCCATTGACACTCCTTCGCCGCACTGATACTCGATGACGAGTCGCAAGCACGTGTCACATTGATTCACCCAGTCTCGGAATTCCGCAACACTCCGTAAAAGTCCGGATATTCGAGACAAAACCCCGTACGTGTCCATGAATACCTCCATGTTTACTTCTTCTGCTTTAATATTCAATTAAAAGGCACGCACTAGCAGGTACGAGTGGTTGATGCAACTCTTCCGCCTAATGCGGTTCTGATCCGAATATTGAAAACTCAGGGGAAGAATGATCGCGAAAATGTTTATCGAACGACTGCGTGGCTCTAATTGAATGTACTAACCACCTACCCTAGCCGAGATTCATGAGTCGTTATCGCTCCGAATTCTTTTCTTCGAACTCTCTCACCCTCAACGTTTCAATCAGGTGACGTGATGTAGCGCTTGCTCGATGCGTTGCCACGCGTATCGAATTCACGCGTCCGCGATAAGGGCATTCGCACTCGTCACGGCGGTCTCGATTTTCAAAATACGTTGGGCGATGCCTGAATAATTATCGCGCTATACTTCCGTATGCGTGCGATCATGAAGCAGCCACCTTAAAATCAGTTCTCAAATGCTACTGCACCGCTCAATTAAAAAACCTAATATTAATATGTCAGGTTTACTTACCTATCTTCCACCGTCCCTGTGAAATAACATATTAAGTATTTGCATGTATCGCGATTATGGGAGAGAAAAGGGCGTGTGAAAGAGCGTGAAACCATTTCGTTGACAGATATTTATACGCGACGTTAGATTTTTTCTCTCACACGCTGTAACATGCGTTCGATGCGTTACCACGTATATCGAATTACAGTGTTGGTGATAAGGCGCCGATCCTAAACTTTAAAATATTCGTCTGCGGATGTTTATACGAGCGCTACGTTGCATTCTTTCACGAGGCGGCTGCGCTATTTAGGCTAATTAATCTCGAATAGTCATTAGTATCGAATTACAGCATCCACGTTACATCCTTTCGCCCCTTATCTTTCGCGCCTGCACCTCACCACCGTCAACGGTTGCGCGGCGGCGGACGCCATTTTGAAAATTTTGAAATCCCTGTGACGTCACCCCCTCACCCACGGACGCGGTACCCCCTCCCGGCCTCGCCCCGTACCCATCACGCGGAAGAGCGCGGTACCCCCCGCACCGCCTCACCCCCTCGCCCCAATTTGGTCCAGAATCGGCATAGCTTACCTACTCACGCGGACACTCAAACAATCACAGTTCACACGATAGATTTTGCACAAAAAATTACAACAATACTATGACGGTATTAGGAAACTTTACCCGGAATATGTCTAAATACAGTCTTGGTTTGGAAGTACTAAAATATAGAAGTAGGCATGTCAGTTGTTATGAAAGTGGCGTCGGTCGAAATTAAAAAAAAAAATGAATTGAACTTTACGTTTATCATGTATCACGTTGATATAATACGTAAAAAAAAAATAAGTGAAATGTAACAAACGAAAAATTTGGACTTGGACTACTTTCATAATAACCGGCACATATAGTGAAAAAGACAGGGGTAGTAAGCGTGAAAGTACTTACGATGTTTACTGTTCGACAATCGCTTTTTTTCTGACCATCGAGCCTTTGCTACCCTCAAGGGTGGACAAGGCCCAAACTGCCTTTCTCACTCCCTCAAGATTTTGTATTTCACTCGCACCAAGGACCGAGCGGGGCGTCATCGGCCCGCGTAAAAGTTCGAATGCGCGAAGGTTTGAAAACGCGGCGCGTGCCCGCGCATACTTTCGGGGTAGTCCTTCACCGTCAGGCAAGTGGGAAAGGATAATGGTAGAACGAAATATGAATTCTTCGCTAATAATGTCGGTGATACGTCAAAAGTATGTGCACAGGATAATAAAAAATTCTTTCCTGTGCACATTTCTGTGCACCAAACAGTATTCCCGGAAGTACATACAATTTACGTAAATGTATCAGCATATCACCAATCCTAATGAGAAAGAGAAGAACAGGACGCGTATATCCGTCCCTTTCCCACTATCTTCTGTTTAGCCACTCAGCATCTGTAACCAATGCAGCGGGAACGCTAGCTGATCAGTTTCTGGTCGTTTGCACAACGGTGAAGACGCAGAAAGCAATCGCGTTTTTATTAATCATATGGAATATTCATAATTTGTGAATTGTTCCATTCCTGCGGGGTTCATTACTGTAGTGTTGATAAGCATGTGTGTGTGTGTGTGTGTGTGTGTGTGTGTGTGTGTGTGTGTGTGTGTGTGTGTGTGTGTGTGTGTGTGTGTGTGTGTGTGTGTGTGTGTGTGTGTGTGTGTGTGTGTGTGTGTGTGTGTGTGTGTGTGTGTGTGTGTGTGTGTGTGTGTGTGTGTGTGTGTGTGTGTGTGATCATTCCATTGCCATGGAATCAAAGAAGGAAGCCGCAGATGCAAGAAACAATCGCTATTCGAAGGGTGATGCAAAAGCGAAGCACCCTAAGTTATTTGCAAAGCGTTTGTCAAAAAGTAGAAAGTATCGAGAAAGGTAAGTTACGTGTTATAGTACAGATTTATATGAAGTTACAGTTTGTGATGTAGTAGTAGCAGCACGGTATTTTGTCGTATATAATACAGTATTATTCATATTCTTCAAATACGTATATGAACAGCTATCTTTGACACTTTACGTACACATATTCTATACTATGCGCACAGCAACACATGTCATTACTTTACCCCTCTTGCCCCACTCATTATTTTCCCATTTGTACGTTCATCATTGTTTAATTAATTAATAATTCGATTTATACCGTGTTTGGACTCATTTTCATGTAAAAACTGTCAGCAGTACGTTCCTGCAACTTTTGGGCCGATGAGACAGAATGTAAAAATTTTAAATTTCGTTATAATACGATACACAACATTTCTATACACTTCTTTTCCCTTTCTTCTTTACATACGTTCAGAAAATTCAAATGCAGCATTTTGTTCTCATTTGAAAAGTGATAGAAAATATATTTCAAACTACATACGATTTACTATTATAAAACGTTCACACTATACGCGTTTCGTTAGGTTTCCTTTATAATGCAGTTGCGACTATTCCAATCGTTGTACGTAGTTTTGAATGGATAAAACATGCCCTTTAGATTTTATTTATGTGATGTAGAAGATAATGTTTAAAATTAGCAACAGTCATCGATGATTTGCGATTCGATGTTCAGCATATGTAGTTACTTGTGGAATACGAAATACATAGTGCTTTTTATTCTTTTGTCGAATTTTGTCCGCAAGATACGTCGATGTGTGCCTTCAGCGAAAGTTTTTCATCGAAAAGCGCAGTCTTCGAAACATTCTCCAGGCCTCACTGGCACCCCTTGTCCCAGCCCGGGAAATGTTTATGAGATCTCAAGTACCCTGCAGTTGTGGATACTACTACGCGAAAAGAGAATTCTATTCCGTAGAAAGATATTTTCACACAGATTTTCTCGTACACGTTGCACGATGTAATATCGGTTTCGGCCAAGAATGGTCGACATTGTATCATGTTTGCTCTCATCCTAATCAGGAAAATGTTATGAATATTTGAAAAAATGTTTATGCAGAAAAAATTAAAAGTAAAAAAATTGAGCCGTTATTGTTATGGAAAAATTGTTGCGTATCTGCATAAGGTTGCCAGCAACATTATGCAGGACCGCTTATTTAGCGGAGACGAACAGCTACAGGAGTCGCTGTGCACAGCGGTCCGAATCGCCGAAAAGGCGATTAAAAATCCTTACGTTCTCATTTCACACTCTATCATTATGAAGATGGTCATTCCAGGGATTTTTGGGGTCGCAGAATCTGATTCCGAGGTCAAAATTGTTATTACTCTACTGTTTGATTTGATTATGTTATTTGAATTTAATTTTGGCATCAAATTTTGAAAAATTGACACAAATAGCGTTTTTATGATAACAAAAGTTATTGAGCGCGCGGAAACTGGAAAATCAATAATTTGTATAAATTCACACTTGAGATATTGAAAATGCTTTCGTTTATCTATAAGATGAAATTGTGCATTCATTCTATGTTACTGAATGTCACGTCCCGCGACGTGGAGTCTACTATTATCTAACCCTTTAAATCGAATATATTTACTATTTCGTACTCTGAGGTATTGTAACCACCTCATATGAATATTATACAAATATTATGCAACAAATAGCCGACAAGGCATTATCATTATAAACAGCGATAAGAAGAGATCGAGCGAAGAAAACACGGACGGCAGCGAGCAGGACAGCCAGATCGAGGAGGTGGCGGACAGCCAGCTGTATACCAGGTAGCTGACCACACAAACACCAAGAAGGCCCAGTGAACACCAGCTGATGTCCAGCGTGGTACACAGGCCCATATCAACCAGCGGAGACGACACTACCTTCGCGGAGCTGTGCCCCTGGTCCTCGTTAGAAGATTGCCCTCCCGTTATTTCCCGTAAACCAATCTCCGAAATAATATGCTTAACTTCAACCCCTAGTAAATAAGCTATACGAAACCGATCGTATAAGAAATATTGTAAACGCATAACATATAAATCAAATGCGCATTTATGTAAGAATCTTGCTATCGTCGCTGCTGGGAATCAGTTAAATGGAACGTGCCTAAGTAGTAAACAAAACTCCCAGAATAAAACGATGGGAAGATTCTTCCTGGAAGATTCCAGGTAGAGGCTGTGGGATGGGGTCTCCCACCTATGATTTGTCATGTGACAAATCCTAGAGAAGGAGTGACCAATTGCCCTATAAAAAGGGATTGGACCACCCGCGGAGCTCATTACCATGTTCAATTATTAAGTTAATTATTACCATTACCATTACCATTGTTCAATTATCATTTTAATTTTCATCAGTACACTACAAGGTTCTTTAATAATAATAAGACTTACAAAAGTTGAAGTGTAGACATTGCAACGGTAAATAAAATTGATTTTTGTTATATTAAATCAATGAGTGAAGTGTTTCCACCATTAATTTCACATCCAACAAATCGAGCGTTCGTCTTTTGGAACAGTGAATAAAATAATGAAAATGCCCATTGACAGGTCACGGATTGCGCTGGTTAATGGTATTACCTATGAGCAGAACGTTGCCCGCGGTTTTACCAGAAATTAAGCGTAGATCGTGAACGGCGCGATTAGTTTAAATATTAACGGTTTTCGAAATCATTATGTGTGAACAAGGAAAGATTCACTCTTGCCTCCGTCCCATGGTGCCGCTGAAGAGCAGAACGTTGCCCGCAGTAGCGCCTGGTGCGGAAGGTGAAGAGTGATTTATCGGTCGATTAACATATATTATTATCAATTCTAAAAGACGAATGCCGCGAAACCATCGTGCGGGAAGACGAGTTCAGCTTCGACGATTAGCGGCCAGATACATTGGTGCCCCAGCAGAACAATTTAATTTGCTAGGAGTGCCCGGCACCTCTTGTGTCAGGGAGGAATCATCCCCAGTCAGCCACGGAATAGTGGTGGTGTGTGGGGATTGGGCCCCGCCAAGGCAAAATCCCGCACCCGAAATCAACGGAATACCATCAGGACCCATTGAGTGGAGGTTGATTTCAATTGACCTGCCAGCATCGCGGGTGAATTAAGGTAATTACCAAATTAAAAGCGTTATAATGTATAATCAGTTGTACTCAACTATCCCAGAGCGTAAGTCCCTGGACTAGCTCGAAAGCGGATCAAAAACAGTAATTTCCTTAAAATCGCGGCCCAAATAAAAAGTAGGGACGTAACACTGAAATATATAAAAAGTTATAAATAACTGAAATATAAGAAATTATGCGATGGTCGTTTTTAATCGCATGTTACATTTTTCGAAATCGTCAGGCATCTTTGAAACTTATATTATTAGATAGTCAGATAGTTATATTATTAGATATACAGTGTTTATATTAGATAGTTATATTATTAGATATACTGTGTTTCGTCTGTACTCTCGTCGGTTTCTGTTTCAGTTAATGGCAAAATAATTAATTCTACAATAGGTGAACACTGTTCAGTGTCACCCCGTGATTGCCTTTCCGATGATTTCTTGCATTCTATCCGCGCGGAGTTTAATTTTCGTTCACGTAGTACCCCTAAGATTCCGCACGTGCGGAGGATTATCCCGGCCTGCGCTGGTATCGTAAACTAATAAAGTAATAAAATATTAGCCTAGCCAATACAGCAAATGAAGGTAAAGTTAAAATTTAGCCAGCACATGTTTCAAGACTTGCACGAAATATATACAGAGTGTCCCGTCAGACACAGAAAAAATGCAAATTATTACCAAATGCTTTAGGAATACATTGTTGTATCTGTTTAAAAAATTACTATAAAACGATTTTATTTACGACTTATATCGAAAAAATTGTCGATATAGTCACAGGTATTTTCAGAAATATATGTAGATGTATGTTGGCGGGTCGCAGACACTTACTTCTTCCGCGCAAGCGGCCTGATTACCGCCAACATAATTGATTATTACTCGGAAGTCGCAAAAAAGTGCAACTGCTCCTTTCGCACATGCATTCCTTATACTATAGACTATCTAATAATATAAGTTTCAAAGATGCCTGACGATTTCGAAAAATGTAACATGCGATTAAAAACGACCATCCCATAATTTCTTATATTTCAGTTATTTATAACTTTTTATATATTTCAATAACATAGAATGAATGCACAATTTCATCTTATAGATAAATGAAAGCATTTTCAATATATGAAGTGTGAATTTATACAAATTATCGACTTGATTTCAGGTCGGCTCGGCAAAAGCCGGACGCGATCGGACGATATCGTCACCAGTCATACATCAAAATTATTACCTGAAAACATAGAAAAATTATGTTTCTTACACGTTAATTTGAAATAATAAAATATTCGCCTTCTTGTATATTGTTGTTACTATGAAACAACCAGGAAATATTCCTTTCTGTATGCTTATTATAGTCGTTCGTACGTTTTCTATTTTAAATCTGAACCTACCCCGAAAAAGATAATACCCTATTGAAGTATATTTTATTATGATTTTAAAATATTGTCGATACAAAAATAGTCTTCTTCCCAAGTTCTGAACATGGTATTTATTCAAATACGTATATGGACATATTCGGTATTCACAAACTATTAGGTAGCAATGAAAATACATATATATGTAAATAAATAATAAGATACAAATTATGATTCAACAGGAGACAGAAAGGTAAAAACTTATCACTCTGGTATTGATATAAATTGATATACATAATTCTTTCCGTCTCGGTTCTCTCGCGTAGTAGCTGGCTTTCGAGCCGATCGCGTCCGAGTTTTGCCGAGCCGACCTGAAATCAAACTGCCCGCTCATGGCAGTCAGGCTTGTAGTCCGAAACGAGTCTCGGGATCTCGAGCAATAGGAAAGTATCGGGACCCCGCCCGATCCCGTCCGAAATTTTCCGAACCGTCCCGAGGGCCGGGTACACGAGCCTCGGGACGATCCGCACACTCCTACCAACTACTCCAATAAGTGAAACTTATACATATTCCTGTTTGGCATCTGTTCCATCGGTCATAATGGTACAAACGTTTTTTTTTTATGAATGAGGTACTGGAAGCGATGTCAAGGTCAAATTAGTTTTTTGTAATAGAACGGTATATTCTTTTATTGAGTTATCACAGGATGGAATTTCGATTTCTCGCTATATATCTATTCGGGGATTTCGTCCGGGTAATACGTAATTGGTATCCCCATCGGTGGGTAGGGTTGAGTATATCTAAAATAAACAAACGTAACCGAGATCTTGATCACATCGAATGATCAATGAAGAATAACGTCTCCAGCCTAGTAGAACGTTCGGTCCCGTTTCCTGGCAATATCGATCGTGAAATTTTTCATGCATTCCTAAGTTCCACAAACATCTGTCCGGACGTAAGAAAAGTAATTATATATTTCTTGACTCAAGCTAAAATCCAACTGCCCCAATGGTTATACAGGCAAAAATTTTGCCCACCTGGGCTACAGGCAGGCAGCCCTTGCCGAAAAACCGAAAATAACGCTTCGCGCCCCCATCGACTCGCCTTGTGCGGGGTAACGAAAGTCGAGGTCAGTCCCACGCTTTCGAAAAGCTATCTAAAGAGACAGGGTGATGCGCGTGAAAACGTGCTCGTTGACGAGAACCAGACGGATCTCCAACACCATCTCCAACTTGGCGCAAGGCAAACGACACGTGTTTCTCGGACCCTTCGTTTCTTCGTTATTTTACAACGTTCCATAAAACCAAATACCACCCTGCAGCCCCTCGTTGAATTTTAGGAGGTACAACGTTAAAAATATGACAATGATTGGGATTGCCGGTCTATCCTTTCTGACAAAATGTTTGTTTGGAAATATTTTTATTCCTTCAGGTTATAATTTATTAGAAATATGGTCCTGTGTGTCATATACAATGTTGTACCATTTCAATTATATTATTACCAACTCTCTCTCTCCCTCTCTCTCTCTCTCTCTCTCTCTTTCTCACTACAATATTCTAAACTTTCAAGGAAGGTCATTCCACGCCAATTTCAAAATTTTCAAGATTGTGGAAATTTACTTTTTTCATTAAATTATAACTGTTGAACAAAGAGACAGGTAAGAATGAGCTTTTGAGTACTTACACTGGGGAAGTAAGGGTACCCAATAAAAATTAGTTCTCTTAAAAAAAAAAAATTTGAGACCTTTTATTCTGAAATTGTTTTAAACAAATGCAATTTTATACTAACAGGGCACTATTAAATCATTTTAAAAATATTGGGATACAGCCCCACTTGTGCTCTTTATGGTCACGTTTGCACAAAAGCGGACACTTTAAAATTAGTCGCATGAAAATTAATTGAATGTGACGCTGCGGCGTCTAGCACAGGCTCGACCGACTGAGCCGTGCGTGCTACAATATACAATTATCTATTTCTTTCATTCCTAACCTTGCGTGGCCTTGAAAGTCATAGTACACCGTATGGTTGAATTTGTCTTGACAGTTGTACACTTTCGTAGTGGGTAATGAAATATGTAGCATTCCATTTAAAAAACTGAAAGTTACCTTCGGTTCACGGATAATATCGCGAACACCAAAAGATGACATACAGGTATTATGTTGGGTATAAAAAATATTAAAAATTTTCCTCTTTCAGTTTTTGTCAAATACTTACCATTCGTGAGAACCCTATATAACAATATTAGGTATAGCCACTTGGCCGCTGCTAATACCGCGCGGCTTAGCTAGTCCACCCGGTATTGGGCGACGCAGCGTCACATTCAATTCATTTTCATGGGACTAATTTTAAATTGTCCGCGTTTCTGAAAACGTGACCATAAAGAGCACAAGTAGGGCTGTATCCTCAATTTTTTTCAAAATTTTAAATAGCGCCCTGCTAGTATAAAATTGCATTTGTTTAAAACAATTGCAGAATAAATGGTCTCAAATTAGTTTTTTTTTAAGTGACATAATTTTTATTAGGTACTCTTACTTACCCAGTGTAAGCACACAAAAGCTCATTCTTACCTTTCTCTTAGTTCAACAGTTATAAATGAATGAATTCCCTCTCTTTCTCTACCACGCCTTATCATTTGCTCTCCATTCTCTCTCTCTCTCTCTCTCTCTCTCTCTCTCTCTCTCTCTCTCCCCCCCTCTCTCTCTCTCTCTCCCTCTATTTTCGCGGCACTCATACAAACACACTCTACAAGTTTTAATTTTAAATTTTGATTGCGTTAGTATTGTCTCACACGCACACGGGTATTTTTAACCTTTCGTTGAAACACCTCTTTTTTCGATCAACTTTGACATACCTGGGTGGCTCACACACAGAGCAATTTTTGAACGACTGCCATTCTCATCCAAACAATCCAATCATTATAAAAAAAATACGGGTCAATTTCAAGGTCTCTAGAATATATTCCAATAATTTTTTTATTTAAATTTTATCACAGCTTTTGTAAAATAATTCTAGATTACCACATGTCGAGAAAAAACGAAGAAAATCTTTAAAAAATTGTAACTTCTACAAATTTCAATATTAGAAGCTAAAAATCTACAGAGTTGATGTTCGGATCTAATATTTTCCGAGAAAAAATTGTTTGTAAGTCGGCATTGAAAAAATGTATTTATTTTGCATATAAAAGTTTCAGAACGTCAAAATCAGCTTATGGGTGGTTCACACCCAGAGAGTCAACGAAGGGTTAAACTTACTTCGTGCCGAGGCTTTCGCTTACATCGAGACTTTACTGTACTATATCTTCTTTTACTGTGCCTGTTTTTCTTTTCTAATATATGTTTTTATTATTTCTATGTATGTACAACGCGTATTACTGATTATTGACTCTTTACGTGCAGGCAACGATTCAAAACAGCAGCGTGCCTCACGGTAGGTCAGGGCACCGTGGCGGAAGCAGGTACGCGTGCAGGTACCTCGTACGAAGAAACACTTCCAAGCACATCTGCTACGTGTGATTTTCCTACGGACAGAATAGACGAAGAAGACGTAGGACATTTTGAAGATATTCCAATTATGGAAGGAATTATAGAAGAAGCACATTTCGATACGGACGCAGAAGTTATTGAAGAAGAAATACATTTCAATGCGGACGAAGAGGAAATTGTAGAACAAGAGCATTTCGAGTCGAACGAAGAAGAAATTGCACAAGAAATAGATTTCGACACATACATTAACGAAGATGTTGGAAGTGATGTCGATTACTGGGTGGTGGAGTCTGCAGAGCCAGAACAGCCGGAAAACCCAATTTCAAAAGGAATCGACTTCGTTGATTTTCCGTATGTTTTCGAACAGATAAAAAATCTTGCAAAACATTCGACAATAGGCTGTGGCATCGAACATTTCGAAATAGTTACATGTCAACGGAATGGACTGGAAAATGTCTATTATGTAGAGTGCAAAATGTGCGAATACACACAGCGCTTATCCTGTCTTCGGAAGAGTGATGCCACTATGGATATCAACCGCGCCGCTGTTGCCGCAACAATGATGACGGGCGGCGGATATAATCAACTGGAGGACATAATGACTGCCGTGAACGTGTCCTGTATGACTAAAAGGATCTACGAGAACTGTCAAAACGACCTAATCGATCCCCTCGAAGTGGCCGCACAACGCGAAATGGAAGATGCTGGAAAAGAGGAAAAAGTATTAGCTATAGCAAGAGGCAACGTATATCCAGAATCCGGTGTACCCTTTATCCCAGTTGTCGCAGATGGTAGCTGGATGAAAAGGTCGTACCGCGGAGGAGATTACAATTCTCTTTGTGGCATCGTGGGATACCACACGAAGAAAGTGCTGTACATTAGCGTGAAGAATAAATTCTGCATAACTTGCCAAATAGCAGGTACGAAGAAGAAAGAACCGCGCGAGCATCGTTGCTTCAAGAACTGGGGTCGTAATCAGAGTTCAACCGGCATGGAGAGTGTTGCTATTGTCGAAGGTTTCAATTGCAGCATAGATATGCACGGCCTAGTGTACTCTATATTAGTTGCCGATGGCGATAGCAGTGTGTACAAGAAGATATTGGACAGTGATCCATATAAAAACTACATGGTGCAGGTACGAAAAATAGAATGCACCAATCACCTGCTACGCAATTTCAGTAAAAAAATAAACGAAATCGCAACAAAAGGCCGCGATAAAGACCTAAGAGCTGTCGTAAAGAATAATGCACTCCGCTTGCGTACTGGTATAAAGAAAGCTGCAGAATACAGGTTGCAAGAAGAAATAACACTCGAGGAACGAATAAGAAATTTGAAGGAAGACTTGACGAATGTACCGAGTCACGTTTTCGGTGAACACAAGGAGTGTCAGAAGTTAGCATACTTCTGTAAGAAATACTCTGATCCAAACAGAGAGGACTACGTACCACGGTTGAGAGAAGCTGGTATTTATCAGAGTATCGAAGAAGCGATGCAGCCACTTTTCCCTAAAGTTGACAGTTTGCTGCACGGTCTAAATAACAATGCTGTTGAAAGTTTTAATAATATCATTGCCAAATTCATCGGAGGCAAAAGGATAAACTTTGGACGAGGGGGCTGGTATCAGGGCAGAATCTCCGCTGCAGTCGTCCAATATAATACAAAAGAGGCGTTTAGCAGATTGAGTACGGCAATGGATAAAGAGCCGCCAACCATGGTAAAAAAGCTGGAAGGATGTCGGAAGCGTGCAGCAGAAAAAGTAAGGGAATATAAAAAAGAAGCGAAAGCATCCTCCTTCCGAAATAAAAAACAATCGTGCGACCAGGATTACGGTCCCAGTGCAGAAAAACCAGACATGGAAGAGACAGCATACTCTTCCGAGTGTGAAAGGCACGCGGCTATACTCCATGACTGGCAAAGGATGCGATGCGAGATCGAAGAGGAAACTCGCAATCAGGCGAATAGCGAAAAGTGGATTAGTTATAGAAAAAAATTATTAACTGCATCCAATTTCGGCAAGGTATGCCGATTACGAAAGACTACACCACGGGCAAATACTGTGAAGAGTATAATGTACCCGCAACTCCAAAATGTACGTTCTCTCGAATACGAAAGGGAAAATGAGGCAAACGCCTTGAGACAAATGGAAGAAGAATTAGGGATCCATATTCTACCGTGTGGCCTCTTCATCGACGACACTGTGCCTCACTTAGGTGCAACTCCTGACGGCCTCGTGGACAGTGTTAAAATCGTCGAAGTAAAGTGTCCTGAATCGGCCAAGGATTTATCACCTGCTGAAGCAATACAGCAACTTGGTAATATAAGGCGTATTTTCAAGGGTAATGAAATGAATAAAAATCATTATTACTATTATCAAGTGCAAGGACAATTGCACATAACGAAAAGGCAACGGGCCTATTTTTGTTTATGGACGCCAAAAGGAATGAAGGTTACAACAGTATCGAGAGATGATCGATTCTGGGCAACAGAGATGGAAGAAAAACTGAGCAAGTTCTATGAGGACTGCATGTTGCCAGAAATTATAGATAGTACATATGATCGACAACAGCCGATTAGAGAACCTCCGTACATACAAAAAGGAGCTGTCAAACAGTTAATTGCTATTCAAGGTCACTATTGCACCGGCGAGTGCATCAAGCGCATATGAAGAGCTGTCGAATAAGCAATTGCGATCAAAGTGACTATTGCACCGGCGAGTGCATCCAGCGCATATGAAGAGCTGTCAAATAATAAATTGCTATTCAAGGTCACTATTGCACCGGCGAGTGCATCTAGCGCATATGAAGAGCTGTCGAATAATCAATTGCTATTCAAGGTCACTATTGCACCGGCGAGTGCATCCAGCGCATATGAAGAACTGTCGAATAAGCAATGTTCCAAAATGTAAGTATAAGTATGTAGTTTACAAAGCGCAGGCACCACCGGAGCAACGTGGAGGCGCCTGGAGTGCGCAGAGTTACTGAGCTGCGACGAAGGGAGTTTGAAGGCGAACATCGTCGCAGAATGGCCGAATTCCCCATGAGAGAGAGCCCCGAAGAGTGGAGTTGTTTAGACAGGGTGGGTTGTTCGCCGACCAAAGATCCAGCAAGTCTCCCGCTCGAGGAGAGAGTTTGAAGTTTTGAACGAAGAGTCTGAAGATTAGTCTAAGCTAATCTACTGGACTGGGCTGCGAAGGTAGCCTCTGTTTCTTTAAAGTGTTTCAGAGAGCACGAAACCCCACGACGAGGGACAAGGTGTCGGGGGACTGCCACCGCGGCCTGGATACGCGTTCCCGAATTCCCCGTCTGTGCTACGACAGAGTAGCAGTCCGCAGTGGAGCGCGGACATACGTGGAACCGTTTCTCTAACCCTGTTGGCGTGGATCTTGGCTCCTCCTCGGTTTGTGCAAACCAAGAGGTCCGCGTCGCCAGGGTGGACAGCAGCCGGGAAACGGCATCTCCAACCACCAGTCGGACAAGCGGTGCGACTGCTTGGATCGGCTGGAGGAGATGTCGCGGAGACGGAAGCGTTAACAGGACGCACAGGACGGTCCCCTGGGTCAGCACCAGAAGCCACGAAGAGGAATGGGGCCATCTCAAAGCCAAGGCCTGAGAGAGGGAGAAGAGGACAAGAAGCCCAGAAGAAAGAAAATGTAGACGAGCTGGGGTGCTGGGCAGATTGATCGGGGAACGGGCCGATAACATGCTCATGAGCTGTGATCCCCTGTTATCGGTTCCGTCTCGCCTTTCCATCTTCCCGGTTCTTTCAGCTCCAACGGATTCTCTCAAAGGAAAGTAAATGTTAATGCTTCTCCGTCTCTTTTGCATGGAATCCGGAGCCACGAAGGGATTGAAATCTCAAGCTCGTACGGCCACCGGAAGGATATCGAGAACGAGTCCCTGGGGGAGAGGGTCGACCGCGACCAAGGATTCGACGAGGAGGAAGGAACGTCGCCGAAGCAGTGGAGACGTCGTCGGACGTCCTTCTGGAGGAGGCTGCCTGCAAAAGAGGCAGCGCTGGAGTCTGCACGGGGTTCCGGAGGCTGCACGTAGGAGGATGCAGCGTCGGAGCGTTGGAGTCGACGTGGGACGTTCCAGAGTGGAGTTCCAGGGACATCGCGGGACAAGGACCAGGGGCGTTTCGTCGAGGGAGAATTAGAAGCCCCGCGGTACCCGTGCCTGACTGCTGGACCCGGAGCTCTCCGTGGATTTCGGCCTGGGACACACGGAAGAGGAACGCGCCCGGAGCTCCCCGTGGATTTCGTCGTGGGACCAAGAGCCGCAGGGTTCCAGAGACGTCGTGGGACAGGAAGCTGCAGAGTTCCAGAGACGTCGCGGGACCAGAAGTTGGAGCGTTTCGTCGTGGCAGATCGAGAAGTCCCGTTGTACCCACGCCTTGCTCAGGGTTTTCCCGTGGCTTTCCCCTGAGCGGGAAGGCGAATGCCGAGGCGGATGTCTGAAGAAGCCACGGGGCTGCACGACCACTTCTTCAGGCAGGGGTACGAAGATTCCGAAAAGGATTCGATGCGGCCGAGATGTCCGCTCTTCCAGAGGGGAGAGCATTGTTGCGAGCACCGGGTATAGGCCCGTGCATAACCTGCTGGTGCTCGTAGCTCAAGATAGAAGAAGGTCGGCCCCCTTCGAGAGGACGATCTGAACGACGACCAGAAGACTGTCTTGTACCGAACTGTTTTGTAACCGATATTGCTCTATGTAACTAATATAGTTCAGTCGTGTGTACTCCCGTGTAATCATTATTCTATCCTTTGAAAAAATCCCATAACTTCGGTGTTTCCCAATATTTTTTAATACTTTTTTTTATATTATTTGTTTAGCCAACGGTTATATGGACAAGAACATTAAAATAATTGAAGCATCTTTTACAAATAAAATAGTAATAAACCCCGTAAACATTGTGTTTCATAATACATCCAGTTCAGAATCCGTTCATGAAATCCGCTACTGAAAATGCGCAGGCTGGATGCGCATGATTATTATGTGGTCGGCTCCTCGAAGTGACAGGAAATATAACCTATATGCTATACCCAATTTCCTAAAAATACTGTTGCGGCGTAATAATAATGTTTTGGAAGGATGCTAAAAAGTTCACAAATGTTTTGTAAACGAACGAAATAGCCACTAAACATTTGTTGTCATATAGCATATACTTAGGTTATATTTCCTGCCACTTCGAGGAGCCGACCACATAATAATCACGCGCATCCAGCCTGCGCATTTTCACTAGTCCAATTCAACATCCAACACAATTTTATATACAATGTTTGTTCATAACTGCTTTCTGCATAGGACGTGTAATAAGTGTATTTCATGTTCTGTTTCGGTGCTTTGCTAGTAAAAAAATGTCTAACCTAACAAACTTCATTTTCTGGGGACATGCCCTCATCTATTATTCTTTTTCACTTATAATTCCTTACTGCTAACGTAGAATATTGTAACATAAGCACAGTTCAAGTAAATGTACAATGAATTTTCTACGTTTGCAGTACCAGCAGACTTTCTGTTTAAAATGTACAACGCAACAGCTGAGAATTCCTTTCCTTATTCAGAATAGAATACGGATGTAGGGAGCCGTACCCTCTCCACAGGGGACTGTCCTGGGAGTGGGGAGCTGGCTGCTGCGGGCATGCGTTGCGTCGCCATGCGATCACTGCCTGTTCAATCGCGTAAGCGAGTGGAGTTATCGCTCCTGAAATATTTCCGAATAGATCGTGGATCTATGCACGTGTTAGTGCAATCCATTTTTTGGTATAACCACTTGGTGGTTGAGGGATTAACCCTTGCAGTCTCTTCACAATAAAGTGAGAATTACCCTCTGAATCTTACCTGCATTTGTCTGAACATTTAATCAACGCCGAAGGCAATCAACGGGGATTGGTAAAGGTACCTCGATCCCTACATTGGTGACCCCGACGTGATCGTCAAATTTGCCATTGTTTTTCAACGGCGTTTGAGAGGTCAGACGAAACAATTGATACAACGAGGAGGTAGCAGAGACAACGTTTTATCCTGAGGTTGCAGAGACAACGTGTTATCCTGAGGTTGCAGAGACAACGTTTTATCCCGAGACTGCAGAGACAACGTCTTATCGAGAGGTTCCAGAGACAACATTCCATTTCGGAAGTTGCTGAGACATCGTTTGCAACGACCCAGTCTTCGAGATCCTTTTCAAGGGCAAGGGAGACGAGACATCATCGGGAGAATCTTCCATGGTCCGATCGCAGTTCTTGGGCGAAACTACAAGATTCTACTTGCAGCGCGCGGTAAGCGAGGTGGCATTGACTTCAATTTTTGTAATCAATGAGTAATTTGTGGTTCTGTTCTCGCGTGTTAAATTCCTTGTTTCGCGAGATTCTTACCCACGTGTTCGCTCAACGGCATAGAAATTTCGGCGTTGCCGGATCTCACGATATTTCCGAGAATTCGACGAGCTTCTTGCGTGGCTTGGACGTTTGGCAACAGCGTTTTTTTTTGTTGACATCGACGCGTGCCGATTCTTTTGCGTGTTCTTTCCCAGGCGTTGTTGATTTTTCTTTCAAGGGCAGACAGCGTTGTTAGATCGTTCGTTTCGAGAGTTCGGCCCCACAACAATGGGGATGTACTCGTATATTATATTAGCTTAACTGGTTAGTTACAGGCACTATCTTATGCTAATATTCACATCTATATTTATAATATTAGTTATATTCTTGCATTATAGCATATTGTATTATATTATAGCATTAGTATTAAGTCATTGCAAAATGTCTCTCAACGACGAACAACAGTCTATCAAGTCGTCTATTGCGACAAATGATCAACTGCGAATCGACCATTATCGCGTACCTAAGATCCCACAATTCTTTCGCTCAAAGCCTGAATTGTGGTTTTATCAAGTAGAATCGACATTGCGTACAGCGCAAATAACTGTTGAATTAACAAAAGCGGACATAGTCATAGCTGCGCTTGATTTAGAGACAGTGTCGGTAATTCAAGATTTAATCAAGCAAAATCCTCGTCCGGAGGATTTATATACGCAGATTAAGCGTCGTATTATTGCTACCTTTGCAGAATCAGAAGAATCTAATCTCCGAAAATTGTTGAAAGGACAGGTTCTCACCGACGGAAAACCTTCGCTGGTACTGAATCGTTTGCGTGGTTTAAATGATGGAAGATGTGATGATTCGGTCATCCGAACCATCTTTCTCGAACAATTACCAGTAAATTCACGGGCAATTTTAGCTGTCGGAGGTTCAAGCGATCTAAATAAATTAGCGGAGATGGCCGATAAAATCGCGGAGAATCTCACGACTCCCGATGTTGTAATAGCGTCATCAGCAGTTTCCTCTGATGAATCCATTTCGTCTTCAGACAACTTAGCTAATCAGATAAAGCGTCTGTCAGATCGTCTAGATTCTATATCATTGCGACTCAAGCGGGTAGAGCACAGAAATGGATCGCGTAACGATCGTTCTGTTTCGCGAAACAAGTCGCACAACAATCGTTCAGTCGAGCGTGCGCGCGAGAAATTATGCTTCGCGCACACAAAGTATCCGAACAATCCCAAATCTTGTAAGCCGTCGTGTCCAAAGTATAAAACTTGGCAACAGGGAAATTAAGCCGATCCTCCATTGCGGAGACGAAAATGGAGGATCAATATGTTTCAAAACGTCTCCATATTCGCGATCGTTTATCCGGTCAAACTTTTTTAATAGATACAGGAGCGGATATATCGCTGCTTCCTGCTATTCCAACGATTCACGGTAAACCCAGTACCTTTAAATTGTTTGCTGCAAATAGTTCTCTCATCGATACATATGGCGAGTCGAGCCGCACTTTAGATATAGGTTTGCGCCGCGAAATTAAGTGGAACTTTACAATAGCGGCAGTTCCATATGCAATATTGGGTGCTGACATATTATCGCATTACGGGCTACTGGTCGATCTGCGTAGGCGTTGCCTACTCGATCCCTTGACAGGGATGTACATAAAACCTATATTAAAAACTGTTGATTTCATTTCCGCGAATTCAGTCGACAATGCCTCGAAGTATTCGCATATATTATTGGAATATCCAGAAATCACCAAAACTACTCAAATATATTATCCGTTCGCATGCGATGTGCATCATCATATAATCACAAAAGGGCCTTCGGTTTTTGAACGCCCGAGGCGTTTGAACCCCGATAAATTAAAAGCTGCAAAAGCAGAAATAAAAGCACTAATAGCCGCAGGTATATGTAGAAGGTCGTCTAGCCCGTGGGCTAGCCCAATTCACATGATTCTAAAAAAAGACGGTACTTGGAGAATCGCTGGGGACTTTCGTCGGGTAAATGCAGTAACAGTTCCCGACAGGTATCCTACTCCGCATCTGCATGATTGTGCAACTAATTTATCGGGCAAAACAATTTTTTCATCATTAGATTTATACCGTGCTTACAACCAAATCCCAATGGCGCCAGAGGATATTGAAAAAACTGCAATAACCACGCCATTCGGTTTGTTTGAATTCGTCTATATGACGTACGGGTTAAGGAATGCAGGGCAATCTTTTCAACGGTATGTAGATCGTATGTTGGGAGACTTAGATTATGTATTTACATATATGGACGACATATTGGTTGCTTCATCGTCCGAGGAAGAGCATTCTGAGCATCTTCGGACGGTCTTCCATCGTCTAAAAAAGGCCCACCTTCGTCTAAATTTAAATAAATGTGTTTTGGGTGTCTCCGACATAGAATTTCTCGGATATCAGATAAATAACAAGGGTATTCGACCTACTGCTAAAAAGGTAGAGGTCATTAATGCATTTCCAAAACCTAAAACAATTGTGGAACTGAGACGATTTTTAGGAATGGTGAATTTTTATCGTTTGAACATATCGCATGCAGCGGAATTGCAAGCCCCTTTAAATAATTACCTTAAAGATTCAAAGAAAAATGACAAACGACCAATACTTTGGTCAACCGAAGCGGAAAACGCATTTAACAAAATAAAAGCAACTCTTGCGAACGCTACCTTGTTAGTACACCCTCGTATTAATGCGGAAACGCGTATCATTACTGACGCGTCGGATACTGCAATGGGCGCAGTTTTGGAACAGAAGGCAGTCTCAGATGTTTGGGAGCCTTTAGCTTTTTTCTCTCAAAAATTTTCGCCAGCACAGACGAAATACAGTGCCTATGATCGCGAACTTACCGCAATTTTTGAGGCGATAAAATATTTTAGATATTTTGTTGAGGGTAGAGTTTTCAAAATACTGACGGACCACAAACCGTTAATGTATGCTTTCATACAGCGTTCGGACAAAACTTCCCCACGACAGACTCGTCAGCTGTCATATATCGCACAATTTACCACAGTAATAGAATATGTGCCGGGTTTGGATAACGTGGTCGCCGATCCGTTATCCAGAATAGATTCATTGAGACTTCCTCTCGAAATCAGTTTAAAAGAGTTGTCAGAAAGTCAAGCTAACGATAGTGAATTAGCGCAATTGCGAATCACACCAAATCCTCAGTTGAAACTAATTAACCTGCAATGGGGTCCGACCCATACTTCAGTCAGTTGCGAGCTATCTGGAGAAGCCATTCGTCCATATGTTCCAGCGTCTCTTAGAGAAAAAGTATTTGAAATGTTCCATAAGCCCGCTCATCCGAGCGCAAAAATAACTGATCGCACCATAAGGCAGCGATATGTATGGCCCGACATGCATCGAGATATTACCCGATGGTGCAAAGCATGTATTTCGTGTCAACAATCAAAAATATCGCGTCATGTTCGACGCGTTCCCGAACATTTCGTAGCGCCAGACGGTCGTTTCGATCAAATTCATATTGATATAATTGGTCCGCTACCAATCAGTAACGGATACAGTTATTGTCTAACAATGATTGACCGTTTCTCACGTTGGATAGAGGCCGTTCCTTTAGTGGAGACCTCCGCAAAAACAATAGCTAGAACATTTTACGATGTTTGGATCTCTAGATATGGTGCACCTCGTTTGATTACAACTGATCAAGGAGCCCAATTCGAGTCCCGCCTGTTTAGTGCCTTGCTAAATTTGATAGGTAGCGAAAGAATTCGCACCACTCCTTACCATCCCGCTTCCAACGGGATTGTTGAGCGTTGGCACAGAGTTTTAAAGTCAGCAATCATGTGTTACAATGATAAAAATTGGACTCAGGTATTGTCTACTGTTCTCTTAGGACTGCGTTCACATGTACGTGCGGACACCGGTGCATCACCGGCGGAATTCCTATTCGGCACAACATTGCGATTGCCGGGAGAATTTTTTCTGCCGGATGATTTAATGCCAAATCCGAACATCTTCATCGAAGAGTTTAGGGAGTACATGCGTATTGTTCGACCAGTGCCCGTAACGCATAATTACAAAAAGCGCGCATTCTTTTTCAAAGATTTAAAAACATGCACTCATGTATTTTTGAGAAATGTAGCAAAAAAGGCTTTGGAACGGCCATATTCCGGTCCATACAAAGTCGAAAAACGCATATCGGACGCGGTTTACGGAATAATTGTCAACGGCGCAACACGTCATGTGTCAACTGATTTACTGAAACCAGCGTATTTCCTATCCGAAGATATGGATGAAATTCCACTTGCGTCTGCAAGACCGTCAAATCAGGCACCCGCGTCAGCCGACGTACCGTCACGTCCGACACTTCGAACATACGAGCGAAAGAAAAAAATCACTTTCGCACCTTGAACAGAACCACTTTTCATGATCTCAAACACACTGCCATCCTCGCAGCAACGATGCGTTTGTACATATTGTATATATTTGTAAATATCTTGTAAATATTATATTTTATATAAATTTAATTAGACTAAGTCGTGCAGGATTGCATCTGCACTCGGGGGGGAGTGTGTAGGGAGCCGTACCCTCTCCACAGGGGACTGTCCTGGGAGTGGGGAGCTGGCTGCTGCGGGCATGCGTTGCGTCGCCATGCGATCACTGCCTGTTCAATCGCGTAAGCGAGTGGAGTTATCGCTCCTGAAATATTTCCGAATAGATCGTGGATCTATGCACGTGTTAGTGCAATCCATTTTTTGGTATAACCACTTGGTGGTTGAGGGATTAACCCTTGCAGTCTCTTCACAATAAAGTGAGAATTACCCTCTGAATCTTACCTGCATTTGTCTGAACATTTAATCAACGCCGAAGGCAATCAACGGGGATTGGTAAAGGTACCTCGATCCCTACACGGAAATAGCAAACAGCTCCCTCTCGCGTGCACAGGCAGCCGCGTATCTATGGGTAATACCATTTCAGTGCAGAAAAAACCTGCTGTAATACCGACCGGCCAAATCGGCCAGGTCACGTGACGTGTCTACCCCCTTAACGCTTATTGCATTTCATATATTATTATTGGCTTATTCTCGTGTATTCATGTTCATATTCTTATATTATAATTAACCACCATTTATATAAATGTTATGTGCTAATGCTAATTGTCCTACGTATTATTATAATCTATCACTATAAACGTTTCAACAAAGTTAATAAACCGCTTTGTTTTAACCACGCTTCGAATTATTTGTGTTTACCCATTGGTTACGAAAAATCTAAAATCCAAACAAACAAGTTAGTGAAACAGCTGATTCTGGTTCGCAAACGCGAGAGCAGTTACCGTGTTTACTAACATACTTTTACATGGCCTGTGTGCAGCCGCACGTCTAAACGTGCTTCTCAGAAATATTACGTGTAACTTTTTGCACGGTAAATCCAATTAGTGAAACCAAAACAAAGTGCTCTCACGGGAGTCACCACAGGGATCATAACTATTTAAACTTTCCTTGGTCGTTCAGTGCCACGAATCTGGCATTCGCGCCTGTATCCTACTCTCCGCAGTGCCACGAATCTGGCATTCGCGCCTGAGTTCCCTCAAATATTACCCCATCTATGCCACAGGCCTAATGACCTCACGCGGGACGTGACATAATTTTTGGTGACAGCGGTGGGATCCGTCAACTGTCGATAGGAATATATTCCCTAAAATACGGTACCCACAATTGCCTATTTAGCATGTACACAGAATACGTTAGTCCGTGGAAACCAGCCTACCAGAGCCGCCAATTACAAAGGTTGACGGAATCGATACAGTGGATGGTCTGTGTTTCCGGGACCATAGTGGCAAATAACGAAGACGAAAAAATTTGCTTAAATTGCTCCCAACTTGATCCAACAAATACGGTGAAAACGTATCAAATTCATCTCTTACATACGCCTTATACATTCCCTAATTGCCCTCGGTGCAATACAATTGTATTACAAACGCGTCCCGCAACCAATTGTGCCGTGTGCACACGGTGGCACTTTCTTTCAAGCAGACTCTGAATCATTTAGGAAATAAAACTTAGGAAATCTAAACAGACTACCTGACGCGACATAATATGTTGATACCCAACATGCGCGATTCGCGTCAAAGTCAAAACACATTATACTACCCAAGCCGCAGGCTGCAAGGCGTTTTGTCAGATTCAAGTGCATTAATCTGTGTTTCGGGGGGCGTAGCAACGACCACGGAAGGTTTAAAAATTTGCCTAAATTGTTTTAATTCACACCCGGTGGAAGTGGATGAGATACATCAAGTGCACTACCACCAACCTAACGATATATTCCCTGAATGCCCTCGTTGCAAAAAACCTCTTGTTCAAGTTACGTACCGTGTGTACGGAGCATTACCGTCAAATAAGTAAAAATTGTAACAGATTCGATATTAACTACCCGGGTAGAGAGTACCATAGGTTTTGAATAGCGGCCAAACCATACGAAACATCCTAAAATCTTTCCATGAAAGTAGAATTAGACGGATTACCATGTCCGAATATAGCGATACCGACGACCACCACGTGATAGACCAAGATGCGTGCAGTTCCGTTAACGCTGTAGATGCCGCGCCTACCGAATTATTAGAACGAATGCAATTATTAAAGCAAAAACAAGCGGTAATTGAAAACTTACACACGAAATTTTTCGAACCCAAAATGCATTCGGGCGTAGCTGCCAAATCGGGCAGCCCCACGTTGGAAGGTCTTTCCGAACAGATGCAAGCCATGCGAGGGCTGATAGAAAAACTTCTTGCTCCCCCGCCAGTTGCGAATAATTTTGCCCCGCTGGGTTCCTCCCGTTTCGATACAAAACCGGTGCCAAATTATAATAAAGTTCCAGAGGCATTGAATCGTAGCTATATTCCAGACCAGGATCCAACACCCCAGATCACATTAAAAGACGCCATAGAAATCGTCCCTAATTTTAATGGACATAATATACCAGTGGTGCAATTCGCGAGAGCCTGCAATGGGGCTAAAGCTCTGGTTCCCCCGCAGGCTGAACCCCAGCTGGCGAGGTTGTTACGCAATAAACTGTAAGACCACACCTGCTTGGCCGTTGAGGATATGGTTTTTGACTCTGTAAATGATTTAATTAAACAACTTAAACGCACTTTTTCCCCTGCCAAAACTTCGGACCACTATCGTGGAGAACTTGCAAATATTATTAAAGGAAATAACGAACACGTAATAGAATACATCTCGCGTGTTAAGGACCTCCGATTCGCTATTTTGGAAGAGGACAGAGAGTACTATCGCGACTTCGCACGGAATCACCCCGAGGACTTAGATCGTTTGACGATGGACTCTTTTGTGGATGGCCTTCCTCCCCATATACGAACAAGACTATTCCAACATAATTTCGAAACGCTCGATGAAGCTTTCGAGTTAGCTGTACTCGTGGATAAGAAGATTGAACGGGATCGTCAAAGGTTTTCCGAACAAAAGGCTCCTAAGTTAATATGCCAAATTTGTAATAAGACAGGACACGACGCACTGTCCTGCAGAAGTAACCAAAAAATAGCCTCCCAACCTTCCGAACGATATCCCCAAAACCGAGTTGCGGGATATGGTAATCAGGCCTTTAACCCTTTGCTCCCTTACTGGGACAAAACTCGACCTCCTCCCTCAAGACCTACAGAATTGCGTATCTGTGCGCATTGCAAAAAGCCCGGACATTTAATCTCAGAATGTAGAAAACGCTTATTCAATCGCAATGAGAGAAACCCTGGAACCTTCCAAGAACGAGACACGGGAAACGCTCTGCCCCTACGGTCAACTATGGAGGCGTACCGTGGAACGGGCCAAGCGGAAGCGCGTCCAATACAAGCGGAACCGGGAATGCCAAAACTAGGATCGCCACCGCATGGTTAAATACTGTTGGCGAAACCCCGATCGTAATTATCCAGTCCCCAGACTTTGAAATAGCATCAGAATTAATGATTGATACTGGCTCTGAAGTGAACTTATTGAAAATTCACGCCGTGAAACAATCTCAAGATATAGACATAAACAAACATGTGCAACTTAAGGGCATTGCTAAGGACCTCGTCTCCACCTTTGGGACCATAAATATAACTCTATTAGGCAACAATGTTACGTTCCATGTAGTCGAAAACGACTTCCCTATTAAACCACACGGAATAGTGGGAACTGAATATTTTATAAAACAGAATGCCTCAATACATTACTCAAAGAAACAATTGGAGTTCAACCGAAATTCCATTCCGTTTGTAAACAGGGCTCAACTCGTGCTGCCCGCTAGATCAAAAACCGTTTCCTTTATTAATATATTAAATTCAAATATAAAGGAAGGGTATTTACCCCGGTTAGACTTGGGCACTGGGATTCATGCTGGTAACGCTCTTGTCCGTAATCAAGACGGCAAAGCGTACTTACAAATAATAAATTCTAATGAAACGGACATAACGATCACAAGACCTACTGTTGAGTTGGGAGAATTTTAAATTGTGATTCCAGAACCCAAACAAAGACGAACAAAAGAGACTATGACGTCTAAATGCGTCACTCCTATCCCCGCCCTAAATTTAAACAAGTCCCTCATACCCCAGGATCCGTTGATCCACCAAACCGAGGCACCCGCGAAAGTGCACTCACTCTCACCCCCTGAGCATTATGCCAGATCAACCCTCCACCCAAATTTCCTTGAGTCTCTTAGTATTGCGTCGGGTGAGGAAGTATCAATAATTTCTGAAAAACCCACAACAAGGATGGAACAAGTGCTCGAATTAATTTCAACGGATCATATGAATCCGGAAGAAAAACTTCATGTCCAAGAAATTTTAAGTAAGAACCATGACCTTTTTCATCTACCAGATGAGAAGTCGGGTCATACGAACACTATCCAGCATGGGATCCAGACAACGGATCCAGTGCCTATCAATACTGAACAATATCGCTTCCCTCCAGTACACAAGAAGGAAATCGATAAACAAGTGTGTAAATTACTAGAAAACGAGATTATAAAGCCGTCATTATCACCCTACAATTCGCCTATTTGGATCGTATCCAAAAAACCGGGACCCGATGGGGAACTCCTGTGGCGAATGGTGATTGATTTTAGAGATTTGAACAAAAAGACCGTTCCTGACGCTTACCCAATTCCTAATATCAATGAGATATTAGATCAATTAGGAGGAGCAAAATACTTCTCCGTATTTGACCTCGCTTCAGGATTCCACCAAATCCCTATGAAGCCGGAAGACGCACCAAAAACCGCTTTTTCTACACCTCATGGACATTATGAGTTTGTCAGGATGCCGTTTGGACTTTGTAATGCACCAGCTACTTTCCAACGTCTAATGGACCATACCCTTACTGGACTCCAGGGCACGGAAATGTTCGTATATTTGGACGATATCGTCCTTTACGCAAGTTCCCTTACTGAGCATTTAATTAAATTTAAAAACCTCGCTCACCGCTTGCGAGAAGCAAACCTTAAGTTACAACCTACGAAATGTAAATTCCTACGTAAGGAACTCGCTTACCTGGGACATATAATTACCGAGGAAGGGGTAAAACCGGATCAAAATAAAATCCAAGCTATTCAGAAATACCCTGCACCTCGCACACCGAAAGGAATTAAAGAATTGCTCGGTCTAACTGGCTATTACAGGAGGTTTATCCCCGAATTTTCTAGGATGGCTCGCCCTTTAACCTCTCTATTGAAAAAAGATGTATCGTTTGACTGGGGATCGTCCCAGCAAACCGCGTTTGACCACTTAAGATCCGCATTACAAAAGGAACCTATTCTGCAATACCCAAATTTTGAAATGGAATTCCATGTCACTACCGACGCATCTGAATACGCAATTGGAGGAATACTAAGCCAGGCTGTTGATGGAAAAGAATTACCAATCGCTTACACTTCCCGCCTCCTAAATAAAGCAGAAATAAATTACGCAACGATAGAAAAGGAACTTTTAGCCATTGTGTATTGCGTTAGACACTTCCGACCTTATCTATACGGAAGGAAATTTATTTTATTTACCGACCATCAACCATTAATCTGGTTACATAGAGTAAAAGACCCAACGTCACGTCTCGTTAGGTGGCGCTTAAAATTAGCAGAATATGAATACGAAATTCGCTACCAACCGGGAAAAAGCAACAAACTTGCTGACGCCCTATCCCGTAATCCTCCTGTAGTGAAAGCATGCCCCATACGACCCCGTGAGGAAGCCGACGATGACTGGGAGGACCAAAACCCGCCTAAACGAGGTCGAGGGAGGCCGCGGGGCTCCAAAGCACCCATCGCTGCGACAAAACCTACACGTAAAAACCGCCTAAGGACGGCGCCTACGAGGATTCAGCCGAGCCGAAAGGTACGCAAAACTCCGTCACCTACAACAGTGCCGTCGGAACCAATGAGTAGCGAAGAAGAAATTGACCAGGAAGAAGAAATAGAATTAGCGGACACCCCTTATCAAATTATTTCGCCTCCGCAATCTCCAGTACCACAGGAACAGGAAGACCCCGATTCCGAGGTGGAATCCAATGCGTCGGTCGAATCAACAACCGACTCAGATTTATCAATAATTGAGCCTGACGATTCCCGTGATGCAGCATACAAAGCAGATCCGGATCGAGATATCAGAATAACGCCATCAATCAGTCGCGACCCATTGTCCTTACGTAAGGAAACACTCGTTTTCTTTTTAAGCACCGCTGGAAAACCTTGCGACGATGGAGCTAAACAATGACAGGAAGCAGGAGAATTAATAGTAGCAAACGAACTCACTTTGGGCAGGGCTCATGTATCATATAATAAGGAACAAATTCTCGTAGGTTTAGTTATTAAGGAAACACAAAATACTCCCCTAACCACGACAATTTGGAGCGAAGCTCTTTCTTCCCTTAAAGATGTAATACGCGAATTGATCATATATTCGTTCAGTATAGCCAAGTCGACAAATATTGATCAATTAAGCTGGCAAGATATCATTATGGACGTCCTCGAAATCGTTAATGAAGAAGTGTCACTATATGTTTACAGCTAGTTCAAATCCCCGAAGAATCAAAAAGACAAAATATTATTACAGAAAATCACGCGTCTGCATTAGCTGGACATAAAGGAGTAACCAAAACATATAATCGAATTAGACACCATTACTTTTGGAAAGGAATGAAGAAAGCCGTAGAAGATTATATTCGAAAATGCGAGGACTGTCAGCGGAAGAAACTCGTCCGTGTCAAAACCAGGCAACCAATGATTCTCACTGACACGCCTGGACGAGCCTTTGACAAGATTGCATTAGATATAGTAGGACCGTTACCTACCACTAGAGAAGGAAATACTTATATATTAACAATGCAAGATTTAGTAACAAAATACTTCGTGTGCGTACCCCTTAAACAATCCACATCAATAAAAGTCGCAGATGCGTTTATAAAGAAATTTATCTGTAAATTCGGAGCTCCCAGAGCCATCCTCACCGACCAAGGAGCAAATTTCACTGGTAAATTCATGAAAGTTATCGCGCAAAAATTTAAAATTGAACAATTTCGAACCACAGCTTTTCACCCACAGACTAACGGTTCTTTAGACCGATCGCACCTCGTCCTAACAGAATATTTAAAAATGTTTATCGGTAAATACAGCGACTGGGATGAATGGACTGACTTGGCGGCGTTCTCTTATAATACCAACGTCCACGAGGGCACTGGTTACACTCCACACGAGTTAGTATTCGGGAAAATAGCCCGGGTACCCAGCCAAAATCGGATGCCCGAAGATTTTGAAAACGAAACTTATAATCATTACCTCCCGAAATTAAGTATAAGGGTGCAAGAGCTGCAAACTGCTGCAGCAGAAAAGTTAAATCAGTCTAAACTCCGTTATAAAAAGTACTACGATAGACACATAAACGAGGAGACCTTCAAACCGGGTGACGCAGTTTTCGTCCTTATAGAACCACGAAAAGGAAAATTCGGAGACCAGTATTCCGGTCCACACACTATACTAGAGGTTATCCCTTCGCAAAATCTAAAAATATCGTGGAAAGGCAAAACTAAAATTATACACGCGAACAAAGCGCGTCTTGGTCGAATACGTGAAAATCCCGGTTGACCCTAATCATAGGATGTACACATATATATATTAATCTAGATTATTTCACCAACAGAAATAATAAACATTGTTGCACGATGCCTCACAAAAGGCCCCACAAAGGAGGAGGCACTGCCAGGCGGCTGTCCCATCTACGATGGATGCGCCGGGAGGCGGCCAGGGAAGGAAGGAGCATCTCGCCCCTCCTCCCTAAGATCACCTCCTCGGTCATCCTCAGGGAGGCAGCGCCGAAAATACCCGTCATCACTATCGAATCCACCAACCAGAGTTGGGCGAAGATAACATCTAGATAACATCTAGATAAAAGGTCCTTTACGTTTATTCGTTATTTGAAGATCAAATAAGATGATTTATTCGAAGTGCCTTTCAACTTGAATTTCGAATAACGGTTCAACTTTCATCCTATCTTCATCCTAGAAAATCAAATAACCGACCTGAGCCTTTGCGGTCTGACCCGCGCGCGGTCGCCTACCGGTCAGATTCTACAGAATCTGAATTTGTTTATTTTTCATCGTATCAATATGAAAGTGGCACCAATGAATTCCTGGCGTTCTCCCGATTAATTGGGCAGAAAATAATTGAAATTGGACTATTTTTAACGAAACGGGCTTTGAACTCGGCAAAAAGATTTCTCACGTAATATCCTTAATTATGGTCCGAATTATATCATTTTTGGGCCATTTTCATCGGGAAGACATAAGGAATCGATTGGTAATACTTTTATCAACACTTGTCAATAACATGAACATTTTATGTGGCCCGTCGGTTTTATTGCTCTGGGCTGTCAACGGGCGGTCTACTGGGGTCCGAAGGTCCTCGCTCGCAGCGACAAAGCAAAATAGTGGGGTGGAATTTACCACATAAAATGTTCATGTTTTTGAGAAGTGTTGATAAAAGTATTACCAATCGATTCCTTATATATATATATTTTAGTTTTATATATATATATATATATATATATATATATATATATATATATAAAAAAACTAAAATATATATATATATTCTTTATTTTAGTTTTTTTTTATATACATGTTAGCGTCACCAAATTTTAGGGGGCAGCCGAGGGCGGATGGCCCCATGCCGACCTGCCTTCGAAGATTTTATGGCAGGGACTTAGCCTGTATGCGGTCCTGATTGTTGAGGGTACGCGAGACTAAGCAGTCCTGGCGACGGGCGATGGCTGGTGACTACGTTGGGTCTCCCAGCTATCGGGTGTCGAAGGATTGGTTGTTTAGAGTGAGGTAGAGAATATGGGAATGGCAAGCGGCCCGACGCCGCATTGCTAATGAATAGGGACTCTGTTCCTGGAGGATCTGGCCACGGAGTGGGGAAGGCTATGCCTTTTGGTAAGAGGACTGTGATGAACCCCATGGCACTTACCCCAGAACTGTCCTGGGACGCGTTATACTGCTGTCTTTGCCGCGCCTAAAAGTAATTGCTAACATACATATATAGAAATTTTCCCTTTCTCGCCAAATAGGCAAACCATTTTATTTTTTTCCTTTCTTATTACATACTTTTATTTTTTCCCCTTTATTATATGCCAAATACGCTATATCTTTTATTTTTTTTATTATATGCCAAATAGGCTATATCTTTTATTTTCTCCCCATTTCGAACCACCCGTACCTTATGGTAAGAAATGTACCCATTTCTTCATATAAGGGGGAAGGTGTGATGACCCACTAAATTTTCGCGCTGTATTATCTCAAGTCTCCCACACAAATCACTCCGCAACTCCACTAAAACACCTCAACTCAATTCTTACCGCTTTTATTCCCCAAATACTGACCGCCTTGGCAATGTACCTTAGCGGTCCCCATTTCAAGATGGTCAGTTATCAAACTCCCTCAACTATTCGCCTTATGAGGCTCGAAATCCCCCTTACATCTAAATTCAAACAAGTCCCTCGTTCCAAAGCCCTCTTAAATCGAGACCACGTCTCACTCCCCACGTCTCACTCCCCACGTCTCACTCCCCTCTCACTCCCCACGACTCACTGAGTTCAAGCCATTCTAACCCCTTTCCTATCAAAACGCCTAAAATCCACCTAATGTGTTGAGTGTTATCTTACCAATAGCCAAACAGAATCTTGGAAACCTTATTGCGACACATATTTCACGCATGATTCATAAATACGTTTAAATATAGACATTTATAAAAACCCCGGAAGTCCTACTGCGACGCATAATTCGTAAATAGGTCAAGGTGAATACCGCGCAACATCCCTCACACCTGTAACCCATATAAATACGAAGGTTCGAGAGGCCAGAGCTCTCTTTCTTCGACAGAAATTACTCAAACAGTTCTTTTAAGAAATTCAAAGTGTTAAACTCAGTGCTCCACGGCAAATACCGTAAGCCATTATTATTATCTATTTTATACTGTATATCATCACCATACCATTTATTATTTTGTATTAATAACGCTTATTGCTTATATTATTGTACTGTATAAACGCTTATTACATTTCATATATTGCATTTCTTGTATTAACGCTTACTGCATTTCATATATTATTTTCTTGTATAAACGCTTATTGCATTTCATATATTGCATTTCTTGTATTAACGCTTATTGCATTTCATATATTATTTTCTTGTATAAACGCTTATTGCATTTCATATATTGCATTTCTTGTATTAAAGCTTACTGCATTTCATATATTATTTTCTTGTATAAACGCTTATTGCATTTCATATATTATTTTCTTGTATTAACGCTTATTGCATTTCATATATTATTATTGGCTTATTCTCGTGTATTCATGTTCATATTGTTATATTATAATTAACCACCATTTATATGAATGTTATGTGCTAATGCTAATCGTCCTACGCATTATTATAATCTATCACTATAAACGTTTCAACAAAGTTAATAAACCGCTTTGTTTTAACCACGCTTCGAATTATTTGTGTTTACCCATTGGTTACGAAAGATTTAAAATCCAAACAAACAAGTTAGTGAAACAGCTGATTCTGGTTCGCAAACGCGAGAGCAGTTACCGTGTTTACTAACATACTTTTACATGGCCTGTGTGCAGCCGACGTCTAAACGTGCTTCTCAGAAATATTACGTGTAACTTTTTGCACGGTAAATCCAATTAGTGAAACCAAAACAAAGTGCTCTAACGGGAGTCACCACAGGGATCATAACTATTTAAACTTTCCTTGGTCGTTCAGTGCCACGAATCTGGCATTCGCGCCTGAATTCTGTAAGATTCTGTCCGACAGATGACGCTAAGCGTGCGTGAGTTAAGAGAGGGAGAGAAGGAACTGCGAGCCGGCGAGGCATAGTATTCATTAGCGTCTTGGCATTCGAAAAGTCTGGAAGCAATTATCGTGATTTATTCAGTGTGTGCAAAAGGTATCGAGCGAGAGTGGGTATTGTGCGTTTCGGCGGTGTTACAAGGCGAATGGGCCATCGATCGGTATACAAGCTTAAATAGTATAAGCATACCCGTGTCAGATATCGGGGGCTATTTAAGAAAAGGGCACGTCAGGCACGAAGCTGTTAGTAGTGCGCGGACTGCTATGATCCGATAAAGGTTAATATTATACGCGGCCGGTCCGTTTTCTATAATAAAACACGCGGCAACCGACGTGATCTCGGTCCAAGACTCGAAGTTATATACAAAAAACTTTCCAATAATTGAAATAAACCGTACGAACGGTGTTTCCGGGCATTCTATCCCTTTTGTTTTATAAATTAAATCCCACAATTCCTAACTTCCGCAGTGCCACGAATCTGGCATTCGCGCCTGCATCCTACTCTCCGCAGTGCCACGAATCTTGCATTCGCGCCTGCATTCCCTCAGACATTCAATGCACTAATCCTGCATTCGAGCCAGAATTTCTACCTTCCGCAGTGCCACGAATCTGGCATTCGTGCCTGCATTCCCTCAGACATTCAGTGCACGAATCCTGCATTCGAGCCAGAATTTCTACCTTCCGCAGTGCCACGAATCTGGCATTCGCGCCTGAGTTCCCTAAAATATTACTCCATCTATGCCACAGCACTAAAGACCTCACCCGGGACGTGACAGAAAAATAATTGAAATATAATTGAAAAATAATTGAAAAATAATTGAAAAATAAATGAAAAATAATTGAAAAAATAATTGAAAAATAATTGAACAATAGTTGAAAAATAGTTGAATAATAACTGAAAAATAATAATTGAAAAATAATTGAAAAATAATTGAAAAATAATTTTAAAATAATTGAAAAATAATTTTAAAAAAATTGAAAAAATAATTTTAAAAAAATTGAAGAAAAAATTGAAAAATAATTGAAAAATTATTGAAAAATAATTGAAAAATTATTGAAAAATAATTGAAAAATTATTGAAAAATAATTGTAAAATAGTTTAATAATAATTGAAAAATAATTGAAAATAATTGAAAAATAATTGAAAAATAATTGAAAAATAATTGAAAAATAATTCAACAATATGTGAAAAATAATTGAAAAATAATTGAAAAATAATTGCAAGATAAATGAGAAATAATTGAAAAATAATTGAAAAATTATTGAAAAATAATTGAAAAATAATTGAAAATAATTGAAAAATAATTGAAAAATAATTGAAAAATAATTGAAAAAATAATTGAAAAATAATTGAAAAATAATTGAAAAATAATTGAAAAATAATTGAAAAATAATTGAAAAATAATTGAAAAATAATTAAAAAATAATAAAAAAATAATTGAAAAATAATTGAAAAATAATTGAAAAATAAATAAAAAATATGGGGGGAACCACGTGACGTGCGCGAGAGAATAACGTGTGTCGGCAGACAGGTGAAAGAAATAGACGAAAAGGGTGGTAAAAGTGCTCAGAAAATTACGAGGTCGGGTGGAAAACGAGGGGATCAGACAAGGTTCCGGTGGACAGTATAATCGACAATTAATAAAGGGCCGAAGGGTGAGATAAAAGGTGAAGAAGAGAAGGTGTGAAACGAGTGCACGAAGTATGAGATACGTGGCAAGGATAAGTGACATCTAGGGAGTGGAAGAAGTGAGAAGACAAAGCGAAGACAGCAGTTGGTAAAGAAGAGCGGCGAGGCTAATGAACCAAGCAGGCGAAGGCGGGGAAGTGCAAAAGGAAACCAGGAGAAGGGGAAGACCATCGTTGGCAGAACAGCTGGGAAGAAGAAGAGCGGACAGCGAAGGCTCGATACTGGACTCATTTAAGAGGAAACGGGAGGACGAGGAGAAGCAGGAGAGGTTGAGGGCCGAAAGGGAAATAGAAGAAGAATTCTTAAAAGCAAGGAAAGTAGGGAGGTCGCCTCCGCTGAAGAAAACCGAGGTAGCCATAGGATCTGTGGAAACGTCGGACAGCCAGGAGACAGGGCAGGAAAAAGAAATGGATGCAAAATTAGACAAATTGATGGAAGCAGTGCTGGCAGTTAAGAAAGACATGGAAGAGTTGAGAAGAGATAATAAAGATCTAAGGCAGGGAATGCAGGATTTGAGGGACGAGTGGAAGAGTAGGGACGAGATATGGGAAAAGGAAAGGAAAGAAATGAATGGAAGGATAGAAGTACTGGAGACCAAGAAGGTTCAGGCTGAGAGGCTGACAGAAAGAATAGAGGGGCTAGAAAAGAAGGAAGAGGCTCGAGAAAAGAGAGAGAGAAGAAATAATATTACCCTAAGGGGAGAAGATCTACCACGTAAAGAGACGCTGAAGGATACGGTGGAGTATGTGTTAAAGCACGAATTGCAGGTAGATGCAGAAATCGAGGAAGCATACTGGGTAGGAAGAGGAGAGAAAAAAGGGCTTCTGATAGCGAAGTTAAGAAGCTGGCAACAGAAAAGAGCAGTAATGCTAAAGAAGAGTACATTGAAAGATAAGAGGCTGTTCATTGACAATGACCTGACGAAAAAAGAAAGGGAGATACAAAGAGATATTAAAGATATTGCCAAGACGGAAAGGGAGCAAGGGGCAAAGGTGAAAGTTGGGTACAGGAAAGTAAAAATCAACGATAAGACATTTATCTGGAAAGAAGAGGGTGGGCTGAAAGAAGTAAATTTTTGGAGTCGGCAAAGTTCTGTGAACCTCTAAATTTTTGGAGGATCGCAGAGCTTACAAGGACAACGAAAGCAAGACAAAAGGCAGTACCAACACTCGTTCCCCGCGCGTCTGCGGATGCAGATATGCGGGGAGAGAGGGTACACAGAATTGGGAAAGGAATAAGAAGCCAAAGAGAAATAGATACATTTAAAATAGGATACTGGAATGTAGCAGGATTACTCAGCAAAGACAAGCAGTTTTGGGATTTCCTAAAAGAAATCGATGTAATAGGATTAGTAGAAACGTGGATTGAAGAGAAACAATGGGAAGGATTGAAAGATAAATTGCCACAAGAATTCTCATGGAAGTGTAAATATGCCACCAGAGAGAGAAAAAAAGGGAGAGCGATAGGCGGAATTATCACAGGCATAAGAAAGGGCATAGAAGAGGCGGAATCGAACGCAGGAACGGAAAACATTCAAGAGAGAAGAATAAAGATACAAAATGAAAAATGGAGAATAATTACAGTGTACAGCAGAGATATGAAGGAGACAAAAGAAAAGCTAGACCAGATAATAGAAGAGATGGAGGTGGAGAAACTGATAATTGGAGGAGATTTCAATGCAAGAATTGGACAGGAAGGGGGCGATTGTAGAATAGAAGAAAAGCATGGCTTAAGGAGATCAAAAGACAAAGTTAAAAACTCAGAGGGAAAGCTGTTATTAGAGGTGGTTGAGGAAAGAGGATGGAATATTCTGAATGGGAATATGGAGGGAGACGATAAAGGAGAGTATACATACTCGGGGCCAAGAGGCAGCACAGTAATCGACTATATAATAACAAATGTCGAGGCGAAAGAAGAGATCAAGAAATTCACAGTGGAAGAGAGAGTTGAGTCAGACCATATGCCTCTGATTGCAGAACTATATGCGGGAAATAAAAGGGAAGATCGAGAGGGAAATCAGGAGGAGAGGTGGAGAGAGAGAAGAATTTGGACAGAAGAAGGCAGGAGAGAGTTTGAAATCGAATTAAACAAAATAAACTTTAATAGGACGGAGGTGAATGAAATGCTAGTAGAAATGATAGAAAAAATAAATAATGCAGTACAAAAAGAAGAAGTAAAAATTAAAAAATGGAAACTGGGCAGCTTTAAGTGGTGGAATTCGAATTGTACAAAAAAGAAAAGGGAAGCCAGGAAAGCATTGAGGAACTGGAGAAGAGGTAAAGGAGACAAAGAAGACTACCAGAAGAAAAGAAGGGAGTACAAAAAAGTGTGCGATGAAAGGAGAAGGGAATTACAAGAAAATACAGAAAATGAGATAATGCAATTAAAGGGAGAAAATCAAATATGGGAATATATAAATAAACAGAGAAAGAAAATAATAGGAATCTCCAATAAAATAGATTTAAAAGAATGGAAGGATCATTTTAAAACATTGCTAGAAGGCGACGACTGTAAGAAAGAAGTAGGAGAGTTGGAAGAAATAGACAACACGGAAGGAGAAGAGGAAGAGGAAATAACAGAAGCAGAAGTAAAAGAACAAATCAGGAAATTAAAAAAGAAGAAAGCAGCAGGGGAAGACAAAATAGAAAATGAAGCCTGGATTTTCGGTAACATGAAAATAGTAAAAAGGATCACAGAAATTTTTAATAAAGTGTGGAAGGGAGAAGGATTCCCGGAAAGGTGGAAAGAAGGGGTGATTTCACCAATATTCAAAAAAGGAGATAGAGAAAAGGTGAGTAACTACCGGGGGATAACGATCCTAAACACAGCGTACAAAATATATGCTATGGTTCTGGAAAAAAGACTAAAAGAGGAATTGGAAAAGAACCACATAATACCAGAAACACAAGCAGGATTCAGGAGCGGTAGGTCGACAATAGATAATATTTTTATTCTGAACTATGTAGCTAACAGAGAAATACAGAAAAAAGGGGGAAAGCTGTATACCTTTTTTGCAGACCTAAGCGCTGCATTTGATAAAGTGGATAGAGTAAAACTTCAAAACATCATGAAGAAAAAGGAAATAAGTAAATGCTTGAGGATGAGAATCGGAGAAATTTACAAAGAAACAAGAAATACTATAAAAGCAAACGGAGAAATGTCATCCAAATTCTGGACAACAAAAGGGGTAAGACAGGGATGCCCACTGAGTCCAACGTTATTTACAATATATGTAGCGGATTTGGAGGAAATCATGAGGAAAAACCAAGCGGGAGGAGTTAGAGTAGGAAAAGAAAAAATCTGGACTCTAGCATATGCGGACGATATAGCGTTATTAGCAAATGAACCAAAGGATCTTAAGGACATGATAAGAAGATTCGGAACATATCTTGAACGGAAAGGGCTGCAACTGAATGCAGAGAAGTCAAAAGTGCTGATTTTCCATAAAGGAAGAGGAAAGAAGAAGAGAGAAGAATGGGGCTGGCAGGGGCACAATCTGGAAGAAGTAAAGGAGTTCAAATACTTAGGGTATAATTTCCAGAAAAATGGGGGCAGAGAGATGCATATAAGGGAAGTCATAAAGAAAGCAAGAATAGCAATGGCGCAGATATGGGGAATAGGGCAAAGAATGTTCAAGAACAATTTTGAGAGAAGAATGAGAATATTCCGAAGCATAGTGAAAAGTATCTTGCTGTACGCGTCAGAAATCTGGGGATGGATGGAAGCAGAAAAGATAGAGAAAATACAGGAGAAATATATAAGGTGGACTTTAGGTTTGGACTTCAATACACCAGCGCATCTAATCTTGGAGGAAACAAAAACGGACAAAGTAAGGATAGAAGCGGGAAGAAGAGCAATAAAATACGAGGAGAAAGCGAAACGGCTGAATAAGAATAAAATAGTACAAGAGTGCTGGAGGGAAATAGACGCGAAGCAGGCAGAGAAAAAGTCGAAATGGGAGGAAATGAGAGTCGCATACTACAGACAAAAAATGATGGATATGCAAGAAATGGAAATAGAAAGAAGGAGAGGAAGAGAGTTTGCTGAGGAACTAGCGCAAAGAGACAGGACAGAGCAGGTGCAATGGCAATACGAAAGAATACTAGGAGGCAGATACAACACACATTACACAGAAATCAGAGAAGACCAAAGAGCAAATTACCTAGACGGAAACTACAGAGGCAGAGACCAAAGCATGATCGCAAGGTTCAGATGTGGGAATGAAGAAAGGGGAAGCAAGTACTGGAAGGAAGAAAAAGAGACAGTACGCAGACTATGTAACAGGGCTAGAGAGACCCTGGGCCACATGTTACAAGACTGTAAGGAGCTGAAAAGAGAAAATTCAACGATTAGAGGAATACTAAAGGGAGAAGCAGAAGGAGCGGAGTGGATGCGTTTGGTTCTGGAAAAAAGGAGAAGAAAAGAAGTCCAAGATGAAGGAAGAAGTCAAAACGAAAGCAGAACATGCAGTTAACAGTCCCAGAAACACTTACACACTTACACACATGTAACCCCATTTTGAGGCCGAAAGGCAAAAAATAAACCTATTTACTACTACTACTACTAAATAAAAAATATTTGAATGAAAATTGAAAAATAATTTAAATATAATTGAAAAATTATTGAAAAGTAATTGAAAAATAAACGAAAACTAATTGAAAAAATAATTGAAAAATAATTGTAAAATAGTTTAATAATGTTACGAGCCGGGGCTGCGGCAACGCGAGAGTCCGGCGAGAAGGGTATTTCCCAAGGAATACGGTTTATGAGTTTGTTAGTTAGGTGCGCGGAAATCAGGGAGCCGCTAGGATTGTTGATGGCGAGGACGAACCTGATGCGAAACCAGGGAGCCTCTAGGAATGGAGTCACACGCGGACGAACCTGATGCGAAATCAGGGAGCCGCAGGAGGGTGAAACGTCGTGAACGAACCCGTTGCGAAATCGGGGAGTCACTAGGATAGAGTTCACAGACGAATCTGGTGCGAAACCAGGGAGCTGTTAGGAGGTTGGATTATTCACAGACGAACCTGGTGCGAAACCAGGGAGCTGTAGGATACGGACGAACCTGATGCGAAATCAGGGAGCCGTAGGAGGGTAAGGTTTCGCGGACGAACCCGATGCGAAATCGGGGAGCCACTGGGTTGGAGAAGATGCTTTGTTTTGGTTAAAGGGTTGCGAACGAACCTGATGCTTGATCGGGGAGTCGCGGGAAATGTTAGTAATGCCTCGTAACTCTTATTTTATGTTTGATACAACTCGAGCGGTAAAGCTGTACCAGTGGGTGAGTGCTACTAATATTATAAGGATCGCTGGGTAAAGATGGGTTTAACGAATCTACTCGATTTATACGTGAACACCATTCATATATTGAATAATCAATTAAGGTACAAATGTAAGTGTCGCGATGATATAATAAATAAAAGTGTGTAGTTACCACTAGTTTGCACGGTGTTGACGCACTGGCGATGCGGGGACGTACGAGTGGCTATTTCAAAGTGCCAAATAGAATATAAACCGAACTCGCGGATCCTATGAGGTTAACTTTGATTCTGAGGGAGATTTTAGCTCGATCTTAACCAACTCTGTACGAGCGTGACACGACGTTACTCTACGCGTGACTCTATAGCTTTTAACCCCCGAGGGTAGAAACCAAAGGGTTTATATTGTCCCAAAAATGAGTGGGGATTCATTAGGAGTTTCCATATTTGGTAATCCTTCGGGGTCGTCGTCGTGTCACTCTCGTTCCCATGGTCGTGATCCAGATGGTCGAGATCATGACCCCCTTAGTGGTGTGTGATAAACAAAAGGCTTTTAGGGCGTTTTCCTTTCGCAGACGCGAGCTCGAAAAATGGTTCAGAGCGGCGTATGGGAAAATTCCACATACGTAACATCTCCCCCCTAAGACAAAACATCGCGATTCTCGTGATGCTTTTCAAAAGAAGGGAAAACGTTCCAAAAATCCTTTTTATAGGCAGAAGTGTAATTGGGAATTGTCGGTGTAGTGTAATTAGTGTACTTATCGCTAGGTTTTTCTGGGTATTTGGGTTTAGACGTCGCTGGGTACCACGTAGCCGATCTGCAGCCAGTGTTCGATGACGTCCAGTGGTGGTTGTCCGGGCAGCCGGTCCAGCGCCAACGTCGCAGTGATGCCGTCTATTGTCGGCTGGATGTCTGCGAGGAGGCCCTTCCTTCTCGCCATAACCATCTCCGCGATTTGCGTCGTCCTCTGGAGTGGTCGGCAGGATCGCAGTTTGACGCCCCTCAGCCGAATCCTTGTTGTCTGCCAGGGGAGGGCATGGAACCGGGGTGGCAAGGATCGCAGTTCCGTGACAGGGCAGTCCATAGCGATGCCATAGTCGCCAAGGAAGGTGGTGCAGGTGGTTCCATTGACTTTGATGACCTCCCCACGAAGCCAACCCTTCCTGGTACACCTTACCGTCACGAGTCGTCCCGGCCTGATGCCGTCCATTGTTGGTAGACATAGCTGTTGCATAGACTCCATGTGGATGTTAAGTTCGCGTAACACGATCTTTGCTGCCTCTGCGTACTTATCCCAGGAGACCCAGAAGGTGGTGGGGTCCTCTACGTACATTACTAGACAGCGGGAGGTCTTCCCGAGGTCACGTGCCAAGATGGTCTTCATTTTCTGCGTCTTTTTGCAATGATCGGTTCTCCCGGTGTCCAATCACGAACGTTATCGTCGGTGATTTCTCGAAGCACTAGCCAATCCGGGATACGTTGACGAGTTATGTATTCCGTTGTTTGGACTCCCACTGTCTTGGTGTGGGTCTTTCGGGTCGAAGAGCTTCGTCCCTTCCGGATAGTTCCTCCGGTGCTGCAGTTATACAGCCCTGGTGTTAGGACGGTACCCACTCGGGATGAGGTTTCCCAAGATCCGTGGTGTCCTGTCTGCACTGCTATGGTCCTAGTACTCTCGTCAGATGAGGTCTGTGTAGGGATGTTCTTAGACATTCGGGAGCTAGGTTTGTACTAAGTTAAGGGGCCTGATGCCCCGCTTTTATAGGGAAGAAACCCTTATCGCGCCCCCACCCTGAAACTATACGTGTGCCAGGGGAGGTATTCTCGTGGGAGTAGTTTCATCCCTTTAGAAAACTGTGGCGCTCGGGCTGTGGTTTTCAGATGTATTTGGTACATTTATTGTTATTTCCTGGTTCTCTTTAGAAGGCTTTGTTACATTGATGGTCTGATGAGTTTTGCATTTCGTAGCCAATATTGTGGTTACTATGATCAGTATTACTATTATGCCCCCTATAGAGGAAAAAGTCGAGATTTGTACTTGCCGAATAGACGTTTGGTGGGTTGCAAAATTCCTGGCTCGTTGTTCTATTTCAGTAAGCGATAGTGCCGTCGGAAGATCCTCCCATTTCGTAGTTTTCTGTTCATTTATTTTCAAGGCTTCGAAATGATGCTCGGTAACTTCTGGTATAATTATTGATAGATTATAGGGTTTGGAGGGGTAGTATTCAATGTTTTGTGAAGTGTCAATGGTTTCCAATGATTTCAGTTGTACCGAGTCTATTGTTGCTTGACAACCGGGTTCTAGTTTAAAGATTCCAATGGCGGAGATTTTTTGCGTTACAGGTTTCCTGTCTTTGCAATAAATTTGTGCCTTTTTATTTTCTGGCATGAAGTAGAGCCATGTAGCTGGTGCATTTAAGGTCTGCCAGTATGGTTTTGCTTGTGTGGTTAATTTAATGGCACAGGTATTCCAATTAATTGCAGTAGGGTTCAATAATAATGTAGATTCGCAGGTTGGTTGTCGATCTGCTTGATATACTGGTAGAATTGTTGGTCCCAAAAATTGATTGTGGTGTAACCGGCAAGTCTTTAAATATTCTTCCGTTGGAGAGAAATATTGTTGTTCATCTACTGAGACTGCAATAAACTGAGTTTGTGGCTGGATATAAGAAATTACCGTTTTCGTTCCAAGTTTGTGCGTCGATGGAACGGGGTATATTTTATATAAATTGTAAGTTTTTCGTTCTAGAAGAGGTATGGTGAGTTCAAAGAGTATCCTTCCTCTGATGAATATTACGTTTAAATCTGTTATTTTTTCGATTTGTTCTGTGAGTAGTTCCTCGGGCGTTAAGGGAAATTCGTACACGAGTGTTTCCTTAATTTTTTAAGTTGATCTCAACAATTGCTCTGGAGAAAGAATAGCAGGGTGTAAAATTCCTTGTTTTGCTAACAAAATTGCGTCTATTAGCAACAGTAGGTTGGTGCTATAGTCATCTAAACCTCTTTCTATTTCAAATACTGAGTCCCTGATAGCTGCTTCGAAACGTAGTTTGTTGATATCTGACTGAGACTCTTGTAATGCTTCAGAATGTATGACCATCGTTTTTGTCAGTTGAGCTATGATTTGAGTTAAATTAACTAACCTTGCATGTGTGGTCGAAAACTCTCCTTTTATGATATGTGTCTGATTTGCTATTATTTCAGCAATTTCCCGTTGGTCTTTGTATATTTTGTTTAATTCGTGGTTGTAATATTCGGCGTCCTTTTGCGATAAGGTTCCGAATAGCATTTTACTGAGAGTGCCGATAAATCCGAAAGGTACACTACGCCGTGGGGATGGTGTTTTAAGATATGAGGTGTCACCTATTGCAGTGCGTATCAGATTGCTATAATGCACGGTGTTTTCCTCTTTCTTGATTAATCGAGGTCCCAATTCCTTGCTGAGGCAGTTGATGGAATCATGACGAGTGCAGAGTTGATTCATTGTTAAGATATGATGCTTCACATGTGGAGCGTAACTGAGGTACCCATTGACATCCAGAGATGTGACTAGGCGCCATTGAGATTGGAAGGTTCTTATGTCGGGTAATTTTTCGTAGAAGAGTCCGGTGTCTTCGTCAAGCGGTGATATGATTTGACTGTTGCTAATGGCAGCAAGAGGCAACAGGAGCAAATATGCGAAAATCATGGTTGGTTTTCAACTGTGAATGGAGAGTAAGCATGTTTTAGTTTATCCTGATGCTTTGTGATTAATTTATTGTGTGTTCGTAATACGACGTTATTCAAGTCTGTCACGTCTACTATCTGATACGGTCCAATGTAGTGTGGATCAAATTTGCTGGTTCGTGGTTCCTTGAGTACGTAAACCGAGTCGCCTACGTTAAACGTTGCTGGTTTTGCGCGGATATCGTAATAATTTTTCGAAGGAATTTTTGCTTTGTTTAGATTATCGGAGGCTATATTACGAATACTAGTCATGTGCGTTATTAATTCTACTAAGTAGTCTCCAAATGATTTTAATTTTTCGCCAATTGGAAAGGAGCTTGGTTCTCGAGCTGGTTTTCCAAAAATTAGTTCGTATGGGGTGAAATTTGTTGCTTCATGAACGGATGTGTTGTAAGAGAACATTGCGAACGGTATTAATAAATCCCAGTCTTCATAATTATCCATGTAATGCTTGAGGTTTTCGGTGAGGACGATGTGACTTCGTTCCAGAGATCCATTGGTTCGTGGTCTATATCCCGAGGTTGTGATCTGTTTGATTTTAAATATTTCAGATAGGTTGGTCATAAGAGTTCCGATGAAGCTAGTTCCCTTGTCCGTTAGGATTGCGCGAGGTGTACCGTAGATTGCGATGAAATGTCTAGCGAAAACATCTGCAATTGTAGCAGCTCGAATGTTAGGTATTGCTATGGCTATGCAATATTTTGTTAGATTATCTTGAATGGTGAGAATGTGTCTATTTCCACTGGGTGTGATTGGCAAAGGTCCCACTGTATCTAAGGAAATTTTATCAAAGGCTCCTAGGGGTGTGTCGGTGATCAACATCGGCTGACGAGTTTTCGCTCGGACTAATTTCTGTTCTTGACAACTTTGGCATCTTCGGATGTAGTCTTGAATGTCGTTGCGCATTTGTGGCCAATGGAATTTAGATCGGATGCGTTTGTATGTCTTCGTTACTCCTTTATGTCCTCTAATTAAACTGTCGTGAGCCTCGCTGATGATGTGCTGTCTGTCCTCTTCGGATGGTGTCGTGATGGTACAGTTACATAGAATAATCTGCAGGCCTGTTCCTATGAAAACCTCTTCTAATATCTTGAAAAATTCATTGGACGGTATTTTGTGAAGGTCCCCCGTGGCAGAAATTCGAAATGATTTAATCTGATTTTGATCCAAGGTGTGTTGAAGAGTTTTCAATCCGTTGAGCACATCTACTCTTTTAATTTTATCAAAGAAATTGTCTGAGATTATTATACTGAACGTTTTAAATAGTCCATTGTCTGTAATTATCACCTGTCCCATTTTTGGTTGCGCTGCTAGGAGATTTGTTTTATTAATTATTTCAGTATCTAGTAGTAATTTTCCAACGGGGTTTACTAAATTGCAGTCGGCAGAAATGAAATGTACGTAATGTCCTTCTTCAGCGGTAAAGGTGTTTGAAGAAGCAACAATTGTATGCGATTGGTGTGGTGGAATCTCTTCCAGATCATCAAGGTCGTTTGAATTTTCGGCGTCTATAGTAAAGAATGGGTAAGGGTCGAGCGTGTGGTCAAAGACCCTAGGTTCAGTTGACCTGTTGTCAGGTGGTTGTCCCACACTTGCTTTGGCTGTAGTCCCTGCAGGTAGCTGGTTTATTGAGGGTTGTAAAAGTTCATCCATGACTTCTGATGATACTTGCGGTGTAAATCTGAGTAAATCTTGTTGAATATTTGTTGCATTTTCTATGACGGTATTTTCGGTCGGCTCCTCAAAGGATATTAGATCGTCGACTGAGGTCTGGTCCTTATCTGAAGGGACGATTTGTGTGGAATTTGCTGCGGGCGAAAAAGTGTTTATGGGTTCCAGGCGTTCATCTGGCATCGTTACCTCTTGAGATAAGCTGGGAAAAGATCGATTTTTGTGTAGTATTGGGGAATGTTGAACGTTCCCACGTGCGGTTTCTTCTGTTTCATCTGAGCTGCTTGTCTCCCGGTACTTGGGTCGGTTTTCCCTGTCGCGTCGTAACTGTCGTATGCGGTGCCCAATTGTCTCGGCGTTAGCGTCTGTTTTCGGTATCTGGACTTTGAAGTCAGGATCCTGAAGTTCTCGTGGAATAAGTGGTAGGCAGGCAGACGTGGGGTTGCGTGATAATGCGTCTGCGTTCTTATTTGTCTTTCCGGATTTATGGACAACTTGATACTCGTACTCTAAAAGTCGGAGTTTCCATTTCATAAGTCTTGAAGTGGGGTCCTTAACAGAATGTAACCAAACTAGTGGTCTGTGATCTGTAACGAGGGTGAATTGAGTTCCGTAGATGTAAGGCCTGAAGTATCTTACGGCGTAAACCATGGCCAAACATTCCTTTTCCGTAGCTGAATAATTCTTCTCGGGTTTATTTAGGCTGCGGGAGGCGTAGGCAATCGGTAGGTCGTTTCTCCTATCTCCCCTTGGCTAAGTACAGCTAGTGATGGGCTCAAGACCGATCGAATCGCTTCGAATCTATGATGCAATGTTTCTAATTGCTTCGAATCTCATTTGTCATGGTCGCCAAGCAAATCGAATCGCTTCGAATTCTGGACAGAAGTTTCGAATCGCTTCGACTGTTATTCGAAACAAACATTTCTTGAAAGTCTTGATTGGTCTTGAAAGTCTTGATAGGTCTTGACAGTCTTGACAGTTTGAGGTTCGGGAAGCCGAGCTTCGGAACGAGTCGGAAATATTCGGCGGATCGGGTGATATCTCGATACTCTCGAGTCGAGTCGCGAGATTCTCTCCATATTCCGGATGAAAGTTTCGGATTGCTTCGACTGTTATTTGAAATAGGATGTTGTGGGACGTCTTAGACGTTTAGTCTTTCTTTGAATGTTGTAAAACATGCAAGTACTTTTAAAATAAAAGTTTTAATCATTAAGTAAAATTTTCGAGATATCACCCGATCCGCCGAATATTTCCGACTCGTTCCGAAGCTCGGCTTCCCGAACCTCAAACTGTCAAGACTGTCAAGACCTATCAAGACCTTCAAGACCAATCAAGACTTTCAAGAAATGTTTGTTTCGAATAACAGTCGAAGCGATTCGAAACTTCTGTCCAGAATTCGAAGCGATTCGATTTGCTTGGCGACCATGACAAATGAGATTCGAAGCAATTCGAATCTTTACAGGATTGATTATCTTCGAATCGATTTTGAAGCTGCTGTGTTGATCCCATCACTAAGTACAGCTCCAATAGCATAATCAGATGCATCTGTTGTTACAATGAAAGGTTTACTGAAATCTGGGTACTGCAATATGGGCTGTTGACAAAGTTCGTTACGTAATTGCTTAAAACTTTGGTCTTGTTCTTCTGTCCATTTGAATTTGGTGCCTTTTCCTAATAAGTTAATTAAAGGTTTTGCCTTTGTGGTGAAATTAGGTACGAATCTTCGGTAATATCCTACGAGCCCCAAGAATTGTTGAATGTTCTTCTGCGTAGTGGGTGTGGGAAAATCTTGAACGGCTTTTAATTTCCTAGGGTCAGGTCTTACTCCTTCCTTTGAAATAATGTGTCCAAGGTATGCAACTTCCTTTTGCAGGAATTGGCATTTGTTGGTTTGTAGGGTTAATCCGTGATCTCGAAGGCGGTCTAGTAGTTTTTTGACTTTGATATTATGTTCTTGTAACGAGGATGCGTAAATCACTATGTCATCCAAGTAGACAAAAAGGTCTGTTCCTTGAAGTCCAGTGAGTGCTTGATCCATCAGGCGTTGAAAGGTGGGTGGTGCATTCTTTAATCCGAAAGGCATTCGAGAAAATTCGTAATGTCCATTTGGAGTAGTGAATGCTGTTTTTGCTTTGTCTTTTGGATCCATCTCTATTTGATGAAATCCGCTAGCCAGATCAAAGACTGAGAAGTATTTAGCTCCTCCTAAACAATCCAAAATCTCCGTGATTTGAGGTAATGGATACTTATCAGAAATGGTTATTTCATTGAGGCCGCGAAAATCTATTACTAGACGCCAACGTTTTACTCCGTTTTCGTCTTCTTTCTTCGGCACAATCCATAAGGGTGAATTGTATGGAGATTTGGAAGGTGTAATTATACCGTTTGATAATAATGCGCTGATTTGTTTTTGAATTTCCTTTTGATGTATGAGAGGATAGCGATATTGTCTCGTGTTGATTGGAATATCGTTGGATGTATGGATCGAATGTTTAAAGTCGCAGGCCTTCCCAAGTTTATCTCCAGGAAGATAAAATCGGTCGGGAAAATCTCTAACTAGATTTGTAACGAAAACTAGTTCCTCCTTGTTCAAATGTTTTGTGTTTAAGGCTTCTAAGATTTTTTGTATTCTATCTTCGTTAGTTTTGAATTTTGACGGGTGTTCCACAGCTGGGTAGAAATCTTCATCCGATGAACCGAAGATATCAAACGGCTCCAATGTTTGTGGTTCTATCTCTACGTCTAGGGGTGCATCGCTGGTATTCGTTGCCATAACGTAGCATTTTCCTTTATTATTCCTCACAACTGCTTCCCCTATGTAAAGATGTTCGCTGGTCTTGATACGTGGGAAATATCCTTCCTTAATCCTTGGGTTTGCTATTGTTATAGCAATCTGTTGCGATGTCCTAGCTTCGATACGATGTTTGGTCGGCGACAGTAGTTCTTTTGTCTGAGGTAGGTCTTGATAATTTGAAAAACGTAGAGGTCGGGTTGGTTTGTTCTTTAACACTAAAGTCCCATGGTAATAGGAAATTTCGGCCTCCTCTTGTTTTAAAAATGGGCTTCCTATAAGTCCATCTGCTTCTATTGCAAGTTCTTTTACCACGTAGAAAAGTGCGGGAGCTTCGTGAATATGGAGAATTGTTGTTCCTAAAGTATGAATTGGATTAGCAGTAATTCCGGTTAACTCGATTTCTTCCCGAGAGTTTATCGTTGCTTTTTCTCCCAGGACATTGATGACTACTAGATTGACGGATGCTCCACCATCGATTAGGAATTCTCCCGTTCCTGACTCCAGTTCTGGAACCTTGGTTTTGATGCGTGGGGCAGGTGATTCCTTGACGAGGTTTCCTCTTCGAAGCGGACTGTCCTTTGGCGAGCTTCTTTGTTTCCGCTCATCGTGTCGCCTATACGTTGAGCGCGGTCGAAGTTTAAAGACATGTTTGATTCGACAGACGAATCTCGCGAGTCTCGTTGGTATCTCGGATTACGCGGATGTTTCCTACAGGATTTTCCGTCATGTCCGGTCGTACCGCAATGCCAACAATATAAACTCGACTTGCGATTTTTATCGGGATTTTTTAGAATGGAATAATGTTTTTCTCCATCATCTGCGTACGATGAGTCGGAGCGATAAGAAGGGGATTTCGAGGGGCTCCGGTGACGCAAGGTCCAGGCCGTCGTGCGTGTTCGTCCTTCTCGTACCTATTCAAAACCAGATGTTCTCGTAGACCGATCCCTGTTTTGGTCGTATCTACTTGGAGAGTGAGGGTACGACACTTCACGGTCGTGGTGGCGGGAATCTTCGGCGTAATGGTCTCGCCGAGACCACCTGGAGGGTGACTCATTACGGGGAGACTGTCGTCGATTCCTTAATTTTCGGTCTATCTGCAGCACGGCGTCGTAAGCTTGCTCAAGTGTTTTGATGTCTTGAATCTGAGCCGACACTTTCCAGGAAACTCGATCCGGTAAACCATCGATGAAGTTTTCTTTGACGTCTTTTTCCATTTCTTTGACGAAATCTTCAGCGTGATCCAGGTACCTTTCCCGAATAGCTCCGCGCGCACAATAAACGAGGTGGCTGGTTCTGTCGACGTATTGTCGCAGACTTTCTCCTTTGCGAATATGTAATTTCGCGATTTCTACTTGGAAATATGACAAACTTCTTCCCGGCGCGAATCTCTTTTTTAGATGTTGGACTAACGTCTTCACAGAGTTAAATTTATGCTCTAACGTGCACCTACGTGCTGGACCGATCAGCTTCGTTAGAATTATCGGAAGATACTCGGCTTCCGTACCCTCAGGAATCAAAGTTAACCCGTCTTCCACGTTTTGTACAAAGCGCGTCAAGGGTGGACTTTCGCCGTCGAAGGTCGGAATTGACATAGTAATGTTTTGTATACATGTCCGTTGTGTCAAGAGTGACATTGTGATACAAATTAGGTATCTGACAAATACAAACTGACAAGCTTTGTATGTATGGAATATTAATTTTATTTAATGAATAATACAAGCCCCAAAAACAACTTCAAAATGCGCTTGCAATATAAACTCAATACATTCGGGGGAAAAAAAACACACCACCTGCCACGTGCGTTACAAAAGATAAAGAAGCAGTAATGAGAGTGAGTTCTCACATATGTGCAGCACACCTCATGCACCAATCACACGCAAGGCACACATTCGACCAATCACGAGCAAAAGCGTGGTTAGCATACACATTCAAAAACAGTAAAAAAATAATTACATCTTAACACTCCTCCTTAATTATTTTACTCCTAAGATTTTCAAAACTTTTACGCGATAGTGCCTTAGTCATAATGTCTGCAAGTTGATCTGCACTCTTGACATGTTGTAATTTTATGGTTGATCCAATATGCTTCATGAGTATTCTGCAGCATGTGGATTGCTGACTGATTGTCGATATAAAGTGTCGTTGGCTTACCAATGTCCAACTGATTCAATTCACTTGCGAGTCTTCGTATCCAGCATATATCATCAATGGCAGATACTGCAGCTCGATACTCTGCTTCAGCAGTCGACTTCGCAACAGTGTGTTGCTTTTGAGTAAACCAGACTACAGGGCCTCCTCGTAATAATAAAACTCCACTGGTAGACTGTCTGGTCATCAAATCACCACCATAGTCTGAATCGCTATACGCAGTCAATTTCGTATTTCCATCAAAAAGGATTCCATACGTAATAGTACCCTTTATATACTGGAAAACCCGTTTTACCATTTTCCAATGACTATTCATAGGTTTATTGTTAAATCTGCTGAGATAATTCACAGAAAAACTAATATCAGGACGTGATATAGTGGCCAAATAAAGTAAGCTACCAACAGCTTCACGATATGGCTCTGACTCTTCCAACGGTGTATCGTTCATAAATTTTCCCGGTTCAGTTACCATTCCACGTTCAATAGGTGTATTTACGTAATTGCAGTCATCAAATTTAAATCGTTCTAAAATCCTTTCTGCATACTTGCACTGACTTACAAAAATTCCAGTCTGCGTGAGTTCAATTTTCATTCCAAGATACGACAACATATTTTCTTTTCCAACATCATGTGTTATTTTAAATTTTCCATTCAGTTTTCTCAGAATTTCAACCAGAGCATTTTCATTCTTTCCAACCATCAAGCCATCATCCACATGCAGCACTATTATTATACTTCTGTCATTATTATAGTAAACACAAGGATCATCATCTGACGGTGTAAAACCCAAACTATACAAAAAATCAGAAAATTTCTTGTTCCAATTTTTAGGTGCTTGCTTTAAGCCATAAAGACTCTTCTGCAATTTGCACACACGACCAGATTTATCATTAAATCCCTCTGGTTGGTACATATAAATGCTTTCTTTCAACTCACCATGTAAAAAAGCAGTTTTTACATCAAAAGTCATAACTTTCATTTCCTCTGATGCTGCTATGCTGAGAATCAGACGAATTGACATATGTCGAGCAACTGGACTGAAAACTTCAAAATAATCCTTACCTTCCTTTTGTTCAAAACCTCTTACAACAAGTCTCGCATTATACTTTCCATTTTCTTTCTGACATAAGACCCAACGACAAGTCAAAGGTTTTACATTCTTTGGTTTTTCTACTAAGGACCATGTTTGCATATCCGACAATGACTTAAACTCCTCGAACATAGCTTTCTTCCAATTTTCATCTTTGAGAGCCTCTGTTACAGAGATATCGTTTATCAAGGCTAAATCTGTAACATAATCGTTAAATCTCTCTGGTGGTCTCAATCTTCGACGATCTCTCTAATTTCGGTTATGAGGGATTTCAACTTCAGGATTTTCATTTTGACTTTCTGAACTGCCAGAAAAGAATTCACCATCAGAATCTTCAGACGAACTTTCACTTTCAGAATCATGTTGTTCAGGAATATGCTCTTCTGAATCTTCAATTTCTAAAGATAAATCTTTATTTTCAGTCGATGAAATCTCTAATTCCGTAAAACTTTCTATTCCAGTACTTTCATAAAATATTACATTACTAGAGCTGACCACATCGCGTGCAACATCAATAAATGCTCTAAAACCTGGAGAATCAGTATCATAACCAACAAAAATACCTTTCATTGACTTCTTCTCGGTTTTACATCGCTTGTGATCCTCAATAAATACATAACATTCGCATCCGAAAGTTTTCAATTTACTGACATCTAATTTCCGTCCAAACCACAAATCAGCTGGGCTTTTACCTTTGATTGAGCTTCTACCAGTCTGATTTAATGTGAAAACCACGTAATTTACAGCTTCGCCCCACAGATTTTCATTCAAATTTCGAGCGTGTATTACTGATCTTGCTGCTTCAACCACAGTTCTTATTTCTCGCTCAATACGACCATTCTGTTGAGGTGTGTAGGCAGTTGATTTGCTGTGAAAAACTCCAACACTGTCTAAAATCTGTTTCGTGTCACCATTTTTTATTTCTGTGCCATTATCTGACCTGAGCGTCTTGACTTTCTTATCAAATTGATTTTCCACCAATGTTAAAACTGATTCCAATTTTGCAGCAGCTTCATTTTTACTTTTCAGAAAATACACAGACGTAAAATGTGAGTAGTCGTCCTTGAAAAGTAGAAAATACTTAGCTCCTCCTAAAGAATAAATATCCATTTCACATAGATCTACATGAACTAGTTCCAAAATTTTGGTAGACTTCTTTGGATTTAGGGAATGTGACACCCTATGTTGCTTGCCGTAGGTGCAACCAGGACATACATAGTCATTCCAATCATCTAAAAATTTGATCCCATTTTTCTTCAATATCTCTCTTACGTATATAACATTCTGATGAGCAAATTTTTCATGCCATTTCTTAATTGATATATTGACCAAACATGTTCCAGACGATCCTCGACGAAATTTCATTTTATATAAATTTCCTTCTCTTACAGCCATCGATCCGACGTCTCCATTACTATCTTTGAAGATTGACATATTTGAGTCTGCTGACTGTTTATAACCCTTATCCAATACATTGCTTACAGAAAAAAGGTTAAATGGCATTTTAGGTGTATACAAGACATTTTTCAAAACTATCTCATTCCATTGCTGACCATCAAAAGCCTCAAGTTCTATATCACCTACTCCAATTCCCTCCAATTCGCTTGCATCTCCAATGACAACCATACATGGCTCTTCCAATTCGATATAATTTGTAAACCATTCTCTGTGAGAGGTCATATGTTGCGTCGCTGCACAGTCTTGATACCAACAATTTCTGAAATCTTCTTTCATTTCATTCTCAAAATTCGCAGCTGATAAACTCACTGTGATCATAGCCCCTTTTTTACTTGCAGTTTTACCCTCACTGTCATCAGACTTACTATTATTCGGACTAGAACCTTTAATTTGGCATTCATTTGCAAAGTGTCCTTTATTTTTACAAATATTGCACCCATAAGTATTCTTACAATACTCTAGATATTTGGCACAAGGCTTACCATGACAGTTTGATTTTACGTGCCCTTTCTTTCCACATTTGAAACATTCAACAGACTTACTTTTATTATCAGAAGACTTAGTTGACTTATTTCCTTCTTTTGAAATGAAAGCGTTTTGCGAAGATAACCTACTTGATTTCCCTTCATTCAGTCGACCTTCTTCTAGTCTTAGGCGATCAAAAAAATTTGTAAGAGTCCTGTCCATTCCACTCACGTTATCCCAAGCCGTTCTGAAATGATAAAGCTTCGGAGGTAAAATTCCAAAAATCCGTTGCATTATCCACGACTCCTTGACTGTTTTGCCTTCAGCAGACAAGGCATCAGCATACTCTTGGATTTGCATGCTATTTTCTATAACACTCTTTTTATCATTATATTTATACCCAAAAAATTGCCTTTGCAAACCTTCAATGGAAACGTCAGATTTCTTGCCATAGAACGTTTCCAACTTACTCAGCATTCCATTTGCTGATGTGCATTTCGATATTTTCTTTGCAATACAGCTACTGCAATTTAGACCTATGAGAGTCTGCGCCTCCAGATCCTTAGTTAACCATGCTGAAACTTCACCACTCTCATCAGGTCCTGCTGGCCTTACTTCAATGCCAGTAGCTACATTGAACAATTTCTTAGATTTCAAGGTTAGGTTCAACTTGAACCGCCACGACTCATAATTTGTATTTCCTTGAGAATTTTCGGCTAAAGTTTCCAAATGCGACTTGACAGTATCCATCTTGACTCTTTTATAAATTTCTTATTCGGACTTTCAACAATTTCACTTCTATTCTGTTTTCAAAATTTGATGCGATATCCATACACACGTGGGCTCATGCCTGGGCCCATAACCTGATACAAATTAGGTATCTGACAAATACAAACTGACAAGCTTTGTGTGTATGGAATATTAATTTTATTTAATGAATAATACAAGCCCCAAAAACAACTTCAAAATGCGCTTGCAATATAAACTCAATACATTCGGGGAAAAAAAAACACACCACCTGCCACGTGCGTTACAAAAGATAAAGAAGCAGTAATGAGAGTGAGTTCTCACATATGTGCAGCACACCTCATGCACCAATCACACGCAAGGCACACATTCGACCAATCACGAGCAAAAGCGTGGTTAGCATACACATTCAAAAACAGTAAAAAAATAATTACATCTTAACACATTGAGTTTGCAATTGAAACTGTCAGGTTCATAATGTCGTTAGAAGAGATGTTCGCCTGTGTGTTTGTCATTTTTAAAATTACTAAGTGACTTGACTAGAGAAAACTAGTATATTGTCAATACTAAATTACGAGTGATTTTAACGTATTTAAAAACCCAAAATTTAGACAGCGATTCTAATGCGGTAGCATCCCACCGCTGTCACCAGTTCTGTTACGAGCCGGGGCTGCGGCAAAGCGAGAGTCCGGCGAGAAGGGTATTTCCCAAGGAATACGGTTTATGAGTTTGTTAGTTAGGTACGCGGACGAACCTGATGCGAAATGAGGGAGCCGCTAGGATTGTTGATGGCGAGGACGAACCTGATGCGAAACCAGGGAGCCTCTAGGAATGGAGTCACACGCGGACGAACCTGATGCGAAATCAGGGAGCCGCAGGAGGGTGAAACGTCGTGAACGAACCCGTTACGAAATCGGGGAGTCACTAGGATAGAGTTCACAGACGAATCTGGTGCGAAACCAGGGAGCTGTTAGGAGGTCGGATTATTCACAGACGAACCTGGTGCGAAACCAGGGAGCTGTAGGATACGGACGAACCTGATGCGAAATCAGGGAGCCGTAGGAGGGTAAGGTTTCGCGGACGAACCCGATGCGAAATCGGGGAGCCACTGGGTTGGAGAAGATGCTTTGTTTTGGTTAAAGGGTTGCGAACGAACCTGATGCTTGATCAGGGAGTCGCGGGAAATGTTAGTAATGCCTCGTAACTCTTATTTTATGTTTGATACAACTCGAGCGGTAAAGCTGTACCAGTGGGTGAGTGTTACTAATATTATAAGGATCGCTGGGTAAAGATGGGTTTAACGAATCTACTCGATTTATACGTGAACACCATTCATACAGGGTGTTACTCTACCTATAGTCAATACTTTGGGGGGTGATTCTGTAGGCGAATATATGTCGAAAATCAAGAGTGACGAAATTGCGTTAAATGCTTCGTTTATTAATTATCGATGGTTAAATATTGGCGTCTGGAACGCCTGAATGACGGCAACTCGACGGACAGCGGGCAGCGCGAGGCAGGCCAGCCAAGGTGCGTGCAGTGGCGGCGGACGCGCGACGGATTTACCATGTTGAGCGCATACTTACCCACCTCGTCGAAACTGTGACATACGGTACTTGCGATAATTTATGAAGACACAAACGTTGTACGGCATTAAACCTGCCTACTCGTAAAAATCCACAAGGGCATATCAAAACCCGCCCAACAGGATTCTCAAGTAGGGAGGGCGAATGCCATCGCCTTTGAAAATATTGTCCTCAAAAATCACCCACACGGACACACACGCACCGCGATTGTCCCATCCGCGAATGTTCACTTAACTGCACACACGCACCGCGATTGTCCCATCCGCGAATGTTCACTTAACTGCACACACGCACCGCGATTGTCCCATCCGCGAGTGTTCACTTAATTACACACACACGCACCACGATTAATTTACTCACGAGTGTCCATGCGTTCACGCACAAAATATTGTCTTACAGGAGATGTTCAACGTGACCACCATTCTCCTGGATACACAGTTGCATTCTTCTGCGAAAGTTTTCGCGCACTTGTCGGAAGTCGCCCATCACATTCTGCACTATCCCCGATGTAAACTGGATTCGTTGTTGTAATTCGTCCAGCGTGGCCACGGGCGTTGAATAAACCAAATTCTTCATATGTCCCCAGTAAAAGAAATCAAGGGGATTGAAATCTGGAGACCGAGCAGGCCAAGCGATAGGTCCTTCTCGTCCAATCCACCTATTTCCGAAATATGCATTTAAATGTTGGCGTACTATTACGGCCCAATGTGCTGGTGCACCGTCTTGCATGTACCACATGTCTCTTCGCACAATCAATGGTACGTCTTCTAATAGAGCAGGCAATTGTGTCTGTAGGAATTCTAGATATCCTTGTCCTCCTAAGCGACGAGGGAGAACAACAGGACCAATAATCTTGTCGCCAAGAATTCCTGCCCAAATATTCGTCGAAAATTGGCGCTGGGTATTTATTTCTAACAGCGCGTGTGGGTTTTCTTCTGCCCAGACGTGAGAATTGCGTGTATTAACGCTGCCATTTCGGTTGAAGTTTGCTTCGTCGACAAACAATATCTTCGATAAGAAGCCTTCATCGGCTGTAATCATTTCCATCATCCACGTGCAAAAGTGGAAGCGGTTCTCGAAATCACCCTCTTCTATTTCCTGCACCCGCTGCAAATGATACGGGTACAGTTGATTGTCTTTTAGGATTCTCCAGACAGTGGTACTGCTTACACGTTCCTCTGCCGCGATTCTTCGTGTGCTGGTCGAAGGGTTTTCCTCAATTCGCCGCATCACCCTCTCTTCGAGGTGCGGATCTCGTTGATCACGTCCCCCGAATCTGTTACCCGTAACCGAACCTGTATCGCGTAATCGTTGACACAGTCTGGTAAATATCCTTCTATCGGGCACATTTCTCCTTGGATATTTTTGGCAATAAATGCGAAGTGCTTCAGGAGTACTACCTTTCGCTTCACCGTAGCACATGAGCATATCTGCGAGCTCCATGAACGAATATTGTCCTTCCATCGTAGAAAATTCGTCCGTACGCACCACTTCACACACCACTACACACACCGTCACACACCACACACAGAATAAAGCCTAAAAAAAAAGAAAAGCAATCTAAAAAGCCTAAGCTAAAGCTAAAACGAAAACTGAAACTGAAACTGAAACTAAACCTAAAATTAATCTACAACTCTAACTAAATTCAAAAACGCAGACTGCTTTCTACAATAGAAATACTTCTCGCCGATTGCAGTCTGTGCTCGCGTTGACGACAGTCGTCAAACTGAGGAGACCTTGGTCAAATCCCTGCGCGAAGGAGACGAAAAACGTTACGGATAAACAATCCACATACAATGTATCGCTACATATTCGCCGAGTCGCTCAGGCGATGATACACAGCTTATGCAATAAATTAAATTCTTTTCTCTTCATGGAATCGATAGGTATGGCAGTGACACCAATGAATTCCCTATGTTTTTCCGATAAAAATCGTACCAAATGTAATGTAAATCTGATTACTTTTAACCAAGCTAATTTCACATGAGAATTCGTCGCTTTCTAGTGCGCAACATTGTATGGCTCCCCTGGCTCGAGCGTCGCGGTCGGAGTTCACGAAACTCAGCGAGAAACGGTTTCGTCGGGGGCATTGACTGGCCGTGCGAAACAGCTGTGGTTGATGGGACAATCGCGGTGCGTGTGTGCAGTTAAGTGAACATTCGCGGATGGGACAATCGCGGTGCGTGTGTGTCCGTGTGGGTGATTTTTGAGGGCAATATTTTCAAAGGCGATGGCATTTGCCCTCCCTACTTGAGAATCCTGTTGGGCGGGTTTTGATATGCCCTTGTGGATTTTTACGAGTAGGCAGGTTTAATGCCGTACAACGTTTGTGTCTTCATAAATTATCGCAAGTACCGTATGTCACAGTTTCGACGAGGTGGGTAAGTATGCGCTCAACATGGTAAATCCGTCGCGCGTCCGCCGTCACTGCACGCACCTTGGCTGGCCTGCCTCGCGCTGCCCGCTGTCCGTCGAGTTGCCGTCATTCAGGCGTTCCAGACGCCAATATTTAACCATCGATAATTAATAAACGAAGCATTTAACGCAATTTCGTCACTCTTGATTTTCGACATATATTCGCCTACAGAATCACCCCCCAAAGTATTGACTATAGGTAGAGTAACACCCTGTATATTGAATAATCAATTAAGGTACAAATGTAAGTGTCGCGATGATATAATAAATAAAAGTGGGTAGTTACCACTAGTTTGCACGGTGTTGACGCACTGGCGATGCGGGGACGTACGAGTGGCTATTTCAAAGTGCCAAATAGAATATAAACCGAACTCGCGGATCCTATGAGGTTAACTTTGATTCTGAGGGAGATTTTAGCTCGATCTTAACCAACTCTGTACGAGCGTGACACGACGTTACTCTACGCGTGACTCTATAGCTTTTAACCCCCGAGGGTAGAAACCAAAGGGTTTATATAGTCCCAAAAATGAGTAGGGATTCATTAGGAGTTTCCATATTTGGTAATCCTTCGGGGTCGTCGTCGTGTCACTCTCGTTCCCATGGTCGTGATCCAGATGGTCGAGATCATGACACCCTTAGTGGTGTGTGATAAACAAAAGGCTTTTAGGGCGTTTTCCTTTCGCAGACGCGAGCTCGAAAAATGGTTCAGAGCGTCGTATGGGAAAATTCCACATACGTAACAATAATAATTGAAAAATAATTGAAAAATAATTGTAAAATAATTGAAATATAATTGAAATAGAATTGAAAAAAATATATGAAAAATAATTGAAAAATAATTGAAAATAATTGAAAAATAATTGAAAAATAACTGAAAAATTATTAACAAATAATTGAAAAACAATTGAAAAATAATTGAAAAATAATTGAAAAATAATTGAAAAATATGTGAAAAATATTTGAAAAATAATTGAAAAATAATAAAAAAATAATTGAAAAATAATTGAAAAATAATTGAAATATAATTGAAAAAATTATTGAAAAATTATTGAAAAATAATTGAAAAATAATTTAAAAATAATTTAAAAATAATTGAAAAATAATTGAAAAATAATTGAAAAATAGTTGAAAAATAATTGAACAATAATTGAAATATAGTTGAATAATAATTGAAAAATAATTGAAAAATAATTGATAAATAATTGAAATAGAATTGAAAAAAATGTATGAAAAATAATTGAAAAATAATTGAAAAATAATTGAAAAATAATTGAAAAATAATTGAAAAATTATTGAAAAATAATTGAAAAACAATTGAAAAATACTTGAAAAATAATTGAAAAATAATTGAAAAATTATAGAAAAATAATTGAAAAATAATTGAAAAATAAATGAAAAATAATTGAAAAATAATTGAAAAATAATTGAAAAATAATTGAAATATTATTGAAAAATAATTGAAAAATAATTGAAATAGAATTGAAAAATTATTGAAAAATAATTGAAAAATAAGTGAACAATAATTGAAAAAGAGTTGAATAATAATTGAAAAATAATTGAAAAATAATTGCAAGATAAATGAGAAATATTTGAAAAATAATTGAAATAGAATTTAAAAAAATATATGAAAAATAATTGAAAAATAATTGAAAAATATGTGAAAAATAATTGAAAAATAATTGAAAAATAATTGCAAGATAAATGAGAAATAATTGAAAAATAATTGAAATACAATTTAAAAAAATATAAGAAAAATAATTGAAAAATAATTGACAATAATTGAAAAATAATTGAAAAATAATTGAAAAATAATTGAAAAATAATTGAATAATAATTGAAAAATAATTGAAAAATTATTGAAAAATAATTGAAAAATAATAAAAAAATAATTGAAAAATAATTGAAAAATAATTGAAAAATAATTGAAAAATAATTGAAAAATAATTGAAAAATAATTGAAAAATTTGTGAAAAATAATTGAAAAATTATAGAAAAATAATTGAAAAATAATTGAAAAATAAATGAAAAATAATTGAAAAATAATTGAAAAATAATTGAAATATTATTGAAAAATAATTGAAAAATAAATGAAAAATAGTTGCAAGATAAATGAGAAATAATTGAAAAATAATTGAAATAGAATTTAAAAAAATATATGAAAAATAATTGAAAACTAATTGAAAACAATTGAAAAATAATTGAAAAATAATTGAAAAATAATTGAAAATAATTGAAAAATATGTGAAAAATAATTGAAAAATAATTGAAAAATAATTGCAAGATAAATGAGAAATAATTGAAAAATAATTGAAATTGAATTTAAAAAAATATATGAAAAATAATTGAAAAATAATTGAAAATAATGGAAAAAAAATTGAAAAATATGTGAAAAATAATTGAAAAATAATTGAAAAATAATAAAAAAATAATTGAAAAATAATTGAAAAATAATTGAAAAATAATTGAAAAATAATTGAAAAATAATTGAAAAATAATTGAAAAATAATTGAAAAATATGTGAAAAATAATTGAAAAATAATTGAAAAATAATTGAAAAATAATAAAAAAATAATTGAAAAATAATTGAAAAATAATTGAAAAATAATTGAAAAATAATTAAAAAGTAATAAAAAATAATTGAAAAATAATTGAAAAATAATTGAAAATTAATTGAAAAACAATTGAAAATTACTTGAAAAATAATTGAAAAATAATTGAAAAATGATTGAAAAATAATTGAGAAATAATTAAAAAATAATAAAAAAATAATTGAAAAATAATTGAAAAATAATTGAAATAGAATTTAAAAAAATATATGAAAAATAATTGAAAAATAATTGAAAATAATTGAAAAATAATTGAAAAACAATTGAAAATTACTTGAAAAATAATTGAAAAATAAGTGAACAATAATTGAAAAAGAGTTGAATAATAATTGAAAATATAATTGAAAAATAATTGCAAGATAAATGAGAAATAATTGAAAAATAAATGAAAAATAATTGAAAAATAATTGAAAAATAATTGAAATATTATTGAAAAATAATTGACAAATAATTGAAATAGAATTGCAAAATTATTGAAAAATAATTGAAAAATAAGTGAACAATAATTGAAAAAGAGTTGAATAATAATTGAAAAATAATTGTAAAATAATTGCAAGATAAATGAGAAATAATTGAAAAATAATTGAAATAGAATTTAAAAAAATATATGAAAAATAATTGAAAACTAATTGAAAATAATTGAAAAATAATTGAAAAATAATTGAAAAATAATTGAAAAATAATTGAAAAATATGTGAAAAATAATTGAAAAATAATTGAAAAATAATTGCAAGATAAATGAGAAATAATTGAAAAATAATTGAAATAGAATTTAAAAAAATATATGAAAAATAATTGAAAAATAATTGAAAATAATGGAAAAATAATTGAAAAATATGTGAAAAATAATTGAAAAATAATAAAAAAATAATTTAAAAATAATTTAAAAATAATTTAAAAATAATTTAAAAATTATTGAAAAATTATTGAAAAATAATTGAAAAATAATTGAAAAATAATTGGAAAATAATTGAAAAATAATTGAAAAATAATTGGAAAATAATTGAAAAATAATCGACAATAATTGAAAAATAGTTGAATAATAATTGAAAAATAATTGAAAAATAATTGAAAAATAATTGAAAAATGATTGAAAAATAATTGAAAAATTATTGAAAAATAATTGAAAAACAATTGAAAATAATTGAAAAATAATTGAAAAATTATTAAAAAATAATTGAAAAATAATTTTAAAATAATTGAAAAATAATTGAAAAATAATTGAAATATAATTGAAAAAATTATTGAAAAATTATTGAAAAATAATTGAAAAATAATTTAAAAATAATTGAAAAATAATTGAAAAATAATTGAAAAATAATTGAAAAATAGTTGAAAAATAATTGAACAATAATTGAAATATAGTTGAATAATAATTGAAAAATAATTGAAAAATAATTGATAAATAATTGAAATAGAATTGAAAAAAATGTATGAAAAATAATTGAAAAATAATTGAAAAATAATTGAAAAATAATTGAAAAATAATTGAAAAATTATTGAAAAATAATTGAAAAACAATTGAAAAATACTTGAAAAATAATTGAAAAATAATTGAAAAATTATAGAAAAATAATTGAAAAATAATTGAAAAATAAATGAAAAATAATTGAAAAATAATTGAAAAATAATTGAAAAATAATTGAAATATTATTGAAAAATAATTGAAAAATAATTGAAATAGAATTGAAAAATTATTGAAAAATAATTGAAAAATAAGTGAACAATAATTGAAAAAGAGTTGAATAATAATTGAAAAATAATTGAAAAATAATTGCAAGATAAATGAGAAATAATTGAAAAATAATTGAAATAGAATTTAAAAAAATATATGAAAAATAATTGAAAAATAATTGAAAAATAATTGAAAAATATGTGAAAAATAATTGAAAAATAATTGAAAAATAATTGCAAGATAAATGAGAAATAATTGAAAAATAATTGAAATACAATTTAAAAAAATATAAGAAAAATAATTGAAAAATAATTGACAATAATTGAAAAATAATTGAAAAATAATTGAAAAATAATTGAAAAATAATTGAATAATAATTGAAAAATAATTGAAAAATTATTGAAAAATAATTGAAAAATAATAAAAAAATAATTGAAAAATAATTGAAAAATAATTGAAAAATAATTGAAAAATAATTGAAAAATAATTGAAAAATAATTGAAAAATTTGTGAAAAATAATTGAAAAATTATAGAAAAATAATTGAAAAATAATTGAAAAATAAATGAAAAATAATTGAAAAATAATTGAAAAATAATTGAAATATTATTGAAAAATAATTGAAAAATAATTGAAAAATAATTGCAAGATAAATGAGAAATAATTGAAAAATAATTGAAATAGAATTTAAAAAAATATATGAAAAATAATTGAAAACTAATTGAAAACAATTGAAAAATAATTGAAAAATAATTGAAAAATAATTGAAAATAATTGAAAAATATGTGAAAAATAATTGAAAAATAATTGAAAAATAATTGCAAGATAAATGAGAAATAATTGAAAAATAATTGAAATTGAATTTAAAAAAATATATGAAAAATAATTGAAAAATAATTGAAAATAATGGAAAAAAAATTGAAAAATATGTGAAAAATAATTGAAAAATAATTGAAAAATAATAAAAAAATAATTGAAAAATAATTGAAAAATAATTGAAAAATAAGTGAACAATAATTGAAAAAGAGTTGAATAATAATTGAAAATATAATTGAAAAATAATTGCAAGATAAATGAGAAATAATTGAAAAATAAATGAAAAATAATTGAAAAATAATTGAAAAATAATTGAAATATTATTGAAAAATAATTGAAAAATAATTGAAATAGAATTGCAAAATTATTGAAAAATAATTGAAAAATAAGTGAACAATAATTGAAAAAGAGTTGAATAATAATTGAAAAATAATTGAAAAATAATTGCAAGATAAATGAGAAATAATTGAAAAATAATTGAAATAGAATTTAAAAAAATATATGAAAAATAATTGAAAACTAATTGAAAATAATTGAAAAATAATTGAAAAATAATTGAAAAATAATTGAAAAATAATTGAAAAATATGTGAAAAATAATTGAAAAATAATTGAAAAATAATTGAAAAATAATTGCAAGATAAATGAGAAATAATTGAAAAATAATTGAAATAGAATTTAAAAAAATATATGAAAAATAATTGAAAAATAATTGAAAATAATGGAAAAATAATTGAAAAATATGTGAAAAATAATTGAAAAATAATAAAAAAATAATTTAAAAATAATTTAAAAATAATTGAAAAATAATTTAAAAATTATTGAAAAATTATTGAAAAATAATTGAAAAATAATTGAAAAATAATTGGAAAATAATTGAAAAATAATTGAAAAATAATTGGAAAATAATTGAAAAATAATCGACAATAATTGAAAAATAGTTGAATAATAATTGAAAAATAATTGAAAAATAATTGAAAAATAATTGAAAAATGATTGAAAAATAATTGAAAAATTATTGAAAAATAATTGAAAAACAATTGAAAATAATTGAAAAATAATTGAAAAATTATTAAAAAATAATTGAAAAATAATTTTAAAATAATTGAAAAATAATTGAAAAATAATTGAAAAATAATTGAAAAATAATTGAAAAATAATTGAAAAATAATTGAAAAATATTTGAAAAATAATTGAAAAATAATTGAAAAATTATAGAAAAATAATTCAAAAATAATTGAAAAATAAATGAAAAATATTTGAAAAATAATTGAAAAATAATCGAAAAATAATTGAAAAATAATTGAAATATAATTGAAAAATAATTGAAAAATAATTGTAAAATAGTTTAATAAGAATTGAAAAATAATTTTTTTTTATTTTTTTTTTTAATTGGGCGCTTACCGGGCGCTCAGTCCTGTTGGACCATTGTGCCCGAGCCCTCGCGGGCAGTCCTAGTTCAGAGGGCTTACCGTTAGTCCGGCCTCTCGTGCGAACTCGAGAAGCCCGCTCACGGTCATGTCCTCCAGGTTCGTCGTGCGGAGGAAAGCAGCTCCCAGCAATAGCTGTCTCTGGGCTGCCATGCTCTCGCATTGCGTCATTAGGTGAAACGGCGTTTCGTCGTCCACCCCGCACCTCTGGCAACTTGGTTCCTGCACGATCCCAAGGCGCGCTAGGTGCTTTCTCGTGTGCCAGTGTCCTGTGACCATCCCCACGAGCAGTCGCAACTGCGACCTGTCCAGGCGGCTGAGCGCCGCCCCTATCTTTTTCGAAGGCCGCTTCAGTAGAGCCTTCGCGTGTCCCATCTGCTGGGTCCGCTCCCAGAGTTGTCCGAGTTGCTGTCTAATCCAGCACCTCGTCCATTCCTTCACGGTTCCCATGGAGACACCTAAGGTGCAGGACGGGTCCCGATTAGGTTTACGCGCCCCTTCTCGAGCCCTGTCGTTTGCCCCTTCGTTTCCCTTGACTCCGGCGTGTCCCGGGACCCATAGTAGACTGACACGGTTGTTATTTGCCAGTTGCGTCAGTGTGTCTACGCAGTCTAGTACCAGACTGGATCTCACCACTGTATTGTGCAGAGATCCAAGTGCGGCCCGGCTGTCGCTGCAGATATAGATATGTTTGCCCTCATAGCCCTTGTCCAGATTCAATCTGGCACAGGTCCTGATAGCTTGCACCTCCGCCTGAAAAACCGATACGTGTGGGCCCAGGGCGATGGACCTTTCCACCCTGGGCCTCTCCCCCCATATCCCGGCTCCGGTTCCGGTTTTGGTCTTGGAGCCATCTGTGTACCAGATGAGCCCCCCCGGAGAGAATAGCTCCTTCTCGTTCTCTTCCCAGTCCCTCCTGCTTGGAAAGCGAACGACGAAGTTATGTTGGAAGCGGTAGGCTGGGTCACATTGGTCCCCCCCGCAGTCCAGGGCCTCATGCGAGTCCCTTACGTCCTGCAGGATCGCCGCGTGCCCGTTCCCTGCGCCTTTCCATCTTCCCGCGAAGTGTATCCTCAGGGCAGCTTTCCTAGCCCCGGCCTCCGCAGCCAGTGCGGTGGCGCCAGGTCCAGCAAGACCCCCATCGCCAGGGTAGGCGTGGTGGGGAACGCCCCCGTTATCCCCAGCAACGCCAAGCGATACACCTTGCTCAATGTCCTCCTGTGGATGTCCCTCCTCATGGAGGTCCACCATACCACTGAGGCGTATATCAATTGGGGTTCCAGGATGGCCGTATAGATCCATTTAACCACCCATGGTTTTAACCCCCATGTGCTGCCGAACATTCTTCTGCAGGCCCAGTAGGTGACGAGCGCCTTCTGAGTCTGCTTCGCGATGTGGCTTTTCCACGTGAGCTTCTTATCTAGGGTCACTCCCAGATATTTCACCTCCGAGGAGGTGTGGAGCTCCGCTCCGAAGATTGAGGGGGCCTTAAACTTTAGGTTCCGCTTCCTCGTGAACAGTACCATCTCCGTCTTGCACGGATTTACCCTTAGGTTTTGGTTTTGGCACCATTCCTGAACCAGTGTGAGCGCCTTCTGCATTCTCCTGGCCATGCACGTCGGGCTCGTGCCTCTGACTGCGATCACTATGTCGTCAGCACAGCCCTGTACTATTACACCTTCTTCTCCGAGCCCACGCAGTAGCTCGTCCACCACCAGGGTCCACAGCAGTGGGGAGAGAACTCCCCCTTGCGGGCAGCCCCTGTCGGCTCGAGCCCTTATCGTGGTCCCTTCCCAGCTGGCCATCACGGCTCTAGTCCGAAGCATGTTTCGGATCCACCTTCTGATCGAGTCTTCGACCTTGAAGCTGTCTAGGGCCCTGCTTATGGCATCTAAGGATGTGTTGTCAAACGCTCCTTCGATGTCCAAGAATACGCTCAGGACCGACTGTTTCCGCTCCAGTGCCCCCTCTACCACCCCTACCAGGTGGTGGAGCGCCGTCTCCACGGATCTGCCGGCCTGATACGCGTGTTGGGAGATTTGTACTGGTCTTTCCACCAGCGCATGTTCCCTGATGTGTCTATCCACCAGCCTTTCCAGCGTCTTCAGAAGGAAGGACGTTAGGCAGATAGGCCTGAAGGATTTGGCAGAGTCGTAGTCCTTCTTCCCAGGTTTGGGTATGAATACGACTCTAGCCGTTCTCCATGTTTTGGGTATATACCCCAGGGCAAGACAGGATTTAAAGATAAGGTCCAGTCGTTTGATCAGGTCCTCCCCCCCTTCCTGTAGAAGAGCGGGGAAGATCCCGTCCACTCCCGGACTCTTAAATCTCTTAAATGAGTTTATGGCCCATCTGATCCTGTCTCGGTTTACTACCCTGGAGGCCATCCCCCAGTCCTTCGGTCCCTCTTTCTCAGGGTCCAGCTCTTCTGTCGGCTGCCCCTGTTGAAAGAGCCCCGAGCCCGGGAAATGAACCTCTATCAGGTGTTCTAAGATTTGTTGTCGGTCCTCTAGATACCTCCCGTCCGGGAGTCTGAGTCCGTTCAGTTTTTCAGAAGGCCCGGATGCGAAGACCTTTCGAAGCCTGGCCACTAGTGGTAGGGCCTCGGCTTCTTGGCAGAATTCCCTCCAGGTCTTCCTTTTTGATGCTCTAATGAGCTTCTTGTAGGATCTGTGGGCTTCCCTGTAGTTTTCCCATTCGATCCTCGTGTTCCGCCTCATGGCTCTGTTTAGCAGCTTCCGGGCTCTGGTCCTGTGCCTGCTCAGCTCCTGGTTCCACCAGGGTACCCGTTTGCTGCTCTTCCTTTGCTTGGCCGGGCACGACGTTTCATACGTTTGGGTGATCGCAAGCTGCAGTTCCTCAGCCGCCCGCTCGATCCCCCCACCCGTTTTCGGGCGTCCGCAGTTCCCCCCGAGCCTTCTTTCTAGCCCCTCTTTGTAGAGTTGCCAGTCGGTGGCCCTGGGGTTCCTGTAGACTTCCGTGGGTTCGCGGTTCGCGTCTCCCGCCAGTTTGAATTCGATTAGCCTGTGGTCTGAGAGAGTTACCTCTTCCGCCACTTGCCAATCCTTAATAGCCTGAGCCACCTTCTTGGAGCCCAGCGTGATATCGATTACCTCCTGCCTTCTGGTGGTAACGAATGTGGGTTTGGAGCCCCGATTTAGGATCTCCAGTTCCGTGGTTGAGAGGTATTCAAGTAAGCTCGTCCCTCTCCGGTTGATATCGGTACTGCCCCATATGATGTGATGGGCGTTAGCGTCGCATCCCACCACCAGTTGCAGCCCCCTATTTTTACATGCCTCCATCAGTACTCTGAGTTCCCTCGTTGGGGGGGGCTCCTCAGAGTCGTATGGTAGGTATGCTGAGCAGACCACGATCTTTTCCGTGTTCCCACCCATTTTTGACTCTATTAGGACAGCTGTTAGGTCCCTAGTGCAGAATTCTCCCAGCCTCAAGGCGTTTAGTCTTTTACTCGCGTAGACGCATGCCCTTGGGCCGGGGTCACCGGGCCCGTGTATTACCGTGCCCAGTTTCGCGTTCAGTCCTCCTACTCGACCCCTGGTTAGCCAGGGTTCCTGTATGAGTACTATATCTGTTTGCTGCCCCACTATGCGGCGATCGAGTAAGTCCGTCGCCGCTTTGCAGTGCTGCAGATTAATCTGCGAGATGCTGATGCATCCTGCAGCCATCTTGACTGCAGTATTGCTCGCTCTCGCACGTGTTCCGGGGGATGTAGTATGTCCCGCGTTGCGGTCCACTACTACTTCCCCCTCCTCTTTACCGTGGTGGTAGCCTTGCTCTCCACCTCGGCGATCTTTAGGAAGTGGGACCTCAGTGACCCAGAGGCGGTGGTACCTTGTACCCCTCCCCTGGTCCCCGAGTTCCCAGCCCTACCCAGTCCCACGGCCTTCAGAGGTCTCCCCCTCTTACCGCGGGTAGGCATAATTGCCTTCTTCGTGGGGGGTCGGTCCCCCCCCCGTGGGTGCGCCCGAGGTTTCTTCCCCGGTCGCCACCAACGTGGGTCCGTCCCTTCCCTCCACTGTTTGGGGTTGGTCTTGAGGGGCCGGATCGGCGCCGGCGCTGGGAATCTCCCTCGCGCTTAAGGCCTCCCCCGCTCCTTCCGGCCCGTCCCCTGCCCTGACCTGGGGTGTCGTTGCTGCCGCCCCTCGCGCCGCTCCCGGTTTCCCGCCCCCCACGCCGGTCCGGGCCGGGAACTCCCTAAGGAGCGCCCTGCCCAGCCCCACGTGGACGACGAAGCCCCGCTTGCTGAGCGCTTTGTGCGACTCCGCATCCACCCCCAGAATCAGGTGCACGGATCGTTCCGCCTCCCTTCTGCCCCACACCCTCCATAGTTGGGTGCGGAGGTCCGGGTTCTGCCGACCGATCCGCTGCAATATGACGTCCGTCTTCTCCGGGGGTCCGGGGATGACGGTCGCCATCTTCCGAAGCCTGGGTAGGCACTCTCTCTCCATTATCTGGAGAGATGCGCCCTCCCAGGGCTTCAGGTTATTCGCCGCTTCTTTGAGCCAATGTTTGGCAGCGGCGTCCGTGCAGGTTATCCAGAGGATGCCCTGCACGAACCTGCACTCTTCGAAGCGGGGGACCGCCATTCCTTTCGGGATGGCGTCCATCGCTTCTCCGAGCCCTCTCATCACCAGATCCCCCTGCTCCGGTGTTAGCGTGGATTCGGGGTAGTCAGATGGTGCTATCGCCATCTTCCTACCCCCCACCAGCGCCTCCTTGAAGCTAGAGGGCTCTGGGAAGATGTTTCCCTTTCTTTTTGCAGGGTGTTCGGGGGTCGATCCGTCGGTCTGTCGGGCCCTTTTCAGGCCCTTGTTTGCCCGTCATGCGGGCCCACCTCCCCCTGCGCTGTCTTTTCGGAGGTCGGCGATCCCGCTTGGGTCGCCTCCAAGGTGGTCCCGAGTAAAGCCAGTTTGGCTTTCCGAGCCCTCCTTTTTGCCGCCCCGCTGCGGGTCGCCTTCCTCTTCTTGGATGGAGTGTCGGGCGCGGCTTCGGCGTTGTCGCCGTTGTCCTCGCCCGTCCTCCGTGTGGTAGCGTCCGTCACCGAGAGCCCAGTTTCGACCGCCGCGGCTAGCGCCACGTCAGTCTCCGCCGGTCCCTCCATGGTGGCTTCCGCCGTGTATACGGGAGATGTTCCCTCTTTCGAGGGCCCTTCTCCCGCTGTAATTGTTGGGGTGGTGTTAAAAAATTCCATGCAGTTCCCACGAGTGTGCAGGAAATATACGGTCCACCCCCACAGAGCCTGCTATGTGGGGGTAAGGCTAAATACAATGGGGGGTCGCCTGGTACCCCAAGGGCATCGTTCGAGGCACCGTACCCCGGTACCATTCATCCCTCGGCACGATAGCTTCCACCTTGGATTGGGGAGTTGGTCCACGACAGGGCCTTCGCTTGCCACGCGAGGTTGTTAGGCCTCGGGGTTCGCTTATAGCACCCGCTAACCGTCACGCTCCCCGACCCTCCCTTTCACCTCGGCCCGGTCACCGTATGGTGATCCAGTCCTCGGCGATCGGAGGAACCGCTTCACGTTCTGGTCGTTCTCCTATCCGCCACCTGGAGACGCGCTCGGTTGGTGCTCAACCTAAATCGACACGGGCCGATTTAGTCCCCCGCTCCCCTTTACGGGGGTAGGGGGACAGCCGAGGAAAAATAATTGAATAATAATTGAAAAATAATTGAAAAATAATTGAAAAATAATTAAAAAATTATTGAAAAATAATTGAAAAATTATTGAAAAATAATTGAAAAACAATTGAAAATAATTGAAAAATAATTGAAAAATGATTGAAAAATAATTGAAAAATTATTGAAAAATAATTGAAAAACAATTGAAAATAATTGGAAAATAATTGAAAAATTATTAAAAAATAATTGAAAAATAATTTTAAAATAATTGAAAAATAATTGAAAAATAATTGAAAAATAATTGAAAAATAATTGAAAAATAATTGAAAAATAATTGAAAAATAATTGAAAAATAATTGAAAAATAATTGAAAAATAATTGAAAAATAATTGAAAAATAATTGAAAAATAATTGAAAAATAATTGAAAAATAATTGAAAAATAATTGAAAAATTATAGAAAAATAATTGAAAAATAATTGAAAAATAAATGAAAAATAATTGAAAAATAATTGAAAAATAATTGAAATATTATTGAAAAATAATTGAAAAATATTTGAAATAGAATTGAAAAATTATTGAAAAATAATTGAAAAATAAGTGAACAATAATTGAAAAAGAGTTGAATAATAATTGAAAAATAATTGAAAAATAATTGCAAGATAAATGAGAAATAATTGAAAAATAATTGAAATAGAATTTAAAAAAATATATGAAAAATAATTGAAAAATAATTGAAAATAATTGAAAAGTAATTGAAAAATAATTGAAAAATAATCGAAAAATAATTGAAAAATAATTGAAATATAATTGAAAAATAATTGAAAAATAATTGTAAAATAGTTTAATAAGAATTGAAAAATAATTTAAATAGAATTTAAAAAAATATACGAAAAATAACTGAAAAATAATTGAAAATAATTGAAAAATAATTGAAAAACAATTGAAAATTACTTGAAAAATAATTGAAAAATAATTGGAAAATAATTGAAAAATAATTGAAAAATAATTGAAAAATAATTGAAAAATAATTGAAAAATAATTGAAAAATATGTGAAAAATAATTGAAAAATATGTGAAAAATAATTGTGAAATAATTGAAAAATAATAAAAAAATAATTGAAAAATAATTAAAAAATAATTGAAAAATAATTGAAAAATAATTGAAAAATAATTAAAAAAAAAAAAAAATTGAAAAATAATTGAAAAATAATTGAAAAATAATTAAAAAAAAAAAAATTGAAAAATAATTGAAAAATAATTGAAATAGAATTTAAAAAAATATAGGAAAAATAATTGAAAAATAATTGAAAATAATTGAAAAATAATTGAAAAACAATTGAAAATTACTTGAAAAATAATTGAAAAATAATTGAAAAATTATTGAAAAATAATTGAGAAATAATTAAAAAATAATAAAAAAATAATTGAAAAATAATTGAAATAGAATTTAAAAAAATATATGAAAAATAATTGAAAAATAATTGAAAATAATTGAAAAATAATTGAAAAACAATTGAAAATTACTTGATAAATAATTGAAAAATAATTGAAAAATTATTGAAAAATAATTGAAAAATAATTGAAAAATAATTGAAAAATAATTGAATAATAATTGAAAAATAATTGAAAAATTATTGAAAAATAATTGAAAAATAAGTGAACAATAATTGAAAAAGAGTTGAATAATAATTGAAAAATAATTGAAAAATAATTGCAAGGTAAATGAGAAATAATTGAAAAATAAATGAAAAATAATTGAAAAATAATTGAAAAATAATAGAAAAACAATTGAAAATAATTGAAAAATAATTGATAAATTATTAAAAAATAATTGAAAAATAATTTTAAAATAATTGAAAAATAATTGAAAAATAATTGAAAAATAATTGAAAAATAATTGAAAAATAATTGAAAAATAATTGAAAAATAATTGAAAAATAATTGAAAAATAATTGAAAAATAATTGAAAAATAATTGAAAAATAATTGAAAAATATTTGAAAAATAATTGAAAAATTATAGAAAAATAATTGAAAAATAATTGAAAAATAAATGAAAAATAATTGAAAAATAATTGAAAAATAATTGAAATATTATTGAAAAATAATTGAAAAATAATTGAAATAGAATTGAAAAATTATTGAAAAATAATTGAAAAATAAGTGAACAATAATTGAAAAAGAGTTGAATAATAATTGAAAAATAATTGAAAAATAATTGCAAGATAAATGAGAAATAATTGAAAAATAATTGAAATAGAATTTAAAAAAATATATGAAAAATAATTGAAAACTAATTGAAAACAATTGAAAAATAATTGAAAAATAATTGAAAAATAATTGAAAAATAATTGAAAAATATGTGAAAAATAATTGAAAAATAATTGAAAAATAATTGCAAGATAAATGAGAAATAATTGAAAAATAATTGCAAGATAAATGAGAAATAATTGAAAAATAATTGAAAATAATGGAAAAATAATTGAAAAATATGTGAAAAATAATTGAAAAATAATTGAATAATAATTTTAAAAATAATTGAAAAATAATTGAAAAACAATTGAAAATTACTTGATTAATAATTGAAAAATAATTGAAAAATTATTGAAAAATAATTGAAAAATAATTGAAAAATAATTGAAAAATAATTGAACAATAATTGAAAAAGAGTTGAATAATAATTGAAAAATAATTGAAAAATAATTGCAAGGTAAATGAGAAATAATTGAAAAATAAATGAAAAATAATTGAAAAATAATTGAAAAATAATAGAAAAACAATTGAAAATAATTGAAAAATAATTGATAAATTATTAAAAAATAATTGAAAAATAATTTTAAAATAATTGAAAAATAATTGAAAAATAATTGAAAAATAATTGAAAAATAATTGAAAAATAATTGAAAAATAATTGAAAAATAATTGAAAAATAATTGAAAAATAATTGAAAAATAATTGAAAAATAATTGAAAAATAATTGAAAAATATTTGAAAAATAATTGAAAAATTATAGAAAAATAATTGAAAAATAATTGAAAAATAAATGAAAAATAATTGAAAAATAATTGAAAAATAATTGAAATATTATTGAAAAATAATTGAAAAATAATTGAAATAGAATTGAAAAATTATTGAAAAATAATTGAAAAATAAGTGAACAATAATTGAAAAAGAGTTGAATAATAATTGAAAAATAATTGAAAAATAATTGCAAGATAAATGAGAAATAATTGAAAAATAATTGAAATAGAATTTAAAAAAATATATGAAAAATAATTGAAAACTAATTGAAAACAATTGAAAAATAATTGAAAAATAATTGAAAAATAATTGAAAAATAATTGAAAAATATGTGAAAAATAATTGAAAAATAATTGAAAAATAATTGCAAGATAAATGAGAAATAATTGAAAAATAATTGCAAGATAAATGAGAAATAATTGAAAAATAATTGAAAATAATGGAAAAATAATTGAAAAATATGTGAAAAATAATTGAAAAATAATTGAATAATAATTTTAAAAATAATTGAAAAATAATTGAAAAATAATTGAAAAATAATTGAAAAATTATTGAAAAATTATTGAAAAATAATTAAAAAATAATAAAAAAATAATTGAAAAATAATTGAAAAATAATTGAAAAATAATTGAAAAATAATTGAAAAATAATTGAAAAATAATTGAAAAATAATGGAAAAATAATTGAGCAATAATTGAAAAATATGTGAAAAATAATTGAAAAATAATTGAAAAATAATTGCAAGATAAATGAGAAATAATTGAAAAATAATTGAAAATAATGGAAAAATAATTGAAAATAATGGAAAAATAATTGAAAATAATGGAAAAATAATTGAAAAATATGTGAAAAATAATTGAAAAATAATTGAATAATAATTGAAAAATAACTGAAAAATAATTGAAAAATAATTGAAAAATAATTGAAAAATTATTGAAAAATTATTGAAAAATAATTAAAAAATAATAAAAAAATAATTGAAAAATAATTGAAAAATAATTGAAAAATAATTGAAAAATATGTGAAAAATAATTGAAAAATAATTGAAAAATAATTGCAAGATAAATGAAAAATAATTGAAAAATAATTGAAAATAATGGAAAAATAATTGAAAAAAATGTGAAAAATAATTGAAAAATAATTGAATAATAATTTTAAAAATAATTGAAAAATAATTGAAAAATAATTGAACAATAATTGAAAAATTATTGAAAAATTATTGAAAAATAATTAAAAAATAATAAAAAAATAATTGAAAAATAATTGAAAAATAATTGAAAAATAATTGAAAAATAATTGAAAAATAATTGAAAAATAATTGAAAAATAATGGAAAAATAATTGAGCAATAATTGAAAAATATGTGAAAAATAATTGAAAAATAATTGAAAAATAATTGCAAGATAAATGAGAAATAATTGAAAAATAATTGAAAATAATGGAAAAATAATTGAAAATAATGGAAAAATAATTGAAAAATATGTGAAAAATAATTGAAAAATAATTGAATAATAATTGAAAAATAACTGAAAAATAATTGAAAAATTATTGAAAAATAATTGAAAAATTATTGAAAAATTATTGAAAAATAATTAAAAAATAATAAAAAAATAATTGAAAAATAATTGAAAAATAATTGAAAAATATGTGAAAAATAATTGAAAAATAATTGAATAATAATTGAAAAATAATTGAAAAATAATTGAAAAATAATTGAAAAATAATTGAAAAATTATTGAAAAATTATTGAAAAATAATTAAAAAATAATAAAAAAATAATTGAAAAATAATTGAAAAATAATTGAAAAATAATTGAAAAATAATTGAAAAATAATTGAAAAATAATGGAAAAATAATTGAGCAATAATTGAAAAATAGTTGAATAATAATTGAAAAATAATTGAAAAAGAGTTGAATAATAATTGAAAAATAATTGAAAAATAATTGCAATATAAATGAGAAATAATTGAAAAATAATTGAAATAGAATTTAAAAAAATATATGAAAAATAATTTAAAAATAATTTAAAATAATTGAAAATAATTGAAAAATATGTGAAAAATAATAAAAAAATAATTTAAAAATAATTGAAAAATAATTGAAAAATAATTGAAAAATAATTGAAAAATAATTGCAAAATAATTGAAAAATAATTGAAAAATAATTGAAAAATAATTAAAAAATAATAAAAAAATAATTGAAAAATAATTGAAAAATAATTGAATGAAAATTGAAAAATAATTTAAATATAATTGAAAAATAATTGAAAAATAATTGAAAAATAAATGAGAAATAATTGAAAAATAATTGAAATAGAATTGAAAAAAATATATGAAAAATAATGGAAAAATAATTGAAAAATATGTTACGTATGTGGAATTTTCCCATACGCTGCTCTCAAGCATTTTTTCGAGCTCGCGTCTGCGAAGGGAAAACGCCCTAAAATCCTTTCGTTTATCAAACACACTAAGGGGGGTCATGATCTCGGCCATCTGGATCACGACCATGGGAACGGGAGTGACACCACGACGACCCCGAAGGATTTCCTTATATGGAAATTTCTAATGCATCCCCACTCATTTCTGGGACTATATAAACCCTTTGGTTTCTACCCTCGTTGGTTAAAAGCTATAGAGTTACGCGTAAAGTCACGTCGTGTCACGCTCGTACAGAGTTGGTTATATTCAGTAAGATCAAGCTAAGGTCCCTGTCAGAATCAATAGTTAACCTCATAGAATCCGCGAGTTCGGTTTATATTCTATTTGGCATATTGTAATAGCCACTCTTACGCCCCGCATCGCCAGTGCGTCAACACCGTGCAATTAGTGGTAACATACACACTTTATTTAATTACTAAATCGCGACACTTACATTTGTACAATAACCAAGTATTGAATATACGAATGGTGTTACGTGTAAATTGAGTAGATTCGTTAAACCCATCTCTTACCCAGCGATCCTTATAATATTAGTAGTATTCACCCACCGATACAACTTTACCGCTCGAGTTGTATCAATTTTAATTAAGAGTTACGAGGCTTTACTAACATTTCCCGCGACTCCCTGATTTCGCATCGGGTTCGTTCGCAACCCTTCAACCAAAACAAGGAATCTTCTCCAACCCAGCGGCTCCCCGATTTAGCATCGGGTTCATCCACGAAACATCACCCTCCTACGGCTCCCTGATTTCGCATCAGGTTCGTCCGTATCCTACAGCTCCCTGATTTCGCATCAGGTTCGTCTGTAAATCTACCAACTTCCGAACAGCTCCCTGGTCTCGCACCAGGTTCGTCTGTGAATAATCCAACCTCCTAACAGCTCCCTGGTGTCGCACCAGGTTCGTCTGTGAACTTCATCCTAGTGACTCCCCGATTTCGCATCGGGTTCGTTCACGACGTATCACCCTCCTGCGGCTCCCTGATTATTAAAATCAGGTTCGTCCGCGTTTGACTCCATTCCCAGAGGCTCCCTGATTTCGCATCAGGTTCGTCCTCGCCGTCAATAATCCTAGCGGCTCCCTGATTTCGCATCAGGTTCGTCCTCGCCGTCAATAATCCTAGCGGCTCCCTGATTTCGCATCAGGTTCGTCCGCGCTCCTAACTAACAAACTCATAAACCGTATTCCTTGGGAAATACCCTTCTCGCCGGCCTCTCGCGTTGACGCAGCCCCGGCTCGTAACATATTTTTCAATTATTTTTCAATTATTTTTCAATTATTTTTCAATTATTTTTCAATTATTTTTCAACTATTTTTCAATTATTTTTCAATTATTTTTCAATTATTTTTCAACCATTTTTCAATTATTTTTCAATTATTTTTCAATTATTTTTCAATTATTTTTCAATTATTTTAAAACTATTGTTCAATTATTTTTCAATTATTTTTCAATTATTTTTCAATTATTTTTCAATTATTTTTCAATTATTTTTCAATTATTTTTCAATTATTTTTCAATTATTTTTCAATTATTTTTCAATTATTTTTCAATTATTTTTCAATTATTTTTCAATTATTTTTCAATTATTTTTCAATTATTTTTCAATTATTTTTCAATTATTTTTCAATTATTTTTCAATTATTTTTCAATTATTTTTCAATTATTTTTCAATAATTTTTCAATAATTTTTCAATTATTTTTCAATTATTTTTCAATTATTTTTCAATTATTTTTCAATTATTTTCCAATTATTTTTCAACTATTTTTCAATTATTTTTCAATTATTTTTCAATTATTTTTCAATTATTTTTCAATTATTTTTCAATTATTTTTCAATTATTTTTCAATTATTTTTAAATTATTTTTAAACTATTTTTCAATTATTTTTCAACCATTTTTCAATTATTTTTCAATTATTTTTCAATTCTTTTTCAATTAGTTTTCAATTATTTTTCAATTATTTTTCAATTATTTTTCAATTACTTTTCAATTATTTTTCAATTAGTTTTCAATTATTTTTCAATTATTTTTCAATTATTTTTCAATTATTTTTCAATTATTTTTCAATTGTTTTTAAATTATTTTTAAATTATTTTTAAACTATTTCTCAATTATTTTTCAATTATTTTTCAATTATTTTTCAATTATTTTTCAATTATTTTTCAATTATTTTTCAATTATTTTTCAATTATTTTTCAATTATTTTTCAATTATTTTTCAATTATTTTAAAATTATTTTCAAACTATTTTTCAATTATTTTTCAATTATTTTTCAATTATTTTTCAATTATTTTTAAATTATTTTTAAATTATTTTTAAATTATTTTTAAATTATTTTTAAAATATTTTTCAATAATTTATTAAATTATTTTTCAATAATTTATTAAATTATTTTTCAATAATTTTTAAATTATTTTTCAATAATTTTTCAATTATTTTTCAATAATTTTTCAATTATTTTTCAATTATTTTTCAATTATTTTTCAATTATTTTTCAATTATTTTTCAATTATTTTCCAATTAATTTTCAATTATTTTTCAATTATTTTTCAATTATTTTTCAATTATTTTTCAATTATTTTCCAATTAATTTTCAATTATTTTTCAATTATTTTTCAATTATTTTTCAATTATTTTTCAATTATTTTTCAATTATTTTTCAATTATTTTTCAATTATTTTTCAATTATTTTTCAATTATTTTTCAACCATTTTTCATTTATTTTTCAATTATTTTTCAATTATTTTTCAATTATTTTTCAATTATTTTTAAACTATTTTTCAATTATTTTTCAATTATTTTTCAAATATTCTTCAATTATTTTTCAATTATTTTTCAATTATATTTCAATTATTTTTCAACTCTTCTTCAATTATTTTTCAATTATTTTTCAATTATATTTCAATTATTTTTCAATTATTTTTCAATTAGTTTTCAATTATTTTTCAATTATTTTTCAATTATTTTTCAATTATTTTTCAATTATTTTTCAATTATTTTTCACCTATTCTTTAATTATTTTTCAATTATTATTCAATTATTTTTCAATTAGTTTTCAATTATTTTTCAATTATTTTCAATTATTTTTCAATTATGTTTCAATTATTTTTCGTATTATTCTTATATTATTCTAATATTATTTTTCAATTATTTTTCAATTATTTTTCAATTATTTTTCAATTGTTTTCAATTATTTTTCAATTATTTTTCAATTATTTTTTAACTATTTTTCAATTATTTTTCAATTATTTTTCAATTATTTTTCAATTATTTTTCAAATATTTTTAATTATTTTTCAACTATTTTTCAATTATTTTTCAATTATTTTTCAATTATTTTTCAATTATTTTTCAATTATTTTTCAATTATATTTTAACTATTTTTTAATTATTTTTCATTTATTTTTCTATTATTTTTCAATTATTTTTCAATTATTCTTCAATTATTTTTCAATTATTTTTCAATTATTTATCAATTATTTTTCAACTATTTTTCAATTATTTTTCAATTATTTTTCAATTGTTTTTCAATCATTTTTCAATTATTTTTCAACTATTCTTCAATTATTTTGCAATTATTTTTCAATTATTTTTCAATTATTTTTCAATTATTTTTCAATTATTTTTCAATTATTTTTCAATTATTTTTCAATTATTTTTCAATTATTTTTCAATTATTTTTCAATTATTTTTCAACTATTCTTAAATTATTTTTCAATTATTTTTCAATTATTTTTCATTTAGTTTTCAATTATTTTTCAATTATTTTTCAATTATTTTTCAATTATTTTTCAATTATTTTTCAATTATTTTTCAATTTTTTTCAATTATTTTTCAATTATTTTTCAATTATTTTTCAATTATTTTTCAATTATTTTTCACTTATTTTTCAATTAGTTTTCATTTATTTTTCACTTATTTTTCAATCATTTTTCAATTATTTTTCAATTATTTTTCAATTATTTTTCAATTATTTTTCAATTATTTTTCAATTATTTTTCAATTATTTTTCAATTATTTTTCACTTATTTTTCAAACGTTTTTCAATTATTTCTCAATTATTTTTCAATTATTTTTCAATTATTTTTCAATTATTTTTCAATTATTTTTCAACTATTTTTCAATTACTTTTCAATTATTTTTCAATTATTTTTCAATTATTTTTCAATTATTTTTCTATTATTTTTCAATTATTTTTCAATTATTTTTCAACTATTTTTCAATTATTTTTCAATTATTTTTCAATTATTTTTCAATTATTTTTCAATTATTTTTCAATTATTTTTCAATTATTTTTCAATTATTTTTCAATTATTTTTCACTTATTTTTCAAATGTTTTTCAATTATTTTTCAATTATTTTCCAATTATTTTTCAATTATTTTTCAATTATTTTTCAATTATTTTTCAATTATTTTTCAATTTTTTTCAATTATTTTTCAATTCTTTTTCAATTCTTTTTCAACTATTCTTCAATTATTTTTAAACTATTTTTCAATTATTTTTCAATTATTTTTCAATTATTTTTCAATTTTTTCAATTTTTTTCAATTATTTTTCAATTTTTTTTCAATTATTTTTCAATTATTTTTCAATTATTTTTCAATTAGTTTACAATTATTTTTCAATTATTTATCAATTATGTTCCAACTATTCTTCAATTATTTTTCAATTATTTTTCAATTATTTTTCAATTATTTTTCAATTATTTTTCAATTATTTTTCAATTTTTTTCAATTATTTTTCAATTATTTTTCAATTATTTTTCTATTATTTTTCAATTATTTTTCAATTATTTTTCAATTATTTTTCAATTGTTTTTCAATTATTTTTCAATTATGTTTCAATTATTTTTCGTATTATTCTTATATTATTTTTCAATTATTTTTCGTATTATTCTTATATTATTTTTCAATTATTTTTCAATTATTTTTCAATTATTTTTCAATTATTTTGCAATTATTTTTCAATTATTTTTCAATTATTTTTCAATTATTTTTCAATTATTTTTCAATTGTTTTTCAATTATTTTTCAATTATTTTTCAATTATTTTTCAACTATTTTTCAATTATTTTTCAACTATTTTTCAATTATTTTTCAATTATATTTCAATTATTTTTCAATTATTTTTCAATTATTTTTCAATTATTTTTTAATTATTTTTCAACTATTTTTCAATTATTTTTCAATTATTTTTCAATTATTTTTCAATTATTTTTCAATTATTTTTCAATTATTTTTCAATTATTTTTCAATTTTTTTCAATTATTTTTCAATTATTTTTCAATTATTTTTCAATTATTTTTCAATTATTTTTCAATTATTTTTCAATTATTTTTCAATTGTTTTTCAATTATTTTTCAATTATGTTTCAATTATTTTTCGTATTATTCTTATATTATTTTTCAATTATTTTTCGTATTATTTTTCAATTATTTTTCAATTATTTTTCAATTATTTTTCAATTATTTTTCAATTATTTTTCAATTATTTTTCAATTATTTTTCAATTATTTTTCAATTATTTTTCAATTATTTTTCAATTATTTTAAAACTATTTTTAAATTATTTTTCAATTATTTTTCAATTATTATTATCCAATTATTTTTAAATTATTTTTCAATTATTTTTCAATTATTTTCCAATTATATTTCAATTATTTTTCAATTATTTTTCACTTATTTTTCAATCATTTTGAAATTATTTTGTAATTATTTTTCAATTATTTTTCAATTATTTTTCAATTATTTTTCAATTATTTTTCAATTATTTTTCAATTATTTTTCAATTATTTTTCAATTATTTTTCAATTATTTTTCAATTATTTTTCAATTATTTTTCAATTATTTTTCAATTATTTTTCAATCATTTTTCTGTGATGTCCCACCAAATTTTCGCGCAATATTATCTTAAAGATAAAAGCTTACTATCAAAATCACTCCACCAAAGCTCCTCAAAATCAACCATTTAACCCTTTGTCCCCGACCACTGACCGCCTTGACGATGTACCTTAGCGGTCCCCATCTCATGACGATTGGTACGAAACCTCCTTCAATTATTCGCCCTACGAGGCACAAACTCCCCCTATTACAAAATCTAAGCAAGTCCCTCGTCCCAAAAACCTCCTAAATCGAGACCACGTCTCACCCCTCCCCTAAGACCCTCCAAATCAAAACCACGATCACCCCTTTCCCATTAAAACTCTTAAAATCCATCCAAGGAGGCGAGCATCTCCAAACCACGTGTATAAAAACCCCGGAAGACAAAATTCCCTTGTCTTCCAATTCTAAATATAGACCGACCTTTGGTCCTTGCAAAAACCCCGGAAATGCTACCGCGGCACGTGTCAATATAGGCCAAGGTTGCATACTGCAACCGCCCTTCGCCCCTAACAATCTTTTGATTTTACATAAATACGAGGACCCAAGAGGTCCTCGTCCTCTTCTACGGAAACTTTTCGACACGCTCTTCTACGGAAACCACTCCCGCGAAGTGTTACGTTGCTTTTGATATTTCTACTGTGTTAGCTTACTGCATCATTACAATCAGTGTTCTACGAAACGATTATCTACGCCAGCTACTGTAAGCTATTATCATTATTATTAATAACATTGTATATCACCCACATCCCATATTACTATTCTTATTTGCTTTTCGTATTAATCCTCTTATTAACGCTCATTGCGATCGTATTATTTGCTTGTTAACGCTTATTGCAACCATTCTATTTGTCTTATTAACGCTAAAAGCTTATTACATACTATTTTTCTATCTTTTATTGTATTTCACGTCCATACATAAACCCTAAACTGTATATATATATATATTTATAAATATCATACGCTAACAACCATCGCTTACTGCACCATTAACGCAGTACATGGTAAACATTCATGTTTAACTGAATAAACGGATATTTAAATCACCCGTCAAGTCATTGTGTTAATCTTTCGGCTACGAAGACCCCAAACATAACGGACCGCTGCAACAGCTGATCTCGGTTCGCGAGCTCGAGTGTTCTCAGTGTTTACAAACGTTCTTCTGCATAGCCTACGTATAGCCGTAAATCTAGACGTATTTCGCAGAAACGTTACATTCGGCTTTCTTATATTCAAGCAACGGTAAATCCGATTACCGCACCTCAGTAAAAACTACAAGTGATCTAACGGGTGTCTCCTCAGTGTATCTATATCTTAAACTTCCCTCTACCCCAGCGTGTAGGATTCAAGATCCTCGCCTAAACCTCCCTCTACCCCAGCGTGCAGGATTCAAGATCCTCGCCTACTTTCCTTCCAACCCAGCGTGCAGGATTCAAGATCCTCGCCTACTTTCCTCTCAAACCAGCGTGCAGGATTCAAGATCCTCGCCTACTTTCCTTTCAAAACCAGCGTGCAGGATTCAAGATCCTCGCCTAAATTCCCTCTCAAACCAGCGTGCAGGATTCAAGATCCTCGCCTACTTTCCTTTCAACCCAGCGTGCAGGATTCAAGATCCTCGCCTAAAATTCCCTCTACATCAGCGTGCAGGATTCAAGATCCTCGCCTAAAATTCCCTCTTCCCCAGCGTGCAGGATTCAAGATCCTCGCCTGGACTCCCAAAAATCCCCCTATGTCATTGTTCTCCTAAGACCTACACCCGGGACGTGACATTTCAATTATTTTTCAATTATTTTTCAATTATTTTTCAACTATTTTTCAATTATTTTTCAATTATTTTTCAATTATTTTTCAGTTGAATTCTTATATTATTTTTCAATTATTTTTCGTATTATTCTTATATTATTTTTCAATTATTTTTCAATTATTTTTCAATTATTTTTCAATTATTTTTCAATTATTTTTCAATTATTTTTCAATTATTTTTCAATTATTTTTCAATTATTTTTCAATTATTTTTCAATTATTTTTCAATTATTTTTCAATTATTTTTCAATTATTTTTCAATTATTTTTCAATTATTTTTCGATTATTTTTCAATTATTTTTCAATTATTTTTCAATTATTTTTCAATTATTTTTCAATTATTTTTCAATTATTTTTCAATTATTTTTCAATTATTTTTCAATTATTATTCAATTATTTTTTAATTATTTTTCAACTATTTTTCAATTATTTTTCAATTATTTTTCAATTATTTTTCAATTATTTTTCAATTATTTTTTAATTATTTTTCAACTATTTTTCAATTATTTTTCAATTATTTTTCAATTATTTGTCAATTGTTTTTCAATTATTATTAAATTATTTTCAATTATTTTTCAATTATTTTTCAATTTTTTCAATTAATTTTCAATTATTTTTCAATTATTTTTCACTTATTTTTCAATTATTTTTCAATTATTTTTCAATTATTTGTCAATTGTTGTTCAATTATTTTTCAATTATTTTTCAATTTTTTCAATTAATTTTCAATTATTTTTCAATTATATTTCAATTATTTTTCAACTCTTCTTCAATTATTTTTCAATTATTTTTCAATTATTTTTCAATTATTTTTCAATTATTTTTTATCTATTTTTCAATTATTTTTCAATTATTTTTCAATTATTTTTCACTTATTTTTCAATTATTTTTCAATTATTTTTCAATTATTTTTCAATTATTTTTCAATTATTTTTCAATGATTTTTCAATTATTTTTCAATTATTTTTCAATTATTTTTCAATTATTATTATCCAATTATTTTTCAATTATTTTTCAATTATTATTATCCAATTATTTTTCAATTATTTTTCAAGTATTCTTGAATTATTTTTCAATTATTTTACAATTATTTTTCTTTTTTTTTCAATTATTTTTCAATTATTTTTCAATTATTTTCAATTATTTTTCAATTATTTTTCAATTATTTTTCAATTATTTTTCAATTACATTTCAATTATTTTTCGATTATTTTAAAACTATTTTTCAATTATTTTTCAATTATTTTTCAATTATTATTATCCAATTATTTTTCAATTATTTTTCAACTATTCTTCAATTATTTTTCAATTATTTTACAATTATTTTTCAATTTTTTTTCAATTTTTTTTCAATTATTTTTCTATTATTTGTCAATTATTTTTCAATTATTTTTGAACTATTTTTCAATTATTTTTCAATTATTTTTAAATTATTTTTAAATTATTTTTCAATTATTTTTCAATTATTTTTCAACTATTCTTCAACTATTCTTCAATTATTTTTCAATTATTTTTCAATTATTTTTCAATTAGTTTTCAATTATTTTTCAATTATTTATCAATTATTTTTCAACTATTCTTCAATTATTTTTCAATTAGTTTTCAATTATTTTTCAATTATTTTTCAATTATTTTTCAATTTTTTTTCCATTATTTTTCAATTATTTTTCAACAATTTTTCAACAATTTTTCAATCATTTTTCAATTATTTTTCTATTATTTTTCAATTATTTTTCAATTATTTTTCAACTATTTTTCAATTATTCTTCAATTATTTTTCAATTATTTTTCAATTATATTTCAATTATTTTTCAACTATTCTTCAATTATTTTTCAATTATTTTTCAATTATTTTTCAATTATTTTTCAATTATTTTTCAATTATTCTTCAATTATTTTTCAATTATTTTTCAATTATTTTTCAATTAGTTTTCAATTATTTTTCAATTATTTTTCAATTATTTTTAAATTATTTTTAAACTATTTTTCAAATATTTCTCAAATATTTTTCAATTATTTTTCTATTATTTTTAAATTATTTTTCTATTATTTTTCAATTATTTTTCAATTATTTTTCAACTATTTTTCAATTATTCTTCAATTATTTTTCAATTATTTTTCAATTATATTTCAATTATTTTTCAACTATTCTTCAATTATTTTTCAATTATTTTTCAATTATTTTTCAATTATTTTTCAATTATTTTTCAATTATTCTTCAATTATTTTTCAATTATTTTTCAATTATTTTTCAATTAGTTTTCAATTATTTTTCAATTATTTTTCAATTATTTTTAAATTATTTTTAAACTATTTTTCAAATATTTCTCAAATATTTTTCAATTATTTTTCTATTATTTTTAAATTATTTTTCAATTATTTTTCAATTATTTTTCAATTATTTTTCAATAATTTTTCAATTATTTTTCAATTATTTTTCAATTATTTTTCAATTATTCTTCAATTATTTTTCAATTATTTTTCAATTATTTTTCAATTAGTTTTCAATTATTTTTCAATTATTTATCAATTATTTTTCAACTATTCTTCAATTATTTTTCAATTATTTGTCAATTATTTTTCAATTATTTTTCAATTATTTTTCAATTATTTTTCAATTATTTTTCAATTATTTTTCAATTACTTTTCAATTATTTTTCAATTATTGTTCAATTATTTTTCAATTATTTTTCAATTATTTTTCAATTATTTTTCAATTATTTTTCAATTATTTTTCAATTATTTTTCAATTATTTTTCAATTATTTTTCAATTATTTTTCAATTATTTTTCAATTATTTTTCAATTATATTTCAATTATATTTCACTTATTTTTCAATCATTTTTCAATTATTTTTCAATTATTTTTCAATTATTTTTCAACTATTTTTCAATTATTTTTCAATAATATTTCAATTTTTTTTCAATTATTTTTCAATTATTTTTCAATTATATTTTAATTATTTTTCAACTATTTTTCAATTATTTTTCAATTATTTTTCAATTATTTTTCAATTATTTTTCAATTATTTTTCAATTATTTTTCAATTATTTTTCAATTATTTTTCAATTATTTTTCAATAATTTTTCAATTATTTTTCAATTATTTTTCAATTATTTTTCAATTATTTTTCAATTATTTTTCAACTATTCTTCAATTATTTTTCAATTATTTTTCAATTATTTTTCAATTATTTTTCAATTATTTTTCAATTATTTTTCAATAATTTTTCATTTATTTTTCAATTATTTTTCAATTATTTTTCAATTATTTTTCAATTATTTTTCAACTATTCTTCAATTAATTTTCAATTATTTTTCAATTATTTTTCAATTATTTTTCACTTATTTTTCAATTATTTTTCAATCATTTTTCAATTATTTTTCAATTACTCTTCAATTATTTTTCAATTATTTTTCAATTATTTTTCAATTATTTTTCATTTATTTTTCAATTATTTTTCAATTATTCTTTAATTATTTTTTAATTATTTTTTAATTATTTTTTAATTGTTTTTCAATTATTTTTCAATTATTATTATCCAATTATTTTTCAATTATTTTTCAATTATTTTTCAATTAAATTTCAATTATTTTCAATTATTTTTCAATTATTTTTCAATTATTGTTCAATTATTTTTCAATTATTTTTCAACTATTCTTCAATTATATTTCAATTATTTTTCAATTGTTTTTCAATTAGTTTTCAATTATTTTTAAATTATTTTTCAACTATTCTTCAATTATTTTTCAATTATTTTTCAATTATTTTTCAATTATTTTTCAATTACTTTTCAATTTTTTTTCAATTATTTTTCAATTATTTTTCAATTATTTTTCAATTATTATATTCCAATTATTTTTCAATTATTTTTCAATTATTTTTCAATTATTTTTCAACTATTTTTAATTATTTTGCAATTATTTTTCAATTATTTTTCAATTTTTTTTCAATTATTTTTCATGTATTTTTCAATTACGTTTCAATTATTTTTCAATTATTTTTCAATTATTTTTCAACTATTCTTCAATTATTTCTCAATTATTTTTCAATTATTTTTCAATTAGTTTTCAATTATTTTTCAATTATTTTTCAATTATTTTTCAATTATTTTTCAATTATTTTTCAATTATTTTTCAATTATTTTTCAATTATTTTAAAACTATTTTTCAATTATTTTTCAATTATTTTTCAATTATTATTATCCAATTATTTTTCAATTATTTTTCAACTATTCTTCAATTATTTTTCAATTATTTTACAATTATTTTTCAATTATTTTTCAATTATTTTTCAATCATTTTTCAATTATTTTTCAATTACTCTTCAATTATTTTTCAATTATTTTTCAATTATTTTTCATTTATTTTTCAATTATTTTTCAATTATTCTTTAATTATTTTTTAATTATTTTTTAATTATTTTTGAATTGTTTTTCAATTATTTTTCAATTATTATTATCCAATTATTTTTCAATTATTTTTCAATTATTTTTCAATTAAATTTCAATTATTTTCAATTATTTTTCAATTATTTTTCAATTATTTTTCAATTATTTTTCAATTATTTTTCAATTATTTTTTAATTATTTTTCAATTATTTTTCAATTATTTTTCTATTATTTTTCAATTACTTTTCAATTATTTTCCAATTATTTTTCAATTATTTTTCAATTATTATTCAATTATATTTCAATAAGTTTACAATAATTTCTCAATTATTTTTCAATTATTTTTCAATTATTTTTCAATTATTTTTCAATTATTTTTCAATTATTTTTCAATTATTTTTCAATTATTTTTCAATTATTTTTCAATTATTTTTCAATAATTTTTCATTTATTTTTCAATTATTTTTCAATTATTTTTCAATTATTTTTCAATTATTTTTCAACTATTCTTCAATTAATTTTCAATTATTTTTCAATTATTTTTCAATTATTTTTCAATTATTTTTCAATTATTTTTCAATCATTTTTCAATTATTTTTCAATTACTCTTCAATTATTTTTCAATTATTTTTCAATTATTTTTCAATTATTTTTCATTTATTTTTCAATTATTTTTCAATTATTCTTTAATTATTTTTTAATTATTTTTTAATTATTTTTTAATTGTTTTTCAATTATTTTTCAATTATTATTATCCAATTATTTTTCAATTATTTTTCAATTATTTTTCAATTAAATTTCAATTATTTTCAATTATTTTTCAATTATTTTTCAATTATTTTTCAATTATTTTTCAATTATTTTTCAACTATTCTTCAATTATATTTCAATTATTTTTCAATTGTTTTTCAATTAGTTTTCAATTATTTTTAAATTATTTTTCAACTATTCTTCAATTATTTTTCAATTATTTTTCAATTATTTTTCAATTATTTTTCAATTACTTTTCAATTTTTTTTCAATTATTTTTCAATTATTTTTCAATTATTTTTCAATTATTATATTCCAATTATTTTTCAATTATTTTTCAATTATTTTTCAATTATTTTTCAACTATTTTTAATTATTTTGCAATTATTTTTCAATTATTTTTCAATTTTTTTTCAATTATTTTTCATGTATTTTTCAATTACGTTTCAATTATTTTTCAATTATTTTTCAATTATTTTTCAACTATTCTTCAATTATTTCTCAATTATTTTTCAATTATTTTTCAATTAGTTTTCAATTATTTTTCAATTATTTTTCAATTATTTTTCAATTATTTTTCAATTATTTTTCAATTATTTTTCAATTATTTTTCAATTATTTTTCAATTATTTTTCAATTATTTTTCAATTATTTTTCAACTATTCTTCAATTATATTTCAATTATTTTTCAATTGTTTTTCAATTAGTTTTAAATTATTTTTAAATTATTTTTCAACTATTCTTCAATTATTTTTCAATTATTTTTCAATTATTTTTCAATTATTTTTCAATTACTTTTCAATTTTTTTTTCAATTATTTTTCAATTATTTTTCAATTATTTTTCAATTATTATATTCCAATTATTTTTCAATTATTTTTCAATTATTTTTCAACTATTCTTCAATTATTTCTCAATTATTTTTCAATTATTTTTCAATTAGTTTTCAATTATTTTTCAATTATTTTTCAATTATTTTTCAATTATTTTTCAATTATTTTTCAATTATTTTTCAATTATTTTTCAATTATTTTTCAATTATTTTTCAACTATTCTTCAATTATTTTTCATTTATTTTTCAATTATTTTTCAATTATTTTTCAATTATTTTTCAATAAATAATTTAAAAATAATTTAAAAATAATTGAAAAATAATTGAAAAATAATTTAAAAGTAATTGAAAAATAATTGAAAAATAATTGAAAAATAATTGAAAAATAATTGAAGAATAGTTGGAACATAATTGATAAATAATTGAAAAATAATTGTAAACTAATTGAAAAATAATTGAAAAATAATTGAAAAATAATTGAAAAATAATTGAAAACTAATTGAATAAAAATTGGAAAAAAAGAAAAATAATTGAAAAATAATTGAAAAATAATTAAAGAATAGTTGAAAAATAATTGAAAAATAATTGAAAAATAATTGAAAACTAATTGAAAAATAATTGAAAAATAATTGAAAAATAATTGAAGAATAGTTGATAAATATTTGGAAAATAATTGAAAAATAATTGAAAAATAATTGAAAAATAATTGAAAAATAATTGAAAAATAATTGAAAAATAATTGAAAAATAATTGAAAAATAATTGAAAAATAATTGAAAAATAATTGAAAAATAATTGAAAAATAATTGAAAAATAATTGAAAAATAATTGAAAAATAATTGAAAAATAATTGAAAAATAATTGAAAAATAATTGAAAAGTAATTGAAAAATAATTGAAAATAATTGAAAAATAATTGAAAAATAATTGAAAAATAATTGAAAAATAATTGAAAAATAATTGAAAATAATTGAAAAATAATTGAAAAATAATTGAAAAAAATGGAAAATAATTGTAAAATAATTGAAAAATAATTGAAGAATAGTTGAAAAATAATTGAAAAATAATTGGATAATAACAATTGAAAAATAATTGAAAAATAATTGAAAAATAGTTTTAAAATAATTGAAAAATAATTGAAAAATAGTTGAAAAATTATTGAAAAATAAATGGTAAAAATAATTGAAAAATAATTGAAAAGTAATTGAAAAATAATTGAAAAATAATTGAAAAATAATTGAAAAATAATTGAAAAATATTTGAAAAATAATTGAAAATGAGTTGAAAAATAATTGAAAAATAATTGAAAAATAATTGAAAAATAATTGAAAATAATTGAAAAATAATTGAAAAATAATTGAAAAAAAAGAAAAATAATTGTAAAATAATTGAAAAATAATTGAAGAATAGTTGAAAAATAATTGAAAAATAATTGGATAATAATAATTGAAAAATAATTGAAAAATAATTGAAAAATAGTTTTAAAATAATTGAAAAATAATTGAAAAATAATTGAAAAATAGTTGAAAAATAATTGAAAAATAATTGAAAAATAATTGAAAAATAATTGAAAAATAATTGGAAAATAATTGAAAAATAATTGAAAAATAATTGAAAAATAATAGAAAAATAATTGAAAAATAATTGAAGAATAGTTGAAAAATAATTGAAAAATAATTGAAAAATAATTGATAACTAATTGAAAAATTATTGAAAAATAATTGAAGAATAGTTGAAAAATAATTGAAAAATAATTGAAAAATAATTGAAAAATAATTGAAAAATAATTGAAAAATAATTGAAAATAATTGAAAAATAATTGAAGAATAGTTGAAAAATAATTGAAAAATAATTGAAAAATAATTGAAAAATAATTGAAAAATAATTGAAAAATAATTGAAAAATAATTGAAAAATAATTGAAAAATATATGAAAAATAATTGAAAAATAATTGAAAAATAATTGAAAAATATTTGAAAAATAATTGAAAAATAATTGAAAAATTATTGAAAAATAATAGAAAAATAATTGAAAAATAATTGACAAATAATTGAAAAATAATTGAGGAATAGTTGAAAAATAATTGAAAAATAATTGAAAAATAATTTAATAATAATTGAAAAATAATTTAATAATAATTGAAAAATAATTGACAAATAATTGAAAAATAATTGAAAAATAATTGAAAAATAATTGAAAAATAGTTGAAAAATAATTGAAAAATAATTGAAAAATAATTGAAAAATAATTGAAAAATAATTGGAAAATAATTGAAAAATAATTGAAAAATAATTGAAAAATAATTGAAAAAAAGTTGAAAAATAATTGAAAAATAATTGAAAAATAATTGAAAAATAATTGAAAACTAATTGAAAAATAATTGAAAAATAATTGAAAAATAATTGAAGTGTCACGTCCCGGGTGAGGTCTTTAGGGCTGTGGCATAGATGGGGTAATACTTGAGGGAACGCAGGCGCGAATGCCAGATTCGTGGCTCTGCGGAAGATAGAAATTCTGGCTCGAATGCAGGATTCGTGCACTGAACGTCTGAGGGAATGCAGGCGCGAATGCCAGATTCGTGGCACTGAATGTTTGAGGGAATGCAGGCACGAATGCCAGATTCGTGACACTGCGGAGAGTAGGATTCAGGCGCGAATGCCAGATTCGTGGCACTGAATGTTTGAGGGAATGCAGACACGAATGCCAGATTCGTGACACTGCGGAGAGTAGGATTCAGGCACGAATACCAGATTCGTAGCACCGAACGTTCTTAGGAATACAGGCGCGAATGCCAGATTCGTGGCACTGCGGAGAGCAGGATTTTAGGCGCGAATACCAGATTCGTAGCACTGAACGACCAGGGAATGGTTAGATTGTTATGATTTTGGTGTAACACCCGTTAGCACTTTATTTTGGTTTTGCCTAATTGGATTTACTGCTGCATAGGCACAAAAAGTTACTCGTAATATTTCTGCGAAATTCGTCTGGACGTGCAGCTATACCCAGGCTATGCAAAGATATGTTTGTAAACACGGTCACTGCTCCCGAGCTCGCGAATCGGAATCAGCTGTTTCACTAACTCGTGTATTTGGATTTTAGATGTTTCGTACCAGTGGTTGAACACAAATAAGTTGAAGCGTGATTTAAAACAAAGCGGTTTATTAACTTTGTTAGAGCGGTTATTATGCTTGGGGTTTTAGCATTCACATATAATATTTATAATATGATTGTAACATTTATATGTATGTATGGACATGAGGTACGATATAAATCATAGAATAATATGTGGTTATAAGACAAATATATATATAATCAAAGTAAACGTTAACAAGATTATATAAAAGTAATAGTATTAGTAATACAAAATATATATGATTGCAATAAGCATAAATAAATGAAATAATACGGAAATGTTATTGCAATAAGCATAGATAAATGAAATAATACGGAAATGTTATTGCAATGAGCATAGATAAATGAAATAATACATAAATGGTATATGGTATGGAGGCGATATGCACAATAATAGATAATAATAAATGCTTACAGTATTTGCCGTAGAGCACTGAATTTACACTTTGTATAATTATATTTTATTAAAAGATACTTTCGCAGTAATTACTGTCGAAGAAGGGAGCTCTGGCCTCTCGATCCTTCGTATTTATATGATTTACGCGCGGTCCTTGCGGGGGTTGTATGCGGTAAGGACCTTGACACAATTTACGAATAATGCGTAGTAGGACTTCCGGGGTTTTTCTATAATATTCTATTATTAGAATACATTTACGGCACGTACGCCAGGTATTCTTCGCAGTTAGGCTTCTTGGGTTTTTATGAACGGTATTTGGAGATATTCAACCCATCGCATGGATTTTGGGTATTTTAACGGGAAAGGGGTTTGAATGGCTTGGATTTGGAGGGTCTTAGAGAAGGAGTGAGACGTGGTCTCGGTTTAAGAAGATTTTGGGGCGAGGGACTTGTTTAGATTTAGTTTTGAGGAGGGAATTCGTGCCTCGTTGGGCGAATAAGTGAAGGAGGTTTCGTACTGACCATCTCGAGATGGGGACCGCTAAGGTACATCATCGAGGTGATCAGCGATTGGGGAAAAGGGGTAATAATTGAATTTGAGGGACTTTGGTGGAGTGATTCTGAGGTTTACTGGTGTATTATTAAATAGGAATGTGCGAAAAATAGTGGGACGTCACACCTCCCCCCTTATATGAAGAAATGCGTAGCATTTCTTAACACAGGGTTTGGGGTGGTTTTGTTTTTGTAGGAGGGGTCTATACGGGGCGAAGGGGTATTGGCTTCTTGGAGCTGCTTTCTGTTGATTGATGTTGGTGGGGAGGGAGTCATCTATGGTGATGATAGTCTGCGGAGACGCCTCCCTGATCATGACATATGAGATGATTTTAGCGAGGAGGGATGTGATTTTCCTTCCTTTCCTCTTTTTGAATGATGATTGCAATAAATGTTGCAGTAGCAACTATCTATTGTAGAAAAATGATTAAAGTATTTTGTTGACTTGGGGTCAACCGGGACTCTCGCACACGTGGGCGGGACGATCGTAATGTCTTTTGTGCCGCAAGTTCCTACTCAGTTTCGAAAGGCAACCTAAATATGTTTCGTTTTCATTCTTTTCGATGACCGGGGTCTGGCTAGGTATTGCAAGTTTTGCGAAAAATAGTTCATGCTTTGTGTATCCAGTGTGGACACCAGTATTATACGAGGATGCGGACAAGTTAATCCATTCGTACCAGTCACTGTATTTACTGATTAACAATTTTAAGCATTCGGTCACAACGAGATGCAATCTTTCTAAAGAGCCGTTAGTCTGTGGGTGAAAGTCTCTGGTTCGGAATTGTTGCATTTTACATTCCCGTGGTACTGCTTTCGTGAAATTGCGAGTATTTTGTGCTGCTTGGTCGGTGAGAATGGCTCTAAGAGCTCCGAAGTGATAAATGAAATTTTTAATGAATACATCAGCGGTCTTAATTAATGTTAATAGGCTGAGAAACACGCACACTAAATATTTTACGAATAAACCCTGTATGGGTAATTTATAAGTGTTGTTTGCTTTTGTTATAGGTAGTCGTTCACGTATGTTTTCTGGGGGGAACCGTAGTGGAATTTCTACAGGTGATATTTTCCGGCGCATCTTTCTGTGCAGTTTAATCCTTTTCGATTCTTTTCTAAGGTGAGCGTTGGATGTGGGAATTGCAGGGTCGACGGGGTTGCTTTCGCTCGTTGCCACATGGATCGGTGAACTGGAGAATCGAGGCCTCTTGGAGCTGCGTGGCTTATGTTTGGACCTGTCTTCCAAGTCGTCGTCCGATTTTTCGCGTGGTCGTTTGGAGCATTTTCCGCTTACAGGAGGTTTACGAGGTGAATTTTCAGTGACTTTATCGCTTTTCCCGGGATTCGGGTGTTTTTCGGAGATAGATTTTTGTAAAATTTTCTCGTTATTCAGAATGCAGGGGGTGTAAGTGATTGGCAGGGTTTTTCTAACAACTTTCTGGCTTAATATCCCTCCTATAGCATTTTTATGGGCGTCTGTAGTGACACGGAATTCCATTTCAAAGTTCGGACATTGCGAGATTGGTACCTTCGGCAATGCCGACTTTAAGTGGTTAGAAGCGGTTTGTTTGGACGATCTCCAGTCAAATGGAGTGTCATTCTTCCGTAGTGAGGTCAAAGGCCGAGCCGTTTCAGACAATTCCGGGATAAACGTCATGTAGTATCTAGACAGTCCGAGGCAATTTTTAATTCCTTCGGGTGTGCAAGGTGCTGAGTAGTTCAGGACAGCGTGGATTTTCTGTCGGTCCGGTTTCAGCGTAACTGCGAGAGACTCATGGGGTTTTATGGGAAGGGTTGGTTTAGCGTAATGCAAAAGGGATGGTAGTGAGTGCACCTTCACGGATGCCTCGATGTGATGGATCGACGGATCCTGGGGTAAGAGGGACTTGATTTTTGTTAGGGCTGGGATAGGAGTGACGCATTTAGACGTCTTAGTCTCTTTTGGTAGTACCCTTATTGTTCCAAGGGTGGAAACTGGGTCCAGAGAGGTGCCACTTAATAGCACTTGCGTCGGATTGATGTCCTGAAATTTTGGCACATTTACCCCAGTACTGGTGTTGATCATTACATCGGCTGTTTTCCGGACGTCTGGTGAGTGAATTCTCACAGACGGGGCCTGACCAATTTTTTTTATTTGAATGATACCGGTGTTTACGGTATTGCTTGTGTCTTCGGTTAAATCGTAAGTGGGTGCGCTCCTGTTTGGCCCACTCCACTGTTCGTATCCGTCGGTGCCCGACGGGGTACTTTCTGATTCCATTTCCCACAAGGTTCTAGGGTCCCTGTGGTTGGGCAAGATGCGTTTTCTGCATTCTGAGATCGCGTGTCCGGGCTTCTTGCAATAATCGCAGATTCGCACCTCCGTAGGTCTTGAGGGAGGAGGTCGAGTTTTGTCCCAGTAAGGGAGCAAAGGGTTAGGGGCCTGATTACCATATCCCGCAACTCGGTTTTGGGGATATCGTTCGGACGGTTGGGAGGCTATTTTTTTGTTACTTCTGCAGGACAGTGCGTCGTGTCCTGTCTTATTACAAATTTGACATATTAATTTAGGAGCCTCTTGTTCGGAAAACCTTTGATGGTCCCTTTCAATCTTCTTATCCACGAGTACAGCTAGCTCGAAAGCTTCATCGAGCGTTTCGAAATTATGTTGGAATAGTCTTGTTCGCATATGGGGAGGAAGGCCATCCACAAATGAGTCCAACGTTAAACGATCTAAGTCATCGGGGTGATTCCGTGCGAAGTCGCGATAATATTCTCTGTCCTCTTCCAAAATAGCGAATCGGAGATCCTTAACACGCGAGATGTATTCTAGTACGTGTTCGGTAGGTCCTTTAATAATATTGGCAAGTTCCCCACGATAGTGGTCCGAAGTTTTCGCGGGGGAGAATGTTCGTTTGAGTTGTTTTATTAAATCATTCACGGAGTCAAAAACCCTATCCTCAACGGCCAAGCAAGCGTGGTCTTGCAGTTTATTTGTCAACAACCTCGCTAGCTGGGGTTCGGCTTGCGAGGGAATCAGAGCCTTAGCCCTATTGCAGGCTCTTGCGAATTGCAAAACGGATATGTTGTAACCGTTAAAATTAGGGACGGTTTCTATGGCGTCTTTTAATGTGATCTGGGGTGTTGGATCCTGGTCCGGAATATTATTATAATTTATTATTGGTTTCCTATCGAAACGTGAGGAACCAGGAGTGGCAAAATTATTCGCCGTTGGCGGGGGTGCAAGAAGTTTTTCCATCATTCCGCGAATGGTTTGAATCCGCCTGGAGAGACCTTCCAACGCGGGGCCGTCCGAACCGGAGACTACGCCTGAACGCGTATTAGATTCCCGGTCTACGACAAATTCCGCGTACAAGTTTTCAATTTCGGCTTGTTTTTGCTGTATAAATTGCACCTGCTCCCTTTTTTCAGCGATTGCTGTAACTACAGTGTTAGGGGAAGGACCCGCGTTTTGAGCCATAATGGGAGAGTCCTCGGTATCGCCGTACAAGGACATGATACTTTGTATTTCTTAAGTGGCGTTTTGAAGGATTTTAATACTTTCGGCGACCGGCAGCCGTTATTTACAAATCGGGGTATAACTATAGTTATTCTTGATAATTATCGAACCGACGGTAGCTCTTATTCGAGAGCAAATAACTTTCAAAGCACTCGATGCAGTTTCTTATTGGGCGTTCTGGAATTAATGATTTTCTGCACCGAGGGCAATAGACAGGAGTTCTATACGTATAATAATAATGGGTCCAGTATACTTCTACCGTATCCGTGGGCATTAGGCTAGAGCACTTTAGGCAAATCTCGCTGCCGTCAATGGTTGTAGCTACGCCTCCCGAAATGCAGGTTAGTGCGTTTAAATATGCCGTCAAACTTTGTAATCTGCGGCTCCGGTAAGATGGTTGACACCGACTAGGGTGTTCAATGCACATTTTAAATAGTGGGACTTTGTGGGTACCGCGTCACAGAATCTATTTCTTATCAACGGTAAACGTAAATCCCACCGCTGTCACCAAAAATTATGTCACGTCCCGGGTGAGGTCTTTAGGGCTGTGGCATAGATGGGGTAATACTTGAGGGAACGCAGGCGCGAATGCCAGATTCGTGGCTCTGCGGAAGATAGAAATTCTGGCTCGAATGCAGGATTCGTGCACTGAACGTCTGAGGGAATGCAGGCGCGAATGCCAGATTCGTGACACTGCGGAAGGTAGGAATTCAGGCGCGAATGCCAGATTCGTGGCACTGAATGTTTGAGGGAATGCAGGCACGAATGCCAGATTCGTGACACTGCGGAGAGTAGGATTCAGGCGCGAATGCCAGATTCGTGGCACTGAATGTTTGAGGGAATGCAGACACGAATGCCAGATTCGTGACACTGCGGAGAGCAGGATTTTAGGCGCGAATACCAGATTCGTAGCACTGAACGACCAGGGAATGGTTAGATTGTTATGATTTTGGGGTAACACCCGTTAGCACTTTATTTTGGTTTTGCCTAATTGGATTTACTGCTGCATAGGCACAAAAAGTTACTCGTAATATTTCTGCGAAATTCGTCTGGACGTGCAGCTATACACAGGCTATGCAAAGATATGTTTGTAAACACGGTCACTGCTCCCGAGCTCGCGAATCGGAATCAGCTGTGTCACTAACTCGTGTATTTGGATTTTAGATGTTTCGTACCAGTGGTTGAACACAAATAAGTTGAAGCGTGATTTAAAACAAAGCGGTTTATTAACTTTGTTAGAGCGGTTATTATGCTTGGGGTTTTAGCATTCACATATAATATTTATAATATGATTGTAACATTTATATGTATGTATGGACATGAGGTACGATATAAATCATAGAATAATATGTGGTTATAAGACAAATATATATATAATCAAAGTAAACGTTAACAAGATTATATAAAAGTAATAGTATTAGTAATACAAAATATATATGATTGCAATAAGCATAAATAAATGAAATAATACGGAAATGTTATTGCAATATGCATAGATAAATGAAATAATACATAAATGGTATATGGTATGGAGGCGATATGCACAATAATAGATAATAATAAATGCTTACAGTATTTGCCGTAGAGCACTGAATTTACACTTTGTATAATTATATTTTATTAAAAGATACTTTCGCAGTAATTACTGTCGAAGAAGAGAGCTCTGGCCTCTCGATCCTTCGTATTTATATGATTTACGCGCGGTCCTTGCGGGGGTTGTATGCGGTAAGGACCTTGACACAATTTACGAATAATGCGTAGTAGGACTTCCGGGGTTTTTCTATAATATTCTATTATTAGAATACATTTACGGCACGTACGCCAGGTATTCTTCGCAGTTAGGCTTCTTGGGTTTTTATGAACGGTATTTGGAGATATTCAACCCATCGCATGGATTTTGGGTATTTTAACGGGAAAGGAGTTTGAATGGCTTGGATTTGGAGGGTCTTAGAGAAGGAGTGAGACGTGGTCTCGGTTTAAGAAGATTTTGGGGCGAGGGACTTGTTTAGATTTAGTTTTGAGGAGGGAATTCGTGCCTCGTTGGGCGAATAAGTGAAGGAGGTTTCGTACTGACCATCTCGAGATGGGGACCGCTAAGGTACATCATCGAGGTGATCAGCGATTGGGGAAAAGGGGTAATAATTGAATTTGAGGGACTTTGGTGGAGTGATTCTGAGGTTTACTGGTGTATTATTAAATAGGAACGTGCGAAAAATAGTGGGACGTCACATGAAGAATAGTTGAAAAAAATTGAAAAATAATTGCAAAATAATTGAAAAATAATTGAAGAATAGTTGAAAAATAATTGAAAAATAATAGGATAATAATAATTGAAAAATAATTGAAAAATAATTGAAAAAAATTGAAAAAAATTGAAAAATAATTGAAAAATAATTGAAAATTAATTGAAGAATAGTTGAAAAATAATTGAAAACTAATTGAAAAATAATTGAAAAATAATTGAAAAATAAATGAAAAATTATTGAAAAATAATTGAAAAGTAATTGAAAAATAATTGAAAAATAATTGAAAAATAATTGAAAAAAAATTGGAATATAATAATTGAAAAATAATTGAAAAATAATTGAAAAATAATTGAAAAAAATTGGAATATAATAATTGAAAAATAATTGGAAAATAATTGAAAAATAATTGAAAAAAAAATTGAAAAGTAATTGGAAAATAATTGAAAAATAATTGAAAAATAATTGAAAAATAATTGAAAAATAATTGAAAATAATTGAAAAATAATTGAAAAATAATAGAAAAATAAATTGAAAAATAATTGAAAAATAATTGAGAAACAATTGGAGAATAGTTGAAAAATAATTGAAAAATAATTGAGAAACAATTGGAGAAAAGTTGAAAAATAATTGAAAAATAGTTGAAAAATAATTGAAAAACAATTGAAAAATAAATGAAAAATAATTGAAAAATAATTGAAAAATAATTGAAAAATAATTGAAAAATAATTGAAAAATAATTGAAAAATAATTGAAAAAAAATTGGAATATAATAATTGAAAAACAATTGAAAAATAATTGAAAAATAATTGAAAAAAAAATTGAAAAGTAATTGGAAAATAATTGAAAAATAATTGAAAAATAATTGAGAAATAATTGAAAAATAATTGAAAAATAATTGAAAAATAATTGAAAAATAATTGTAAACTTATTGAAATATAGTTGAAAAATAATTGAAAAATAATTGAAAAATAATTGAAAAATAATTGAAAAGTAATTGAAAAATAATAGAAAAATAATTGAAAAATAATTGATAAATAATTGAAAAATAATTGAAAAATAATTGAAAAGTAATTAAAAAATAATTGGAAAATAATTGAAAAATAATTGAAAAATAATGGAAAAATAATTGAAAAATATTTGAAATATAATTGAAGAATAGTTGAAAAATAATTGAAAAATAATTGAATAATAATTGAAAAAAAATTGAAAAATAATTGAGAAATAATTGTAAACTTATTGTAAAAAAATTGAAAAATAATTGAAAAATAATTGCAAAATAATTAAAAATAGTTGAAAAATAATTGAAAAATAATTGAAAAATAATTGAAAAATAATTGAAAAAAAATTGGAATATAATAATTGAAAAATAATTAAAAAATAATTGAAAAATAATTGAAAAAAAAATTGAAAAGTAATTGGAAAATAATTGAAAAATAATTGAAAAATAATTGAAAAATAATTGAAAAATAATTGAGAAATAATTGAAAAATAATTGAGAAATAATTGTAAACTTATTGAAATATAATTGAAAAATAATTGAAAAATAATTGAAAAATAATTGAAAAATAATTGAAAAATAATTGAAAAATAATTGAAAAGTAATTGAAAAATAATAGAAAAATAATTGAAAAATAATTGAAAAATAATTTAAAAATAATTGAAAAATAATTTAAAAATAATTGAAAATTAATTGAAGAATAGTTGAAAAATAATTGAAAAATAATTGAAAAATAATTGAGAAATAATTGTAAACTTATTGAAATATAATTGAAAAATAATTGAAAAATAATTGAAAAATAATTGAAAAATAATTGAAAAGTAATTGAAAAATAATAGAAAAATAATTGAAAAATAATTGATAAATAATTAAAAAATAATTGAAAAATAATTGAAAAATAATTGAAAATTAATTGAAGAATAGTTGAAAAATAATTGAAAAATAATTGAAAACTAATTGAAAAATAATTGAAAAATAATTGAAAAATAATTGAAAAATAATTGAAAAATAATTGTAAATAATTGAAAAATAATTGAAAAATAGTTAAAAACTAATTTAAAAATAATTGAAAAATTATTGAAAAATAGTTGAAAAATAATTGAAAAATAATTGAAAAATAATTGAAAAGTAATTGAAAAATAATAGAAAAATAATTGAAAAATAATTGAAAAATAATTGAAAATAATTGAAAAATAATTGAAAAATAATAGAAAAATAAATTGAAAAATAATTGAAAAATAATTGAGAAACAATTGGAGAATAGTTGAAAAATAATTGAAAAATAATTGAGAAACAATTGGAGAAAAGTTGAAAAATAATTGAAAAATAGTTGAAAAATAATTGAAAAACAATTGAAAAATAAATGAAAAATAATTGAAAAATAATTGAAAAATAATTGAAAAATAATTGAAAAATAATTGAAAAATAATTGAAAAAAAATTGGAATATAATAATTGAAAAACAATTGAAAAATAATTGAAAAATAATTGAAAAAAAAATTGAAAAGTAATTGGAAAATAATTGAAAAATAATTGAAAAATAATTGAGAAATAATTGAAAAATAATTGAAAAATAATTGAAAAATAATTGAAAAATAATTGTAAACTTATTGAAATATAGTTGAAAAATAATTGAAAAATAATTGAAAAATAATTGAAAAATAATTGAAAAGTAATTGAAAAATAATAGAAAAATAATTGAAAAATAATTGATAAATAATTGAAAAATAATTGAAAAATAATTGAAAAGTAATTAAAAAATAATTGGAAAATAATTGAAAAATAATTGAAAAATAATGGAAAAATAATTGAAAAATATTTGAAATATAATTGAAGAATAGTTGAAAAATAATTGAAAAATAATTGAATAATAATGGAAAAAAAATTGAAAAATAATTGAGAAATAATTGTAAACTTATTGTAAAAAAATTGAAAAATAATTGAAAAATAATTGCAAAATAATTAAAAATAGTTGAAAAATAATTGAAAAATAATTGAAAAATAATTGAAAAATAATTGAAAAAAAATTGGAATATAATAATTGAAAAATAATTAAAAAATAATTGAAAAATAATTGAAAAAAAAATTGAAAAGTAATTGGAAAATAATTGAAAAATAATTGAAAAATAATTGAAAAATAATTGAAAAATAATTGAGAAATAATTGAAAAATAATTGAGAAATAATTGTAAACTTATTGAAATATAATTGAAAAATAATTGAAAAATAATTGAAAAATAATTGAAAAATAATTGAAAAATAATTGAAAAATAATTGAAAAGTAATTGAAAAATAATAGAAAAATAATTGAAAAATAATTGAAAAATAATTTAAAAATAATTGAAAAATAATTTAAAAATAATTGAAAATTAATTGAAGAATAGTTGAAAAATAATTGAAAAATAATTGAAAAATAATTGAGAAATAATTGTAAACTTATTGAAATATAATTGAAAAATAATTGAAAAATAATTGAAAAATAATTGAAAAATAATTGAAAAGTAATTGAAAAATAATAGAAAAATAATTGAAAAATAATTGATAAATAATTAAAAAATAATTGAAAAATAATTGAAAAATAATTGAAAATTAATTGAAGAATAGTTGAAAAATAATTGAAAAATAATTGAAAACTAATTGAAAAATAATTGAAAAATAATTGAAAAATAATTGAAAAATAATTGAAAAATAATTGTAAATAATTGAAAAATAATTGAAAAATAGTTAAAAACTAATTTAAAAATAATTGAAAAATTATTGAAAAATAGTTGAAAAATAATTGAAAAATAATTGAAAAATAATTGAAAAGTAATTGAAAAATAATAGAAAAATAATTGAAAAATAATTGAAAAATAATTAAAAAATAATTGAAAAATAATTGAAAAATAATTGAAAATTAATTGAAGAATAGTTGAAAAATAATTGAAAAATAATTGAAAACTAATTGAAAGATAATTGAAAAATAATTGAAAAATAATTGAAAAATAATTGAAAAATAATTGAAAAATAATTGTAAATAATTAAAAAATAATTGAAAAATAATTGAAAACTAATTGAAAAATAATTGAAAAATAATTGAAATATAATTGAAGAATAGTTGAAAAATAATTGAAAAATAATTGAAAAATAATTGAAAAAAAATTGAAAAATAATTGAGAAATAATTGTAAACTTATTGTAAAAAAATTGAAAAATAATTGAAAAATAATTGCAAAATAATTAAAAATAGTTGAAAAATAATTGAAAAATAATTGAAAAATAATTGAAATATAATTGAAAAGTAAATAAAAAATAATTGAAAAATAACTGAAAAATAATTGAAAAATAATTGAAGAGTAATTGAAAAATAATTGAAAAATGATTGAAAAATAATTGAAAAATAATTGAAAAATAATTGTCAAATAATTGAAAAATAATTGAAAAATTATTGATAAATAATTGAAAAATTATTGAAAAATAATTGAAAAATAATTGAAGAATAGTTGAAAAATAATTTTCAAATAATTGAAAAATAATTGAAAAATAATTGAAAAATAAATGAAAAATAATTGAAAAATAATTGAAAAATAATTGAAAAATAATTGAAGAGTAATTGAAAAATAATTGAAAAATGATTGAAAAATAATTGAAAAATAATTGAAAAATAATTGAAAAATAATTGAAAAATAATTGATAACTAATTGAAAAATAATTGAAAAATAATTGAGAAATAATTGAAGAATTATTGAAAAATAATTGAAAAATAATTGAAGAATAGTTGAAAAATAATTGAAAAATAATTGAAAAATAATTGAAAAATAATTGAAAAATAATTGAAAAATAATTGAAAAATAATTGAAAACTAATTGAAAAATAATGGAAAAATAATTGAAAAATAATTGAAAAATAATTGAAAAATAATTGAAAACTAATTGAAAAATAATTGAAAAATAATTGAGAAACAATTGGAGAATAGTTGAAAAATAATTGAAAAATAATTGAGAAACAATTGGAGAATAGTTGAAAAATAATTGAAAAATAATTGAAAAATAATGGAATAATAATTGAAAAATAATTAAAAAGTAATTAACAAATTATTGATTAATAAATAAAAAATAATTGAAAAATATTGGAAAAATAATTGAACAATGATTGAAAAATAAATGAAAAATAATTGAAAAATTATTGAAAAATAATTGAAAAATAATTGAAAAATAATTGAAAAATAATTGAAAAGTAATTGAATAATAATTGAAAAATAATTGAAAAATATATGTAAAATTATTGAAAAATAATTGAAAAATAATTGAGAAATAATTGAAAAAATAATTGAAAAATAATTGAAAAAGAATTGAAAAATAATTGAAAAATAATTGAAAAATAATTGAAAAATAATCCAACAATAATGGAATTATAATTGAAAAGTTATTAAAAAATAATTTAAATATAATTGAAAAACCACTTCTCCCTATCTAGTTGTAAGCGAATATAACGCACTTCTGTTCTGTACGCCATGTGGCAAGCCTCACTGCTCTTTAAGTTAACTAAACGTTTGTTCGGTCATTCTTTATTTTTACTCAAATATATATATTAATGTTCTAATTGTGTACTACCTTTGCGGTCCTATCCACAATTTTCAATTATTTTTCAATTATATTTCAATAATTTTACAATTATTTTTCAATTATTTTTCGATTATTTTTCAATATTTTTCAAATGTTTTTCTATTATTTTTCAATCATTTTTCAATTATTTTTCAATTATTTTTCCATTATTTTTCTATTATTATTCAATTATTTTTCAATTATTGTATTCCAATTATTTTTCAATTTTATTCAATTATTTTTCAATTATTTTTCAATTATTATTTTCCAATTATTTAGCAATTATTTTTCAATTATTTTTCAATTATTTTTCAATTATTTTTCAATTACTTTTCAGGTATTATTTTCCAATTATTTTCCAATTATTTTTCAATTATTTTTCAATTATTTTTCAATTATTTTCAATTATTTTTCAATTATTTCTCAATTATTTTTCAATTATTTTCAATTATTTTTCATTTATTTTTCAATAATTTTTCAATTATTTTTCATTTATTTTTCAATTATTCTTCATTTATTTTTCAATAATTTTTCAATTATTTTTCAAATATTTTTCAATTATTTTACAATTATTTTTCAAATATTTTTCAATTACTTACCAATTATTTTTCAATTATTTTTCATTTATTTTTCAATTATTTTTCAATTATTTTTCAATTTTTTTTCAATTATTTTTCAATTATTTTTCAATTATTTTTCAATTATTTTTCAATTATTTTTCAATTATTTTTCAATTATTTTTCACTTATTTTTCAATCATTTTTCAATTATTTTTCAATTATTTTTCAATTATTTTTTAATTATTTTTCAATTATTTTTCAATAATTTTTTTATTATTTTTCAATTATTTTTCAATTATTTTTCAATTATTTTTCAATTATTTTTCAACTATTCTTAAATTATATTTCAATTATTTTTCAATTATTTTTCAATTAGTTTTCAATTATTTTTCAATTATTTATCAATTATTTTTCAACTATTCTTCAATTATTTTTCAATTACTTTTCAATTATTTTTCAATTATTTTTCAATTATTTTTCAATTATTTTTCAATTATTTTTCAATTATTTTTCAATTAATTTTCAATTATTTTTCAATTATTTTTCAATTGTTTTTCAATTATTTTTCAATTATTTTTCAATTATTTTTCAATTATTTTTCAATTTTTTTTCAATTATTCTTCAATTACTTTTAAATTATTCTTCAATTATTTTTCAATTGTTTTTCAATTATTTTTCAATTATGTTTCAATTATTTTTCGTATTATTCTTATATTATTTTTCAATTATTTTTCAATTACTTATCAATTATTTTTCAATTATTTTTCAATTATTTTTCAATTATTTTTCAATTATTTTTCAATTAGTTTTCAATTATTTTTCAATTATTTATCAATTATTTTTCAACTATTCTTCAATTATTTTTCAATTATTTTTCAATTATATTTCAATTATTTATCAATTATTTTTCAATTATTTTTCAATTATTTTTAAATTATTTTTAAATTATTTTTCAACTATTTTTCAATTATTTTTCAATTATTTTTCAATTATTTTTCACTTATTTTTCAATTATTTTTCAAATATTCTTCAATTATTTTTCAATTATTTTTAAATTATTTTTAAATTAATTTTAAACTATTTTTCAATTATTTTTCAATTATTCTTCAATTATTTTTCAATTATTTTTCAATTATATTTCAATTATTTTTCAATTATTTTTCAATTATTTTTCAATTATTTTTCAATTATTTTTAAATTATTTTTCAACTATTTTTCAATTATTTTTCAATTATTTTTCAATTATTTTTCACTTATTTTTCAATTATTTTTCAAATATTCTTAAATTATTTTTCAATTATTTTTAAATTATTTTTAAATTAATTTTAAACTATTTTTCAATTATTTTTCAATTATTCTTCAATTATTTTTCAATTATTTTTCAATTATATTTCAATTATTTTTCAACTATTCTTCAATAATTTTTCAATTATTTTTCAATTATATTTCAATTATATTTCAATTATTTTTCAATTATTTTTCAATTATTTTTAAATTAATTTTAAACTATTCTTCAATTATTTTTCAATTATTTTTCAATTATTTTTCAATTATTTTTCAACTATTCTTCAATTATTTTTCAATTATTTTTCAATTATTTTTCAATTGTTTTTCAATTATTTTTCAATTAGTTTTCAATTATTTTTCAATTATTTTTCATTTATTTTTCAATTATTTTTCAATTATTTTTCAATTTTTTTTCAATTATTTTTCAATTATTTTTCAATTATTTTTCAATTATTTTTCAATTATTTTTCAATTATTTTTCAATTATTTTTCACTTATTTTTCAATCATTTTTCAATTATTTTTCAATTATTTTTCAATTATTTTTTAATTATTTTTCAATTATTTTTCAATAATTTTTTTATTATTTTTCAATTATTTTTCAATTATTTTTCAATTATTTTTCAATTATTTTTCAACTATTCTTAAATTATATTTCAATTATTTTTCAATTATTTTTCAATTAGTTTTCAATTATTTTTCAATTATTTATCAATTATTTTTCAACTATTCTTCAATTATTTTTCAATTACTTTTCAATTATTTTTCAATTATTTTTCAATTATTTTTCAATTATTTTTCAATTATTTTTCAATTATTTTTCAATTAATTTTCAATTATTTTTCAATTATTTTTCAATTATTTTTCAATTATTTTTCAATTATTTTTCAATTATTTTTCAATTATTTTTCAATTTTTTTTCAATTATTCTTCAATTACTTTTAAATTATTCTTCAATTATTTTTCAATTGTTTTTCAATTATTTTTCAATTATGTTTCAATTATTTTTCGTATTATTCTTATATTATTTTTCAATTATTTTTCAATTATTTATCAATTATTTTTCAATTATTTTTCAATTATTTTTCAATTATTTTTCAATTATTTTTCAATTAGTTTTCAATTATTTTTCAATTATTTATCAATTATTTTTCAACTATTCTTCAATTATTTTTCAATTATTTTTCAATTATATTTCAATTATTTATCAATTATTTTTCAATTATTTTTCAATTATTTTTAAATTATTTTTAAATTATTTTTCAACTATTTTTCAATTATTTTTCAATTATTTTTCAATTATTTTTCACTTATTTTTCAATTATTTTTCAAATATTCTTCAATTATTTTTCAATTATTTTTAAATTATTTTTAAATTAATTTTAAACTATTTTTCAATTATTTTTCAATTATTCTTCAATTATTTTTCAATTATTTTTCAATTATATTTCAATTATTTTTCAATTATTTTTCAATTATTTTTCAATTATTTTTCAATTATTTTTAAATTATTTTTCAACTATTTTTCAATTATTTTTCAATTATTTTTCAATTATTTTTCACTTATTTTTCAATTATTTTTCAAATATTCTTAAATTATTTTTCAATTATTTTTAAATTATTTTTAAATTAATTTTAAACTATTTTTCAATTATTTTTCAATTATTCTTCAATTATTTTTCAATTATTTTTCAATTATATTTCAATTATTTTTCAACTATTCTTCAATAATTTTTCAATTATTTTTCAATTATATTTCAATTATATTTCAATTATTTTTCAATTATTTTTCAATTATTTTTAAATTAATTTTAAACTATTCTTCAATTATTTTTCAATTATTTTTCAATTATTTTTCAATTATTTTTCAACTATTCTTCAATTATTTTTCAATTATTTTTCAATTATTTTTCAATTGTTTTTCAATTATTTTTCAATTAGTTTTCAATTATTTTTCAATTATTTATCAATTATTTTTCAACTATTCTTCAATTATTTTTTGTTGGATGAAAATGGGGTAAAAATTCATGCTATAAGCTTTCCCCGCGCGCCCCTAGGTGGCAGAAGATACGATCGATGTTGATCTATCTGTTTCCATTTTTATGTTTCATACTTTTTTTGTTTCCTCGGACACTTCCGTTTTGCATAGTTGAGCAGAAGGACGTATATTTCTAATCGTTGATTTTACCAGCACTTCCCCAAGGTCGGTTTATCCGAAGTTCTGTACATTTATAATTAAGGCCTTGATGTACTAGAAGGAGATAACGAAACGTTTTGTGACTCCGAAGTCTTGCCAATATTTCTACACTATAAGGAAAATCTAATAGGTTATGGGCCCAGTCCACGTGGCGTAGAAGAAAGGAACAATGGCAGACTCGACACGTTTTTCAATCGTTAAATTAAACAACTCAAATTTTCCAATCTGGAAATGTAAGGTGGAGTTGTTGTTAATTAGGGAAGACCTATGGTATACGGTCCAAAAGGAAACGCCCGTCAAACCGGACGAAAAATGGATTAAGGCAGACGGGCAAGCTAGAGCAACGATGGGATTATTGGTGGAAGATGATCAGTTAAGGCATATTAAGGACACTTCCAGTGCTAAGGAAGCGTGGGAAGCACTAAAGAAATATCACCAGAAGGCATCTCTAAGTAACCAGGTCTATTTATATAAGAAGATCTGTAACTCAAAACTTTCAGAAGATGGGGACATGTCCAAACACATAAATGAAATGCTCAATATTGTGGACCAGCTCGCTGCGTTAGGGGAAGTATTAAAGGATAAGTTAGTAATCGCTATGCTATTGGGTAGTCTTCCAGAGTCTTTTAACACCCTGATCACCGCACTGGAGACAAGAGCACAAGATGAGCTAACACTAGAGCTGGTTAAAGGAAAATTGATTGATGAGGCCGAAAGACGTCAGCATTCCAGAACAAAAGCCCCTGACCATGACGATACGGCACTCAAGGCGAGGCACGAGCAGACCTCTGGGGTGAAGAACACAAAAAGGACTGCACCAGGTATGATCACATGTTACTTTTGTAGTAAGAAAGGACACATGAAAAAGGATTGTATTAAATATAAAAATTGGAAAGAAAAGAACAACAACAAACCAAAAGTTAGTCAAGTTGTATCAGAGGACGAAAACGATAGTAGGCTTTGCTTCCAAGTCAAGGATAATCACTCACAGAAAGACAAGGGGTGGTATATCGACTCAGGGGCGACTAGTCACATGTCCAATCATAAAGATTTCTTCAGAGTGCTCAATCCATGTCAAAATGAGAAAGTGAGGTTAGCCAATGGTATTCTTGTTAGCGCCTTGGGAATAGGGGAAGGTGATATCATATGTGAAATCGAAGGAGGTAGAACTCAAATAGTTAATATAAGGAATGTATTGTATATTCCTGCCCTAGAAGAAAGCTTAATTTCAGTCAAGAGGTTAACGGAAGGAGATTTTAAGGTTAACTTTTTTAAAAATGTATGTCATATAATTAATGACGAAAGAACAGTGGCAGTTGCTGAATTGTATGGTAGCTTGTATAAATTAAGGAGCATACATAAGGCGTCAGCAGTTTCCGACGTACATAATGAAAACTGCCAACATCTGTGGCATCGAAGGTTAGGGCATAGGAATTATGATTCTATTAAAGACATGTTAGCCAAGAAAATGATCGAAGGAATTCAAATAAAGGATTGTGGGTTAAGAGAAATTTGTGAAACGTGCATTAAAGGAAAACTGACTAGGCAACCATTTCCTAAGAAATCGTATAGTCAATCCAAGTCAATCTTGGAACTCATCCATACTGATCTGTGTGGTCCGATGCCGACCATGACCCCTGGAAAGAAGCGTTACCTCCTAACACTAATTGATGATTACAGTAGATATACAACCATAGCCCTATTAAGTTTTAAATCGGAAGTCCCGAACCAAATTAAAAGCTATATTCAATGCATGAAAACGAAATTCGGAAAAGTACCAAAGACTTTTCGATCCGACCGGGGCACGGAATATGTAAATCATGAAGTAAAAGAATTGTTTGAAAGGGAGGGTATCGCTAGTCAACTCACAGTTACCTACACCCCGGAGCAAAATGGTGTAGCGGAACGGAAAAACAGATCACTAATTGAGATGGCCAGGTGCCTTTTAATTGAAGCCAGGCTCCCACACAAATACTGGGGGGAAGCAGTTAACCACGCTAACTACTTACAAAACCGAATGTGCACCAAAGGGACCGGAAATATCCCAATCTGTATGTGGGATGGGGTAAAACCAGATTTGCAAACCCTAAAGATATTTGGGACTCGGGCCTATGCTCACATACCAAGAGAACTAAGGAAAAAGTTAGACAATAAGGCAAATGAACTAAAATTCGTGGGGATCGATGATCAATCCAAAGGCTACCGCCTGTTAGACACTAATACTGATAAAGTTATAGTTAGTAGAGATGTAAAATTTATAGATGATGTAATATGCAACCAGGAGAGAATTCACGCGAAGACTGAAAACTTAGCTGATAGAAATAAAGTAGAGGCGGATTCTCCGCGCAAGGCTACGTTCAATCTCAGTTCTAGTCCCGCATGTAGCGATTCTGAGGAATCCTCGGAAGATAGTCCGGGGTGTCCCGAGGACGAAGACGTCGGAAAAAGGGGAGATGAGGAACAAACGGAGCACCCGCTCAAAAGAGGCCGTGGGAGGCCCAGATTAATTAGGAGTGGGTCCCGGGGAAGACCCCGAAAGATATATTCTGAGGTACCTGCCGATCACCAAGAGGACAGTGCAGCCTATGCCACTGAAGTACAGATGAACACCGCGACAGCTGGACCAGATGCAAACGAGTGGTTGCTTGCCATGGCAAGTGAGCTTCGATCCATGTTGGAGAAGGATGTATGGGATCTGGTCGAACGTCCTGAAGGAAGAAACATTGTTGGAAGTCGGGTGATATTATCCAACAAGTACAGAGCTGACGGAACCATTGAAAGAAGAAAAGCTAGGATAGTTGCCAGGGGGTTTAGTCAGAGGCCTGGTATGGACTTCAACGAAACCTCCGCCCCTGTCGCGCGGTTGAGTTCCATTCGTTTGATTGCGGCCTTGACGGCTCAATATGACTTGACCATTCACCAAACTGACGTGAATACGGCTTACCTATATGGGTCCTTAGAAGAGGATATTTTCATGGAAATTCCTGAACGCATGCAGGAAATGTTGACCAAACTCATTGAGGTGGAAAGAAAGGATAGCGCGGTCCAGAATAAAGCTAAGAAAATGCTCCAGCTGTTCGAATCAGGAAATCAAGTTTGTAAATTAAAGAAAGCCATCTATGGTTTAAAACAAGCTGGACGACAATGGCACGCGAGATTAAATGAGGAATTAATTGGTCTCGGTGCAACTTCTTCGAACTTTGACCCGTGCGTCTATTATATTGAAAAAGGGGAAGATATGTTTTTGATTGTTATTTATGTTGATGATATTCTAATAATTTCCAGAGATCCAACCAAAATCCAACGAGTCAAGGATCACCTATCTAACGCGTTTGAAATAAAGGACTTGGGTAATATTAAATACTGTCTCGGTATTGAGTTTGAAGTGGAGACGGGATGGGTTACTATGAGCCAAAAGGGATACATTCAGGAGTTATTGCAAAAATTTAAGTTGTCCGAAGCTAATTCTGTAAGTACCCCATTGGATCCAGGAGTGAGACTGATAAAAAATGAGCTCACACGGTCAAACTGGGAAACTCGGTATCCTTATCGAGAGTTAATAGGTAGCCTCATGTATTTGTCTGTTACCACCAGACCCGACATCACTCATGCTGTTAGTTTGTTAAGCCAATTTAATAATTGTTTTGATAAGTCGCATTGGGAGGCTGCAAAAAGGGTCTTGCGATATGTAAAAGGGACAACTGATTATTGTTTAACCTATCGAACTAATAACGCTAATATAATAGGTTATACCGATGCGGACTGGGGAGGTTGCGTAAATGATCGACATTCGTATACCGGTTACGTGTTCTTCTTTGGTGGGAGTCCTGTCACTTGGGAATCCAGAAAACAACGCACGGTCGCCTTGTCCACTACAGAGGCCGAGTACACTGCCATTACCGAAGCGGCTAAGGAAGCTATTCATTTGGAGGCCGCACTTTCCGAACTCTGTGTGCCGCTTGACCGGGGCGCTCTTATTTATAACGATAACGCAAGCGCCTTGAAATTGACCCAAAATCCGGTGTATCATGCCAGAACAAAGCACATTGCCATCAAGCACCACTTTATACGCGAAGTTCTGAGTGCTGGAAAAATCAAACTAAGGTATATGTGTACCCAAGAAATGACCGCAGATATCCTAACCAAAGCTTTGAATAAACCAAAGCACTCCAATTGTATTCGATTGTTGGGGTTAGAACCGTTAAGTTAGAATTTAAGCATTGTATTTTTAAGGGGAAGTGTTGGATGAAAATGGGGTAAAAATTCATGCTATAAGCTTTCCCCGCGCGCCCCTAGGTGGCAGAAGATACGATCGATGTTGATCTATCTGGTTCCATTTTTATGTTTCATACTTTTTTTGTTTCCTCGGACACTTCCGTTTTGCATAGTTGAGCAGAAGGACGTATATTTCTAATCGTTGATTTTACCAGCACTTCCCCAAGGTCGGTTTATCCGAAGTTCTGTACATTTATAATTAAGGCCTTGATGTACTAGAAGGAGATAACGAAACGTTTTGTGACTCCGAAGTCTTGCCAATATTTCTACACTATAAGGAAAATCTAATATTTTTCAATTATTTTTCAATTATTTTTCAATTATTTTTCAATTAATTTTCAATTATTTTTCAATTATTTTTCAATTATTTTTCAATTATTTTTCAATTATTTTTCAATTATTTTTCAATTATTTTTCAATTAATTTTCAATTATTTTTCAATTATTTTTCAATTTTTCTTTCAATTATTCTTCAATTACTTTTAAATTATTCTTCAATTATTTTTCAATTGTTTTTCAATTATTTTTCAATTATGTTTCAATTATTTTTCGTATTATTCTTATATTAATTTTCAATTATTTTTCAATTATTTATCAATTATTTTTCAATTATTTTTCAATTATTTTTCAATTATTTTTTAATTATTTTTCAACTATTTTTCAACTATTCTTCAATTATTTTGCAATTATTTATCAATTATTTTTCAATTATTTTTCAATTATTTATCAATTATTTTTCAATTATTTTTCAATTATTTTTCAATTATTTTTCAATTATTTTTCAACTATTCTTCAATTATTTTTCTATTATTTTTCAATTATTTTTCAATTATTTTTCAATTATTTTTCAATTATTTTTCAATTATTTTTCAATTATTTATCAATTATTTTTCAATTATTTTTCAATTATTTTTCAATTATTTTCCAATTATTTTTCAATTTTTTTTCAATTATTCTTCAATTACTTTTAAATTATTCTTCAATTATTTTTCAATTGTTTTTCAATTATTTTTCAATTATGTTTCAATTATTTTTCGTATTATTCTTATATTATTTTTCAATTATTTTTCAATTATTTATCAATTATTTTTCAATTATTTTTCAATTATTTTTTAACTATTTTTTAATTATTTTTCATTTATATTTCTATTATTTTTCAATTATTTTTCAATTATTCTTCAATTATTTTTCAATTATTTTTCAATTATTTATCAATTATTTTTCAACTATTCGTCAATTATTTTTCAATTATTTTTTTATTATTTTTCAATTATTTTTCAATTATTTTTCAATTATTTTTCAATTATTTTTCAACTATTCTTAAATTATTTTTCAAGTATTCTTCAATTATTTTTCAATTATTTTTCAAGTATTCTTCAATTATTTTTCAATTATTTTTCAATTATTTTTCAATTATTTTTCAATTAGTTTTCAATTATTTATCAATTATGTTCCAACTATTCTTTGTTACGTATGTGGAATTTTCCCATACGCCGCTCTCAAATATTTTTCGAGCTCGCGTCGGCGAAGGGAAAACGCCCTAAAAATCCTTTTAGTTTATCATACACCACTAAGGGGGGTCATGATCTCTACCATCTGGATCGCGACCATGGGAACGGGAGTGACTCGACGACGACCCCGAAGGATTTCCTTATATGGAAATTCCTAACGCATCCCCACTCATTTTTGGGACTATATAAACCCTTTGGTTTCTACCCTCGTTGGTTAAAAGCTATAGAGTCACGCGTAAAGTCACGTCGTGTCACGCTCGTACAGAGTTGGTTATATTCAGTAAGATCAAGCTAAGGTCCCTGTCAGAATCAATAGTTAACCTCATAGAATCCGCGAGTTCGGTTTATATTCTATTTGGCATATTGTAATAGCCACTCTTACGCCCCGCATCGCCAGTGCGTCAACACCGTGCAATTAGTGGTAACATACACACTTTATTTATTTACCAAATCGCGACACTTACATTTGTACAATAACCAAGTATTGAATATACGAATGGTGTTACGTGTAAATTGAGTAGATTCGTTAAACCCATCTCTTACCCAGCGATCCTTATAATATTAGTAGTATTCACCCACCGATACAACTTTACCGCTCGAGTTGTATCAATTTTAATTAAGAGTTACGAGGCTTTACTAACATTTCCCGCGACTCCCTGATTTCGCATCGGGTTCGTTCGCAACCCTTCAACCAAAACAAGGAATCTTCTCCAACCCAGCGGCTCCCCGATTTAGCATCGGGTTCGTCCACGAAACCTCACCCTCCTACGGCTCCCTGATTTCGCATCAGGTTCGTCCGTATCCTACAGCTCCCTGATTTCGCATCAGGTTCGTCTGTAAATCTACCAACTTCCGAACAGCTCCCTGGTCTCGCACCAGGTTCGTCTGTGAATAATCCAACCTCCTAACAGCTCCCTGGTGTCGCACCAGGTTCGTCTGTGAACTTCATCCTAGTGACTCCCCGATTTCGCATCGGGTTCGTTCACGACGTATCACCCTCCTGCGGCTCCCTGATTATTAAAATCAGGTTCGTCCGCGTTTGACTCCATTCCCAGAGGCTCCCTGATTTCGCATCAGGTTCGTCCTCGCCGTCAATAATCCTAACGGCTCCCTGATTTCGCATCAGGTTCGTCCGCGCTCCTAACTAACAAACTCATAAACCGTATTCCTTGGGAAATACCCTTCTCGCCGGCCTCTCGCGTTGCCGCAGCCCCGGCTCGTAACAGAACTGGTGACAGCGGTGGGATGCTACTGCATTAGAATCGCTGTAAAATTTGGGTTTTTAAATACGTTAAAATCACTCGTAATTTATTATCGACGATATACTAGTTTTCTCTAGTCAAGTCACTTATTTATTTTAAAATGGCAACTACACAGGCGAACGTTTCTTCTAACGACATTATGAACTTGACAGTTTCAATTGCAAACTCAATGTCACTCTTGACGCAACGGACATGTATACAGAACATCACAATGTCAATTCCAATCTTCGATGGTGAAAGTCCAACCTTGTCGCGCTTCGTACAAAACGTGGAAGACGGGTTAACTTTGATTCCTGCGGGTACGGAAGCTGAGTATCTTGCAATAATTCTATCGAAACTGATCGGTCCGGCACGCAGGTGCACATTAGAGCATAAATTCGACTCTGTTAAGTTATTAGTCCAACATTTGAAAAAGAGATTCGCGCCGGGAAGAAGTTTGTCATATTTTCAAGTCGAAATCGCGAAACTAAGCATTCGCGAAGGAGAAAGTCTGCGACAGTACGTCGATAGGACTAGTCATCTCGTTTATTGTGCGCGCGGAGCTATTCGGGAAAGATATCTGGATCACGCTGAAGACTTCGTCAAAGAAATGGAAAAAGACGTTAAGGAAAACTTCATCGATGGTTTACCGGATCGAATTTCCTGGAAAGTGTCGGCTCAGACTCAAGACATTAAAACACTTGAAGAAGTTTACGACGTCGTGCTACAGATAGACAGAAAATTAAGGAATCGGCGACAGTCGTCCCGTAATGAATCACCCTCCAGGTGGTCACGCCGAGACCATTCCGCCGAAGATTCTCGTCGACACGACCGTGAAGTGTCATACCCGCACTCTCCGAGTAGATACGACCAGAACAGGGATCGGTATACAAGAACATCTGGTTTTGAAGAGGACCGAGAAGGACGGACACGCACGACGGCCTGGACCTTGCGTCACCGGAGCCCCTCGAAATCCCCTTCTTATCGCTCCGACTCATCGTTTCCAGATGATGGAGAAAAACAATATTCCATTTTAAAAAATCACGATAAAGATCGCAAGCCAAGTTTGTATTGTTGGCATTGCGGTATAACCGGACATGACGGAAAATCCTGTAGGAAACGTCCGCGTAGCCCGAGATATCAACGAGACTCGCGAGATTCGTCTGCCGAATCAAACAAGTCTTTAAACTTCGATCGCGCTCAACGTATAGGCGACACGATGAGCGGAAACAAAGAAGCTCGCCAAAGGACAGTCCGCTTCGAAGAGGAACCCTCATCAAGGAAGCACCTGCCCCACGCATCAAAATCAAGGTTCCAGAACTGGAGTCAGGAACGGGAGAATTCTTAATCGATGGTGGAGCATCCGTTAATTTAGTAGTCATTAGCGCCCTGGGAGAAAAAGCCGCGATAAACTCTCGGGAAGAAATCGAATTAACCGGAATTACTACTAATCCAATTCATACTCTTGGAACAACAATTCTACATATCCACGAAGCTCCCGCACTTTTCTATGTGGTAAAAGAGCTTGCAATAGAAGCAGACGGACTTATAGGAAGCCCATTTTTAAAACAAGAGGAGGCCGAAATTTCCTATTATCATGGGACTTTGGTGCTAAAAAATAAACCAACCCGACCTATACGTTTTTCAAATTATCAGGACCTACCTCAAACGAAAGAACTACCGACGTCAACCAAACATCGTATCGAACCTAGGACGTCGCAACAGATTGCTATAACAATAACAAACTCGAGGATTAAGGAAGGATATTTACCGCGTATCAAGACCCTCGAACATCTTTACATAGGGGAAGCAGTAGTAAAGAACAATAAAGGGAAGTGCTACGTTATGGCAACAAATACCAGCGATGTACCCTTAGACGTGGAGATAGAACCACAAACATTGGAGCCGTTCGAAATCTTCGGTTCATCAGACGAAGATTTTTACCCAGCTGCAGAACACCCGTCAAAATTCAAAACACGCGAAGATAGAATACAAAAAATCTTAGAAGCCCTAAACACTAAACATCTGAACAAGGAGGAACTAGATTTCGTTACTAATTTAGTTAGAGATTTTCCCGACCGATTTTATCTTCCTGGAGATAAACTTGGGAAGGCCCGCGACTTTAAACATTCAATCCATATATCCAACGATATTCCAATCAACACAAGACAATATCGCTATCCTCTCATACACCAAAAGGAAATTCAAAAACAAATCAACGCGCTATTGTCAAATGGTATAATTACACCTTCAAAATCTCCATACAATTCACCTTTGTGGATCGTCCCGAAGAAAGAAGACGAAAACGGAGTGAAACGTTGGCGTCTGGTAATAGATTTCCGCGGCCTCAATGAAATAACAATTTCTGACAAATATCCATTACCTCAAATCACGGAGATTTTAGATCGATTAGGAGGAGCTAAATATTTTTCAGTCTTTGATCTCGCCAGTGGATTTCATCAAATAGAGATGGATCCGAAGGATAAAGCAAAAACAGCATTCACTACTCCAAATGGACATTACGAATTCTCTCGAATGCCTTTCGGATTAAAGAATGCACCACCCACCTTTCAACGCCTGATGGATCAAGCACTCACTGGACTTCAAGGAACAGACCTCTTTGTCTACTTGGACGACATAGTGATCTACGCATCATCGTTACAGGAACACAATATCAAGGTCAAAAAGTTATTAAACCGCCTTCGAGAACATGGATTAACCCTCCAAACCAACAAGTGCCAATTCCTGCGAAAGGAAGTCGCGTACCTTGGACACATTATTTCAAAGGAAGGAGTAAGACCTGACCCTAGAAAATTAAAAGCTGTTCAAGATTTTCCCACACCCACAACGCAGAAGAACATTCAACAATTCTTGGGACTTGTAGGATATTACCGAAGATTCGTGCCTGATTTCACCACAAAAGCAAAACCATTAATTAACTTACTAGGAAAAGGCATCAAATTCAAATGGACAGAAGAACAAGACCAGAGTTTTAAGCAATTACGTAACGAACTTTGTCAACAGCCCATATTGCAATACCCTGATTTCAGTAAACCTTTCATTGTAACAACAGATGCATCTGATTATGCTATTGGAGCCGTACTCAGTCAAGGGGAGATAGGAAACGACCTGCCGATTGCCTACGCATCCCGTAGCCTAAATAAACCTGAGAAGAATTATTCAGTTACGGAAAAGGAATGTTTGGCCATGGTTTACGCCGTAAGATACTTCAGGCCCTACATCTACGGAACCCCATTCACCCTCGTTACTGATCACAGACCACTTGTCTGGTTACATTCTGTCAAGGACCCAACTTCTAGGCTTATGAAGTGGAAGCTCCGACTTTTAGAGTACGAGTATCGGGTTGTCCATAAATCCGGAAAGACGAATAAGAACGCAGACGCATTATCGCGCAATCCTACGTCTGCCTGCCTACCACTTATTCCACGAGAGCTGAAGGATCCCGACTTCAAGGCCCAGATACCGAAAACAGACGCCAACGTCGAAACTATTGGACATCGCATACGACAGTTACGACGAGATAGGGAAATTCGACCCAAGTACCGAGAGACAAGCAGCAGCTCAGATGAAATAGAAGAAACCGCACGTGGGAACGTTCAACATTCTCCAATAATACACAAGAACCGATCTTTTCCCAGCCTATCTCAAGAGATAACCATGCCAGATGAACGCCAGGAAACCATAAACAGTTTTTCACCCGCAGCAAACTCCACTCAAATCATCCCTTTAGATAAGGACCAGACCGTCTTCGACAATTTGATATCCTTTGAGGAGCCGTTCGAAAATACTGTAATAGAAAATGCAAGGAACGTCCAACTAGATTTACTCAGTACCCCGCAAATATCATCGGAGGTCATGGAAGAACCTTTACAACCCTCAATAAACCAACTACCTGCAGGAGCTACAACCGAAGCAAGTGTAGGACAACCACCTGACAGCAGGTCAACTCAGCCTAGGGTCTTTGACCGCACACTTGATCCTTACCCATTCTTCACTACTGACATCGAGAATTCAAGCGACCTTGACGATCTGGAAGGGATCCCATTAGACCGACCACATAAAATTATTGTTTCTTCGAATAACTTTACCGCTGAAGAAGAACATTACGTACATTTCATTTCTGCCGACTGCAATTTAGTAAATCCCGTTGGAAAATTACTGCTGGATACTGAACTAATTAATAAACAAAATCTTCTAGCAGCACAACCGAAAAAGGGACAGGTGATAACTACAGACAATGGATTATTTAAAACTTTCAGTATAATAATCTCAGACAACTTCTTTGATAATATTAAAAGAGTAGATGTGTTCAATGGATTGAAAACTCTTTCACACACATTGGATCAAAATCAGATTAGATCATTTCGAATTTCTGCCACGGGAGACCTTCACAAAATACCGTCCAACGAATTTGTCAAGATATTAGAAGAGGTTTTCATAGGAACGAGCTTGCAGATTACTCTATGCAACTGTACCATCACCACACCATCCGAAGAAGACAGACTGCACATCATCAGCGAGGCTCACGACAGTTTAATCGGAGGACATAAAGGGGTAACGAAGACATACAAACGCATTCGATCAAAATTCCATTGGCCACAAATGCGCAACGACATTCAAGACACCATCCGAAGATGCCAGAGTTGTCAAGAACAGAAATTAGTCCGAGCAAAAACTCGTCAGCCGATGTTGATCACCGACACACCTATAGGAGCATTCGACAAAATTTCCTTAGATACAGTAGGACCTTTACCAATTACACCCAGTGGGAACAGACACATTCTCACCATCCAAGATAACCTAACGAAATATTGCGTAGCCGTAGCAATACCTAACATTCGAGCTGCTACAATTGCAGATGCTTTCGCCAGACACTTCATTGCGATTTACGGTACACCTCGCGCAATATTAACAGACAAAGGAACTAGCTTCATCGGAACACTTATGACCAACCTATCTGAAATATTTAAAATCAAACAAATAACAACCTCGGGATATAGACCACAAACAAACGGATCTCTGGAACGGAGTCACATCGTCCTCACTGAATACCTCAAGCATTACATGGATAATTACGAAGACTGGGATTTATTGATACCGTTCGCAATGTTCTCTTACAACACATCCGTTCATGAAGCAACAAATTTCACCCCATACGAATTAATCTTTGGAAAGCCTGCCCGAGAACCAAGTTCTTTTCCAACCGGTGAAAAATTAAAGTCATTTGGAGACTACTTAGTAGAATTAATAACACACATGACTCGAATCCGAAATATAGCCTCAGATAATCTGAATTATTTTCCGTCCACGGCACAACGTTAAGCCAACCGTATGCCCAAATATGGTCATTATCACCCTGCAAACGAGACATACCCTGGCAAGCAGTGAGAGTCTACCTGAAGGGTACTCTATCCTTCCAACCGCCTTCTCGCCAATATTCAACCAACTCTGGACGGAATCACAGCCACGCTGACGCTCGACCGACTACCCGGATAACCACCACTGGACATCATCGAGCACTGGTTGCAAATCGGCTACGTGGTGCCCAGCCACGAATAACCTCCTATCTTCTCAACACACCTAGCGATAAGTACTCCACACCACACTACACCCGACAATTTTCTTTTCACACTTTGGCTTACGAAAGGATTTGTGGGGCGTTTTTCCTTCTTCTGAAAAGCATCACGAGAATCGCGATGTTTTGTCTTAGGGGGGAGATGTTACGTATGTGGAATTTTCCCACACGCCGCTCTCAAATATTTTTTGAGCTCGCGTCGGCGAAGGGAAAACGCCCTAAAAATCCTTTTAGTTTATCATACACCACTAAGGGCGGTCATGATCTCTACCATCTGGATCGCGACCATGGGAACGGGAGTGACTCGACGACGACCCCGAAGGATTTCCTTATATGGAAATTCCTAACGCATCCCCACTCATTTTTGGGACTATATAAACCCTTTGGTTTCTACCCTCGTTGGTTAAAAGCTATAGAGTCACGCGTAAAGTCACGTCGTGTCACGCTCGTACAGAGTTGGTTATATTCAGTAAGATCAAGCTAAGGTCCCTGTCAGAATCAATAGTTAACCTCATAGAATCCGCGAGTTCGGTTTATATTCTATTTGGCATATTGTAATAGCCACTCTTACGCCCCGCATCGCCAGTGCGTCAACACCGTGCAATTAGTGGTAACATACACACTTTATTTAATTACCAAATCGCGACACTTACATTTGTACAATAACCAAGTATTGAATATACGAATGGTGTTACGTGTAAATTGAGTAGATTCGTTAAACCCATCTCTTACCCAGCGATCCTTATAATATTAGTAGTATTCACCCACCGATACAACTTTACCGCTCGAGTTGTATCAATTTTAATTAAGAGTTACGAGGCTTTACTAACATTTCCCGCGACTCCCTGATTTCGCATCGGGTTCGTTCGCAACCCTTCAACCAAAACAAGGAATCTTCTCCAACCCAGCGGCTCCCCGATTTAGCATCGGGTTCGTCCACGAAACCTCACCCTCCTACAGCTCCCTGATTTCGCATCAGGTTCGTCCGTATCCTACAGCTCCCTGATTTCGCATCAGGTTCGTCTGTAAATCTACCAACTTCCGAACAGCTCCCTGGTCTCGCACCAGGTTCGTCTGTGAATAATCCAACCTCCTAACAGCTCCCTGGTGTCGCACCAGGTTCGTCTGTGAACTTCATCCTAGTGACTCCCCGATTTCGCATCGGGTTCGTTCACGACGTATCAACCTCCTGCGGCTCCCTGATTATTAAAATCTGGTTCGTCCGCGTTTGACTCCATTCCCAGAGGCTCCCTGATTTCGCATCAGGTTCGTCCTCGCCGTCAATAATCCTAGCGGCTCCCTGATTTCGCATCAGGTTCGTCCGCGCTCCTAACTAACAAACTCATAAACCGTATTCCTTGGGAAATACCCTTCTCGCCGGCCTCTCGCGTTGCCGCAGCCCCGGCTCGTAACATTTCAATTATTTTTCAATTATTTTTCAATTATTTTTCAATTATTTTTCAATTATTTTTCAATTATTTTTCAATTATTTTTCAATTATTTTTCAATTATTTTTCAATTATTTTTCAATTATTTTTCAACAATTCTTCAATTATTTTTCAATTATTTTTCAATTATTTTTCAATTATTTTTCAATTATTTTTCAACTATTTTTCAATTATTTTTCAATTATTTTTCAATTATTTTTCAATTATTTTTCTATTATTTTTCAATTATTTTTCAATTATTGTGCAATTCTTTTTCAATTAGTTTTCAATTATTTTTCAATTATTTTTCAATTAGTTTTCAATTATTTTTCAATTATTTTTCAATTAGTTTTCAATTATTTATCAATTATGTTCCAACTATTCATCAATTATTTTTCAATTAGTTTTCAATTATTTTTCAATTATTTTTCAATTAGTTTTCAATTATTTATCAATTATGTTCCAACTATTCATCAATTATTTTTCAATTATTTTTCAATTATTTTTCAATTATTTTTCAATTATTTTTCAATTATTTTTCAATTATTTTTCTATTATTTTTCAATTATTTTTCAATTCTTTTTCAATTAGTTTTCAATTATTTTTCAATTATTTTTCAATTAGTTTTCAATTATTTTTCAATTATTTTTCAATTAGTTTTCAATTATTTTTCAATTATTTTTCAATTTTTTTCGATTATTTTCCAATTATTATTCAATTATTTTTCAATTATTTTTCAATTATTTTTCTATTATTTTTCAATTATTTTTCAATTATTTTTCAATTCTTTTTCAATTAGTTTTCAATTATTTTTCAATTATTTTTCAATTAGTTTTCAATTATTTTTCAATTATTTTTCAATTAGTTTTCAATTATTTATCAATTATGTTCCAACTATTCTTAAATTATTTTTCAATTATTTTTCAATTATTTTTCAATTATTTTTCAATTATTGTAAAATTATTTTTCAATTATTTTTCAACTATTCTTCAATTATTTTTCAACTATTCTTCAATTATTTTTCAATTTGTTTTTCAATTATTTTTCAATTAGTTTTCAATTATTTTTCAATTATTTTTCAATTATTTTTCAACTATTTTTCAATTATTTTTCAATTATTTTTCAATTATTTTTCACTTATTTTTCAATTATTTTTCATCTATTCTTCAATTATTTTTCAATTATTTTTCAATTATTTTTCAATTAGTTTTCAATTATTTTTCAATTACTTATCAATTATTTTTCAATTATTTTTCAATTATTTTTCAACAATTCTTCAATTATTTTTCAATTATTTTTCAATTATTTTTCAATAATTTTTCAATTATTTTTCAACTATTTTTCAATTATTTTTCAACAATTCTTCAATTATTTTTCAACAATTCTTCAATTATTTTTCAATTATTTTTCAATTATTTTTCAATTATTTTTCAATTATTTTTCAATTATTTTGCAATTATTTTTCAATTATTTTTCAACTATTCTTCAATTATTTTTCAATTATTTTTCAATTATTTTTAAATTATTTTTCAACTATTTTTCAATTATTTTTCAATTATTTTTCAATTATTTTTAAATTATTTTTAAATTATTTTTAAATTATTTTTAAATTATTTTTCACTTATTTTTCAATTATTTATCAATTATTTTTCAACAATTCTTCAATTATTTTTCAATTATTTTTCAATTATATTTCAATTATTTTTCAACTCTTCAATTATTTTTCAATTATTTTTCAATTATATTTCAATTATATTTCAATTATTTTTCAATTATTTTTCAGTTATTTTTAAATTAATTTTAAACTATTTTTCAATTATTTTTCAATTATTTTTCAATTATTTTTCAATTATTTTTCAACTATTTTTCAATTATTTATCAATTTTTTTTCAACTCTTCTTCAATTATTTTTCAATTATTTTTCAATTATTTTTCAATTATTTTTCAATTATTTTTCAATTATTTTTCAATTATTTTTCAACTATTTTTCAATTATTTTTCAATTATTTTTCAATTATTTTTCACTTATTTTTCAATTATTTTTCATCTATTCTTCAATTATTTTTCAATTATTTTTCAATTATTTTTCAATTAGTTTTCAATTATTTTTCAACTATTTTTCAATTATTTTTCAATTATTGTTCAATTATTTTTCAATTATTTTTCAATTATTTTTCAATTATTTTTCAATTATTTTTCAATTATTTTTCAATTATTTTTCAATTATTTTTCAATTATTTTTCAATTAGTTTTCAATTATTTTCCTAATATTTTTCAACTATTCTTCAATTATTTTTCAATTATTTTTCAATTATTTTCCAATTAGTTTTCAATTATTTTTCAATTATTTTTCAATTATTTTTCAACTATTCTTCAATTATTTTTCAATTATTTTACAATTATTTTTCTTTGTTTCAATTTTTATTCAATTATTTTTCAATTATTTTTCAATTATTTTTCAATTATTTTTCAATTATTTTTCAATTATTTTTCAATTATTTTTAAATTCTATTTCAATTATTTTTCAATTATTTTTCAACTATTCTTCAATTATTTTACAATTATTTTTCAACTATTCTTCAATTATTTTTAAATTATTTTTCAATTATTTTTCAATTAGTTTTCAATTATTTTTCAATTATTTTTCAATTATTTTTCAATTATTTTTCAATTATTTTTCAATTATTTTTCAATTATTTTTCAATTATTTTACAATTATTTTTCAACTATTCTTCAATTCTATTTCAATTATTTTTCAATTATTTTTCAATTAGTTTTTAATTATTTTTCAAATATCTATCAATTATTTTTCAAATATTTTTCAATTATTTTTCAATCATTTTTCAATTATTTTTCAAATATTATTCAATTATATTTCAATTATTTTTCAATTATCTTTCAATTATTTTTCAATTATTTTTCAAATATTTTTCAATTATTTTTCAAATATTATTCAATTATTTTTCAATTATTTTTCAATTATTTTTCAATTATTTTTCAATTATTTTTCCACTATTTTTCAATTATTTTTCAATTATTTTTCAATTATTTTTCAATTATTTTTCGATAATTTTTCAATTATTTTTCACTTATTTTTCAATTATTTTTCAATTATTTTTCACTTACTTTTCAATTATTTTTCAATTATTTTTCAATTATTTTTCAATTATTTTTCAATTATTTTTCAATTATTTTTCAACTATTCATCAATTATTTTTCAATTATTTTTCAATAATTTTTCAATTATTTTTTAATTATTTTTTAATTATTTTTCAATTATTTTTAAATTATTTTTCAATTATTTTTCAATTATTTTTCAATTATTTTTCACTTATTTTTCAATCATTTTTCAATTATTTTTCAATTGTTTTTAAATTATTTTTCAATTATTTTTCAACTATTCTTCAATTATTTTGCAATTATTTTTCAATTATTTTTCAATTATTTTTCAATTATTTTTCAATTATTTTTCAATTATTTTTCAATTATTTTTTAATTATTTTTTAATTATTTTTCAATTATTTTTCAATTATTTTTCAATTATTTTTCAATTATTTTTCAATAATTTTTCAATTATTTTTCAATTATTTTTCAATTATTTTTCAATTATTTTTCAATTATTTTTCAATTATTTTTCAATTATTTTTCAACTATTCTTCAATTATTTTTCAATTATTTTTCAATTATTTATCAATTATTTTTCAACTATTCTTCAATTATTTTTCAATTATTTTTCAATTATTTTTCAATTATTTTTCTTTTTTTTCCATTATTTTTCAATTATTTTTCAATTATTTTTTAATTATTTTTCAATTATTTTAAAACTATTTTTCAATTATTTTTCAATTATTTTTCCATTATTTTTCAATTATTTTTCAACTATTCTTCAATTATCTTTCAATTATTTTACAATTATTTTTCAACTATTTTTCAATTATTTTTCAATCATTTTTCAATTATTTTTCAATTATTTTTCAATTATTTTTCAATTATTTTTCAATTATTTTTCAATTATTTTTCAATTTTTTTCAATTATTCTTCAATTACTTTTAAATTATTCTTCAATTATTTTTCAATTGTTTTTTAATTAATTTTCAATTATGTTTCAATTATTTTTCGTATTATTCTTATATTATTTTTCAATTATTTTTCAATTATTTATCAATTATTTTTCAATTATTTTTCAATTATTTTTCAAATATTTTTCAATTATTTTTCAAATATTATTCAATTATTTTTCAATTATTTTTCCATTATTTTTCAATTATTTTTCAATTATTTTTCATTTATTTTTCAATTATTTTTCAATTATTTTTCAATTATTTTTCAGCTATACTTCAATTATTTTTCAATTACTTTTCAATTATTTTTCAATTATTTTTCAATTATTTTTCAATTATATTTCAATAATTTTACAATTATATTTCAATAATTTTACAATTATTTTTCAATAATTTTACAATTATTTTTCAATTATTTTTCAATTAGTTTACAATTATTTTTCAATTATTTTTCAACTATTCTTCAATTATTTTTCAATTACTTTTCAATTATTTTTCAATTATTTTTCAATTATTTTTCAATTATTTTTCAATTAGTTTTCAATTATTTTTCAATTAGTTTTCTATTATTTTTCAATTATTTTTCAACTATTCTTCAATTAATTTTCAATTATTTTTCAATTATTTTTCAATTATTTTTCAATTCTAATTCAATTATTTTTCAATTATTTTTCAATTAGTTTTCAATTATTTTTCAATTATTTTTCAATTATTTTTCAATTATTTTTCAATTATTTTTCAATTATTTTTCAATTATTTTTCAATTATTTTTCAATTAGTTTTCAATTATTTTCCTAATATTTTTCAACTATTCTTCAATTATTTTTCAATTATTTTTCAATTATTTTCCAATTAGTTTTCAATTATTTTTCAATTATTTTTCAATTATTTTTCAACTATTCTTCAATTATTTTTCAATTATTTTACAATTATTTTTCTTTGTTTCAATTTTTATTCAATTATTTTTCAATTATTTTTCAATTATTTTTCAATTATTTTTCAATTAGTTTTCAATTATTTTTCAATTATTTTTCAATTATTTTTCAATTATTTTTCAATTATTTTTCAATTATTTTTCAATTATTTTTCAATTATTTTACAATTATTTTTCAACTATTCTTCAATTCTATTTCAATTATTTTTCAATTATTTTTCAATTAGTTTTTAATTATTTTTCAAATATCTATCAATTATTTTTCAAATATTTTTCAATTATTTTTCAATCATTTTTCAATTATTTTTCAAATATTATTCAATTATATTTCAATTATTTTTCAATTATCTTTCAATTATTTTTCAATTATTTTTCAAATATTTTTCAATTATTTTTCAAATATTATTCAATTATTTTTCAATTATTTTTCCATTATTTTTCAATTATTTTTCAATTATTTTTCATTTATTTTTCAATTATTTTTCAATTATTTTTCAATTATTTTTCAGCTATACTTCAATTATTTTTCAATTACTTTTCAATTATTTTTCAATTATTTTTCAATTATTTTTCAATTATATTTCAATAATTTTACAATTATATTTCAATAATTTTACAATTATTTTTCAATTATTTTTCAATTAGTTTACAATTATTTTTCAATTATTTTTCAACTATTCTTCAATTATTTTTCAATTATTTTTCAATTATTTTTCAATTATATTTCAATAATTTTACAATTATATTTCAATAATTTTACAATTATTTTTCAATTATTTTTCAATTAGTTTACAATTATTTTTCAATTATTTTTCAACTATTCTTCAATTATTTTTCAATTACTTTTCAATTATTTTTCAATTATTTTTCAATTATTTTTCAATTATTTTTCAATTAGTTTTCAATTATTTTTCAATTAGTTTTCTATTATTTTTCAATTATTTTTCAACTATTCTTCAATTAATTTTCAATTATTTTTCAATTATTTTTCAATTATTTTTCAATTCTATTTCAATTATTTTTCAATTATTTTTCAATTAGTTTTCAATTATTTTTCAATTATTTTACAATTAGTTTTCAATTAATTTTCAATTATTTTTCAACTATTCTTCAATTATTTTTCAATTATTTTTCAATTATTCTTCAATTATATTTCAATAATTTTTCAATTATTATTATCCAATTATTTTTCAATTATTCTTCAATTATTTTTCAATTATTTTTCAATTATTTTTCAATTATTTTTCAATTATTTTTCAACTATTCTTCAATTATTCTTCAATTAATTTTCAATTATTTTTCAATAATTTTTCAATTATTTTTCAATTATTTTTCAATTATTATTCAATTATTCTTCAATTAATTTTCAATTATTTTTCAATTATTTTTCAATTATTTTTCAATTAGTTTTCAATTATTTTTCATTTATTTTTCAATTATTTTTCAATTATTTTTCAATTATTTTACAATTATTTTTCAACTATTCGTCAATTATTTTTCAAATATTTTTCAATTATTTTTCAATTATTTTACAATTATTTTTCAATTATTTTTCAATTATTTTTCAATTATTTTACAATTAGTTTTCAATTAGTTTTCAATTATTTTTCAACTATTCTTCAATTATTTTTCAATTATTTTTCAATTATTCTTCAATTATTTTTCAATTATTTTTCAATTATTATTATCCAATTATTTTTCAATTATTCTTCAATTATTTTTCAATTATTTTTCAATTATTTTTCAATTATTTTTCCATTATTTTTCAACTATTCTTCAATTATTCTTCAATTAATTTTCAATTATTTTTCAATTATTTTTCAATTATTTTTCAATTATTTTTCAATTATTTTTCAATTATTTTACAATTATTTTTCAATTATTTTTCAATTATTTTTCAATTATTTTTCAATTATTTTTCAATTATTTTTCAATTATTTTTCAATTATTATATTCCAATTTTTTTTTCAATTATTTTTCAATTATTTTTCAATTATTTTTCAATTATTTTTCAATTATTTTTCAATTATTTTTCAATTATTTTTCAATTATTTTTCAATTATTTTTCGATTATTCAACAATTATTTTTCATTTATTATTCAATTATTTTTCAATTATTTTTCAATTATTTTTCAGCTATTCTTCAATTATTTTTCAATTATTTTTCAATTATTTTTCAATTATTTTTCAATTATTTTTCATTTATTTTTCAATTATTTTTCAATTATTTTTCAATTATTTTTCAATTATTTTTCAATTATTTTTCAATTATTTTTCATTTATTTTTCAATTATTTTTCAATTATTTTTCAATTATTTTTCAACTATTCTTCAATTATTTTTCAATTATTTTTCAATTATTTTTCAATTATATTTCAATAATTTTACAATTATATTTCAATAATTTTACAATTATTTTTCAATTATTTTTCAATTAGTTTACAATTATTTTTCAATTATTTTTCAACTATTCTTCAATTATTTTTCAATTACTTTTCAATTATTTTTCAATTATTTTTCAATTATTTTTCAATTATTTTTCAATTAGTTTTCAATTATTTTTCAATTAGTTTTCTATTATTTTTCAATTATTTTTCAACTATTCTTCAATTAATTTTCAATTATTTTTCAATTATTTTTCAATTATTTTTCAATTCTATTTCAATTATTTTTCAATTATTTTTCAATTAGTTTTCAATTATTTTTCAATTATTTTACAATTAGTTTTCAATTAATTTTCAATTATTTTTCAACTATTCTTCAATTATTTTTCAATTATTTTTCAATTATTCTTCAATTATATTTCAATAATTTTTCAATTATTATTATCCAATTATTTTTCAATTATTCTTCAATTATTTTTCAATTATTTTTCAATTATTTTTCAATTATTTTTCAATTATTTTTCAACTATGCTTCAATTATTCTTCAATTAATTTTCAATTATTTTTCAATAATTTTTCAATTATTTTTCAATTATTTTTCAATTATTTTTCAATTATTTTTCAATTATTATTCAATTATTCTTCAATTAATTTTCAATTATTTTTCAATTATTTTTCAATTATTTTTCAATTATTTTTCAATTATTTTTCATTTATTTTTCAATTATTTTTCAATTATTTTTCAATTATTTTACAATTATTTTTCAACTATTCGTCAATTATTTTTCAAATATTTTTCAATTATTTTTCAATTATTTTACAATTATTTTTCAATTATTTTTCAATTATTTTTCAATTATTTTACAATTAGTTTTCAATTAGTTTTCAATTATTTTTCAACTATTCTTCAATTATTTTTCAATTATTTTTCAATTATTCTTCAATTATTTTTCAATTATTTTTCAATTATTATTATCCAATTATTTTTCAATTATTCTTCAATTATTTTTCAATTATTTTTCAATTATTTTTCAATTATTTTTCAATTATTTTTCAACTATTCTTCAATTATTCTTCAATTAATTTTCAATTATTTTTCAATTATTTTTCAATTATTTTTCAATTATTTTTCAATTATTTTTCAATTATTTTTCAATTATTTTTCAATTATTTTTCAATTATTTTTCAATTATTTTTCAATTATTATATTCCAATTTTTTTTTCAATTATTTTTCAATTATTTTTCAATTATTTTTCAATTATTTTTCAATTATTTTTCAATTATTTTTCAATTATTTTTCAATTATTTTTCAATTATTTTTCGATTATTCAACAATTATTTTTCATTTATTATTCAATTATTTTTCAATTATTTTTCAATTATTTTTCAGCTATTCTTCAATTATTTTTCAATTATTTTTCAATTATTTTTCAATTATTTTTCAATTATTTTTCATTTATTTTTCAATTATTTTTCAATTATTTTTCAATTATTTTTCAATTATTTTTCAATTATTTTTCAATTATTTTTCATTTATTTTTCAATTATTTTTCAATTATTTTTCAATTATTTTTCAATTATTTTTCAATTATTGTTCAATTATTCTTCAATTATTCTTCAATTAATTTTCAATTATTTTTCAATTATTTTTCAATTATTTTTCAATTATTTTTCAATTATTTTTCAATTATTTTCCAATTACTTTTCAATTTTTTTTTTCATTTTTTTTTCAATTATTTTGCAATTATTTTTCAATTATTATATTCCTATTTTTTTTCAATTATTTTTCAATTATTTTTCAATTATTTTTCAACTATTCTTCAATTATTTTTCAATTGTTATTTTTCAATTATTTTTCAATTATTATATTCCAATTTTTTTCAATTATATTTAAATTATTTTTCAATTATTTTTCAATTATTTTTCAATTAATTTTCAATTATTTTTCAATTATTTTTCAATTATTTTTCAATTATTTTTCAATTATTATTCAATTATTCTTCAATTAATTTTCAATTATTTTTCAATTATTTTTCAATTATTTTTCAATTATTTTTCAATTATTTTTCATTTATTTTTCAATTATTTTTCAATTATTTTTCAATTATTTTACAATTATTTTTCAACTATTCGTCAATTATTTTTCAAATATTTTTCAATTATTTTTCAATTATTTTACAATTATTTTTCAATTATTTTTCAATTATTTTTCAATTATTTTACAATTAGTTTTCAATTAGTTTTCAATTATTTTTCAACTATTCTTCAATTATTTTTCAATTATTTTTCAATTATTCTTCAATTATTTTTCAATTATTTTTCAATTATTATTATCCAATTATTTTTCAATTATTCTTCAATTATTTTTCAATTATTTTTCAATTATTTTTCAATTATTTTTCCATTATTTTTCAACTATTCTTCAATTATTCTTCAATTAATTTTCAATTATTTTTCAATTATTTTTCAATTATTTTTCAATTATTTTTCAATTATTTTTCAATTATTTTTCAATTATTTTTCAATTATTTTTCAATTATTTTTCAATTATTTTTCAATTATTATATTCCAATTTTTTTTTCAATTATTTTTCAATTATTTTTCAATTATTTTTCAATTATTTTTCAATTATTTTTCAATTATTTTTCAATTATTTTTCAATTATTTTTCAATTATTTTTCGATTATTCAACAATTATTTTTCATTTATTATTCAATTATTTTTCAATTATTTTTCAATTATTTTTCAGCTATTCTTCAATTATTTTTCAATTATTTTTCAATTATTTTTCAATTATTTTTCAATTATTTTTCATTTATTTTTCAATTATTTTTCAATTATTTTTCAATTATTTTTCAATTATTTTTCAATTATTTTTCAATTATTTTTCATTTATTTTTCAATTATTTTTCAATTATTTTTCAATTATTTTTCAATTATTTTTCAATTATTGTTCAATTATTCTTCAATTATTCTTCAATTAATTTTCAATTATTTTTAAATTATTTTTCAATTATTTTACAATTAGTTTTCAATTAGTTTTCAATTATTTTTCAACTATTCTTCAATTATTTTTCAATTATTTTTCAATTATTCTTCAATTATTTTTCAATTATTTTTCAATTATTATTATCCAATTATTTTTCAATTATTCTTCAATTATTCTTCAATTATTTTTCAATTATTTTTCAATTATTTTTCAATTATTTTTCAATTATTTTTCAACTATTCTTCAATTTTTCTTCAATTAATTTTCAATTATTTTTCAATTATTTTTCAATTATTTTTCAATTATTTTTCAATTATTTTTCAATTATTTTTCAATTATTTTTCAATTATTTATCAATTATTTTTCAATTATTTTTCAATTATTTTTCAATTATTTTTCAATTATTTTTCAATTATTTTTCAATTATTTTTCAATTATTTTTCAATTATTTTTCAATTATTATATTCCAATTTTTTTTCAATTATTTTTCAATTATTTTTCAATTATTTTTCAATTATTTTTCAATTATTTTTCAATTATTTTTCAATTATTTTTCAATTATTTTTCAATTATTTTTCAATTATTTTTCATTTATTATTCAATTATTTTTCAATTATTTTTCAATTATTTTTCAGCTATTCTTCAATTATTTTTCAATTATTTTTCAATTATTTTTCAATTATTTTTCAATTATTTTTCATTTATTTTTCAATTATTTTTCAATTATTTTTCAATTATTTTTCAATTATTTTTCAATTATTTTTCAATTGTTTTTCAATTATTTTTCAATTATGTTTCAATTATTTTTCGTATTATTCTTATTTTATTTGTCAATTATTTTTCAATTATTTTTCAATTATTTTTCAATTATTTTTCAATTTTTTTCAATGTTTTTTCAATTATATTTCTATTGTTTTTCAATTATTTTTCAACTATTTTTCAATTATTCTTCAATTATTTTTCAATTATTTTTCAATTATTTTTCAATTATTTTTCAATTTTTTTTCAATTATTTTTCAATTATTTTTCAATTATTTTTCAATTATTTTTCAATTATTTATCAATTATTTTTCTATTATTTTTCAATTATTTTTCAATTATTTTTCAATTATTATTCAATTGTTTTTCAATTATTTTTCAATTATGTTTCAATTTTTTTTCAATTATTTTTCAATTATTTTTCAATTATTTTTCAATTATTTTTGAATTCTTTTTCAATTAGTTTTCAATTATTTTTCAATTATTTTTCAATTAGTTTTCAATTCTTTTTCAATTATTTTTCAATTAGTTTTCAATTATTTATCAATTATGTTCCAACTATTCTTCAATTATTTTTCAATTATTTTTCAATTATATTTCAATTATTTTTCAATTATTTTTCAATTATTTTTCAATTATTTTTCAATTTTTTTCGATTATTTTTCAATTATTTTACAATTATTTTTCAATTATTTTTCAATTATTTTTCAACTATTTTTCAATTATTTTTCAATTATTTTTCAATTATTTTTCAATTATTTTTCTATTATTTTTCAATTATTTTTCAATTATTTTTGAATTCTTTTTCAATTAGTTTTCAATTATTTTTCAATTATTTTTCAATTAGTTTTCAATTATTTTTCAATTATTTTTCAATTAGTTTTCAATTATTTTTCAATTATTTTTCAATTATTTTTCAATTATTTTTCAATTATTTTTCAATTATTTTTCAATTATTTTTCAATTATTTTTCAATTATTTTTCAATTATTTTTCAATTATTTTTCAATTTTTTTCGATTATTTTTCAATTATTTTACAATTATTTTTCAATTATTTTTCAATTATTTTTCAACTATTTTTCAATGATTTTTCAATTATTTTTCAATTATTTTTCAATTATTTTTCTATTATTTTTCAATTATTTTTCAATTATTTTTGAATTCTTTTTCAATTAGTTTTCAATTATTTTTCAATTATTTTTCAATTAGTTTTCAATTATTTTTCAATTATTTTTCAATTAGTTTTCAATTATTTATCAATTATGTTCCAACTATTCTTCAATTATTTTTCAATTATTTTTCAATTATTTTTCAATTATTTTTCAATTATTTTTCAATTATTGTTCAATTATTTTTAAATTATTTTTCAACTATTCTTCAATTATTTTTCAAATATTCTTCAATTATTTTTCAATTATTTTTAAAATATTTTTAAACTATTTTTCAATTATTTTTCAATTATTTTTCAAGTATTCTTCAATTATTTTTCAATTATTTTTCAATTATTTTTCAATTATTTTTCAATTAGTTTTCAATTATTTATCAATTATGTTCCAACTATTCTTCAATTATTTTTCAATTATTTTTCAATTATTTTTCAATTATTTTTCAATCATTTTTCAATTATTTTTCAATTATTTTTCAACTATTTTTCAATTATTTTTCAATTATATTTCAATTATTTTTCAATTATTTTTCAATTCTTTTTCAATTAGTTTTCAATTATTTTTCAATTATTTTTCAATTATTTTTCAACTATTTTTCATTTATTTTTCAATTATTTTTCAATTATTTTTCAATTATTTTTCAATTATTTTTCAATTATTTTTCAATTATTTTTCAATTTTTTTCGATTATTTTTCAATTATTTTTCAATTATTTTTCAATTATTTTTCAATTATTTTTCAATTATTTTTCAATTATTTTTCAATTAGTTTTCAATTATTTTTCAATTATTTTTCAACTATTCTTCAATTATTTTTCAATTATTTTTTTATTATTTTTCAATTATTTTTCAATTATTTTTCAATTATTTTTCAATTATTTTTCAACTATTCTTAAATTATTTTTCAATTATTTTTCAAATATTTTTCAATTATTTTTCAATTATTTTTCAATTATTTTTCAATTTTTTTCGATTATTTTTCAATTATTTTTCAATTATTTTTCAATTATTTTTCAATTATTTTTCAATTATTTTTCAATTATTTTTCAATTAGTTTTCAATTATTTTTCAATTATTTTTCAACTATTCTTCAATTATTTTTCAATTATTTTTTTATTATTTTTCAATTATTTTTCAATTATTTTTCAATTATTTTTCAATTATTTTTCAATTATTTTTCAATTAGTTTTCAATTATTTTTCAATTATTTTTCAACTATTCTTCAATTATTTTTCAATTATTTTTTTATTATTTTTCAATTATTTTTCAATTATTTTTCAATTATTTTTCAATTATTTTTCAACTATTCTTAAATTATTTTTCAATTATTTTTCAAATATTTTTCAATTATTTTTCAATTATTTTTCAATTATTTTTCAATTTTTTTCGATTATTTTTCAATTATTTTTCAATTATTTTTCAATTATTTTTCAATTATTTTTCAATTATTTTTCAATTATTTTTCAATTAGTTTTCAATTATTTTTCAATTATTTTTCAACTATTCTTCAATTATTTTTCAATTATTTTTTTATTATTTTTCAATTATTTTTCAATTATTTTTCAATTATTTTTCAATTATTTTTCAACTATTCTTAAATTATTTTTCAATTATTTTTCAAATATTTTTCAATTATTTTTTAATTATTTTTCAACTATTTTTCAATTATTTTTCAATTATTTTTCAATTATTTTTCAATTATTTTTCAATTATTTTTCAATTATTTTTCAATTGTTTATCAATTATTTTTCAACTATTCTTCAATTATTTTTCAATTATTTTTCAATTATTTTTCAATTATTTTTCAATTATTTTTCAATTTTTTTTTCAATTATTTTTCAAATATTTTTCAATTATTTTTTAATTATTTTTCAACTATTTTTCAATTATTTTTCAATTATTTTTCAAGTATTCTTCAATTATTTTTCAATTATTTTTCAATTATTTTTCAATTATTTTTCAATTAGTTTTCAATTATTTATCAATTATGTTCCAACTATTCTTCAATTATTTTTCAATTATTTTTCAATTATTTTTCAATTATTTTTCAACTATTCTGCAATTATTTTTCAATTATTTTTTTATTATTTTTCAATTATTTTTCAATTATTTTTCAATTATTTTTCAATTATTTTTCAACTATTCTTAAATTATTTTTCAATTATTTTTCAAATATTTTTCAATTATTTTTTAATTATTTTTCAACTATTTTTCAATTATTTTTCAATTATTTTTCAATTATTTTTCAATTATTTTTCAATTATTTTTCAATTATTTTTCAATTGTTTATCAATTATTTTTCAACTATTCTTCAATTATTTTTCAATTATTTTTCAATTATTTTTCAATTATTTTTCAATTATTTTTCAATTTTTTTTTCAATTATTTTTCAAATATTTTTCAATTATTTTTTAATTATTTTTCAACTATTTTTCAATTATTTTCCAATTACTTTTCAATTATTTTTCAATTATTTTTCAATTATTTTTCAACTATTTTTCAATTATTTTTCAATTATTTTTCAATTAGTTTTCAATTATTTTTCAACTATTTTTCAATTATTTTTCAATTATTTTTCAATTATTTTTCAATTATTTTTCAATTATTTTTCAATTATTTTTCAATTGTTTATCAATTATTTTTCAACTATTCTTCAATTATTTTTCAATTATTTTTCAATTATTTTTCAATTATTTTTCAATTATTTTTCAATTTTTTTTTCAATTATTTTTCAAATATTTTTCAATTATTTTTTAATTATTTTTCAACTATTTTTCAATTATTTTTCAATTACTTTTCAATTATTTTTCTGTCACGTCCTGGGGTGGTGATGGGGTTAGGACGATGACGATTTCGGGAGTTCTTGCCCCGTCGCCTCCAACGTACCGTCGCGCCCTAAGGCCGGCCGGATTACGCCGCAATGGAGTAAACTGTGCGGGGCAGGTGGATTGGCTTTTTGGGATCGAGGAGGAAAAGAAGAGGTGTGTTTCGTCTTGGGACCGCCAGCCAGACTCATCAGTAGGGCTATAGCTGACGGCCCCTGCCCTAGACACGCACGGGGACACAGAGGATATGATTTTGGAACTTGTATATATACGAATGACATTGATAGTTAGGACTAGCGGGAAAGATTGGAGACCTCTGGTGACGCTCGTTGACACTAAGTCGCGTGGTGGGGTCGGGACGTCACATTTCAATTATTTTTCAATTATTTTTCAACTATTTTTCAATTATTTTTCAATTATTTTTCAATTAGTTTTCAATTATTTTTCAATTATTTTTCAATTATTTTTCAATTATTTTTCAATTATTTTTCAATTTTTTTTCACTTATTTTTCAATTATTTTTCAATTATTTTTCAATTATTTTTCAATTATTTTTCAATAATTTTTTAATTATTTTTCAATTATTTTTCAATTATTTTTCAATTATTTTTCAATTATTTTTCAATTATTTTTCAATTATTTTTCAATTATTTTTCAATTGTTTTTCAATTATTTTTCAATTATGTTTCAATTATTTTTCGTATTATTCTTATATTATTTTTCAATTATTTTTCAATTATTTTTCAATTATTTTTCAATTATTTTTCAATTGTTTTTCAATTATTTTTCAAATATGTTTCAATTATTTTTCGTATTATTCTTATATTATTTTTCAATTATTTTTCAATTATTTTTCAATTATTTTTCAATTATTTTTCAATTATTTTTCAATTTTTTTTCAATTATTTTTCAATTATTTTTCAACTATTCTTCAATTATTTTTCAATTTTTTTTCAATTATTTTCAATTATTTTTCAATTATTTTTCAATTATTTTTCAATTATTTTTCAATTATGTTTCAATTATTTTTCAATTATTTTTCAATTATTTTTCAATTATTTTTCAATTATTTTTCAATTGTTTTTCAATTATTTTTCAATTATTTTTCAATTATTTTTCAATTATTTTTCAATTATTTTTCAATTATTTATCAATTATTTATCAATTATTTTTCAATTATTTTCAACTATTCTTCAATTATTTTTCAATTATTTTCCAATTATTTTTCAATTAGTTTTCAATTATTTTTCAATTATTTATCAATTATTTTTCAACTATTCTTCAATTATTTTTCAATTATTTTTCAATTATTTTTCAATTATTTTTCAATTATTTTTCAATTATTTTTCAATTATTTTTCAATTATTTTTCAATTATTTTTCAATTATTTTTCAATTATTTTTCAATTATTTTTCAATTATTCTTCAATTACTTTTAAATTATTCTTCAATTATTTATCAATTGTTTTTCAATTATTTTTCAATTATGTTTCAATTATTTTTCGTATTATTCTTATATTATTTTTCAATTATTTTTCAATTATTTATCAATTATTTTCCAATTATTTTTCAATTATTTTTCAATTATTTTTTAATTATTTTTCAACTATTTTTCAACTATTCTTCAGTTATTTTGCAATTATTTTTCAATTATTTTTCAATTATTTTTCAATTATTTATCAACTATTTTTCAATTATTTTTCAATTATTTTTCAATTAGTTTTCAATTATTTTTCAATTATTTTTCAATTATTTTTCAATTATTTTTCAATTATTTTTCAATTATTTTTCAATTATTTTTCAATTGTTTATCAATTATTTTTCAACTATTCTTCAATTATTTTTCAATTATTTTTCAATTATTTTTCAATTATTTTTCAATTATTTTTCAATTTTTTTTTCAATTATTTTTCAAATATTTTTCAATTATTTTTTAATTATTTTTCAACTATTTTTCAATTATTTTTCAATTACTTTTCAATTATTTTTCAATTATTTTTCAATTATTTTTCAACTATTTTTCAATTATTTTTCAATTATTTTTCAATTAGTTTTCAATTATTTTTCAATTATTTTTCAATTATTTTTCAATTATTTTTCAATTATTTTTCAATTATTTTTCAATTTTTTTTCACTTATTTTTCAATTATTTTTCAATTATTTTTCAATTATTTTTCAATTATTTTTCAATAATTTTTTAATTATTTTTCAATTATTTTTCAATTATTTTTCAATTATTTTTCAATTATTTTTCAATTATTTTTCAATTATTTTTCAATTATTTTTCAATTATTTTTCAATTATTTTTCAATTGTTTTTCAATTATTTTTCAATTATGTTTCAATTATTTTTCGTATTATTCTTATATTATTTTTCAATTATTTTTCAATTATTTTTCAATTATTTTTCAATTATTTTTCAATTGTTTTTCAATTATTTTTCAATTATGTTTCAATTATTTTTCGTATTATTCTTATATTATTTTTCAATTATTTTTCAATTATTTTTCAATTATTTTTCAATTATTTTTCAATTATTTTTCAATTATTTTTCAATTATTTTTCAATTATTTTTCAATTATTTTTCAATTATTTTTCAACTATTCTTCAATTATTTTTCAATTTTTTTTCAATTATTTTCAATTATTTTTCAATTATTTTTCAATTATTTTTCAATTATTTTTCAATTATGTTTCAATTATTTTTCAATTATTTTTCAATTATTTTTCAATTATTTTTCAATTATTTTTCAATTGTTTTTCAATTATTTTTCAATTATTTTTCAATTATTTTTCAATTATTTTTCAATTATTTTTCAATTATTTATCAATTATTTATCAATTATTTTTCAATTATTTTCAACTATTCTTCAATTATTTTTCAATTATTTTCCAATTATTTTTCAATTAGTTTTCAATTATTTTTCAATTATTTATCAATTATTTTTCAACTATTCTTCAATTATTTTTCAATTATTTTTCAATTATTTTTCAATTATTTTTCAATTATTTTTCAATTATTTTTCAATTATTTTTCAATTATTTTTCAATTATTTTTCAATTATTTTTCAATTATTTTTCAATTATTTTTCAATTATTCTTCAATTACTTTTAAATTATTCTTCAATTATTTATCAATTGTTTTTCAATTATTTTTCAATTATGTTTCAATTATTTTTCGTATTATTCTTATATTATTTTTCAATTATTTTTCAATTATTTATCAATTATTTTCCAATTATTTTTCAATTATTTTTCAATTATTTTTTAATTATTTTTCAACTATTTTTCAACTATTCTTCAGTTATTTTGCAATTATTTTTCAATTATTTTTCAATTATTTTTCAATTATTTATCAATTATTTTTCAATTATTTTTCAATTATTTTTCAATTATTTTTCAATTATTTTTCAACTATTCTTCAATTATTTTTCAATTATTTTTCAATTATTTTTCAATTAGTTTTTAATTATTTTTCAATTAGTTTTTAATTATTTTTCAACTATTTTTCAATTATTTTTCAATTATTTTTCAATTATTTTTCAATTATTTTTCAATTATTTTTCTATTACTTTTAAATTATTCTTCAATTATTTTTCAATTGTTTTTCAATTATTTTTCAATTATGTTTCAATTATTTTTCGTATTATTCTTATATTATTTTTCAATTATTTTTCAATTATTTATCAATTATTTTTCAATTATTTTTCAATTATTTTTTAACTATTTTTTAATTATTTTTCATTTATTTTTCTATTATTTTTCAATTATTTTTCAATTATTTTTCAATTATTTTTCAATTATTCTTCAATTATTTTTCAATTATTTTTCAATTATTTATCAATTATTTTTCAACTATTCTTCAGTTATTTTTCAATTATTTTTCAATTATTTTTCAATTATTTTTCAATTATTTTTCAATTTTTTTTCAATTATTTTTAAATTATTTTTCAATTATTTTCCAATTATTTTTTAATTATTTTTCAACTATTTTTTAATTATTTTTCAACTATTTTTCAACTATTCTTCAGTTATTTTGCAATTATTTTTCAATTATTTTTCAATTATTTTTCAACTATTTTTCAATTATTTTTCAATTATTTTTCAATTACTTTTAAATTATTCTTCAATTATTTTTCAATTGTTTTTCAATTATTTTTCAATTATGTTTCAATTATTTTTCGTATTATTCTTATATTATTTTTCAATTATTTTTCAATTATTTATCAATTATTTTTCAATTATTTTTCAATTATTTTTCAATTATTTTTCAATTATTCTTCAATTATTTTTCAATTATTTTTCAATTATTTATCAATTATTTTTCAACTATTCTTCAATTATTTTTCAATTATTTTTCAATTATTTTTCAATTATTTTTCAATTATTTTTCAATTTTTTTTCAATTATTTTTTAATTATTTTTCAATTATTTTCCAATTATTTTTTAATTATTTTTCAACTATTTTTCAATTATTTTTCAATTATTTTTCAATTATTCTTCAATTACTTTTAAATTATTTTTAAATTATTTTTCAATTATTTTTCAATTATTTTTCAATTATTTTTCAATTATTTTTCAATTATTTTTCAATTATTCTTCAATTACTTTTAAATTATTGTTAAATTATTTTTCAATTATTTTTCAATTATTTTTCAATTATTTTTCAATTATTTTTCAATTAGTTTTCAATTATTTTTCAATTATTTTTCAATTATTTTTCAATTTTTTTTCAATTATTCTTCAATTACTTTTAAATTATTCTTCAATTATTTTTCAATTGTTTTTCAATTATTTTTCAATTATGTTTCAATTATTTTTCGTATTATTCTTATATTATTTTTCAATTATTTTTCAATTATTTATCAATTATTTTTCAATTATTTTTCAATTATTTTTTAACTATTTTTTAATTATTTTTCTATTATTTTTCTATTATTTTTCAATTATTTTTCAATTATTTTTCAATTATTTTTCAATTATTCTTCAATTATTTTTCAATTATTTTTCAATTATTTATCAATTATTTTTCAATTATTTTTCAATTATTTTTCAATTATTTTTCAATTATTTTTCAACTATTTTTCAATTATTTTTCAATTATTTTTCAATTATTTTTCAATTAGTTTTTAATTATTTTTCAACTATTTTTCAATTATTTTTCAATTATTTTTCAATTATTTTTCAATTATTTTAATACTATTTTTCAATTATTTTTCAATTTTTTCAATCATTTTTCAATTATTTTTCAATTATTTTTCAATTATTTTTCAATTATTTTTCAATTATTTTTCAATTATTTTTCAATTATTTTTCAATTATTTTTCAATTATTTTTCAATTATTTTTCAATTATTTTTCTATTATTTTTCAATTAGTTTTCTATTATTTTTCAATTATTTTTCAATTATTTTTCAATTATTTTTCAATTATTTTTCAATTATTTTTCAATTATTTTCCAATTATTTTTCAATTATTTTTCTATTATTTGTCAATTATGTTTCAATTATTATTAAATTATTATTAAATTATTTTTCAATTATATTTCAATTATTTTTCAATTATTTTTCAATTATTATTTCCCAGTTATTTTTCAATTGTTTTTCAATTATTTTTCAACTATTTGTCAATTATTTTTCAATTATTTTTCAATTATTTTTAAATTATTTTTTAATTATTTTTCAATTATTTTTAAATTATTTTTCAATTATTTTTCAATAATTTTTAAATTATTTTTCAATTATTTTTCAACTATTCTTCAATTATTTTTCAATTATTTGTCAATTATTTTTCAATTATTTTTCAATTATTTTTCAATTGTTTTTCAATTATTTTTCAATTATTTTTCAATAATTTTTTAATTATGTTTCAATTATTTTTCAATTATTTTTCAATTATTTTTCAATTATTTTTCAATTATTTTTCAATTATTTTTCAATAATTTTTCAATTATTTTTCAATTATTTTTCAATTATTTTTTAATTATTTTTCAATTATTTTTCAATTATTTTTCAATTATTTTTCAACTATTCTTCTGTGACGTCCCGACCCCACCACGCGACTTAGTGTCAACGAGCGTCACCAGAGGTCTCCAATCTTTCCCGCTAGTCCTAACTATCAATGTCATTCGTATATATACAAGTTCCAAAATCATATCCTCTGTGTCCCCGTGCGTGTCTAGGGCAGGGGCCGTCAGCTATAGCCCTACTGATGAAGTCTGGCTGGCGGTCCCAAGACGAAACACACCTCTTCTTTTCCTCCTCGATCCCAAAAAAGCCAATCCACCTGCCCCGCACAGTTTACTCCATTGGGGCGTAATCCGGCCGGCCTTAGGGCGCGACGGTACGTTGGAGGCGACGGGGCAAGAACTCCCGAAATCGTCATCGTCCTAACCCCATCACCACCCCAGGACGTGACATAAAATTGGTGACAGCGGTGGGATGTCGGTGGATTGAGCTGCGATCCGAGGACGGATCTTCCCGTTAAGGGGGGAGGTGTGACGTCCCGACCCCACCACGCGACTTAGTGTCAACGAGCGTCACCAGAGGTCTCCAATCTTTCCCGCTAGTCCTAACTATCAATGTCATTCGTATATATACAAGTTCCAAAATCATATCCTCTGTGTCCCCGTGCGTGTCTAGGGCAGGGGCCGTCAGCTATAGCCCTACTGATGAAGTCTGGCTGGCGGTCCCAAGACGAAACACACCTCTTCTTTTCCTCCTCGATCCCAAAAAAGCCAATCCACCTGCCCCGCACAGTTTACTCCATTGTGGCGTAATCCGGCCGGCCTTAGGGCGCGACGGTACGTTGGAGGCGACGGGGCAAGAACTCCCGAAATCGTCATCGTCCTAACCCCATCACCACCCCAGGACGTGACATAAAATTCCTGAGTGTTAGTAGATTTTTCTTGTCCATCTCCTGTGGTAGCTTTACGGCTTGAATTTTCAATAGATTTACCTGTGACCCGGTATCGATCATTAGTTCCGGTGTAATTTCGAAATCGGGGGAGGGAATTCTTACAGACGGGGCTTCATCGGCAGTCCTTAACCTTGCTGTTGAGATCCTAGTTTCGACATTCCTGATTCCGGTTGTATTGTTACTGGATGCGCTCCCGTTTGACCTGTTCCACGGTACGCATCCATGGTTGACCGTAGGGGCGGAGCGTTTCCCGAATCTCGTTCCTGGAAGGTTCTTGGCTTTCTTTCGTTGCGATTAAATATACGTCTCCTGCATTCGGAGATCAGGTGTCCGGGTTTTCTGCAGTATGAGCAGATACTTATTTCCGTAGGTCTCGAAGGAGGGGGTCTAGTTATGTCCCAGTAGGGGAGTAGAGGATTGGGTGCCTGGTTCCCATATCCTGTAACGCGGTTTGGAGGGTATCTCTCGAAGGGTTGTTGAACTATATTTTGATTGCTTCGACAGGATCGTGCGTCGTGTCCTGTTTTGTTGCAGAGTTGGCATGTTGGTCTGGGAGTCTTCTGTTCTGAGAACCTGAGATGGTCCCTCTCAATTTCCTTGTCCACAAGGGCAGCCAAGTTGAACGCGTCGTCGAGCGTTTCGAATTGATTTTGTAGTAGTCTTGTTCTTATAGGGGGTGGAAGACCATCGACGAATGAGTCTAATGTTAGGCGATCTAGGTCTTCGGGGTGAATCCGTGCGAAGTCGCGGTAATTTCCTCTATCTTCTTCCAATATCGCGAATCGAAGATCTTTAACGCGTGAAATATACTCCAATATGTGTTCATTGGTTCCTTTAATAATGTTTGCAAGCTCTCCACGGTAATGGTCAGATGTTTTGACTGGAGAAAAGATGCGTTTGAGTTGCTTAATTAGGTCGTTTACGGAGTCAAGGACCCTATCCTCAACAGCCAAGCATGCATGGTCTTGCAGCTTGTTTCGCAACAACCTCGCCAGCTGGGGTTCGGCTTGCGAGGGAACCAGAGCCTTAGCCCTGTTGCAGGCTCTCGCGAATTGCTCTATAGGTATATTATGCCCGTTAAAATTCGGGACGGTTTCGATGGCGTCTTTCAATGTGATCTGGGGCGTTGGACCTTGGTCCCGGTCTAAAATATCGCCACGATTTGGTAGGTTTGGAACGTTGTTATATTTCAATGGTTCCGGAACGTTGTTACGACTTAACACGGGTTTTCTATCGAAACGGGAGGAACACGGCGTGGCAAAATTATTCGACGAGGGTGCAAGAAGTTTTCCCATCATTTCTTCGAGGTTTTTCATTTTAGCGGAGAGACTTTCCAACGCGTGGTTGCCCGATTTCGTGGCTACGCCCGAATGCATATTAGGTTCGACAAATCTCGTGTGCAAGGTTTCAATTACCTCTCCCTTTTGCTTTAATAACTGTACTCGTTCTAATAATTCGGTAGTCGCGGCATCTGTGGCGTTAACGGTTATACCCGCGTCTTGGTTTATTACTTGAGGATCGCCAGCGTCGCCGTACTCAGACATTTTCTTAGCCGTTATTTAGGTTTATGGTGTTCTATCTCTAGAGGCAAAAACTATCAACCCGTAGTGGTTCCTATTTGAGAGGAGAAAGCGTTCTGTGCACTCGGTGCAACTACTTAGGGGACGTGTTCTGAGTAAGGGGTTTTTATACACGTGGTTTGGTGACAGCGGTGGGATGCGTCTACCGTCGATAGGAAAACAGATTCTTTAACACGGTACCCACAAGGTCCCTAATACTTAGGATGTGCATTCAACACCCAAATAGAGGTGAATTGTCATACAGGAGCCGCAGATTACAAAGTTTGACGGCATATACGCAGTGGATGGTCTGCGTTTCAGGGAACATAGCAACGACTAACGAAGGCGACGATATTTGTTTAAGTTGCTCCCAACTAAATCCAACGGACACGGTGACAGTATACAAAATCCATTACTGCCAGACGCCCTATACATTCCCCAATTGCCCTCGGTGTAATACAATTTTACTTCGAACGTGTCCCGCGAGCAATTGTGCCGCGTGCACAGAGTGGTACCTCCTTTCAAATAAGAGCTACGATCAATTCGATAACCAGTACCCAAATATAGAAAATCCAAGCTTCTAAATAATAGCCTGACGCGACACAATTTCGGTCATTTAAGGTCAGCTACACATCTGCCGTTGTCAGAGAATAGATTCTCTGACACACGGTACCCATAATATCCCAACGTTAGTATGTGCAATAGATTTCAACGTCGGCACCTAACCAATCTGTGCCGCAGATTTCAGAACTTATCGGCAAATACAAATGAGCTGACTTGCGTTTCGGGCGGTGTAGCAACGACCACGGAAGGTTACGATATTTGTCTAAACTGTTTCGATTTGGACCCCGTTGAAGTAGACGAAATATATCAGGAGCATTACTATACATTTAATAATTCATTCCCTAAGTGCCCTCGTTGCAAAAACCCCTTACTCAGAACACGTCCCCTAAGTAGTTGCACCGAGTGCACAGAACGCTTTCTCCTCTCAAATAGGAACCACTACGGGTTGATAGTTTTTGCCTCTAGAGATAGAACACCATAAACCTAAATAACGGCTAAGAAAATGTCTGAGTACGGCGACGCTGGCGATCCTCAAGTAATAAACCAAGACGCGGGTATAACCGTTAACGCCACAGATGCCGCGACTACCGAATTATTAGAACGAGTACAGTTATTAAAGCAAAAGGGAGAGGTAATTGAAACCTTGCACACGAGATTTGTCGAACCTAATATGCATTCGGGCGTAGCCACGAAATCGGGCAACCACGCGTTGGAAAGTCTCTCCGCTAAAATGAAAAACCTCGAAGAAATGATGGGAAAACTTCTTGCACCCTCGTCGAATAATTTTGCCACGCCGTGTTCCTCCCGTTTCGATAGAAAACCCGTGTTAAGTCGTAACAACGTTCCGGAACCATTGAAATATAACAACGTTCCAAACCTACCAAATCGTGGCGATATTTTAGACCGGGACCAAGGTCCAACGCCCCAGATCACATTGAAAGACGCCATCGAAACCGTCCCGAATTTTAACGGGCATAATATACCTATAGAGCAATTCGCGAGAGCCTGCAACAGGGCTAAGGCTCTGGTTCCCTCGCAAGCCGAACCCCAGCTGGCGAGGTTGTTGCGAAACAAGCTGCAAGACCATGCATGCTTGGCTGTTGAGGATAGGGTCCTTGACTCCGTAAACGACCTAATTAAGCAACTCAAACGCATCTTTTCTCCAGTCAAAACATCTGACCATTACCGTGGAGAGCTTGCAAACATTATTAAAGGAACCAATGAACACATATTGGAGTATATTTCACGCGTTAAAGATCTTCGATTCGCGATATTGGAAGAAGATAGAGGAAATTACCGCGACTTCGCACGGATTCACCCCGAAGACCTAGATCGCCTAACATTAGACTCATTCGTCGATGGTCTTCCACCCCCTATAAGAACAAGACTACTACAAAATCAATTCGAAACGCTCGACGACGCGTTCAACTTGGCTGCCCTTGTGGACAAGGAAATTGAGAGGGACCATCTCAGGTTCTCAGAACAGAAGACTCCCAGACCAACATGCCAACTCTGCAACAAAACAGGACACGACGCACGATCCTGTCGAAGCAATCAAAATATAGTTCAACAACCCTTCGAGAGATACCCTCCAAACCGCGTTACAGGATATGGGAACCAGGCACCCAATCCTCTACTCCCCTACTGGGACATAACTAGACCCCCTCCTTCGAGACCTACGGAAATAAGTATCTGCTCATACTGCAGAAAACCCGGACACCTGATCTCCGAATGCAGGAGACGTATATTTAATCGCAACGAAAGAAAGCCAAGAACCTTCCAGGAACGAGATTCGGGAAACGCTCCGCCCCTACGGTCAACCATGGATGCGTACCGTGGAACAGGTCAAACGGGAGCGCATCCAGTAACAATACAACCGGAATCAGGAATGTCGAAACTAGGATCTCAACAGCATGGTTAAGGACTGCAGATGAAGCCCCGTCTGTAAGAATTCCCTCCCCCGATTTCGAAATTACACCGGAACTAATGATCGATACCGGGTCACAGGTAAATCTATTGAAAATTCAAGCCGTAAAGCTACCACAGGAGATGGACAAGAAAAATCTACTAACACTCAGGGGCATCTCTCCGGGCCCCGTCACCACGCTAGGTACAGTGAAGATAACTCTTTTGGTGACAACGTCACGTTCAATGTAGTTGAAAATGATTTCCCGATTAAACCACAAGGAATACTGGGTACAGAATTTTTTATGAAACAGAATGCCTCAATACATTACTCCAAAAAGCAGCTAGAGTTCAACGGAAACTCTATCCCATTTGTAAACAACGCTCAAATCGTGCTACCTGCTAGATCGAAAACCGTTTCTTTCGTTAAAGTATCGAATTCACACATAAAGGACGGGTATTTACCCCGGTTGGACTTAGGCACTGGGATTCATGCTGGTAACGTCCTTGTCCGTAATCAAGACGGCCAAGCGTATTTACAAATAATAAATTCTAGTGAAACGGACAAAACGATCACAATACCTACTGTTGAACTGGAAGAATTTGAAATTGTGACTCCCGAACCCAAACAAAGACGACAAAAAGAGACTAAGACGTCAAAATACGTCACTCCTATCTCCAACTTAAGGGGGTAGACACGGGTAATGCAGCGCGCTGTAATACCCACATAATGTGCCCGAAACATGGGTTTGGGGGGATACGCTTTACGTCCTTATATGAGCAAATTTTGGGCTGGATGAGGTCTCATTCGAAAGAGGAAGGTTCAGTGCACAGCGCTCTGGTCATGGTTCGACGAGCTTGTGTTGATATCTAATAATACGAGTGTTCAAAGTAGAGCAAAAGTTGACAAAATACACCCGCATGAATCCAAGTATTTTTAGGTCACTAAAAGAGTTTTGTGACTCAAACGATGACCAGAGCGCACTGCAGTGAACCTTCCTCTTTCGAATGAGACCTCGCCCAGCGTAAAATCTGTTCATATAAGGACGAAAAGCGTATCCCCGTGATTGCATTCCCAAATACGAGTTCCGCCATATTGGCGATAATACAGAGCAAGTCACGTGACAAATTTAGTTGAGCTAGTGGACACGAGATGGCGCCTACTCGGGAGGACTGCCAACGTGGAATCATAGTAAAACTGAAGCGTTAGCTGGATACACAAGCCACAGTAAAAGCGTGATGCAGTCATTGCATGCATTTTCGGACGACTTTAGGTTAGGTTATATGCATTTTAGGCATACATTGACTAGGAACTGCTGGGAATTGTCTGCATTTACTAAATTAACGGTTTTACCGTAACACATACATCACCGCTGCCGAATATATTTTATAATTATATGGCCACATTATTTCAAATAAAAAAAAAGATTGAAATTTTTTAATAACACTGGAAGTAGTGATTTACTGATATCATATTTTCAGAATGTGGAAGTTACAGCAATTATTTGCAATTATTGCTTTTATTATTATTCTTCTGACTATTGTATATAGCATATAACAAGGAAAAGTCTCCAAATCGGTCAACAGTTGACTCCTTGATTTTTTTTGTAATTCTTTACGCTCCTATGCAGAGATGGGCATTATTTAATTAAAAGAATATACTTCCGAATGGCCCCAGTGGCCGATCGTCACGAGGTTTGGGGGGAGGGTGTGTGTACCCTAAATCTAAAATTCTATTTAGCTTCGGGTATTTATTAGTTTCCTTTGTTTATTCGAAGGTCTTTCATCTTTGGCTTCGAATAATTTTTCATTTTTCATTATATCTTTATCCTAAGGTCGTATTCAAATATATTGGCCGGTCGATTCGTTTTCGTGAACAGCGATCGAGGAGAAATCAGCTATCACAATCTTATTGTCAGCGTAGTACATATGTAGTTGTGTGCGTCACGAAGTTATACGTAGACCAATACGAGATGAAGCTATCGAGAAAGAATCAATGTTCTGACTAATAAAGCTCCCTGAATTTTTTCGGAGCTAAGGCCTCAGGTACACCTATTCTGATGCGTGTATTTCTACGCTGCAGCTCGGTTTGGCCTATACATGACAGAAGCTTGGCGCTATCCCCACCACTTCTGGCTCACTCGTGTTCTGCGATGACGAGAGAACACGCGTTACGAATAGGACTGTGCGGATCGTCCCGCGGCTCGGATTCTCGGCCCTCGGAACGGGTCGGAAAATTTCGGGCGGGATCGGGCGGGGTCCCGATACTTTCGTATTGCTCGAGATCCAGACGGTTTCAGGATCCCGAGACTCGATTCGGGCTACAAGCATGACCGCCATGAGCGGGCAATTTGATTTCAGGTCGGCTTGGCAAAACTCGGACGCGATCGGCTCGAAAGCCAGCTATTACGAGGGGACCGAGATGGAAAGAATTATGTATATCATTTATATCGATACCCGAGTGATAAGTTTTTATTTTCTGTCTCCTGTTGAATCATAATTTGTATCTTATTATTTATTTACATATATATGTATTTTCATTGCTACCAAATAGTCTGTGAATACTGAATACGTCCATATACGTACTTAAATAAATACCATGTTCAGAACTTGGGAAGAAGACTATTTTTATATCGACAATATTTTAAAATTTGAATAAAATATACTTCATACTTAGTACTTTCTGTAAAGGGAATATATAGGGTATTATCTTTTCCGGATAGGTTCAGATTTAAAATAGAAAACGTACGAACTATAAACATACAAAAAGGAATATTTCCTAGATGTTTCATAATAACAACAATATGCAGGAGGCGAATATTTTATTATTTCAAATTAACGTGTAAGAAACATAATTTTTCTATGTTCTCAGGTAATAATTTTAATCTATTACTGGTAACGATATCGTCCGATCGCGTTCGAGTTTTGCCGAGCCGACCTGAAATCAAATTGGCCGCTCATGGCGGCTATGCTTGTAGCCTGAATCGAGTCTCGGGGTCTCGAAACTGTCGGGATCTCGAGCAATACGAAAGTATCGGGATCCCGCCCGATCCCGCCCGAAAGTTGCCGGCCCGACCCGAGCCCGAAAAATCGGGTACCCGCACACCCCAAGTTACAAAACTCACCGGCCAATAAATCTGAATACGATCTTAGAAGTTCGAATAACCGACGAGAACCTTTGTGTCCCGAGCCGCGCGAGATCGCCGTGCTCGACGATGTGTCATCGATTATAAAGAAACAGAATTTGTTTATTTTTCATCGTATCAATATGAAAGTGACACCATTGGATTCTTGGCATTCTCCCGGTTACATTGGCAGAAAATAATTTAAATCGGACTATTTTTAACAAAACGGGCTTTCACTTCTACAAACAAATTTTTCACGTAATTTCCTTAATTTTGGTCCGAATTATATCATTTTTGGGGCCAATTTGATCGAGAAAACACGAGGAATCGACTGACGTCACTTTGGCAAAAATCTGATTAGAAATGCAGAACTGCAGATTTGTCACTCCTTAGCGCGCAACATTGTATGGCCCCGCTGGTTTCGAGCGCCGAAGCCCACGAAACTCAGCGAGTCGCATGATTGCCAGCGAGAAGGACAAGAGAGGACTTTCCATGGTGAAGGAAAATCAGCCTTCTACAGAACTCAAATCGAGAAAGACTTTGCTAATAAACTTTATATTCACGTCAAATAAATACTTTAATTGTAAAATTTAGACGACGAACTATTGTTGAATTTCGCCAGTTCTTACATATGCCCCACTGGGTTCGGAATTCCTGATCCCAGAGTTTCATGCATTTACCTATTGAAATGTTGCTTCAAGTCATCGGGCAATTGCATTGTTTCTTCTCGTACATATGTATATCTGTTCGCGAGTAGTTGTCATGAATGACGCGACTTTTGTTTCCCAAATAAATTCACCCCTATCAGGGCCCTCGCTCGAACCGCTTGACAAGGAGACCGAACGATGTGAACCGAGTGCGAGTGAAATAGCGCACCAGCGGTACACCCTCGGTCGACGGCGACTTGAGTCATCCAGTACTGAATACGAAATGTTCAAAATTTCTCATTACACCTTGATGAGAGTGTTACCATTCCTGGATTGGTGGTGAGTCAAGACACGAAGCAATTCAGTCTATTTTTTCTTATCAATACATGATTAGAACACACTCTACGTTCAATAAAAATTGATCGAATTGCTCCATGTTTGATATCATTTTCATCGGGAAATCCTAAAAAATTCATCGGTAATACTTTCATCAATACTTATAAAAAACACGAACATTTTATTTTTCTGTACTGGGTATTTTATCTAGCTCGTCGGTTTTATTGTTCTCGGCTGTCAACGGGCGGTCTACTAGGACCCGAAGGTCCACGCTCGCAACGAGAAAGCAAAACAGTGGGGTGGGTAGGTCTTTCCCGATAAACTGAGCCCAAAGGCTTCTCAACAATTGAAACATTGGAAGACTGTACATATTCTTTCTGATGCTTTCGGCGATATGCGCAACCATTTGTATGCCCGGTTTCATGTCTAACAAGTCAGGCGATTTTGTTTGTGAGAGCCATATATAAAGACAGTCCTGTAACGTTCACATATTCAATTATAAAACTGCAAATATGTTATTTTACACATGTGTCTCGCTGAGTTCCGTCGGCTTCGACGCTTGAAACCAGCGGGGCCATACAATGTTGCGCACTAAGCACTGATGAATCTGAAGTTTTGCAATTTCTAATCAGATCTTTGCGATCGTGGCGTCAATCGATTCCTTATACTTTCTCAATCAAATTGGCCCCAAAAATGATACAACTCAAACCATAATTAAGGAAATTACGTGAAAAATTTGTTTGCAGAATTGAAAGCCCGTTTCGTTAAAAATAGTCCGATTTAAATAATTTTTTCATAAAAAAAATGCGCAGGCTGGATGTGCGTGATTATTACGTGGTCTCCTCCATAGACATATATAGACGGATCAGAAGATGGGACTATCGGCGTGGGGAAGGAAGGCTTGGAGGGGTAAAGGCATAGGTTCAGATACAGGCACGTCGGTTTGCTTCGGATGTATTCGGCATGCATAACCACAGCGTTATCCGATTTACTCGTATCGCTCCCCTTACCGCGAACCTTGCCACCCTCCTCAGCTTACGGTCCGCCGTCTATATATGTCTATGGTCCCCTCCTCGAAGTGACAGAAAATATAACCTATGTATACGCTATATGACAATAAATGTTGAGCGGCTATTTCGTTCTTTTGCGCTACATTTGTTAACTTTTTATCATCCTTCCGAAACATTATTATTACGTCGCAACAGTATCTTTAGGAAATCGGGTCTAGCATATAGGTTATATTTTCTGTCACTTCGAGGACAGAAAATCCGGTCCTCCAAGTGACAGAAAATATAACCTATATGCTATACCCGATTTCCTAAAGATACTCTTGCGGCGTAATAATAATGTTTCGGAAGGATGATGAAAAGTTCACAAATGTAGCGTAATACAACGAAATAGCCGCTAAATATTTATTGTCTTATAGCATATACATAGGTTATATTTTCTGTCACTTCGAGGAGGGACCACATAATAATCACGCGTTGGATTCAACATCAAACACAATTTTATATATGTTTGTTCATAACTGCTTTCTGCATAGGATGTGTATTTCATGGTCTGTTTCAGTGTTTTGCTAATTAAAAAATGTCTATCCTAACAAACTTCATTTTCTGGGGACATGCTCTCGTGTATTTTTCCTTTTCACTTATAATTCCTTACTGCCAACGTAGAATATTCTAGCATAAGCACATTTCAAGTAAATGTACAATGAATTTTCTACGTTTCCAGTACCAGCAGACTTTCTGTTTAAATTTTCACAACTTCAACGCAACAGTTGACAATTTCTTTCCACATTCAAAATAAAATATGGAAATAGCAAACAGCTCCCTCTCGCGTGCACAGGCAGCCGCGTATCTATGGGTATTACCATTTCTGTGCAGAAAAAATCTGCTGTAATACCGACCGACCAAATCGGCCAGGTCACGTGACGTGTCTACCCCCTTAAACAAATCCCTCTTACCCCCGGATCCATCGATCCACCACACAGAGGCACCCGCGAAAGTGCACTCACTCTTACCCCCTGTGCATTATGCCAGATCAAATTCCCATGAGTCTCTTACTATTGCGTCGGGTGCGGATTTATCAATAAGTTCAGAAAACCCAGCAACAAGAGTGGAAAAAGTGCGTGAATTAATTTCAACGGAACATATGAATCCGGAAGAAAAGCTTCATGTCCAAGGAATTTTAAGTAAGTACCATGATCTTTTCCATCTACCTGATGAGAAGTTGGGTCATACAACCGCTATCCAGCATGGGATCCAGACAACTGACCCAGTGCCTGTCAATATGAAACAATATCGCTTCCCTCCAGTACACAAAAAGGAAATCGATAAACAAGTACGGAAATTACTAGACCAGGAAATAATAAAGCCATCATTATCACCCTACAATTCGCCTATTTGGATCGTATCCAAAAAACCGGGTCCCGATGGGGAACTCTTGTGGCGGATGGTAATTGACTTTAGGGATCTAAACAAAAAGACCGTTCCCGACGCATATCCGCTTCCGAATATCAATGAAATATTGGATCAGTTAGGAGGAGCAAAATACTTTTCAGTATTCGACCTCGCTTCAGGATTCCACCAAATCCCTATGAAGCCGGAAGACTCACCAAAAACCGCTTTTTCTACGCCTCATGGACATTATGAGTTTGTCAGAATGCCGTTTGGGCTTTGTAACGCGCCTGCTACTTTCCAACGCTTAATGGATCACACCCTTACGGGGCTCCAGGGCACGGAAATGTTTGTGTATTTGGACGACATCGTCCTCTACGCGAGTTCTCTCACTGAACACTTAATAAAATTCAAAAAACTCGCCAACCGCCTACGAGAGGCGAACCTAAAACTGCAGCCTTCGAAATGTAAATTCTTACATAAAGAGGTTGCATATTTAGGCCACGTGATCACCGAGGAAGGTGTAAAACCGGATCAGCTGAAAATCGAAGCCGTTCGGAACTACCCAGCCCCTCGCACGCCCAAAGGAATCAAAGAATTCCTCGGATTAACCGGTTATTACAGAAGGTTTATCCCAGAATTTTCTAAAGTTGCTCGCCCATTAACCCAACTATTGAAAAAGGACATTTCATTCGACTGGGGATCGTCCCAGCAAACCGCTTTTGACCACTTACGGTTAGCATTACAAAAAGAACCTATCCTACAATACCCAAATTTTGAACTGGAATTCCATGTAACTACCGATGCCTCCGAATATGCAATAGGAGGAATATTAAGTCAGGCTATCGATGAAAAGGAATTACCAATTGCTTACGCATCCCGTCTCCTAAACAAGGCGGAAATCAACTATTCAACTATAGAAAAAGAACTCTTAGCTATTGTTTATTGCGTTAGGTACTTCCGTCCTTACCTTTATGGAAAGAAATTTGTTTTATATACCGACCATCGACCTCTAATTTGGTTACACAAGGTAAAGGATCCAACATCGCGCCTCATTCGTTGGCGCTTAAAACTAGCTGAATACGATTATGAAATTCGGTATCAGCCGGGAAAAAGCAATAAACTTGCTGACGCTTTGTCCCGTAATCCCCCTATGGCGGAAGCGTACCTCATACGACCGCGAGAGGAAGCTGACGAAGACTGGAAGGATCTTCCCCCTCCTAAACGAGGCCCAGGCAGACCTCGTGGCTCCACGGCAACCACCTCCGCACCAAAAACCACAAACAAAACCCGCCCAAGGACGGCGCCTACGAGGATTCAACCGCGTCGAAAGGTACGCGAAACTCCAACACCTACACTAACGCCACCGGATCCTACTCCGCTCAACCTACCCGAACCAAGGGACAACATAGAAGAGGAAGACCAGGAAATGGGAAAAGAACCTGACGATAGTTCATATTCGGCTATTTCGCTTCCGCGATCGCCAACACCGCAAGGACAAGACGACTCGGATTCCGAGGTAGGATCCAACGCTTCACATGACTCAACAACCGACTCAGAATCATCAATAACCGAGCTGAACGATCACCCGGAGACAGCTTATGAAGCAGACCCTGATAGGGACCTCAGGATAATACCGATAATCAGCCGCGACCCATTGTCTCTACGAAAGGAAACACTCGTGTTCTTTTTAAGCGCTAATGGGGAGGCTTGTGACGACGGTGCTAAGCAACTACAGGAAGCAGGAGCCCTTACAATAACAAATAACCTCACACTGGGCAGAGCTCACGTAACTTATAATAAGGGACAAATCCTCGTCGGGTTAGTTATTAAGGAAACTCGAAATACGCCTTTAACCACTACGACATGGGGCGAAGCCCTTTCTTCTCTTAAAGACGTAGTGCGCGAGCTTATAATATATTCGTTCAGTATAGCCAAAACGACGAACATTGATCAATTGAACTGGCAGGATATCATTATGGATGTCCTCGAGGCCGTCGACGAAGAAGACATCAGTGTTACCATATGTTTACAAATAGTCTGGATACCAGAGGAATCGGATCGACAAAATATTATTACGGAAAACCACGCATCTGCATTAGCCGGACACAAAGGAGTGACTAAAACATACAATAGAATTCGTCACCATTATTTTTGGAAGGGCATGAAGAAGGCCGTGGAAGACTACGTTCGAAGCTGCGCGGATTGTCAACGGAAGAAACTCGTTCGTGTTAAAACCAAGCAACCAATGATCCTTACCGACACGCCTGGACGCGCCTTTGATAAAGTTGCACTGGATATAGTAGGGCCGCTACCTACTACGAGAGCAGGCAATACGTATATATTAACAATGCAAGATTTACTAACGAAATACTTCGTGTGCGAACCCCTTAAACAATCTACATCAATAAAAATCGCAGATGCATTTATAAAAAGATTTATTTGTCAATTCGGAGCTCCTAGAGCCATCCTCACAGACCAAGGAGCGAATCTCACTGGTAATTTCATGAAAGCTATAGCGCGGAAATTTAAAATCGAACAATTTCGAACCACAGCCTTTCACCCACAAACAAACGGTTCTCTAGAGCGATCACACCTCGTCTTGACGGAATATTTAAAAATGTTCATAAGTAAATATAGCGACTGGGACGAATGGACTGAAATGGCCGCGTTCTCTTATAATACCAGCGTCCACGAGGGCACTGGTTATACTCCACATGAACTAGTATTCGGGAAAATAGCTAGGGTGCCCAGCCGGAATCGGGTGCGCGAGGATTTCGAAAATGAAACATACAATCATTACCTCTCAAAATTGAGTACGAGGGTGCAAGAGCTGCAAACCGCTGCAGCAGAAAAGTTAAACCAATCCAAACTCCGTTATAAAAGGTACTACGATCGACATATAAACGAGGAAACTTTCAAACCGGGCGACTCAATCTTCGTTTTAGTAGAGCCGCGAAAAGGGAAATTCGGTGACCAGTATTCTGGCCCGCACACAATTTTGGAGGTGATCCCTTCCCAAAATTTAAAAATATCCTGGAAAGGAAAAACAAAGGTTATACACGCGAATAAAGCGCGTCTTGGTCGCGTATACGGAGATCCCGGTTGACCCCAGGGAAAAGATATATATATATATATGTGTTCCTTTATCACCTTAGATCGTTAAAGAACGCACATAAGAATGCCACATAGGAGAACCAGCAACCCTGACGGGCCCAGGCGAAAAAGACCGGGTTTGAAGGGGACACTCTCCCACATACAGTGGCTGCGCAGGGATGCATCGAGGGCAGGAAGAAGCCTGTCACCCCTCCTCCCCCAAATAACGTCGACGATAGTCATCAGGGAAGCCGCCGCAGCTCCCGAAATCATCACCATTGACGATTCACCCCCCTTCTCACAAACAACAAGGGACATAGAGGAACTGCAAGAAGCAGTTACCCCGCCACCCCCACAAAACCCTACCGCTAGAACAGGGCTACAGGAGAGAGAACTCGTGTATCCACCCCCACCTCCTAACCGTTCTCCATCCTCTTAAACCCTAGTTCCCTCCACCATCCCACCTTGGCCAGGAGTGGTGGATATCTTGAACACGGGGTCAGCTACAAAGGTCCCCGACCACACGGAGCTGACGCCCGAGTTTTTAAGATGGTTCGATGACCTCTATCAAGGGGGTCAGGACCTCATGTTCATCCTGGAGGATCCCACTTTCCAGAACCTATCCTATTCTTATCCCCCTTAAAGATCCATTCCTTCCACCCGCTCCCAAACCTGTATATAGTTCCATTGTACATAAATCCCTCTAAAGATAGTTATTTTTATTTCTAATATATATTTAAGTTTTCTTTCATAAAGGCCCTTTTGGCCAGAAAATTCTTTGAAAATTTTTTCTTTTTTTTTTCTCTTAACATTTTGTTTTTTTTTGCTTCTCTATCCCTTGTTAAAGAGAGAGAAGAAGACACCATATCATAACCAAATCCACCCCGAACCTTATTGTTAAGAAATGCGTGCATTTCTTCGCATAAGGGGGAAGGTGTGATGTCCCACCAAATTTTCGCGCAATATTATCTTAGAGATAAAAGCTTACTATCAAAATCACTCCACCAAAGCTCCTCAAAATCAACCATTTAACCCTTTGTCCCCGACCACTGACCGCCTTGACGATGTACCTTAGCGGTCCCCATCTCATGACGATTGGTACGAAACCTCCTTCAATTATTCGCCCTACGAGGCACAAACTCCCCCTATTACAAAATCTAAGCAAGTCCCTCGTCCCAAAAACCTCCTAAATCGAGACCACGTCTCACCCCTCCCCTAAGACCCTCCAAATCAAAACCACGATCACCCCTTTCCCATTAAAACTCTTAAAATCCATCCAAGGAGGCGAGCATCTCCAAACCACGTGTATAAAAACCCCGGAAGACAAAATTCCCTTGTCTTCCAATTCTAAATATAGACCGACCTTTGGTCCTTGCAAAAACCCCGGAAATGCTACCGCGGCACGTGTCAATATAGGCCAAGGTTGCATACTGCAACCGCCCTTCGCCCCTAACAATCTTTTGATTTTACATAAATACGAGGACCCAAGAGGTCCTCGTCCTCTTCTACGGAAACTTTTCGACACGCTCTTCTACGGAAACTTTTCGACACGCTCTTCTACGGAAACCACTCCCGCGAAGTGTTACGTTGCTTTTGATATTTCTACTGTGTTAGCTTACTGCATCATTACAATCAGTGTTCTACGAAACGATTATCTACGCCAGCTACTGTAAGCTATTATCATTATTATTAATAACATTGTATATCACCCACATCCCATATTACTATTCTTATTTGCTTTTCGTATTAATCCTCTTATTAACGCTCATTGCGATCATATTATTTGCTTGTTAACGCTTATTGCAACCATTCTATTTGTCTTATTAACGCTAAAAGCTTATTACATACTATTTTTCTATCTTTTATTGTATTTCACGTCCATACATAAACCCTAAACTGTATATATATATATATATTTATAAATATCATACGCTAACAACCATCGCTTACTGCACCATTAACGCAGTACATGGTAAACATTCATGTTTAACTGAATAAACGGATATTTAAATCACCCGTCAAGTCATTGTGTTAATCTTTCGGCTACGAAGACCCCAAACATAACGGACCGCTGCAACAGCTGATCTCGGTTCGCGAGCTCGAGTGTTCTCAGTGTTTACAAACGTTCTTCTGCATAGCCTACGTATAGCCGTAAATCTAGACGTATTTCGCAGAAACGTTACGTTCGGCTTTCTTATATTCAAGCAACGGTAAATCCGATTACCGCACCTCAGTAAAAACTACAAGTGATCTAACGGGTGTCTCCTCAGTGTATCTATATCTTAAACTTCCCTCTACCCCAGCGTGTAGGATTCAAGATCCTCGCCTAAACCTCCCTCTACCCCAGCGTGCAGGATTCAAGATCCTCGCCTACTTTCCTTCCAACCCAGCGTGCAGGATTCAAGATCCTCGCCTAAATTCCCTCTCAAACCAGCGTGCAGGATTCAAGATCCTCGCCTACTTTCCTTTCAACCCAGCGTGCAGGATTCAAGATCCTCGCCTAAAATTCCCTCTAAATCAGCGTGCAGGATTCAAGATCCTCGCCTAAAATTCCCTCTTCCCCAGCGTGCAGGATTCAAGATCCTCGCCTGGACTCCCAAAAATCCCCCTATGTCATTGTTCCCCTAAGACCTACACCCGGGACGTGACATAAAATTGGTGACAGCGGTGGGATGTCGGTGGATTGAGCTGCGATCCGAGGACGGATCTTCCCGTTAAGGGGGGAGCTGTGACGTCCCGACCCCACCACGCGACTTAGTGTCAACGAGCGTCACCAGAGGTCTCCAATCTTTCCCGCTAGTCCTAACTATCAATGTCATTCGTATATATACAAGTTCCAAAATCATATCCTCTGTGTCCCCGTGCGTGTCTAGGGCAGGGGCCGTCAGCTATAGCCCTACTGATGAAGTCTGGCTGGCGGTCCCAAGACGAAACACACCTCATCTTTTCCTCCTCGATCCCAAAAAAGCCAATCCACCTGCCCCGCACAGTTTACTCCATTGTGGCGTAATCCGGCCGGCCTTAGGGCGCGACGGTACGTTGGAGGCGACGGGGCAAGAACTCCCGAAATCGTCATCGTCCTAACCCCATCACCACCCCAGGACGTGACAGGATTATGTAAAGTTTTTTTGATAGAGGAGCTGCATTTGAGTAATTTTAGTTGAAAATAACTTCGAATTTTTGGATTTTTGTACAGATATTTGTCAAATTTTAAAAAATTTTGTTGAAACCAACTTCGATTTTTCTGGATTATGTTAGGTTTTTTTGATAGAGGAGCTGCATTTGAGTAATTCTAGTTGAAATTATCTTCGAATTTTTGGATTTTTGTTCAGATTTTTGTCTAATTTTAAAAAATTTTATTGAAACCAACTTCGATATTTCTGGATTATGTAAAAGTTTTTTTGATAGAGGAGCTGCATTTGAGTAATTTTAGTTGAAATTAACTTCGAATTTTTGGATTCTTGTACAGATTTTTGTCAAATTTTAAAAAATTTTGTTGAAACCAACTTCGATTTTTCTGGATTATGTAAAGTTTTTTTGTTAGAGGAGCTGCATTTGTGTAATTTTAGTTGAAAACAACTTCGAATTTTTGGATTTTTGTACAGATTTTTGTCAAATTTTAAAAAATTTTGTTTAAACCTACTTCGATTTTTCTGGATTATGTTAGGTTTTTTTGATAGAGGAGCTGCATTTGAATAATTTTAGTTGAAATTAACTTCGAATTTTTGGATGTTTGTACAGATTTTTGTAAAATTTTAAAAAATTTTGTTGAAACCAACATCGATTTCTCTGGATTATGTAAAGTTTTTTTGATAGAGGAGCTGCATTTGGGTAATTTTAGTTGAAATTAACTTCGAATTTTTGGATTCTTGTACAGATACTTGTCAAATTTTAAAAAATTTTGTTGAAACCAACTTCGATTTTTCTGGATTATTTTAGGTTTTTTGGATAGAGGAGCTGCATTTGAGTAATTTTAGTTGTAATTAACTTCGAATTTTTGGATTTTTGTACAGATTTTTGTGAAATTTTAAAAAATTTTGTTGAAACCAACTTCGATTTTTCTGGATTATGTTAGGTTTTTTGGATAGAGGAGCTGCATTTGAGTAATTTTAGTTGTAATTAACTTCGAATTTTTGGATTTTTGTGCAGATTTTTGTAAAATTTTATAACATTTTGTTGAAAACAACTTCGATTTTTCTGGATTATGCTGGGTTTTTTTGATAGAGGAGCTGCATTTGAGTAATTCTGGTTGAAATTAACTTCGAATTTTTGGTTTTTTGTACAGATTTTTGTCAAATTTTAAAAAATTTTGTTGAAACCAACTTCGATTTTTCTGGATTATTTTAGGGTTTTTGGATAGAGGAGCTGCATTTGAGTAATTTTAGTTGTAATTAACTTCGAATTTTTGGATTTTTGTACAGATTTTTGTCAAATTTAAAAAAATTTTGTTGAAACCAACTTCGATTTCTCTGGATTATGTTAGGTTTTTTTGATAGAAGAGCAGCTTTCGAGTAATTTTAGTTGAAATTAACTTCGAATTTTTGGATTTTTGTACAGATTTTTGTCAAATTTTAAAAAATTTTGTTGAAACCAACTTCGATTTTTCTGGATTATGTTAGGTTTTTTTGATAGAGGAGCTGCATTTGAGTAATTCTAGTTGAAATTAACTTCGAATTTTTGGATTTTTGTACAGATTTTTGTCAAATTTTAAAAAATTTTGTTTAAACCTACTTCGATTTTTCTGGATTATGTTAGGTTTTTTTGATAGAGGAGCTGCATTTGAGTAATTTTAGTTGAAATTAACTTCGAATTTTGGGATTTTTGTACAGATTTTTGTCAAATTTTAAAAAATTTTGTTGAAACCAACTTCGATTTCTCTGGATTATGTTAGGTTTTTTTGATAGAGGAGCAGCTTTCGAGTAATTCTAGTTGAAATTAACTTCGATTTTTAGGATTTTTGTGCAGATTTTTGTCAAATTTTAAAAAATTTTGTTGAAACCAACTTCGATTTTTCTGGATTATTTTAGGTTTTTTGATAGAGGAGCTGCATTTGAGTAATTTTAGTTGAAATTAACTTCAAATATTTGGATTTTTGTACAGATTTTTGTCAAATTTAAAAAAATTTTGTTGAAACCAACTTCGATTTTTCTGGATTATGTTAGGTTTTTTTGATAGAGGAGCTGCATTTGAGTAATTTTAGTTGAAATTAACTTCGAATTTTTGGATTTTTGTACAGATTTTTGTCAAATTTTAAAAAATTTTGTTGAAATCAACTTCGATTTTTCTGGATTATGTTAGGTTTTTTGATAGAGGAGCTGCATTTGAGTAATTTTAGTTGAAATTAACTTCGAATTTTTGGATTTTTGTACAGATTTTTGTCAAATTTTAAAAAATTTTGTTGAAACCAACTTCGATTTTTCTGGATTATGTTAGGTTTTTTTGATAGAGGAGCTGCATTTGAGTAATTTTAGTTGAAATTAACTTCGAATTTTTGGATGTTTGTACAAATTTTTTTCTAATTATAAAAAATTTTGTTGAAACCAACTTCGATTTTTCTGGATTATGTTAGGTTTTTTGATAGAGGAGCTGCATTTGAGTAATTTTAGTTGAAATTAACTTCGAATTTTTGGATTTTTGTACAGATTTTTGTCAAATTTTAAAAAATTTTGTTGAAATCAACTTCGATTTTTCTGGATTATGTTAGGTTTTTTTGATAGAGGAGCTGCATTTGAGTAATTTTAGTTGAAATTAACTTCGAATTTTTGGATGTTTGTACAGATTTTTTTCTAATTATAAAAAATTTTGTTGAAACCAACTTCGATTTTTCTGGATTATGTTAGGTTTTTTGATAGAGGAGCTGCATTTGAGTAATTTTAGTTGAATTAACTTCGAATTTTTGGATTTTTGTACAGATTTTTGTCAAATTTTAAAATATTTTGTTGAAACCAACTTCGATTTTTCTGGATTATGTTAGGTTTTTTTGATAGAGGAGCTGCATTTGAGTAATTCTACTTGAAATTAACTTCGAATTTTTGGATTTTTGTACAGATTTTATCAAATTTTAAAAAATTTTGTTGAAACCAACTTCAATTTTTCTGAATTATGTTAGATTTTTTGGATAGAGGAGCTGCATTTGAGTAATTCTAGTTGAAATTAACTTCGAATTTTTGGATGTTTGTACAGATTTTTTTCTAATTATAAAAAATTTTGTTGAAACCAACTTCGATTTTTCTGGAATATGTTAGGTTTTTTTGATAGAGGAGCTGCATTTGAGTAATTTTAGTTGAAATTAACTTCGAATTTTTGGATTTTTGTACAGATTTTTGTCAAATTTTAAAAAATTTTGTTGAAATCAACTTCGATTTTTCTGGAATATGTTAGGTTTTTTTGATAGAGGAGCTGCATTTGAGTAATTTTAGTTGAAAATAACTTCGAATTTTTGGATTTGTGTACAGATTTTTGTCAAATTTTAAAAAATTTTGTTGAAACCAACTTCGATTTTTCTGGAATATGTTAGGTTTTTTTGATAGAGGAGCTGCATTTGAGTAATTCTATTTGAAATTAACTTCGAATTTTTGGATTTTTGTACAGATTTTTGTCAAATTTTAAAAATTTTGTTGAAACCAACTTCGATTTTTCTGGATTATGTTAGGTTTTTTTGATAGAGGAGCTGCATTTGAGTAATTTTAGTTGAAATTAACTTCGAATTTTTGGATTTTTGTACAGATTTTTGTCAAATTTTAATAAATTTTGTTGAAACCAACTTCGATTTTTCTGGATTATGTTAGGTTTTTTTGATAGAGGAGCTGCATTTGAGTAATTTTAGTTGAAAATAACTTCGAATTTTTGGATTTGTGTACAGATTTTTGTCAAATTTTAAAAAATTTTGTTGAAACCAACTTCGATTTTTCTGGAATATGTTAGGTTTTTTTGATAGAGGAGCTGCATTTGAGTAATTCTAGTTGAAATTAACTTCGAATTTTTGGATTTTTGTACAGATTTTTGTCAAATTTTAAAAATTTTGTTGAAACCAACTTCGATTTTTCTGGAATATGTTAGGTTTTTTGATAGAGGAGCTGCATTTGAGTAATTCTACTTGAAATTAACTTCGAATTTTTGGATTTTTGTACAGATTTTTTTCAAATTTTAAAAAATTTTGTTGAAACCAACTTCGATTTTTCTGGATTATGTTAGGTTTTTTGGATAGAGGAGCTGCATTTGAGTAATTTTAGTTGTAATTAACTTCGAATTTTTGGATTTTTGTGCAGATTTTTGTCAAATTTTAAAAAATTTTGTTGAAACCAACTTCGATTTTTCTGGATTATGTACAGTTTTTTTGATAGAGGAGCTGCATTTGAGTAATTTTAGTTGAAAATAACTTCGAATTTTTGGATTTTTGTACAGATTTTTGTCAAATTTTAAAAAATTTTGTTGAAATCAACTTCGATTTTTCTGGAATATGTTAGGTTTTTTTGATAGAGGAGCTGCATTTGAGTAATTTTAGTTGAAATTATCTTCGAATTTTTGGATTTTTGTACAGATTTTTGTCAAATTTTAAAAAATTTTGTTGAAACAAACTTCGATTTTTCTGGATTATGTTAGGTTTTTTTGATAGCGGAGCTGCATTTGAGTAATTTTAGTTGAAAATAACTTCGAATTTTTGGATTTGTGTACAGATTTTTGTCAAATTTTAAAAAATTTTGTTGAAACCAACTTCGATTTTTCTGGATTATGTTAGGTTTTTTGATAGAGGAGCTGCATTTGAGTAATTTTAGTTGAAATTAACTTCGAATTTTTGGATGTTTGTACAGATTTTTTTCTAATTATAAAAAATTTTGTTGAAACCAACTTCGATTTTTCTGGATTATGTTAGGTTTTTTGATAGAGGAGCTGCATTTGAGTAATTTTAGTTGAAATTAACTTCGAATTTTTGGATTTTTGAACAGATTTTTGTAAAATTTTAAAATATTTTGTTGAAACCAACTTCGATTTTTCTGGATTATGTTAGTTTTTTTTTATAGAGGAGCTGCATTTGAGTAATTTTAGTTGAAATTAACTTCAAATTTTTGGATTTTTGTACAGATTTTGTCAAATTTTAAAAAATTTTGTTGAAACCAACTTCAATTTTTCTGAATTATGTTAGATTTTTTGGATAGAGGAGCTGCATTTGAGTAATTCTAGTTGAAATTAACTTCGAATTTTTGGATGTTTGTACAGATTTTTGTCAAATTTTAAAAAATTTTGTTGAAATCAACTTCGATTTTTCTGGAATATGTTAGGTTTTTTTGATAGAGGAGCTGCATTTGAGTAATTTTAGTTGAAATTAACTTCGAATTTAGGGATTTTTGTACAGATGTTTGTCAAATTTTAAAAAATTTTGTTCAAACCAACTTCGATTTTTCTGGATTATGTAAAGTTTTTTTGATAGAGGAGCTGCATTTGAGTAATTTTAGTTGAAAATAACTTCGAATTTTTGGATTTTTGTACAGATATTTGTCAAATTTTAAAAAATTTTGTTGAAACCAACTTCGATTTTTCTGGATTATGTTAGGTTTTTTTGATAGAGGAGCTGCATTTGAGTAATTTTAGTTGAAATTAACTTCGAATTTTTGGATGTTTGTACAAATTTTTTTCTAATTATAAAAAATTTTGTTGAAACCAACTTCGATTTTTCTGGATTATGTTAGGTTTTTTGATAGAGGAGCTGCATTTGAGTAATTTTAGTTGAAATTAACTTCGAATTTTTGGATTTTTGTACAGATTTTTGTCAAATTTTAAAATATTTTGTTGAAACCAACTTCGATTTTTCTGGATTATGTTAGGTTTTTTTGATAGAGGAGCTGCATTTGAGTAATTTTAGTTGAAATTATCTTCGAATTTTTGGATTTTTGTACAGATTTTTGTCAAATTTTAAAAAATTTTGTTGAAACCAACTTCGATTTTTCTGGATTATGTTAGGTTTTTTGGATAGAGGAGCTGCATTTGAGTAATTTTGGTTGTAATTAACTTCGAATTTTTGGATTTTTGTACAGATTTTTGTCAAATTTTAAAAAATTTTGTTCAAACCAACTTCGATTTTTCTGGATTATGTAAAGTTTTTTTGATAGAGGAGCTGCATTTGAGTAATTTTAGTTGAAAATAACTTCGAATTTTTGGATTTGTGTACAGATTTTTGTCAAATTTTAAAAAATTTTGTTGAAACCAACTTCGATTTTTCTGGAATATGTTAGGTTTTTTTGATAGAGGAGCTGCATTTGAGTAATTCTACTTGAAATTAACTTCGAATTTTTGGATTTTTGTACAGATTTTGTCAAATTTTAAAAAATTTTGTTGAAACCAACTTCGATTTTTCTGAATTATGTTAGATTTTTTGGATAGAGGAGCTGCATTTGAGTAATTTTAGTTGAAATTAACTTCGAATTTCTGGATTTTTGTACAGATTTTGTCAAATTTTAAAAAATTTTGTTGAAACCAACTTCGATTTTTCTGGATTATGTTAGGTTTTTTGGATAGAGGAGCTGCATTTGAGTAATTTTAGTTGAAAATAACTTCGAATTTTTGGATTTGTGTACAGATTTTTGTCAAATTTTAATAAATTTTGTTGAAACCAACTTCGATTTTTCTGGATTATGTTAGGTTTTTTTGATAGAGGAGCTGCATTTGAGTAATTTTAGTTGAAATTAACTTCGAATTTTTGGATTTTTGTACAGATTTTTGTCAAATTTTAATAAATTTTGTTGAAACCAACTTCGATTTTTCTGGATTATGTTAGGTTTTTTTGATAGAGGAGCTGCATTTGAGTAATTTTAGTTGAAAATAACTTCGAATTTTTGGATTTGTGTACAGATTTTTGTCAAATTTTAAAAAATTTTGTTGAAACCAACTTCGATTTTTCTGGAATATGTTAGGTTTTTTTGATAGAGGAGCTGCATTTGAGTAATTCTAGTTGAAATTAACTTCGAATTTTTGGATTTTTGTACAGATTTTTGTCAAATTTTAAAAATTTTGTTGAAACCAACTTCGATTTTTCTGGAATATGTTAGGTTTTTTGATAGAGGAGCTGCATTTGAGTAATTCTACTTGAAATTAACTTCGAATTTTTGGATTTTTGTACAGATTTTTTTCAAATTTTAAAAAATTTTGTTGAAACCAACTTCGATTTTTCTGGATTATGTTAGGTTTTTTGATAGAGGAGCTGCATTTGAGTAATTTTAGTTGAATTAACTTCGAATTTTTGGATTTTTGTACAGATTTTGTCAAATTTTAAAAAATTTTGTTGAAACCAACTTCGATTTTTCTGGATTATGTTAGGTTTTTTGGATAGAGGAGCTGCATTTGAGTAATTTTAGTTGTAATTAATTTCGAATTTTTGGATTTTTGTGCAGATTTTTGTCAAATTTTAAAAAATTTTGTTGAAACCAACTTCGATTTTTCTGGATTATGTAAAGTTTTTTTGATAGAGGAGCTGCATTTGAGTAATTTTAGTTGAAAATAACTTCGAATTTTTGGATTTTTGTACAGATTTTTGTCAAATTTTAAAAAATTTTGTTGAAATCAACTTCGATTTTTCTGGAATATGTTAGGTTTTTTTGATAGAGGAGCTGCATTTGAGTAATTTTAGTTGAAATTATCTTCGAATTTTTGGATTTTTGTACAGATTTTTGTCAAATTTTAAAAAATTTTGTTGAAACAAACTTCGATTTTTCTGGATTATGTTAGGTTTTTTTGATAGCGGAGCTGCATTTGAGTAATTTTAGTTGAAAATAACTTCGAATTTTTGGATTTGTGTACAGATTTTTGTCAAATTTTAAAAAATTTTGTTGAAACCAACTTCGATTTTTCTGGATTATGTTAGGTTTTTTGATAGAGGAGCTGCATTTGAGTAATTTTAGTTGAAATTAACTTCGAATTTTTGGATGTTTGTACAGATTTTTTTCTAATTATAAAAAATTTTGTTGAAACCAACTTCGATTTTTCTGGATTATGTTAGGTTTTTTGATAGAGGAGCTGCATTTGAGTAATTTTAGTTGAAATTAACTTCGAATTTTTGGATTTTTGAACAGATTTTTGTAAAATTTTAAAATATTTTGTTGAAACCAACTTCGATTTTTCTGGATTATGTTAGTTTTTTTTTATAGAGGAGCTGCATTTGAGTAATTTTAGTTGAAATTAACTTCAAATTTTTGGATTTTTGTACAGATTTTTGTCAAATTTTAAAAAATTTTGTTGAAATCAACTTCGATTTTTCTGGAATATTTTAGGTTTTTTTGATAGAGGAGCTGCATTTGAGTAATTTTAGTTGAAATTAACTTCGAATTTTTGGATTTTTGTACAGTTTTTTGTCAAATTTTAAAAAATTTTGTTGAAACCAACTTCGATTTTTCTGGATTATGTTAGGTTTTTTGATAGAGGAGCTGCATTTGAGTAATTTTAGTTGAATTAACTTCGAATTTTCGGATTTTTGTACAGATTTTTGTCAAATTTTAAAATATTTTGTTGAAACCAACTTCGATTATTCTGGATTATGTTAGGTTTTTTTGATAGAGGAGCTGCATTTGAGTAATTCTACGTGAAATTAACTTCGAATTTTTGGATTTTTGTACAGATGTTTGTCAAATTTTAATAAATTTTGTTGAAACCAACTTCGATTTTTCTGGATTATGTAAAGTTTTTTTGATAGAGGAGCTGCATTTGAGTAATTTTAGTTGAAAATAACTTCGAATTTTTGGATTTTTGTACAGATTTTTGTCAAATTTTAAAAAATTTTGTTGAAATCAACTTCGATTTTTCTGGAATATGTTAGGTTTTTTTGATAGAGGAGCTGCATTTGAGTAATTTTAGTTGAAATTATCTTCGAATTTTTGGATTTTTGTACAGATTTTTGTCAAATTTTAAAAAATTTTGTTGAAACCAACTTCGATTACTCTGGATTACGTTAGGTTTTCTTGATAGAGGAGCTGCATTTGAGTAATTTTAGTTGAAATTAACTTCGAATTTTTGGATTTTTGTACAGATTTTTGTCAAATTTTAAAATATTTTGTTGAAACAAACTTCGATTTTTCTGGATTATGTTAGGTTTTTTTGATAGCGGAGCGGCATTTGAGTAATTTTAGTTGAAATTAACTTCGAATTTTTGGATTTTTGTACAGATTTTGTCAAATTTTGTCAAATTTTGTTGAAACCAACTTCGATTTTTCTGGATTATGTTAGGTTTTTTGGATAGAGGAGCTGCATTTGAGTAATTTTAGTTGAAAATAACTTCGAATTTTTGGATTTTTGTACAGATTTTTGTCAAATTTTAAAAAATTTTGTTGAAATCAACTTCGATTTTTCTGGAATATGTTAGGTTTTTTTGATAGAGGAGCTGCATTTGAGTAATTTTAGTTGAAATTATCTTCGAATTTTTGGATTTTTGTACAGATTTTTGTCAAATTTTAAAAAATTTTGTTGAAACCAACTTCGATTACTCTGGATTACGTTAGGTTTTCTTGATAGAGGAGCTGCATTTGAGTAATTTTAGTTGAAATTAACTTCGAATTTTTGGATTTTTGTACAGATTTTTGTCAAATTTTAAAATATTTTGTTGAAACAAACTTCGATTTTTCTGGATTATGTTAGGTTTTTTTGATAGCGGAGCGGCATTTGAGTAATTTTAGTTGAAATTAACTTCGAATTTTTGGATTTTTGTACAGATTTTGTCAAATTTTAAAAAATTTTGTCGAAACCTACTTCGATTTTTCTGGATTATGTTAGGTTTTTTGGATAGAAGAGCTGCATTTGAGTAATTTTAGTTGTAATTAACTTCGAATTTTTGGATTTTTGTGCTGATTTTTGTCAAATTTTAAAATATTTTGTTGAAACCAACTTCGATTTTTCTGGATTATGTTAGGTTTTTTGGATAGAGGAGCTGCATTTGAGTAATTTTAGTTGAAAATAACTTCGAATTTTTGGATTTTTGTACAGATTTTTGTCAAATTTTTAAATTTTTGTTGAAATCAACTTCGATTTTTCTGGAATATGTTAGGTTTTTTTGATAGCGGAGCTGCATTTGAGTAATTTTAGTTGAAATTATCTTCGAATTTTTGGATTTTTGTACAGATTTTGTCAAATTTTAAAAAATTTTGTTGAAACCAACTTCGATTTTTCTGAATTATGTTAGATTTTTTGGATAGAGGAGCTGCATTTGAGTAATTTTAGTTGAAATTAACTTCGAATTTCTGGATTTTTGTACAGATTTTGTCAAATTTTAAAAAATTTTGTTGAAACCAACTTCGATTTTTCTGGATTATGTTAGGTTTTTTGGATAGAGGAGCTGCATTTGAGTAATTTTAGTTGAAAATAACTTCGAATTTTTGGATTTGTGTACAGATTTTTGTCAAATTTTAATAAATTTTGTTGAAACCAACTTCGATTTTTCTGGATTATGTTAGGTTTTTTTGATAGAGGAGCTGCATTTGAGTAATTTTAGTTGAAATTAACTTCGAATTTTTGGATTTTTGTACAGATTTTTGTCAAATTTTAATAAATTTTGTTGAAACCAACTTCGATTTTTCTGGATTATGTTAGGTTTTTTTGATAGAGGAGCTGCATTTGAGTAATTTTAGTTGAAAATAACTTCGAATTTTTGGATTTGTGTACAGATTTTTGTCAAATTTTAAAAAATTTTGTTGAAACCAACTTCGATTTTTCTGGAATATGTTAGGTTTTTTTGATAGAGGAGCTGCATTTGAGTAATTCTAGTTGAAATTAACTTCGAATTTTTGGATTTTTGTACAGATTTTTGTCAAATTTTAAAAATTTTGTTGAAACCAACTTCGATTTTTCTGGAATATGTTAGGTTTTTTGATAGAGGAGCTGCATTTGAGTAATTCTACTTGAAATTAACTTCGAATTTTTGGATTTTTGTACAGATTTTTTTCAAATTTTAAAAAATTTTGTTGAAACCAACTTCGATTTTTCTGGATTATGTTAGGTTTTTTGATAGAGGAGCTGCATTTGAGTAATTTTAGTTGAATTAACTTCGAATTTTTGGATTTTTGTACAGATTTTGTCAAATTTTAAAAAATTTTGTTGAAACCAACTTCGATTTTTCTGGATTATGTTAGGTTTTTTGGATAGAGGAGCTGCATTTGAGTAATTTTAGTTGTAATTAACTTCGAATTTTTGGATTTTTGTGCAGATTTTTGTCAAATTTTAAAAAATTTTGTTGAAACCAACTTCGATTTTTCTGGATTATGTAAAGTTTTTTTGATAGAGGAGCTGCATTTGAGTAATTTTAGTTGAAAATAACTTCGAATTTTTGGATTTTTGTACAGATTTTTGTCAAATTTTAAAAAATTTTGTTGAAATCAACTTCGATTTTTCTGGAATATGTTAGGTTTTTTTGATAGAGGAGCTGCATTTGAGTAATTTTAGTTGAAATTATCTTCGAATTTTTGGATTTTTGTACAGATTTTTGTCAAATTTTAAAAAATTTTGTTGAAACAAACTTCGATTTTTCTGGATTATGTTAGGTTTTTTTGATAGCGGAGCTGCATTTGAGTAATTTTAGTTGAAAATAACTTCGAATTTTTGGATTTGTGTACAGATTTTTGTCAAATTTTAAAAAATTTTGTTGAAACACACTTCGATTTTTCTGGATTATGTTAGGTTTTTTGATAGAGGAGCTGCATTTGAGTAATTTTAGTTGAAATTAACTTCGAATTTTTGGATGTTTGTACAGATTTTTTTCTAATTATAAAAAATTTTGTTGAAACCAACTTCGATTTTTCTGGATTATGTTAGGTTTTTTGATAGAGGAGCTGCATTTGAGTAATTTTAGTTGAAATTAACTTCGAATTTTTGGATTTTTGAACAGATTTTTGTAAAATTTTAAAATATTTTGTTGAAACCAACTTCGATTTTTCTGGATTATGTTAGTTTTTTTTTATAGAGGAGCTGCATTTGAGTAATTTTAGTTGAAATTAACTTCAAATTTTTGGATTTTTGTACAGATTTTTGTCAAATTTTAAAAAATTTTGTTGAAATCAACTTCGATTTTTCTGGAATATTTTAGGTTTTTTTGATAGAGGAGCTGCATTTGAGTAATTTTAGTTGAAATTAACTTCGAATTTTTGGATTTTTGTACAGTTTTTTGTCAAATTTTAAAAAATTTTGTTGAAACCAACTTCGATTTTTCTGGATTATGTTAGGTTTTTTGATAGAGGAGCTGCATTTGAGTAATTTTAGTTGAATTAACTTCGAATTTTCGGATTTTTGTACAGATTTTTGTCAAATTTTAAAATATTTTGTTGAAACCAACTTCGATTTTTCTGGATTATGTTAGGTTTTTTTGATAGAGGAGCTGCATTTGAGTAATTCTACGTGAAATTAACTTCGAATTTTTGGATTTTTGTACAGATGTTTGTCAAATTTTAAAAAATTTTGTTGAAACCAACTTCGATTTTTCTGGATTATGTAAAGTTTTTTTGATAGAGGAGCTGCATTTGAGTAATTTTAGTTGAAAATAACTTCGAATTTTTGGATTTTTGTACAGATTTTTGTCAAATTTTAAAAAATTTTGTTGAAATCAACTTCGATTTTTCTGGAATATGTTAGGTTTTTTTGATAGAGGAGCTGCATTTGAGTAATTTTAGTTGAAATTATCTTCGAATTTTTGGATTTTTGTACAGATTTTTGTCAAATTTTAAAAAATTTTGTTGAAACCAACTTCGATTACTCTGGATTACGTTAGGTTTTCTTGATAGAGGAGCTGCATTTGAGTAATTTTAGTTGAAATTAACTTCGAATTTTTGGATTTTTGTACAGATTTTTGTCAAATTTTAAAATATTTTGTTGAAACAAACTTCGATTTTTCTGGATTATGTTAGGTTTTTTTGATAGCGGAGCGGCATTTGAGTAATTTTAGTTGAAATTAACTTCGAATTTTTGGATTTTTGTACAGATTTTGTCAAATTTTGTCAAATTTTGTTGAAACCAACTTCGATTTTTCTGGATTATGTTAGGTTTTTTGGATAGAGGAGCTGCATTTGAGTAATTTTAGTTGAAAATAACTTCGAATTTTTGGATTTTTGTACAGATTTTTGTCAAATTTTAAAAAATTTTGTTGAAATCAACTTCGATTTTTCTGGAATATGTTAGGTTTTTTTGATAGAGGAGCTGCATTTGAGTAATTTTAGTTGAAATTATCTTCGAATTTTTGGATTTTTGTGCTGATTTTTGTCAAATTTTAAAATATTTTGTTGAAACCAACTTCGATTTTTCTGGATTATGTTAGGTTTTTTGGATAGAGGAGCTGCATTTGAGTAATTTTAGTTGAAAATAACTTCGAATTTTTGGATTTTTGTACAGATTTTTGTCAAATTTTTAAATTTTTGTTGAAATCAACTTCGATTTTTCTGGAATATGTTAGGTTTTTTTGATAGCGGAGCTGCATTTGAGTAATTTTAGTTGAAATTATCTTCGAATTTTTGGATTTTTGTACAGATTTTTGTCAAATTTTAAAAAATTTTGTTGAAACAAACTTCGATTTTTCTGGATTATGTTAGGTTTTTTTGATAGCGGAGCGGCATTTGAGTAATTTTAGTTGAAATTAACTTCGAATTTTTGGATTTTTGTACAGATTTTGTCAAATTTTAAAAAATTTTGTTGAAACCTACTTCGATTTTTCTGGATTATGTTAGGTTTTTTTGATAGAGGAGCTGCATTTGAGTAATTTTAGTTGTAATTAACTTCGAATTTTCGGATTTTTGTACAGATTTTTGTCAAATTTTAAAAAATTTTGTTCAAACCAACTTCGATTTTTCTGGATTATGTAAAGTTTTTTTGATAGAGGAGCTGCATTTGAGTAATTTTAGTTGAAAATAACTTCGAATTTTTGGACTTGTGTACAGATTTTTGTCAAATTTTAAAAAATTTTGTTGAAACCAACTTCGATTTTTCTGGAATATGTTAGGTTTTTTTGATAGAGGAGCTGCATTTGAGTAATTTTAGTTGAAAATACCTTCGAATTTTTGGATTTTTGTACAGATATTTGTCAAATTTTAAAAAATTTTGTTGAAACCAACTTCGATTTTTCTGGATTATGTAAAGTTTTTTTGATAGAGGAGCTGCATTTGAGTAATTTTAGTTGAAAATAACTTCGAATTTTTGGATTTTTGTACAGATTTTTGTCAAATTTTAAAAAATTTTGTTGAAACCAACTTCGATTTTTCTGGATTATGTAAAGTTTTTTTGATAGAGGAGCTGCATTTGAGTAATTTTAGTTGAAATTAACTTCGAATTTTTGGATTTTTGTACAGATTTTGGTCAAATTTTAAAAAATTTTGTTGAAACCAACTTCGATTTCTCTGGATTATGTTAGGTTTTTTGATAGAGGAGCAGCTTTCGAGTAATTTCAGTTGTAATTAACTTCGAATTTTTGTACAGATTTTTGTCAAATTTTAAAAAATTTTGTTGAAACCAACTTCCATTTTTCTAGATTATGTCAGGTTTTTTTGATAGAGGAGCTGCATTTGAGTAATTTTAGTTGAAAATAACTTCGAATTTTTGGATTTTTGTACAGATTCTTGTCAAATCTTAAAAAATTTTGTTGAACCCAACTTCGATTTTTCTGGATTATGTCAGGTTTTTTTGATAGAGGAGCTGCATTTGAGTAATTTTAGTTGAAAATAACTTCGAATTTTTGTATTTTTGTACAGATATTTGTCAAATTTTAAAAAATTTTGTTGAAACCAACTTCCATTTTTCTGGGTATGTTAGGTTTTTTAGATAGAGGAGCTGCATTTGAGTAATTTTAGTTGAAAATAACTTCGAATTTTTGGATTTTTGTACAGATTTTTGTCAAATTTTAAAAAATTTTGTTGAAACCAACTTCGATTTTTCTGGATTATGTAAAGTTTTTTTGATAGAGGAGCTGCATTTGAGTAATTTTAGTTGAAAATAACTTCGAATTTTTGGATTTTTGTACAGATTCTTGTCAAATTTTAAAAAATTTTGTTGAAACCAACTTCGATTTTTCTGGATTATGTTAGGTTTTATTGATAGAGGAGCTGCATTTGAGTAATTTTAGTTGAAAATAACTTCGAATTTTTGATTTTTGTACAGATTTTTGTCAAATTTTAAAAAATTTTGTTGAAACCAACTTCGATTTTTCTGGATTATGTAAAGTTTTTTTGATAGAGGAGCTGCATTTGAGTAATTTTAGTTGAAAATAACTTCGAATTTTTGGATTTTTGTACAGATTCTTGTCAAATTTTAAAAAATTTTGTTGAAACCAACTTCGATTTTTCTGGATTATGTTAGGTTTTATTGATAGAGGAGCTGCATTTGAGTAATTTTAGTTGAAAATAACTTCGAATTTTTGATTTTTGTACAGATTTTTGTCAAATTTTAAAAAATTTTGTTGAAACCAACTTCGATTTTTCTGGATTATGTAAAGTTTTTTTGATAGAGGAGCTGCATTTGAGTAATTTTAGTTGAAATTAACTTCGAATTTTTGGATTTTTGTACAGATTTTGGTCAAATTTTAAAAAATTTTGTTGAAACCAACTTCGATTTCTCTGGATTATGTTAGGTTTTTTGATAGAGGAGCAGCTTTCGAGTAATTTTAGTTGTAATTAACTTCGAATTTTTGTACAGATTTTTGTCAAATTTTAAAAAATTTTGTTGAAACCAACTTCGATTTTTCTGGATTATGTAAAGTTTTTTTGATAGAGGAGCTGCATTTGAGTAATTTTAGTTGAAAATAACTTCGAATTTTTGGATTTTTGTACAGATTCTTGTCAAATTTTAAAAAATTTTGTTGAAGCCAACTTCGATTTTTCTGGATTATGTTAGGTTTTTTTTATAGAGGAGCTGCATTTGAGTAATTCTGGTTGAAATTAACTTCGAATTTTTGGATTTTTGTACAGATTTTTGTCAAATTTTTAAAAATTTTGTTGAAACCAACTTCGATTTTTCTGGATTATGTTAGGTTTTTTTGGTAGCGTCGCTGCATTTGAGTAATTTTAGTTGAAAATAACTTCGAATTTTTGGATTTTTGTACAGATTTTTGTCAAATTTTAAAAAATTTTGTTGAAACCAACTTCGATTTTTCTGGAATATGTTAGGTTTTTTTGATAGAGGAACTGCATTTGAGTAATTCTAGTTGAAATTAACTTCGAATTTTTGGATTTTTGTACAGATTTTTGTCAAATTTTAAAAAATTTTGTTGAAACCAACTTCGATTTTTCTGGATTATGTTAGGTTTTTTTGGTAGCGTCGCTGCATTTGAGTAATTTTAGTTGAAAATAACTTCGAATTTTTGGATTTTTGTACAGAATTTTGTCAAATTTTAAAAAATTTTGATTAAACCTACTTCGATTTTTCTGGATTATGTTAGGTTTTTTTGATAGAGGAGCTGCATTTGAGTAATTTTAGTTGAAATCAACTTCGAATTTTTGGATTTTTGTACAGATTTTTGTCAAATTTTAAAAAATTTTGTTGAAACCAACTTCGTTTTTTCTGGATTATGTTAGGTTTTTTTGATAGAGGAGCTGCATTTGAGTAATTTTAGTTGAAATTAACTTCGAATTTTGGGATTTTTGTACAGATGTTTGTCAAATTTTAAAAAATTTTGTTCAAACCAACTTCGATTTTTCTGGATTATGTAAAGTTTTTTTGATAGAGGAGCTGCATTTGAGTAATTTTAGTTGAAAATAACTTCGAATTTTTGGATGTTTGTACAGATTTTTTTCTAATTATAAAAAATTTTGTTGAAACCAACTTCGATTTTTCTGGATTATGTTAGGTTTTTTGATAGAGGAGCTGCATTTGAGTAATTTTAGTTGAAATTAACTTCGAATTTAGGGATTTTTGTACAGATGTTTGTCAAATTTTAAAAAATTTTGTTGAAACCAACTTCGATTTTTCTGGATTATGTAAAGTTTTTTTGATAGAGGAGCTGCATTTGAGTAATTTTAGTTGAAATTAACTTCGAATTTTTGGGTTTTTGTACAGATTTTGTCAAATTTTAAAAAATTTTGTTGAAACCAACTTCGATTTTTCTGAATTATGTTAGATTTTTTGGATAGAGGAGCTGCATTTGAGTAATTTTAGTTGAAATTAACTTCGAATTTTTGGATTTATGTACAGATTATGTCAAATTTTAAAAAATTTTGTTGAAACCAACTTGGATTACTCTGGATTACGTTACGTTTCTTTGGTAGCGGAGCTGCATTTGAGTAATTTTAGTTGAAATTAACTTCGAATTTTTGGATTTTTGTACAGATTTTGTCAAATTTTAAAAAATTTTGTTGAAACCAACTTCGATTTTTCTGGATTATGTTAGGTTTTTTGGATAGAGGAGCTGCATTTGAGTAATTTTAGTTGTAATTAACTTCGAATTTTTGGATTTTTGTGCAGATTTTTGTCAAATTTTAAAAAATTTTGTTGAAACCAACTTCGATTTTTCTGGATTATGTAAAGTTTTTTTGATAGAGGAGCTGCATTTGAGTAATTCTAGTTAAAATTAACTTCGAATTTTTGGATTTTTGTACTGATTTTTGTCAAATTTTAAAATATTTTGTTGAAACCAACTTCGATTTTTCTGGATTATGTTAGGTTTTTTTGATAGAGGAGCTGCATTTGAGTAATTCTACTTGAAATTAACTTCGAATTTTTGGATTTTTGTACAGATTTTGTCAAATTTTAAAAAATTTTGTTGAAACCAACTTCGATTTTTCTGAATTATGTTAGATTTTTTGGATAGAGGAGCTGCATTTGAGTAATTTTAGTTGAAAATAACTTCGAATATTTGGATGTTTGTACAGATTTTTTTCTAATTATAAAAAATTTTGTTGAAACCAACTTCGATTTTTCTGGATTATGTTAGGTTTTTTGATAGAGGAGCTGCATTTGAGTAATTTTAGTTGAAATTAACTTCGAATTTTTGGATTTTTGTACAGATTTTTGTCAAATTTTAAAATATTTTGTTGAAACCAACTTCGATTTTTCTGGATTATGTTAGGTTTTTTTGATAGAGGAGCTGCATTTGAGTAATTCTAGTTGAAATTAACTTCGAATTTTTGGATTTTTGTACAGATTTTTGTAAAATTTTAAAAAAATTTGTTGAAACCAACTTCGATTTTTCTGGATTATGTAAAGTTTTTTTGATAGAGGAGATGCATTTGAGTAATTTTAGTTGAAAATAACTTCGAATTTCTGGATTTTTGTACAGATTTTTGTCAAATTTTAAAAAATTTTGTTGAAATCAACTTCGATTTTTCTGGAATATGTTAGGTTTTTTTGATAGAGGAGCTGCATTTGAGTAATTTTAGTTGAAATTAACTTCGAATTTAGGGATTTTTGTACAGATGTTTGTCAAATTTTAAAAAATTTTGTTGAAACCAACTTCGATTTTTCTGGATTATGTAAAGTTTTTTTGATAGAGGAGCTGCATTTGAGTAATTTTAGTTGAAATTAACTTCGAATTTTTGGGTTTTTGTACAGATTTTGTCAAATTTTAAAAAATTTTGTTGAAACCAACTTCGATTTTTCTGAATTATGTTAGATTTTTTGGATAGAGGAGCTGCATTTGAGTAATTTTAGTTGAAATTAACTTCGAATTTTTGGATTCATGTACAGATTATGTCAAATTTTAAAAAATTTTGTTGAAACCAACTTCGATTTTTCTGGAATATGTTAGGTTTTTTTGATAGAGGAACTGCATTTGAGTAATTTTAGTTGAAAATAACTTCGAATTTTTGGATTTTTGTACAGATTTTGTCAAATTTTAAAAAATTTTGTTGAAACCAACTTCGATTACTCTGGATTACGTTAGGTTTTCTTGATAGAGGAGCTGCATTTGAGTAATTTTAGTTGAAATTAAGTTCGAATTTTTGGATTTTTGTGCAGATTTTTGTCAAATTTTATAAAATTTTGTTGAACCCAACTTCGATTTTTCTGGAATATGTTAGGTTTTTTTGATAGAGGAGCTGCATTTGAGTAATTCTAGTTGAAATTAACTTCGAATTTTTGGATTATTGTATAGATTTTTGTCAAATTTTAAAAAATTTTGTTGAAACCAACTTCGATTTTTCTGGATTATGTTAGGTTTTTTTGATAGAGGAGCTGCATTTGAGTAATTCTACTTGAAATTAACTTCGAATTTTTGGATTTTTGTACAGATTTTGTCAAATTTTAAAAAATTTTGTTGAAACCAACTTCGATTTTTCTGAATTATGTTAGATTTTTTGGATAGAGGAGCTGCATTTGAGTAATTTTAGTTGAAAATAACTTCGAATTTTTGGATTTTTGTACAGATTCTTGTCAAATTTTAAAAAATTTTGTTGAAACCATCTTCCATTTTTCTAGATTATGTTAGGTTTTTTTGATAGAGGAGCTGGATTTAAGTAATTTTAGTTGAAAATAACTTCGAATTTTTGGATTTTTGTACAGATTCTTGTCAAATCTTAAAAAATTTTGTTGAACCCAACTTCGTTTTTTCTGGATTATGTCAGGTTTTTTTGATAGAGGAGCTGCATTTGAGTAATTTTAGTTGAAAATAACTTCGGATTTTTGGATTTTTGTACAGATATTTGTCAAATTTTAAAAAATTTTGTTGAAACCAACTTCCATTTTTCTGGAATATGTTAGGTTTTTTTGATAGAGGAGCTGCATTTGAGTAATTTTAGTTGAAAATAACTTCGAATTTTTGGATTTTTGTACAGATTTTGTCAAATTTTAAAAAATTTTGTTGAAACCAACTTCGATTACTCTGGATTACGTTAGGTTTTCTTGATAGAGGAGCTGCATTTGAGTAATTTTAGTTGAAATTAAGTTCGAATTTTTGGATTTTTGTGCAGATTTTTGTCAAATTTTATAAAATTTTGTTGAACCCAACTTCGATTTTTCTGGATTATGTTAGGTTTTTTTGATAGAGGAGCTGCATTTGAGTAATTCTAGTTGAAATTAACTTCGAATTTTTGGATTATTGTATAGATTTTTGTCAAATTTTAAAAAATTTTGTTGAAACCAACTTCGATTTTTCTGGATTATGTTAGGTTTTTTTGATAGAGGAGCTGCATTTGAGTAATTCTACTTGAAATTAACTTCGAATTTTTGGATTTTTGTACAGATTTTGTCAAATTTTAAAAAATTTTGTTGAAACCAACTTCGATTTTTCTGAATTATGTTAGATTTTTTGGATAGAGGAGCTGCATTTGAGTAATTTTAGTTGAAAATAACTTCGAATTTTTGGATTTTTGTACAGATTCTTGTCAAATTTTAAAAAATTTTGTTGAAACCAACTTCCATTTTTCTAGATTATGTTAGGTTTTTTTGATAGAGGAGCTGGATTTAAGTAATTTTAGTTGAAAATAACTTCGAATTTTTGGATTTTTGTACAGATTCTTGTCAAATCTTAAAAAATTTTGTTGAACCCAACTTCGTTTTTTCTGGATTATGTCAGGTTTTTTTGATAGAGGAGCTGCATTTGAGTAATTTTAGTTGAAAATAACTTCGAATTTTTGGATTTTTGTACAGATATTTGTCAAATTTTAAAAAATTTTGTTGAAACCAACTTCGATTTTTCTGGAATATGTTAGGTTTTTTTTATAGAGGAGCTGCATTTGAGTAATTCTGGTTGAAATTAACTTCGAATTTTTGGATTTTTGTACAGATTTTTGTCAAATTTTTAAAAATTTTGTTGAAACCAACTTCGATTTTTCTGGATTATGTTAGGTTTTTTTGGTAGCGTCGCTGCATTTGAGTAATTTTAGTTGAAAATAACTTCGAATTTTTTGATTTTTGTACAGATTTTTGTCAAATTTTAAAAAATTTTGTTGAAACCAACTTCGATTTTTCTGGAATATGTTAGGTTTTTTTGATAGAGGAGCTGCATTTGAGTAATTTTAGTTGAAATTAACTTCGAATTTTCGGATTTTTGTACAGATTTTGTCAAATTTTAAAAAATTTTGTTGAAACCAACTTCGATTTTTCTGGATTATGTTAGCTTTTTGATAGAGGAGCTGCATTTGAGTAATTTTAGTTGAAATTAACTTCGAATTTTTGGATTTTTGTCAAATTTTAAAATATTTTGTTGAAACCAACTTCGATTTTTCTGGATTATGTTAGGTTTTTTTGATAGAGGAGCTGCATTTGAGTAATTTTAGTTGAAATTAACTTCGAATTTTTGGATTTTTGTACAGATTTTGTCAAATTTTAAAAAATTTTGTTGAAACCAACTTCGATTACTCTGGATTACGTTACGTTTCTTTGGTAGCGGAGCTGCATTTGAGTAATTTTAGTTGAAATTAACTTCGAATTTTTGGATTTTTGTACAGATTTTGTCAAATTTTAAAAAATTTTGTTGTAACCAACTACGATTTTTCTGGGTTATGTTAGGTTTTTTGGATAGAGGTGCTGCATTTGAGTAATTTTAGTTGTAATTAACTTCGAATTTTTGGATTTTTGTGCAGATTTTTGTCAAATTTTAAAAAATTTTGTTGAAACCAACTTCGATTTTTCTGGATTATGTAAAGTTTTTTTGATAGAGGAGCTGCATTTGAATAATTTTAGTTGAAAATAACTTCGAATTTTTGGATTTTTGTACAGATTTTTGTCAAATTTTAAAAAATTTTGTTGAAATGAACTTCGATTTTTCTGGATTACGTTAGGTTTTCTTGATAGAGGAGCTGCATTTGAGTAATTTTAGTTGAAATTAACTTCGAATTTTTGGATTTTTGTACAGATTTTTGTCAAATTTTAAAATATTTTGTTGAAACAAACTTCGATTTTTCTGGATTATGTTAGGTTTTTTTGATAGAGGAGCGGCATTTGAGTAATTTTAGTTGAAATTAACTTCGAATTTTTGGATTTTTGTACAGATTTTGTCAAATTTTAAAAAATTTTGTTGAAACCAACTTCGATTTTTCTGGATTATGTTAGGTTTTTTGATAGAGGAGCTGCATTTGAGTAATTTTAGTTGAATTAACTTCGAATTTTTGGATTTTTGTATAGATTTTTGTCAAATTGTAATAAATTTTGTTGAAACCAACTTCGATTTTTCTGGATTATGTTAGGTTTTTTTGATAGAGGAGCTGCATTTGAGTAATTTTAGTTGAAATTAACTTCGAATTTTCGGATTTTTGTACAGATTTTGTCAAATTTTAAAAAATTTTGTTGAAACCAACTTCGATTTTTCTGGATTATGTTAGGTTTTTTGATAGAGGAGCTGCATTTGAGTAATTTTAGTTGAAATTAACTTCGAATTTTTGGATTTTTGTACTGATTTTTGTCAAATTTTAAAATATTTTGTTGAAACCAACTTCGATTTTTCTGGATTATGTTAGGTTTTTTTGATAGAGGAGCTGCATTTGAGTAATTTTAGTTGAAATTAACTTCGAATTTTTGGATTTTTGTACAGATTTTGTCAAATTTTAAAAAATTTTGTTGAAACCAACTTCGATTACTCTGGATTACGTTACGTTTCTTTGGTAGCGGAGCTGCATTTGAGTAATTTTAGTTGAAATTAACTTCGAATTTTTGGATTTTTGTACAGATTCTGTCAAATTTTAAAAAATTTTGTTGTAACCAACTACGATTTTTCTGGATTATGTTAGGTTTTTTTGATAGAGGAGATGCATTTGAGTAATTTTTGTTGTAATTAACTTCGAATTTTTGGATTTTTGTACAGATTTTGTCAAATTTAAAAAAATTTTGTTGAAACCAACTTCGATTTTTCTGTATTATGTTAGGTTTTTTGGATAGAGGAGCTGCATTTGAGTAATTTTAGTTGTAATTAACTTCGAATTTTTGGATTTTTGTACAGATTTTTGTCAAATTTTAAAAAATTTTGTTGAAACCAACTTCGATTTTTCTGGATTATGTTAGGTTTTTTTGATAGAGGAGCTGCATTTGAGTAATTTTAGTTGAAATTAACTTCGAATTTTTGGATGTTTGTACAGATTTTTTTCAAATTATAAAAAATTTTGTTGAAACCAACTTCGATTTTTCTGGATTATGTTAGGTTTTTTGATAGAGGAGCTGCATTTGAGTAATTTTAGTTGAATTAACTTCGAATTTTTGAATTTTTGTACAGATTTTTGTCAAATTTTAAAAAATTTTGTTGAAACCAACTTCGATTTTTCTCGAATATGTTAGGTTTTTTTGATAGAGGAGCTGCATTTCAGTAATTTTAGTTGAAATTATCTTCGAATTTTTGGATTTTTGTACAGATTTTTGTCAAATTTTAAAAAATTTTGTTGAAACCAACTTCGATTACTCTGGATTACGTTAGGTTTCTTTGGTAGCGGAGCTGCATTTGAGTAATTTTAGTTGAAATTAACTTCGAATTTTTGGATTTTTGTACAGATTTTTGTCAAATTTTAAAATATTTTGTTGAAACCAACTTCGATTTTTCTGGATTATGTTAGGTTTTTTTGATAGAGGAGCTGCATTTGAGTAATTCTAGTTGAAATTAACTTCGAATTTTTGGATTTTTGTACAGATTTTTGTCAAATTTTAAAAAATTTTGTTGAAATCAACTTCGACTTTTCTGGAATATGTTAGGTTTTTTGATAGAGGAGCTGCATTTGAGTAATTTTAGTTGAAATTATCTTCGAATTTATGGATTTTTGTACAGATTTTTGTCAAATTTTAAAAAATTTTGTTGAAACCAACATCGATTACTCTGGATTACGTTAGGTTTCTTTGGTAGCGGAGCTGCATTTGAGTAATTTTAGTTGAAATTAACTTCGAATTTTTGGATTTTTGTACAGATTTTTGTCAAATTTTAAAAAATTTTGTTGAAACCAACTTAGATTTTTCTGGAATATGTTAGGTTTTTTTGATAGAGGAGCTGCATTTGAGTAATTCTAGTTGAAATTAACTTCGAATTTTTGGATTTTTGTACAGATTTTTGTCAAATTTTAAAAAATTTTGTTGAAACCAACTTCGATTTTTCTGGATTACGTTAGGTTTTTTTGGTAGCGGAGCTGCATTTGAGTAATTTTAGTTGAAATTAACTTCGAATTTTGGGATTTTTGTACAGACGTTTGTCAAATTTTAAAAAATTTTGTTGAAACCAACTTCGATTTTTCTGGATTATGTTAGGTTTTTTTGATAGAGGAGCTGCATTTGAGTAATTTTAGTTGAAAATAACTTCGAATTTTTGGATTTTTGAACAGATTTTTGTCAAATTTTAAAAAATTTTGTTTAAACCTACTTCGATTTTTCTGGATTATGTTAGGTTTTTTTGATAGAGGAGCTGCATTTGAGTAATTTTAGTTGAAATTAACTTCGAATTTTTGGATGTTTGTACAGATTTTTTTCAAATTATAAAAAATTTTGTTGAAACCAACTTCGATTTTTCTGGATTATGTTAGGTTTTTTTGATAGAGGGCTGCATTTGAGTAATTTTAGTTCAAATTAACTTCGAATTTTTGGATTTTTGTACAGATTTTTGTCAAATTTAAAAAAATTTTGTTGAAACCAACTTCGATTTTTCTGGATTATGTTAGGTTTTTTGGATAGGGGAGCTGCATTTGAGTAATTTTAGTTGTAATTAACTTCGAATTTTTGGATTTTTGTACAGATTTTTGTCAAATTTTAAAAAATTTTGTTGAAACCAACTTCGATTACTCTGGATTACGTTAGGTTTTTTTGGTAGCGGAGCTGCATTTGAGTAATTTCAGTTGAAATTAACTTCGAATTTTTGTCAAATTTTAAAAAGTTTTGTTAAAACCGACTTCGATTTTTCTGGATTATGTTAGGTTTTTTTGATAGAGGAGCTGCATTTGAGTAATTTTAGTTGAAATTAACTTCGAATTTTTGGATTTTTGTACTGATTTTTGTCAAATTTTAAAAAAATTTGTTGAAACCAACTTCAATTACTCTGGATTACGTTAGGTTTTTTTGATAGCGGAGCTGCATTTGAGTAATTTTAGTTGTAATTAACTTCGAATTTTTGGATTTTTGTACAGATTTTTGTCAAATTTTAAAAAATTTTGTTGAAACCAACTTCGATTACTCTGGATTACCTTAGGTTTTTTTGGTAGCGGAGCTGCATTTGAGTAATTTTAGTTGAAATTAACTTCAAATTTTTGTCAAATTTTAAAAAGTTTTGTTGAAACCAACTTCGATTTTTCTGGATTATGTTAGGTTTTTTTGATAGAGGAGCTGCATTTGAGTAATTTTAGTTGAAATTATCTTCGAATTTTTGGATTTTTGTACTGATTTTTGTCAAATTTTAAAAAATTTTGTTGAAACCAACTTCAAATACTCTGGATTACGTTAGGTTTTTTTGGTAGCGGAGCTGCATTTGAGTAATTTTAGTTGTAATTAACTTCGAATTTTTGGATTTTTGTGCAGATTTTTGTCAAATTTTATAAAATTTGTTGAACCCAACTTCGATTTTTCTGGATTATGTTAGGTTTTTTTGATAGAGGAGCTGCATTTGAGTAATTTTAGTTGAAATTAACTTCGAATTTTTGGATTTTTGTGCAGATTTTGGTCAAATTTATAAAAATTTTGTTGAAACCAACTTCGATTTTTCTGGTTTATGTTAGGTTTTTTTGATAGAGGAGCTGCATTTGAGTAATTCTAGTTGAAATTAACTTCGAATTTTTGGATTTTTGTACAGATTTTTGTCAAATTTTAAAAAATTTTGTTGAAACCAACTTCGATTTTTCTGGATTATGTTAGGTTTTTTGGATAGAGGAGCTGCATTTGAGTAATTTTAGTTCAAATTATCTTTGAATTTTTGGATTTTTGTACAGATTTTTGTCAAATTTTATAAAATTTTGTTGAACCCAACTTCGATTTTTCTGGATTACGTTAGGTTTTTTTGGTAGCGGAGCTGCATTTGAGTAATTTTAGTTGAAATTAACTTCGAATTTTGGGATTTTTGTACAGACGTTTGTCAAATTTTAAAAAATTTTGTTGAAACCAACTTCGATTTTTCTGGATTATGTTAGGTTTTTTTGATAGAGGAGCTGCATTTGAGTAATTTTAGTTGAAAATAACTTCGAATTTTTGGATTTTTGAACAGATTTTTGTCAAATTTTAAAATATTTTGTTTAAACCTACTTCGATTTTTCTGGAATATGTTAGGTTTTTTTGATAGAGGAGCTGCATTTGAGTAATTTTAGTTGAAATTAACTTCGAATTTTTGGATGTTTGTACAGATTTTTTTCAAATTATAAAAAATTTTGTTGAAACCAACTTCGTTTTTTCTGGATTATGTTAGGTTTTTTTGATAGAGGGCTGCATTTGAGTAATTTTAGTTGAATTAACTTCGAATTTTTGGATTTTTGTACAGATTTTTGTCAAATTTTAAAAAATTTTGTTGAAACCAACTTCGATTTTTCTGGAATATGTTAGGTTTTTTTGATAGAGGAACTGCATTTGAGTAATTCTAGTTGAAATTACCTTCGAATTTTTGGATTTTTGTACAGATTTTTGTCAAATTTTAAAAAATTTTGTTGAAACCAACTTCGATTTTTCTGGAATATGTTAGGTTTTTTTGATAGAGGAGCTGCATTTGAGTAATTCTGGTTGAAATTAACTTCGAATATTTGGATTTTTGTACAGATTTTTGTCAAATTTTAAAAAATTTTGTTGAAACCAACTTCGATTTTTCTGGATTATGTTAGGTTTTTTGGATAGAGGAGCTGCATTTGAGTAATTTTAGTTGAAATTAACTTCGAATTTTTGGATTTTTGTACAGATTTTTGTCAAATTTTAAAAAATTTTGTTGAAATCAACTTCGATTTTTCTGGAATATGTTAGGTTTTTTTGATAGAGGAGCTGCATTTGAGTAATTTTAGTTGAAATTAACTTCGAATTTAGGGATTTTGGTACAGATGTTTGTCAAATTTTAAAAAATTTTGTTCGAACCAACTTCGATTTTTCTGGATTATGTAAAGTATTATTGATAGAGGAGCTGCATTTGAGTAATTTTAGTTGAAAATAACTTCGAATTTTTGGATTTTTGTACAGATTTTTGTCAAATTTTAAAAAATTTTGTTCAAACCAACTTCGATTTTTCTGGATTATGTAAAGTTTTTTTGATAGAGGAGCTGCATTTGAGTAATTTTAGTTGAAAATAACTTCGAATTTTTGGATTTTTGTACAGATTTTGTCAAATTTTAAAAAATTTTGTTGAAACCAACTTCGATTACTCTGGATTACGTTAGGTTTTCTTGATAGAGGAGCTGCATTTGAGTAATTTTAGTTGAAATTAAGTTCGAATTTTTGGATTTTTGTGCAGATTTTTGTCAAATTTTATAAAATTTTGTTGAACCCAACTTCGATTTTTCTGGATTATGTTAGGTTTTTTTGATAGAGGAGCTGCATTTGAGTAATTCTAGTTGAAATTAACTTCGAATTTTTGGATTTTTGTGCAGATTTTTGTCAAATTTTATAAAATTTGTTGAACCCAACTTCGATTTTTCTGGATTATGTTAGGTTTTTTTGATAGAGGAGCTGCATTTGAGTAATTTTAGTTGAAATTAACTTCGAATTTTTGGATTTTTGTGCAGATTTTGGTCAAATTTATAAAAATTTTGTTGAAACCAACTTCGATTTTTCTGGTTTATGTTAGGTTTTTTTGATAGAGGAGCTGCATTTGAGTAATTCTAGTTGAAATTAACTTCGAATTTTTGGATTTTTGTACAGATTTTTGACAAATTTTAAAAAATTTTGTTGAAACCAACTTCGATTTTTCTGGATTATGTTAGGTTTTTTGGATAGAGGAGCTGCATTTGAGTAATTTTAGTTCAAATTATCTTTGAATTTTTGGATTTTTGTACAGATTTTTGTCAAATTTTATAAAATTTTGTTGAACCCAACTTCGATTTTTCTGGATTACGTTAGGTTTTTTTGGTAGCGGAGCTGCATTTGAGTAATTTTAGTTGAAATTAACTTCGAATTTTGGGATTTTTGTACAGACGTTTGTCAAATTTTAAAAAATTTTGTTGAAACCAACTTCGATTTTTCTGGATTATGTTAGGTTTTTTTGATAGAGGAGCTGCATTTGAGTAATTTTAGTTGAAAATAACTTCGAATTTTTGGATTTTTGAACAGATTTTTGTCAAATTTTAAAAAATTTTGTTTAAACCTACTTCGATTTTTCTGGAATATGTTAGGTTTTTTTGATAGAGGAGCTGCATTTGAGTAATTTTAGTTGAAATTAACTTCGAATTTTTGGATGTTTGTACAGATTTTTTTCAAATTATAAAAAATTTTGTTGAAACCAACTTCGTTTTTTCTGGATTATGTTAGGTTTTTTTGATAGAGGGCTGCATTTGAGTAATTTTAGTTGAATTAACTTCGAATTTTTGGATTTTTGTACAGATTTTTGTCAAATTTTAAAAAATTTTGTTGAAACCAACTTCGATTTTTCTGGAATATGTTAGGTTTTTTTGATAGAGGAACTGCATTTGAGTAATTCTAGTTGAAATTAACTTCGAATTTTTGGATTTTTGTACAGATTTTTGTCAAATTTTAAAAAATTTTGTTGAAACCAACTTCGGTTTTTCTGGATTATGTTAGGTTTTTTTGATAGAGGAGCTGCATTTGAGTAATTTTAGTTGAAATTAACTTCGAATTTTGGGATTTTTGTACAGATGTTTGTCAAATTTTAAAAAATTTTGTTCAAACCAACTTCGATTTTTCTGGAATATGTTAGGTTTTTTTGATAGAGGAGCTGCATTTGAGTAATTCTGGTTGAAATTAACTTCGAATATTTGGATTTTTGTACAGATTTTTGTCAAATTTTAAAAAATTTTGTTGAAACCAACTTCGATTTTTCTGGATTATGTTAGGTTTTTTGGATAGAGGAGCTGCATTTGAGTAATTTTAGTTGAAATTAACTTCGAATTTTTGGATTTTTGTACAGATTTTTGTCAAATTTTAAAAAATTTTGTTGAAATCAACTTCGATTTTTCTGGAATATGTTAGGTTTTTTTGATAGAGGAGCTGCATTTGAGTAATTTTAGTTGAAATTAACTTCGAATTTAGGGATTTTGGTACAGATGTTTGTCAAATTTTAAAAAATTTTGTTCGAACCAACTTCGATTTTTCTGGATTATGTAAAGTATTATTGATAGAGGAGCTGCATTTGAGTAATTTTAGTTGAAAATAACTTCGAATTTTTGGATTTTTGTACAGATTTTTGTCAAATTTTAAAAAATTTTGTTCAAACCAACTTCGATTTTTCTGGATTATGTAAAGTTTTTTTGATAGAGGAGCTGCATTTGAGTAATTTTAGTTGAAAATAACTTCGAATTTTTGGATTTTTGTACAGATTTTGTCAAATTTTAAAAAATTTTGTTGAAACCAACTTCGATTACTCTGGATTACGTTAGGTTTTCTTGATAGAGGAGCTGCATTTGAGTAATTTTAGTTGAAATTAAGTTCGAATTTTTGGATTTTTGTGCAGATTTTTGTCAAATTTTATAAAATTTTGTTGAACCCAACTTCGATTTTTCTGGATTATGTTAGGTTTTTTTGATAGAGGAGCTGCATTTGAGTAATTCTAGTTGAAATTAACTTCGAATTTTTGGATTATTGTATAGATTTTTGTCAAATTTTAAAAAATTTTGTTGAAACCAACTTCGATTTTTCTGGATTATGTTAGGTTTTTTTGATAGAGGAGCTGCATTTGAGTAATTCTACTTGAAATTAACTTCGAATTTTTGGATTTTTGTACAGATTTTGTCAAATTTTAAAAAATTTTGTTGAAACCAACTTCGATTTTTCTGAATTATGTTAGATTTTTTGGATAGAGGAGCTGCATTTGAGTAATTTTAGTTGAAAATAACTTCGAATTTTTGGATTTTTGTACAGATTCTTGTCAAATTTTAAAAAATTTTGTTGAAACCAACTTCGATTTTTCTGGATTATGTTAGGTTTTATTGATAGAGGAGCAGCATTTGAGTAATTTTAGTTGAAAATAACTTCGAATTTTTGGATTTTTGTACAGATTTTTGTCAAATTTTAAAAAATTTTGTTGAAATCAACTTCGATTTTTCTGGAATATGTTAGGTTTTTTTGATAGAGGAGCTGCATTTGAGTAATTTTAGTTGAAATTAACTTCGAAATTAGGGATTTTGGTACAGATGTTTGTCAAATTTTAAAAAATTTTGTTCAAACCAACTTCGATTTTTCTGGATTATGTAAAGTATTATTGATAGAGGAGCTGCATTTGAGTAATTTTAGTTGAAAATAACTTCGAATTTTTGGATTTTTGTGCAGATTTTTGTCAAATTTTATAAAATTTTGTTGAACCAAACTTCGATTTTTCTGGATTATGTTAGGTTTTTTTGATAGAGGAGCTGCATTTGAGTAATTCTAGTTGAAATTAACTTCGAATTTTTGGATTATTGTATAGATTTTTGTCAAATTTTAAAAAATTTTGTTGAAACCAACTTCGATTACTCTGGATTACGTTAGGTTTTCTTGATAGAGGAGCTGCATTTGAGTAATTTTAGTTGAAATTAAGTTCGAATTTTTGGATTTTTGTGCAGATTTTTGTCAAATTTTATAAAATTTTGTTGAACCCAACTTCGATTTTTCTGGATTATGTTAGGTTTTTTTGATAGAGGAGCTGCATTTGAGTAATTCTAGTTGAAATTAACTTCGAATTTTTGGATTATTGTATAGATTTTTGTCAAATTTTAAAAAATTTTGTTGAAACCAACTTCGATTTTTCTGAATTATGTTAGATTTTTTGGATAGAGGAGCTGCATTTGAGTAATTTTAGTTGAAAATAACTTCGAATTTTTGGATTTTTGTACAGATTTTGTCAAATTTTAAAAAATTTTGTTGAAACCAACTTCGATTTTTCTGAATTATGTTAGATTTTTTGGATAGAGGAGCTGCATTTGAGTAATTTTAGTTGAAAATAACTTCGAATTTTTGGATTTTTGTACAGATTCTTGTCAAATTTTAAAAAATTTTGTTGAAACCATCTTCCATTTTTCTAGATTATGTTAGGTTTTTTTGATAGAGGAGCTGGATTTAAGTAATTTTAGTTGAAAATAACTTCGAATTTTTGGATTTTTGTACAGATTCTTGTCAAATCTTAAAAAATTTTGTTGAACCCAACTTCGTTTTTTCTGGATTATGTCAGGTTTTTTTGATAGAGGAGCTGCATTTGAGTAATTTTAGTTGAAAATAACTTCGGATTTTTGGATTTTTGTACAGATATTTGTCAAATTTTAAAAAATTTTGTTGAAACCAACTTCCATTTTTCTGGAATATGTTAGGTTTTTTTGATAGAGGAGCTGCATTTGAGTAATTTTAGTTGAAAATAACTTCGAATTTTTGGATTTTTGTACAGATTTTGTCAAATTTTAAAAAATTTTGTTGAAACCAACTTCGATTACTCTGGATTACGTTAGGTTTTCTTGATAGAGGAGCTGCATTTGAGTAATTTTAGTTGAAATTAAGTTCGAATTTTTGGATTTTTGTGCAGATTTTTGTCAAATTTTATAAAATTTTGTTGAACCCAACTTCGATTTTTCTGGATTATGTTAGGTTTTTTTGATAGAGGAGCTGCATTTGAGTAATTCTAGTTGAAATTAACTTCGAATTTTTGGATTATTGTATAGATTTTTGTCAAATTTTAAAAAATTTTGTTGAAACCAACTTCGATTTTTCTGGATTATGTTAGGTTTTTTTGATAGAGGAGCTGCATTTGAGTAATTCTACTTGAAATTAACTTCGAATTTTTGGATTTTTGTACAGATTTTGTCAAATTTTAAAAAATTTTGTTGAAACCAACTTCGATTTTTCTGAATTATGTTAGATTTTTTGGATAGAGGAGCTGCATTTGAGTAATTTTAGTTGAAAATAACTTCGAATTTTTGGATTTTTGTACAGATTCTTGTCAAATTTTAAAAAATTTTGTTGAAACCAACTTCCATTTTTCTAGATTATGTTAGGTTTTTTTGATAGAGGAGCTGGATTTAAGTAATTTTAGTTGAAAATAACTTCGAATTTTTGGATTTTTGTACAGATTCTTGTCAAATCTTAAAAAATTTTGTTGAACCCAACTTCGTTTTTTCTGGATTATGTCAGGTTTTTTTGATAGAGGAGCTGCATTTGAGTAATTTTAGTTGAAAATAACTTCGAATTTTTGGATTTTTGTACAGATATTTGTCAAATTTTAAAAAATTTTGTTGAAACCAACTTCGATTTTTCTGGAATATGTTAGGTTTTTTTTATAGAGGAGCTGCATTTGAGTAATTCTGGTTGAAATTAACTTCGAATTTTTGGATTTTTGTACAGATTTTTGTCAAATTTTTAAAAATTTTGTTGAAACCAACTTCGATTTTTCTGGATTATGTTAGGTTTTTTTGGTAGCGTCGCTGCATTTGAGTAATTTTAGTTGAAAATAACTTCGAATTTTTTGATTTTTGTACAGATTTTTGTCAAATTTTAAAAAATTTTGTTGAAATCAACTTCGATTTTTCCGGAATATGTTAGGTTTTTTGATAGAGGAGCTGCATTTGAGTAATTTTAGTTGAAAATAACTTCGAATTTTTGGATTTTTGTACAGATTTTTGTCAAATTTTAAAAAATTTTGTTGAAACCAACTTCGATTTTTCTGGAATATGTTAGGTTTTTTTGATAGAGGAGCTGCATTTGAGTAATTTTAGTTGAAATTAACTTCGAATTTTCGGATTTTTGTACAGATTTTGTCAAATTTTAAAAAATTTTGTTGAAACCAACTTCGATTTTTCTGGATTATGTTAGCTTTTTGATAGAGGAGCTGCATTTGAGTAATTTTAGTTGAAATTAACTTCGAATTTTTGGATTTTTGTCAAATTTTAAAATATTTTGTTGAAACCAACTTCGATTTTTCTGGATTATGTTAGGTTTTTTTGATAGAGGAGCTGCATTTGAGTAATTTTAGTTGAAATTAACTTCGAATTTTTGGATTTTTGTACAGATTTTGTCAAATTTTAAAAAATTTTGTTGAAACCAACTTCGATTACTCTGGATTACGTTACGTTTCTTTGGTAGCGGAGCTGCATTTGAGTAATTTTAGTTGAAATTAACTTCGAATTTTTGGATTTTTGTACAGATTTTGTCAAATTTTAAAAAATTTTGTTGTAACCAACTACGATTTTTCTGGATTATGTTAGGTTTTTTGGATAGAGGTGCTGCATTTGAGTAATTTTAGTTGTAATTAACTTCGAATTTTTGGATTTTTGTGCAGATTTTTGTCAAATTTTAAAAAATTTTGTTGAAACCAACTTCGATTTTTCTGGATTATGTAAAGTTTTTTTGATAGAGGAGCTGCATTTGAATAATTTTAGTTGAAAATAACATCGAATTTTTGGATTTTTGTACAGATTTTTGTCAAATTTTAAAAAATTTTGTTGAAATGAACTTCGATTTTTCTGGAATATGTTAGGTTTTTTTGATAGAGGAGCTGCATTTGAGTAATTTTAGTTGAAATTATCTTCGAATTTTTGGATTTTTGTACAGATTTTTGTCAAATTTTAAAAAATTTTGTTGAAAGCAACTTCGATTACTCTGGATTACGTTAGGGTTTCTTGATAGAGGAGCTGCATTTGAGTAATTTTAGTTGAAATTAACTTCGAATTTTGGGATTTTTGTACAGACGTTTGTCAAATTTTAAAAAATTTTGTTGAAACCAACTTCGATTTTTCTGGATTATGTTAGGTTTTTTTGATAGAGGAGCTGCATTTGAGTAATTTTAGTTGAAAATAACTTCGAATTTTTGGATTTTTGAACAGATTTTTGTCAAATTTTAAAAAATTTTGTTTAAACCTACTTCGATTTTTCTGGAATATGTTAGGTTTTTTTGATAGAGGAGCTGCATTTGAGTAATTTTAGTTGAAATTAACTTCGAATTTTTGGATGTTTGTACAGATTTTTTTCAAATTATAAAAAATTTTGTTGAAACCAACTTCGTTTTTTCTGGATTATGTTAGGTTTTTTTGATAGAGGGCTGCATTTGAGTAATTTTAGTTGAATTAACTTCGAATTTTTGGATTTTTGTACAGATTTTTGTCAAATTTTAAAAAATTTTGTTGAAACCAACTTCGATTTTTCTGGAATATGTTAGGTTTTTTTGATAGAGGAACTGCATTTGAGTAATTCTAGTTGAAATTAACTTCGAATTTTTGGATTTTTGTACAGATTTTTGTCAAATTTTAAAAAATTTTGTTGAAACCAACTTCGGTTTTTCTGGATTATGTTAGGTTTTTTTGATAGAGGAGCTGCATTTGAGTAATTTTAGTTGAAATTAACTTCGAATTTTGGGATTTTTGTACAGATGTTTGTCAAATTTTAAAAAATTTTGTTCAAACCAACTTCGATTTTTCTGGAATATGTTAGGTTTTTTTGATAGAGGAGCTGCATTTGAGTAATTCTGGTTGAAATTAACTTCGAATATTTGGATTTTTGTACAGATTTTTGTCAAATTTTAAAAAATTTTGTTGAAACCAACTTCGATTTTTCTGGATTATGTTAGGTTTTTTGGATAGAGGAGCTGCATTTGAGTACTTTTAGTTGAAATTAACTTCGAATTTTTGGATTCTTGTACAGATTTTTGTCAAATTTTAAAAAATTTTGTTGAAATCAACTTCGATTTTTCTGGAATATGTTAGGTTTTTTTGATAGAGGAGCTGCATTTGAGTAATTTTAGTTGAAATTAACTTCGAATTTAGGGATTTTGGTACAGATGTTTGTCAAATTTTAAAAAATTTTGTTCGAACCAACTTCGATTTTTCTGGATTATGTAAAGTATTATTGATAGAGGAGCTGCATTTGAGTAATTTTAGTTGAAAATAACTTCGAATTTTTGGATTTTTGTACAGATTTTTGTCAAATTTTAAAAAATTTTGTTCAAACCAACTTCGATTTTTCTGGATTATGTAAAGTTTTTTTGATAGAGGAGCTGCATTTGAGTAATTTTAGTTGAAAATAACTTCGAATTTTTGGATTTTTGTACAGATTTTGTCAAATTTTAAAAAATTTTGTTGAAACCAACTTCGATTACTCTGGATTACGTTAGGTTTTCTTGATAGAGGAGCTGCATTTGAGTAATTTTAGTTGAAATTAAGTTCGAATTTTTGGATTTTTGTGCAGATTTTTGTCAAATTTTATAAAATATTGTTGAACCCAACTTCGATTTTTCTGGATTATGTTAGGTTTTTTTGATAGAGGAGCTGCATTTGAGTAATTCTAGTTGAAATTAACTTCGAATTTTTGGATTATTGTATAGATTTTTGTCAAATTTTAAAAAATTTTGTTGAAACCAACTTCGATTTTTCTGGATTATTTTAGGTTTTTTTGATAGAGGAGCTGCATTTGAGTAATTCTACTTGAAATTAACTTCGAATTTTTGGATTTTTGTACAGATTTTGTCAAATTTTAAAAAATTTTGTTGAAACCAACTTCGATTTTTCTGAATTATGTTAGATTTTTTGGATAGAGGAGCTGCATTTGAGTAATTTTAGTTGAAAATAACTTCGAATTTTTGGATTTTTGTACAGATTCTTGTCAAATTTTAAAAAATTTTGTTGAAACCAACTTCGATTTTTCTGGATTATGTTAGGTTTTATTGATAGAGGAGCAGCATTTGAGTAATTTTAGTTGAAAATAACTTCGAATTTTTGGATTTTTGTACAGATTTTTGTCAAATTTTAAAAAATTTTGTTGAAATCAACTTCGATTTTTCTGGAATATGTTAGGTTTTTTTGATAGAGGAGCTGCATTTGAGTAATTTTAGTTGAAATTAACTTCGAAATTAGGGATTTTGGTACAGATGTTTGTCAAATTTTAAAAAATTTTGTTCAAACCAACTTCGATTTTTCTGGATTATGTAAAGTATTATTGATAGAGGAGCTGCATTTGAGTAATTTTAGTTGAAAATAACTTCGAATTTTTGGATTTTTGTGCAGATTTTTGTCAAATTTTATAAAATTTTGTTGAACCAAACTTCGATTTTTCTGGATTATGTTAGGTTTTTTTGATAGAGGAGCTGCATTTGAGTAATTCTAGTTGAAATTAACTTCGAATTTTTGGATTATTGTATAGATTTTTGTCAAATTTTAAAAAATTTTGTTGAAACCAACTTCGATTACTCTGGATTACGTTAGGTTTTCTTGATAGAGGAGCTGCATTTGAGTAATTTTAGTTGAAATTAAGTTCGAATTTTTGGATTTTTGTGCAGATTTTTGTCAAATTTTATAAAATTTTGTTGAACCCAACTTCGATTTTTCTGGATTATGTTAGGTTTTTTTGATAGAGGAGCTGCATTTGAGTAATTCTAGTTGAAATTAACTTCGAATTTTTGGATTATTGTATAGATTTTTGTCAAATTTTAAAAAATTTTGTTGAAACCAACTTCGATTTTTCTGGATTATGTTAGGTTTTTTTGATAGAGGAGCTGCATTTGAGTAATTCTACTTGAAATTAACTTCGAATTTTTGGATTTTTGTACAGATTTTGTCAAATTTTAAAAAATTTTGTTGAAACCAACTTCGATTTTTCTGAATTATGTTAGATTTTTTGGATAGAGGAGCTGCATTTGAGTAATTTTAGTTGAAAATAACTTCGAATTTTTGGATTTTTGTACAGATTCTTGTCAAATTTTAAAAAATTTTGTTGAAACCATCTTCCATTTTTCTAGATTATGTTAGGTTTTTTTGATAGAGGAGCTGGATTTAAGTAATTTTAGTTGAAAATAACTTCGAATTTTTGGATTTTTGTACAGATTCTTGTCAAATCTTAAAAAATTTTGTTGAACCCAACTTCGTTTTTTCTGGATTATGTCAGGTTTTTTTGATAGAGGAGCTGCATTTGAGTAATTTTAGTTGAAAATAACTTCGGATTTTTGGATTTTTGTACAGATATTTGTCAAATTTTAAAAAATTTTGTTGAAACCAACTTCCATTTTTCTGGAATATGTTAGGTTTTTTTGATAGAGGAGCTGCATTTGAGTAATTTTAGTTGAAAATAACTTCGAATTTTTGGATTTTTGTACAGATTTTGTCAAATTTTAAAAAATTTTGTTGAAACCAACTTCGATTACTCTGGATTACGTTAGGTTTTCTTGATAGAGGAGCTGCATTTGAGTAATTTTAGTTGAAATTAAGTTCGAATTTTTGGATTTTTGTGCAGATTTTTGTCAAATTTTATAAAATTTTGTTGAACCCAACTTCGATTTTTCTGGATTATGTTAGGTTTTTTTGATAGAGGAGCTGCATTTGAGTAATTCTAGTTGAAATTAACTTCGAATTTTTGGATTATTGTATAGATTTTTGTCAAATTTTAAAAAATTTTGTTGAAACCAACTTCGATTTTTCTGGATTATGTTAGGTTTTTTTGATAGAGGAGCTGCATTTGAGTAATTCTACTTGAAATTAACTTCGAATTTTTGGATTTTTGTACAGATTTTGTCAAATTTTAAAAAATTTTGTTGAAACCAACTTCGATTTTTCTGAATTATGTTAGATTTTTTGGATAGAGGAGCTGCATTTGAGTAATTTTAGTTGAAAATAACTTCGAATTTTTGGATTTTTGTACAGATTCTTGTCAAATTTTAAAAAATTTTGTTGAAACCAACTTCCATTTTTCTAGATTATGTTAGGTTTTTTTGATAGAGGAGCTGGATTTAAGTAATTTTAGTTGAAAATAACTTCGAATTTTTGGATTTTTGTACAGATTCTTGTCAAATCTTAAAAAATTTTGTTGAACCCAACTTCGTTTTTTCTGGATTATGTCAGGTTTTTTTGATAGAGGAGCTGCATTTGAGTAATTTTAGTTGAAAATAACTTCGAATTTTTGGATTTTTGTACAGATATTTGTCAAATTTTAAAAAATTTTGTTGAAACCAACTTCGATTTTTCTGGAATATGTTAGGTTTTTTTTATAGAGGAGCTGCATTTGAGTAATTCTGGTTGAAATTAACTTCGAATTTTTGGATTTTTGTACAGATTTTTGTCAAATTTTTAAAAATTTTGTTGAAACCAACTTCGATTTTTCTGGATTATGTTAGGTTTTTTTGGTAGCGTCGCTGCATTTGAGTAATTTTAGTTGAAAATAACTTCGAATTTTTTGATTTTTGTACAGATTTTTGTCAAATTTTAAAAAATTTTGTTGAAATCAACTTCGATTTTTCCGGAATATGTTAGGTTTTTTGATAGAGGAGCTGTGTTCAAGAAATTCTGCATTCTTACGCCATCTTCTAGGCCCACCGGTAATTAGGCAATGACAACGGCGCGCTGACTCATGTGGAGCGTCGATCACTGCCCCTTCCATCAACTTGCGATCGATGGAAGGGGGACTCTCTTCCTTCCAGGAAATCAGAGCCGATTTCCTAGAGAGTTTTGACACGCTGTTCGCGACACGTACTGTGCGGTTTTGTTTACGCTACGCCTTGCGCTACTCTTGTTCTCGCTTTGCTTTCGTTAAAAGTTATCCACCTGCTTGGTAACTTGCTCGCGCTGAACTACTTCAAGTAGACTAAATAACTGTGCCTTATTACAATCTTTAAACCTTTGTAAATAGCCCTGTATTTGAACCTGTGTGTGACTTTTGTACATATTTAACTGTAACTGTAAAGATGAATTCGTGACTTCTGTAAATACAGGTTATTGTGCTGCATAAGTGTTCTCTAGTTTCTAGTGCCGGTCCGTTCTTAAAAGCTTTTCTAACATTTTGGTCCTTCGAGCCGGATCCGGTGCCTGTGAAACAGTTCTCGAAAATTCGGTAGTGCCGTGTAACCGTCGCGCGTGACCTCTACCTGCAAACGATAAGTCACATCATTGCGAGTCAGCGCTACATTAACGGCCGAGTCACTCGTGCTTTCGACAATTTGAAAACGATAGGGATGGAATCTGCAGCCATGGATGAAGTGTCAGCGTGCAGGAAGCTCTTCTCATGGTCAAGCTAGACAAGATTACGAGACTGGAGGGAATCGCAAGCCGAACAGTGGAGCGGCTATCGATGGACTCAGCATCCGCCCCCCTTGCTGGGGCCGCTCGTTCGAAGGCCTCACTCTCGCGAATACCTCCGACCTTCACCGAGCTGAGGGACTTCCTGGAGGCACGAGTCATCACCAACGAGTCGTTGGGGGAGATTCGCAAGGGCCTGGATAAACGGATTTTCGATATGCTACAACGTCGATCTCCCAGAATGTACTACAAGCAGTATTACACTCGATGGATACCTACGCGAGTAATCATCTGTCTGATGATGTTCACAACGTGTTGGACGAGCTATATCTGCCGTCTACAGATGCCGATCTTGGCGGTGCCGCTCATCAACCTGATTTTCTGCCACTTTGGCACTCTCTTCCTCGTGTTCTTCTTGCAAAACGCGATGAAGCTGTACCTGGCGAACGCACTGAGATTCCAGCTGACGAAGAGTGGTTTATATGCGAGTCTGACTTGGGCCGACAGGATGTTCTTCGGATTCCTCTTCAGCTGGGCCGGTGACACGCTGAAGCGCAACCAGATCGTCTCTGTTACTGTTCTTCGGAAAGGTGCCACAGTATTCTACCACTTCATACCAGGCATTTTCCTCAGTTGGTGGACTACGCGGGATACCGTCTGGTCTTCGCAAACATATTCCTGGTGCTGGCGTTGGGCTTCAACGGAGCAGCTAGCATCTCCAACTTATCCAGCAATCAGGACTCTAAAATAGTTTTAACGACTCTAATTGCCTAGGACTCGTACGAAAGTTGTGCTTCTTCAAACGATTCTCCGAAGCTATATAATTTAGTATAAAATTTTACTAGACAATTGCACAGCCATTTTCTCCACGTCTAATATTACTGTAAAGGGACTGGCTATTTTATGATAAAACAATAATTATCTAATAACTACTTAAAATTATAACGTAACGAAAATCTGTAGGCAATAATTGAAGCAGTTAAGGTTTCGCGTTTCTATACATTTTCTGAGAACAATAGTTTGTATGTTTCGTGCCAAATGCCGTTTCCAAACATTAAAGTCGCCAGAAGTTGCTATGTCCTTGTTCAATCAAAACAATCGTACTGCATTTATATTTATTAATATGTATATTCGTTGTTAACTACTTAGTTTTATATTGCTTTCTTGCATTCGTCTTTGTATAACATAATATTGTTACGTTCTGGGTGTAGCATAATGAAGCTTTAATGTGCAACAAAATGGAAACGGCCAAATGAGCAATTCACACCACGCTAACTACCTCGCGTTACAACATTGTATTTGAATACCTGTGTTTCTCACTTGCCTAGATTCGCAAGGACAGTCGCTGGGGTCTTTCCCAATTATCAACAGCACCGCTACACGAGACAAAGCTGACGACCATAGCGCACACGCGATCAGCTGCTTATCCGAGAACGCGCTTAAAGTATCTGTCTCGGAATCACTTGTTGTACATCTTGCGTTTTTTGCTATTCGCGAGCACGTGCTAAATCGCGAACTCGCTTAAAGGACTCGCCCTATTTGCTTTGGACGAGTAAAGCTGGTAACGCGCTTACGCAAATGTTACGCGGCTGGTCTAAACTGGCTCGTTCAACGTCGCTGCTAGACCGCGAACACGCTTTAGCTAGTTTATCGCTAAACCTAGCCCTACCTGCTTTGGGCTAGGACCGCTGACATTTGCGTTGCGCTATTCGTGATTGCGTGCTAGATCGCGAACTCACTTGAGGGACTCGCCCTCTGCTTGTCTAAACTAGTTCGTTCAACGTCGCTGCTAGACCGCGAACACACTTTAGCTAGTTTATCGCTAAACCTAGCCCTACCTGCTTTGGGCTAGGACCGCTGACATTTGCGTTGAGCTATTCACGATTGCGTGCTAGATCGCGAACTCGCTTAAGGGACTTGCCCTACTTGCTTTGGACAAGTAAGCTAGTACCGCGCATACGCTAATGTTACGCGGCTTGTTTGAACTGGTTCGTTCGCCGGCGCTGCTAGACCGCGAGCGCGCTTAATTAGTTATCGCAGAATCTAGCCCTATCTGCTTAGGCTAAGACCGCTAAAACCTTTATTCGCCCTCCTTGCTTTAGGTTCGCAGGAATATTCGCTGGGGCTTCTCCCCGCTAACCACTTGACCGCTACCTCGAGGCACAGCTGAGTAACATAGCCTTCACGCGTTCATCTGTTCATCCGCGAACACGTTGAAAATCTCAGTCTCGTCGTCACATTTGCTCATTGTTGTTCGCGATCGCGTACAAGATCGTGACCTTGCTTGAGAGACTTGCCCTCTCTGCTTGGCTGAACTAGTTCGTTCGCCGTCGCTTGCTAGACCGCGAACACGCTTTAACTAGTTTATTGCTAATCCGCGCCCTATTTGCTTTGGGCTAGGACCGCTAAACGCTTGATTCGCCTTCCATACTTTGAGCAAATAAACGCGGGCTTTCACGTCGCTAATTCAAGTGTACTAGTCACTTCGTTCACATCCGCGTGCTGGGTGTGAGCATGAATACCGCGCCTCGCGTTCAGTTGCTGCCTCGAGACAAGCTGCTTCAACTCCGCCGGATTGACCGACGCCTCCACATGAGCCACTGCTGCACCATCGGCCTATGCCATGTCTGCGCCCAAAACGCCAGCTAAATTATTCATCGGGCGATGAATGCCGGGGAGAATGTTCAAGAAATTCTGCATTCTTACGCCATCTTCTAGGCCCACCGGTAATTAGGCAATGACAACGGCGCGCTGACTCATGTGGAGCGTCGATCACTGCCCCTTCCATCAACTTGCGATCGATGGAAGGGGGACTCTCTTCCTTCCAGGAAATCAGAGCCGATTTCCTAGAGAGTTTTGACACGCTGTTCGCGACACGTACTGTGCGGTTTTGTTTACGCTACGCCTTGCGCTACTCTTGTTCTCGCTTTGCTTTCGTTAAAAGTTATCCACCTGCTTGGTAACTTGCTCGCGCTGAACTACTTCAAGTAGACTAAATAACTGTGCCTTATTACAATCTTTAAACCTTTGTAAATAGCCCTGTATTTGAACCTGTGTGTGACTTTTGTACATATTTAACTGTAACTGTAAAGATGAATTCGTGACTTCTGTAAATACAGGTTATTGTGCTGCATAAGTGTTCTCTAGTTTCTAGTGCCGGTCCGTTCTTAAAAGCTTTTCTAACAAGCTGCATTTGAGTAATTTTAGTTGAAAATAACTTCGAATTTTTGGATTTTTGTACAGATTTTTGTCAAATTTTAAAAAATTTTGTTGAAACCAACTTCGATTTTTCTGGAATATGTTAGGTTTTTTTGATAGAGGAGCTGCATTTGAGTAATTTTAGTTGAAATTAACTTCGAATTTTCGGATTTTTGTACAGATTTTGTCAAATTTTAAAAAATTTTGTTGAAACCAACTTCGATTTTTCTGGATTATGTTAGCTTTTTGATAGAGGAGCTGCATTTGAGTAATTTTAGTTGAAATTAACTTCGAATTTTTGGATTTTTGTCAAATTTTAAAATATTTTGTTGAAACCAACTTCGATTTTTCTGGATTATGTTAGGTTTTTTTGATAGAGGAGCTGCATTTGAGTAATTTTAGTTGAAATTAACTTCGAATTTTTGGATTTTTGTACAGATTTTGTCAAATTTTAAAAAATTTTGTTGAAACCAACTTCGATTACTCTGGATTACGTTACGTTTCTTTGGTAGCGGAGCTGCATTTGAGTAATTTTAGTTGAAATTAACTTCGAATTTTTGGATTTTTGTACAGATTTTGTCAAATTTTAAAAAATTTTGTTGTAACCAACTACGATTTTTCTGGATTATGTTAGGTTTTTTGGATAGAGGTGCTGCATTTGAGTAATTTTAGTTGTAATTAACTTCGAATTTTTGGATTTTTGTGCAGATTTTTGTCAAATTTTAAAAAATTTTGTTGAAACCAACTTCGATTTTTCTGGATTATGTAAAGTTTTTTTGATAGAGGAGCTGCATTTGAATAATTTTAGTTGAAAATAACATCGAATTTTTGGATTTTTGTACAGATTTTTGTCAAATTTTAAAAAATTTTGTTGAAATGAACTTCGATTTTTCTGGAATATGTTAGGTTTTTTTGATAGAGGAGCTGCATTTGAGTAATTTTAGTTGAAATTATCTTCGAATTTTTGGATTTTTGTACAGATTTTTGTCAAATTTTAAAAAATTTTGTTGAAAGCAACTTCGATTACTCTGGATTACGTTAGGGTTTCTTGATAGAGGAGCTGCATTTGAGTAATTTTAGTTGAAATTAACTTCGAATTTTTGGATTTTTGTACAGATTTTTGTCAAATTTTAAAATATTTTGTTGAAACAAACTTCGATTTTTCTGAATTATGTTAGGTTTTTTTGATAGAGGAGCGGCATTTGAGTAATTTTAGTTGAAATTAACTTCGAATTTTTGGATTTTTGTACAGATTTTGTCAAATTTTAAAAAATTTTGTTGAAACCAACTTCGATTTTTCTGGATTATGTTAGGTTTTTTGATAGAGGAGCTGCATTTGAGTAATTTTAGTTGAATTAACTTCGAATTTTTGGATTTTTGTATAGATTTTTGTCAAATTGTAATAAATTTTGTTGAAACCAACTTCGATTTTTCTGGATTATGTTAGGTTTTTTTGATAGAGGAGCTGCATTTGAGTAATTTTAGTTGAAATTAACTTCGAATTTTCGGATTTTTGTACAGATTTTGTCAAATTTTAAAAAATTTTGTTGAAACCAACTTCGATTTTTCTGGATTATGTTAGGTTTTTTGATAGAGGAGCTGCATTTGAGTAATTTTAGTTGAAATTATCTTCGAATTTTTGGATTTTTGTACAGATTTTTGTCAAATTTTAAAAAATTTTGGTGAAACCAACTTCGATTACTCTGGATTACGTTAGGTTTTCTTGATAGAGGAGCTGCATTTGAGTAATTTTAGTTGAAATTAACTTCGAATTTTTGGATTTTTGTACAGATTTTTGTCAAATTTTAAAAAAATTTGTTGAAACCAACTTCGATTTTTCTGGATTATGTTAGGTTTTTTGATAGAGGAGCTGCATTTGAGTAATTTTAGTTGAAAATAACTTCGAATTTTTGGATTTTTGTGCAGATTTTTGTCAAATTTTATAAAATTTTGTTGAAATCAACTTCGATTTTTCTGGAATATGTTAGGTTTTTTTGATAGAGGAGCTGCATTTGAGTAATTTAAGTTGAAATTAACTTCGAATTTTTGGATTTTTGTACAGATTTTTGTCAAATTTTAAAATATTTTGTTGAAACCAACTTCGATTTTTCTGGATTATGTTAGGTTTTTTTGATAGAGGAGCTGCATTTGAGTAATTCTAGTTGAAATTAACTTCGAATTTTTGGATTTTTGTACAGATTTTTGTCAAATTTTAAAAAATTTTGTTGAAATCAACTTCGACTTTTCTGGAATATGTTAGGTTTTTTGATAGAGGAGCTGCATTTGAGTAATTTTAGTTGAAATTATCTTCGAATTTATGGATTTTTGTACAGATTTTTGTCAAATTTTAAAAAATTTTGTTGAAACCAACATCGATTACTCTGGATTACGTTAGGTTTCTTTGGTAGCGGAGCTGCATTTGAGTAATTTTAGTTGAAATTAACTTCGAATTTTTGGATTTTTGTACAGATTTTTGTCAAATTTTAAAAAATTTTGTTGAAACCAACTTAGATTTTTCTGGAATATGTTAGGATTTTTTGATAGAGGAGCTGCATTTGAGTAATTCTAGTTGAAATTAACTTCGAATTTTTGGATTTTTGTACAGATTTTTGTCAAATTTTAAAAAATTTTGTTGAAACCAACTTCGATTTTTCTGGATTACGTTAGGTTTTTTTGGTAGCGGAGCTGCATTTGAGTAATTTTAGTTGAAATTAACTTCGAATTTTGGGATTTTTGTACAGACGTTTGTCAAATTTTAAAAAATTTTGTTGAAACCAACTTCGATTTTTCTGGATTATGTTAGGTTTTTTTGATAGAGGAGCTGCATTTGAGTAATTTTAGTTGAAAATAACTTCGAATTTTTGGATTTTTGAACAGATTTTTGTCAAATTTTAAAAAATTTTGTTTAAACCTACTTCGATTTTTCTGGATTATGTTAGGTTTTTTTGATAGAGGAGCTGCATTTGAGTAATTTTAGTTGAAATTAACTTCGAATTTTTGGATGTTTGTACAGATTTTTTTCAAATTATAAAAAATTTTGTTGAAACCAACTTCGATTTTTCTGGATTATGTTAGGTTTTTTTGATAGAGGGCTGCATTTGAGTAATTTTAGTTCAAATTAACTTCGAATTTTTGGATTTTTGTACAGATTTTTGTCAAATTTAAAAAAATTTTGTTGAAACCAACTTCGATTTTTCTGGATTATGTTAGGTTTTTTGGATAGGGGAGCTGCATTTGAGTAATTTTAGTTGTAATTAACTTCGAATTTTTGGATTTTTGTACAGATTTTTGTCAAATTTTAAAAAATTTTGTTGAAACCAACTTCGATTACTCTGGATTACGTTAGGTTTTTTTGGTAGCGGAGCTGCATTTGAGTAATTTCAGTTGAAATTAACTTCGAATTTTTGTCAAATTTTAAAAAGTTTTGTTAAAACCGACTTCGATTTTTCTGGATTATGTTAGGTTTTTTTGATAGAGGAGCTGCATTTGAGTAATTCTACTTGATATTAACTTCGAATTTTTGGATTTTTGTACAGATTTTGTCAAATTTTAAAAAATTTTGTTGAAACCAACTTCGATTTTTCTGGATTATGTTAGGTTTTTTGGATAGTGGAGCTGCATTTGAGTAATTTTAGTTGTAATTAACTTCGAATTTTTGGATTTTTGTGCAGATTTTTGTCAAATTTTATAAAATTTTGTTGAACCCAACTTCGATTTTTCTGGATTATGTTAGGTTTTTTTGATAGAGGAGCTGCATTTGAGTAAATCTAGTTGAAATTAACTTCGAATTTTTGGATTTTTGTATAGATTTTTGTCAAATTTTAAAAAATTTTGTTGAACCCAACTTCGATTTTTCTGGATTATGTTAGGTTTTTTGGATAGAGGAGCTGCATTTGAGTAATTTTAGTTGAAATTAACTTCGAATTTTGGGATTTTTGTACAGATGTTTGTCAAATTTTATAAAATTTTGTTGAACCCAACTTCGATTTTTCTGGATTATGTTAGGTTTTTTGATAGAGGAGCTGCATTTGAGTAATTCTAGTTGAAATTAACTTCGAATTTTGGGATTTTTGTACAGATGTTTGTCAAATTTTAAATAATTTTGTTGAAACCAACTTCGATTTTTCTGGATGATGTAAAGTTTTTTTGATAGAGGAGCTGCATTTGAGTAATTTTAGTTGAAAATAACTTCGAATTTTTGGATTTTTGTACAGATTTTTGTCAAATTTTAAAAACTTTGTTGAAACCAACTTCGATTTTTCTGGAATATGTTAGGTTTTTTTGATAGAGGAGCTGCATTTGAGTAATTCTACTTGAAATTAACTTCGAATTTTTAGATTTTTGTACAGATTTTGTCAAATTTTAAAAAATTTTGTTGAAACCAACTTCGATTTTTCTGGATTATGTTAGGTTTTTTGGATAGAGGAACTGCATTTGAGTAATTTTAGTTGTAATTAACTTCGAATTTTTGGATTTTTGTGCAGATTTTTGTAAAATTTTTTAAAATTTTGTTGAACCCAACTTCGATTTTTCTGGATTATGTTAGGTTTTTTTGATAGAGGAGCTGCATTTGAGTAATTCTAGTTGAAATTAACTTCGAATTTTTGGATTTTTGTATAGATTTTTGTCAAATTTTAAAAAATTTTGTTGAAACCAACTTCGATTTTTCTGGATTATGTTAGGTTTTTTGGATAGAGGAGCTGCATTTGAGTAATTTTAGTTGAAATTAACATCGAATTTTTGGATTTTTGTACAGATTTTTGTCAAATTTTAAAAAATTTTGTTGAAACCAACTTCGATTACTCTGGATTACGTTAGGTTTTTTTGGTAGCGGAGCTGCATTTGAGTAATTTTAGTTGAAATTAACTTCGAATTTTTGGATTTTTGTACAGATGTTTGTCAAATTTTAAAAAATTTTATTGAAACCAACTTCGATTTTTCTGGATTATGTAAAGTTTTTTTGATAGAGGAGCTGCATTTGAGTAATTTTAGTTGAAAATAACTTCGAATTTTTGGATTTTTGTACAGATTTTTGTCAAATTTTAAAAAATTTTGTTGAAACCAACTTCGATTTTTCTGGAATATGTTAGGTTTTTTTGATAGAGGAGCTGCATTTGAGTAATTTTAGTTGTAATTAACTTCGAATTTTTGGATTTTTGTGCAGATTTTTGTCAAATTTTATAAAATTTTGTTGAACCCAACTTCGATTTTTCTGGATTATGTTAGGTTTTTTTGATAAAGGAGCTGCATTTGAGTAATTCTAGTTGAAATTAACTTCGAATTTTTGGATTTTTGTACAGATTTTTGTCAAATTTTAAAATATTTTGTTGAAACAAACTTCGATTTTTCTGGATTATGTTAGGTTTTTTTTGATAGAGGAGCTGCATTTGAGTAATTTTAGTTGAAATTAACTTCGAATTTTTGGATTTTTGTACTGATTTTTGTCAAATTTAAAAAAATTTTGTTTAAACCTACTTCGATTTTTCTGGATTATGTTAGGTTTTTTTGATAGAGGAGCTGCATTTGAGTAATTCTACTTGATATTAACTTCGAATTTTTGGATTTTTGTACAGATTTTGTCAAATTTTAAAAAATTTTGTTGAAACCAACTTCGATTTTTCTGGATTATGTTAGGTTTTTTGGATAGTGGAGCTGCATTTGAGTAATTTTAGTTGTAATTAACTTCGAATTTTTGGATTTTTGTGCAGATTTTTGTCAAATTTTATAAAATTTTGTTGAACCCAACTTCGATTTTTCTGGATTATGTTAGGTTTTTTTGATAGAGGAGCTGCATTTGAGTAAATCTAGTTGAAATTAACTTCGAATTTTTGGATTTTTGTATAGATTTTTGTCAAATTTTAAAAAATTTTGTTGAACCCAACTTCGATTTTTCTGGATTATGTTAGGTTTTTTGGATAGAGGAGCTGCATTTGAGTAATTTTAGTTGAAATTAACTTCGAATTTTGGGATTTTTGTACAGATGTTTGTCAAATTTTATAAAATTTTGTTGAACCCAACTTCGATTTTTCTGGATTATGTTAGGTTTTTTGATAGAGGAGCTGCATTTGAGTAATTCTAGTTGAAATTAACTTCGAATTTTGGGATTTTTGTACAGATGTTTGTCAAATTTTAAAAAATTTTGTTGAAACCAACTTCGATTTTTCTGGATGATGTAAAGTTTTTTTGATAGAGGAGCTGCATTTGAGTAATTTTAGTTGAAAATAACTTCGAATTTTTGGATTTTTGTATAGATTTTTGTCAAATTTTAAAAAATTTTGTTGAAACCAACTTCGATTTTTCTGGATTATGTTAGGTTTTTTGGATAGAGGAGCTGCATTTGAGTAATTTTAGTTGAAAATAACTTCGAATTTTGGTATTTTTGTACAGATGTTTGTCAAATTTTAAAAAATTTTGTTGAAACCAACTTCGATTTTTCTGGATTATGTTAGGTTTTTTTGATAGAGGAGCTGCATTTGAGTAATTTTAGTTGAAATTAACTTCGAATTTTTGGATTTTTGTACAGATTTTTGTCAAATTTTAAAAAATTTAGTTTAAACCTACTTCGATTTTTCTGGATTATGTAAAGTTTTTTTGTTAGAGGAGCTGCATTTGAGTAATTTTAGTTGAAAATAACTTCGAATTTTTGGATTTTTGTACAGATTTTTGTCAAATTTTAAAAAATTTTGTTGAAACCAACTTCGATTTTTCTGGAATATGTTAGGTTTTTTTGATAGAGGAGCTGCATTTGAGTAATTTTAGTTGAAATTATCTTCGAATTTTTGGATTTTTGTACAGATTTTTGTCAAATTTTAAAAAATTTTGTTGAAACCAACTTCGATTTTTCTGGATTATGTTAGGTTTTTTGGATAGAGGAGCTGCATTTGAGTAATTTTAGTTGAAATTATCTTCGAATTTTTGGATTTTTGTACAGATTTTTGTCAAATTTTAAAAAATTTTGTTGAAACCAACTTCGTTTTTTCTGGATTATGTTAGGTTTTTTGATAGAGGAGCTGCATTTGAGTAATTTTAGTTGAAATTATCTTCGAATTTTTGGATTTTTGTACAGACATTTGTCAAATTTTATAAAATTTTGTTGAACCCAACTTCGATTTTTCTGGATTATGTTAGGTTTTTTTGATAGAGGAGCTGCATTTGAGTAATTTTAGTTGAAATTATCTTCGAATTTTTGGATTTTTGTACAGATTTTTGTCAAATTTTAAAAAATTTTGTTGAAACCAACTTCGATTTTTCTGGATTATGTTAGGTTTTTTGGATAGAGGAGCTGCATTTGAGTAATTTTTGTTGAAATTAACTTCGCATTTTTGGAATTTTGTACAGATTTTTGTCAAGTTTTAAAAATTTTGTTGAATCCAACTTCGATTAGTCTGGATTACGTTAGGTTTTTTTGATTAAGGAGCTGCATTTGAGTAATTTTAGTTGAAATTAACTTCGAATTTATGGATTCTTGTACAGATGTTGGTCAAATTTTAAAAAATTTTGTTGAAACCAACTTCGATTTTTCTGGAATATGTTAGGTTTTTTTGATAAAGGAGCTGCATTTGAGTAATTTTAGTTGAAATTAGCTTCGAATTTTTGGATTTTTGTACAGATTTTTGTGAAATTTTAAAAAATTTTGTTGAAACCAACTTCGATTTTTCTGGATTATGTTAGGTTTTTTGATAGAGGAGCTGCATTTGAGTATTTTTAGTTGAAAATAACTTCGAATTTTTGGATTTTTGTACAGATTTTTGTCAAATTGTAAAAAATTTTGTTTAAACCTACTTCGATTTTTCTGGATTATGTTAGGTTTTTTTGATAGAGGAGCTGCATTTGAGTAATTTTAGCTGAAATTAACTTCGAATTTTTGGATATTTGTACAGATTTGTGAATTTTTAAAAAATTTTGTTGAAACCAACTTCGATTTTTCTGGATTATGTTAGGTTTTTTTGATAGAGGAGCTGCATTTGAGTATTTTTAGTTGAAAATAACTTCGAATTTTTGGATTTTTGTACAGATTTTTGTCAAATTTTAAAAAATTTTGTTTAAACCTACTTCGATTTTTCTGGATTATGTTACGTTTTTTTGGTAGCGGAGCTGCATTTGAGTAATTTTAGTTGAAAATAACTTCGAATTTTGGGATTTTTGAACTGATGTTTGTCAAATTTTAAAAAATTTTGTTGAAACCAACTTCGATTTTTCTGGATTATGTTAGGTTTTTTTGATAGAGGAGCTGCATTTGAGTATTTTTAGTTGGAAATAACTTCGAATTTTTGGATTTTTGTACAGATATTTGTCAAATTGTAAAAAATTTTGTTTAAACCTACTTCGATTTTACTGGATTATGTAAAGTTTTTTTGTTAGAGGAGCTGCATTTGAGTAATTTTAGTTGAAAATAACTTCGAATTTTGGGATTTTTGAACTGATGTTTGTCAAATTTTAAAAAATTTTGTTGAAACCAACTTCGATTCTTCTGGATTATGTTAGGTTTTTTGGATAGAGGAGCTGCATTTGAGTAATTTTAGTTGAAATTATCTTCGAATTTTTGGATTTTTGTACAGATTTTTGTCAAATTTTAAAAAATTTTGTTGAAACCAACTTCGTTTTTTCTGGATTATGTTAGGTTTTTTGATAGAGGAGCTGCATTTGAGTAATTTTAGTTGAAATTATCTTCGAATTTTTGGATTTTTGTACAGATTTTTGTCAAATTTTATAAAATTTTGTTGAACCCAACTTCGATTTTTCTGGATTATGTTAGGTTTTTTTGATAGAGGAGCTGCATTTGAGTAATTTTAGTTGAAATTATCTTCGAATTTTTGGATTTTTGTACAGATTTTTGTCAAATTTTAAAAAATTTTGTTGAGACCAACTTCGATTTTTCTGGATTATGTAAAGTTTTTTTGTTAGAGGAGCTGCATTTGAGTAATTTTAGTTGAAAATAACTTCGAATTTTTGGATTTTTGTACAGATTTTTGTCAAATTTTAAAAAATTTTGTTGAAACCAACTTCGATTTTTCTGGAATATGTTAGGTTTTTTTGATAGAGAAGCTGCATTTGAGTAATTTTAGTTGAAATTAACTTCAAATTTTTGGATTTTTGTACAGATTTTTGTCAAATTTTAAAAAATTTCGTTGAAACCAACTTCGATTACTCTGGATTACGTTCGGTTTTTTTGGTAGCGGAGCTGCATTTGAGTAATTTTAGTTGAAATTAACTTCAAATTTTTGGATTTTTGTGCAGATTTTTGTAAAATTTTTTAAAATTTTGTTGAACCCAACTTCGATTTTTCTGGATTATGTTAGGTTTTTTTGATAGAGGAGCTGCATTTGAGTAATTCTAGTTGAAATTAACTTCGAATTTTTGGATTTTTGTATAGATTTTTGTCAAATTTTAAAAAATTTTGTTGAAACCAACTTCGATTTTTCTGGATTATGTTAGGTTTTTTGGATAGAGGAGCTGCATTTGAGTAATTTTAGTTGAAATTAACATCGAATTTTTGGATTTTTGTACAGATTTTTGTCAAATTTTAAAAAATTTTGTTGAAACCAACTTCGATTACTCTGGATTACGTTAGGTTTTTTTGGTAGCGGAGCTGCATTTGAGTAATTTTAGTTGAAATTAACTTCGAATTTTTGGATTTTTGTACAGATGTTTGTCAAATTTTAAAAAATTTTATTGAAACCAACTTCGATTTTTCTGGATTATGTAAAGTTTTTTTGATAGAGGAGCTGCATTTGAGTAATTTTAGTTGAAATTAACTTCGAATTTTTGGATTTTTGTACTGATTTTTGTCAAATTTAAAAAAATTTTGTTTAAACCTACTTCGATTTTTCTGGATTATGTTAGGTTTTTTTGATAGAGGAGCTGCATTTGAGTAATTCTACTTGAAATTAACTTCGAATTTTTGGATTTTTGTACAGATTTTGTCAAATTTTAAAAAATTTTGTTGAAACCAACTTCGATTTTTCTGGATTATGTTAGGTTTTTTGGATAGTGGAGCTGCATTTGAGTAATTTTAGTTGTAATTAACTTCGAATTTTTGGATTTTTGTGCAGATTTTTGTCAAATTTTATAAAATTTTGTTGAACCCAACTTCGATTTTTCTGGATTATGTTAGGTTTTTTTGATAGAGGAGCTGCATTTGAGTAAATCTAGTTGAAATTAACTTCGAATTTTTGGATTTTTGTATAGATTTTTGTCAAATTTTAAAAAATTTTGTTGAACCCAACTTCGATTTTTCTGGATTATGTTAGGTTTTTTGGATAGAGGAGCTGCATTTGAGTAATTTTAGTTGAAATTAACTTCGAATTTTGGGATTTTTGTACAGATGTTTGTCAAATTTTATAAAATTTTGTTGAACCCAACTTCGATTTTTCTGGATTATGTTAGGTTTTTTGATAGAGGAGCTGCATTTGAGTAATTCTAGTTGAAATTAACTTCGAATTTTGGGATTTTTGTACAGATGTTTGTCAAATTTTAAAAAATTTTGTTGAAACCAACTTCGATTTTTCTGGATGATGTAAAGTTTTTTTGATAGAGGAGCTGCATTTGAGTAATTTTAGTTGAAAATAACTTCGAATTTTTGGATTTTTGTATAGATTTTTGTCAAATTTTAAAAAATTTTGTTGAAACCAACTTCGATTTTTCTGGATTATGTTAGGTTTTTTGATAGAGGAGCTGCATTTGAGTAATTTTAGTTGAAATTATCTTCGAATTTTTGGATTTTTGTACAGATTTTTGTCAAATTTTATAAAATTTTGTTGAACCCAACTTCGATTTTTCTGGATTATGTTAGGTTTTTTTGATAGAGGAGCTGCATTTGAGTAATTTTAGTTGAAATTATCTTCGAATTTTTGGATTTTTGTACAGATTTTTGTCAAATTTTAAAAAATTTTGTTGAAACCAACTTCGATTTTTCTGGATTATGTTAGGTTTTTTGGACAGAGGAGCTGCATTTGAGTAATTTTTGTTGAAATTAACTTCGCATTTTTGGAATTTTGTACAGATTTTTGTCAAGTTTTAAAAATTTTGTTGAATCCAACTTCGATTAGTCTGGATTACGTTAGGTTTTTTTGATTGAGGAGCTGCATTTGAGTAATTTTAGTTGAAATTAACTTCGAATTTATGGATTTTTGTACAGATGTTGGTCAAATTTTAAAAAATTTTGTTGAAACCAACTTCGATTTTTCTGGAATATGTTAGGTTTTTTTGATAAAGGAGCTGCATTTGAGTAATTTTAGTTGAAATTAGCTTCGAATTTTTGGATTTTTGTACAGATTTTTGTGAAATTTTAAAAAATTTTGTTGAAACCAACTTCGATTTTTCTGGATTATGTTAGGTTTTTTTGATAGAGGAGCTGCATTTGAGTATTTTTAGTTGAAAATAACTTCGAATTTTTGGATTTTTGTACAGATTTTTGTCAAATTTTAAAAAATTTTGTTTAAACCTACTTCGATTTTTCTGGATTATGTTACGTTTTTTTGGTAGCGGAGCTGCATTTGAGTAATTTTAGTTGAAAATAACTTCGAATTTTGGGATTTTTGAACTGATGTTTGTCAAATTTTAAAAAATTTTGTTGAAACCAACTTCGATTTTTCTGGATTATGTTAGGTTTTTTTGATAGAGGAGCTGCATTTGAGTATTTTTTGTTGGAAATAACTTCGAATTTTTGGATTTTTGTACAGATATTTGTCAAATTGTAAAAAATTTTGTTTAAACCTACTTCGATTTTACTGGATTATGTAAAGTTTTTTTGTTAGAGGAGCTGCATTTGAGTAATTTTAGTTGAAAATAACTTCGAATTTTGGGATTTTTGAACTGATGTTTGTCAAATTTTAAAAAATTTTGTTGAAACCAACTTCGATTTTTCTGGATTATGTTAGGTTTTTTGGATAGAGGAGCTGCATTTGAGTAATTTTAGTTGAAATTATCTTCGAATTTTTGGATTTTTGTACAGATTTTTGTCAAATTTTAAAAAATTTTGTTGAAACCAACTTCGTTTTTTCTGGATTATGTTAGGTTTTTTGATAGAGGAGCTGCATTTGAGTAATTTTAGTTGAAATTATCTTCGAATTTTTGTACAGATTTTTGTCAAATTTTATAAAATTTTGTTGAACCCAACTTCGATTTTTCTGGATTATGTTAGGTTTTTTTGATAGAGGAGCTGCATTTGAGTAATTTTAGTTGAAATTATCTTCGAATTTTTGGATTTTTGTACAGATTTTTGTCAAATTTTAAAAAATTTTGTTGAGACCAACTTCGATTTTTCTGGATTATGTAAAGTTTTTTTGTTAGAGGAGCTGCATTTGAGTAATTTTAGTTGAAAATAACTTCGAATTTTTGGATTTTTGTACAGATTTTTGTCAAATTTTAAAAAATTTTGTTGAAACCAACTTCGATTTTTCTGGAATATGTTAGGTTTTTTTGATAGAGAAGCTGCATTTGAGTAATTTTAGTTGAAATTAACTTCAAATTTTTGGATTTTTGTACAGATTTTTGTCAAATTTTAAAAAATTTTGTTGAAACCAACTTCGATTACTCTGGATTACGTTCGGTTTTTTTGGTAGCGGAGCTGCATTTGAGTAATTTTAGTTGAAATTAACTTCAAATTTTTGGATTTTTGTACAGATTTTTGTCAAATTTTAAAAAAATTTGTTGAAACCAACTTCGATTTTTCTGGATTATGTTAGGTTTTTTGGACAGAGGAGCTGCATTTGAGTAATTTTAGTTGTAATTAACTTCGAATTTTTGGATTTTTGTACAGATTTTTGTCAAATTTTAAAAAATTTTGTTTAAACCTACTTCGATTTTTCTGGATTATGTTAGGTTTTTTTGATAGAGGAGCTGCATTTGAGTAATTTTAGTTGAAATTAACTTCGAATTTTTGGATTTTTGTACAGTTTTCTGTCAAATTTTAAAAAATTTTGTTGAAACCAACTTCGATTTTTCGGGATTATGTTATGTTTTTTGATAGAGGAGCTGCATTTGAGTAATTTTAGTTGAAATTAACTTCGAATTTTTGGATTTTTGTACAGATTTTTGTCAAATTTTAAAATATTTTGTTGAAACAAACTTCGATTTTTCTGGATTATGTTAGGTTTTTTTGATAGAGGAGCTGCATTTGAGTAATTTTAGTTGAAATTACCTTCGAATTTTTGGATGTTTGTACAGATTTTTTTCAAATTGTAAAAAATTTTGTTGAAACCAACTTCGATTTTTCTGGATTATGTTAGGTTTTTTGATAGAGGAGCTGCATTTGAGTAATTTTAGTTGAAATTAACTTCGAATTTTTGGATTTTTGTACAGTTTTTTGTCAAATTTTAAAAAATTTTGTTGAAACCAACTTCGATTTTTCGGGATTATGTTATGTTTTTTGATAGAGGAGCTGCATTTGAGTAATTTTAGTTGAAAATAACTTCGAATTTTTGGTTTTTTGTACAGATATTTGTCAAATTTTAAAAAATTTTGTTTAAACCTACTTCGATTTTTCTGGATTATGTTAGGTTTTTTTGATAGAGGAGCTGCATTTGAGTAATTTTAGTTGAAATTAACTTTGAATTTTGGGATTTTTGTACAGATTTTTGTCAAATTGTAAAAATTTTGTTTAAACCTACTTCGATTTTTCTGGATTATGTTAGGTTTTTTGGGTAGAGGAGCTGCATTTGAGTAATTTTAGTTGAAAATAACTTCGAATTTTTGGATTTTTGTACAGATTTTTGTCAAAATTTAAAAAATTTTGTTTAAACCTACTTCGATTTTTTTGGATTATGTTAGGTTTTTTTGATAGAGGAGCTGCATTTGAGTAATTTTAGTTGTAATTAACTTCGAATTTTTGGATTTATGTGCAGATTTTTGTCAAATTATAAAAAATTGTGTTGAAACCAACTTCGATTTTTCTGGATTACGTTAGGTTTTTTTGATAGAGGAGCTGCATTTGAGTAATTCTAGTTGAAATTAACTTCGAATTTTTGGATTTTTGTACAGATTTTTGTCAATTTTTAAAAAATTGTGTTGAAATCAACTTCGATTTTTGTGGAATATGTTAGGTTTTTTTGATAGAGGAGCTGCATTTGAGTAATTTTAGTTGAAATTATCTTCTAATTTTTGGATTTTTGTACAGATTTTTGTCAAATTTTAAAAAATTTTGTTCAAACCAACTTCGATTACTCTGGATTACGTTAGGTTTATTTGGTAGCGGAGCTGCATTTGTGTAATTTTATTTGAAATTAACTTCGAATTTTTGGATTTTTGTACAGATTTTGTCAAATTTTAAAAAATTTTGTTGAAACCAACTTCGATTTCTCTGGATTATGTTAGGTTTTTGGATAGAGGAGCTGCATTTGAGTAATTTTAGTTGTAATTAACTTCGAATTTTTGGATTTTTGTGCAGATTTTTGACAAATTTTAAAAAATTTTGTTGAAACCAACTTCGAGTTTTCTGGATTATGTTAGGTTTTTTTGATAGAGGGCTGCATTTGAGTAATTTTAGTTGAAAATAACTTCGAATTTTTGGATTTTTGTACAGATTTTTGTCAAATTTTAAAAATTTTGTTGATACCAACTTCGATTTTTCTGGAATATGTTAGGTTTTTTTGATAGAGCAGTTGCATTTGAGTAATTCTACTTGAAATTAACTTCGAATTTTTGGATTTTTGTACAGATTTTGTCAAATTTTAAAAAATTTTGTTCAAACCAACTTCGATTACTCTGGATTACGTTAGGTTTATTTGGTAGCGGAGCTGCATTTGTGTAATTTTATTTGAAATTAACTTCGAATTTTTGGATTTTTGTACAGATTTTGTCAAATTTTAAAAAATTTTGTTGAAACCAACTTCGATTTCTCTGGATTATGTTAGGTTTTTGGATAGAGGAGCTGCATTTGAGTAATTTTAGTTGTAATTAACTTCGAATTTTTGGATTTTTGTGCAGATTTTTGACAAATTTTAAAAAATTTTGTTGAAACCAACTTCGAGTTTTCTGGATTATGTTAGGTTTTTTTGATAGAGGGCTGCATTTGAGTAATTTTAGTTGAAAATAACTTCGAATTTTTGGATTTTTGTACAGATTTTTGTCAAATTTTAAAAAATTTTGTTGAAACCAACTTCGATTTTTCTGGATTATGTTATGTTTTTTGCATAGAGGAGCTGCATTTGAGTAATTTTAGTTGAAAATAACTTCGAATTTTTGGATTTTTGTACAGATTTTTGTCAAATTTTAAAAAATTTTGTTTAAACCTACTTCGATTTTTCTGGATTATGTTTGGTTTTTTTGATAGAGGAGCTGCATTTGAGTAATTTTAGTTGAAATCAACTTCGAATTTTTGGATTTTTGTACAGATTTTTGTCAAATTTTAAAAAATTTTGTTGAAACCAACTTCGATTACTCTGGATTACGTTAGGTTTTTTTGGTCGCGGAGCTGCATTTGAGTAATTTTAGTTGAAATTAACTTCGAATTTTGGGATTTTTGTACAGACGTTTGTCAAATTTTAAAAAATTTTGTTGAAACCAACTTCGATTTTTCTGGATTATGTTAGGTTTTGTTGATAGAGGAGCAGCATTCGAGTAATTTTAGTTGAAATTAACTTCGAATATTTCGATTTTTGTAGAGATTTCTGTCAAATTTTAAAAAATTTTGTTGAAACCAACTTCGATTTTTCTGGATTATGTTAGGTTTTTTTGATAGAGGAGCTGGATTTGAGTAATTTTAGTTGAAATTAACTTCGAATTTTTGGATTTTTGTACAGATTTTTGTCAAATTTTAAAAAATTTTGTTGAAACCAACTTCGATTTTTCTGGATTATGTTATGTTTTTTGCATAGAGGAGCTGCATTTGAGTAATTTTAGTTGAAAATAACTTCGAATTTTTGGATTTTTGTACAGATTTTTGTCAAATTTTAAAAAATTTTGTTGAAACCAACTTCGATTACTCTGGATTACGTTAGGTTTTTTTGGTAGCGGAGCTGCATTTGAGTAATTTTAGTTGAAATTAACTTCGAATTTTTGGATTTTTGTACAGATTTTTGTCAAATTTTATAAAATTTTGTTGAAACCAACTTCGATTACTCTGGATTACGTTAGGTTTTTTTGGTAGCGGAGCTGCATTAGAGTAATTTTAGTTGAAATTAACTTCGAATTTTTTGATTTTTGTACAGATTTTTGTCAAATTTTAAAAAATTTTGTTGAAACCAACTTCGATTTTTCTGGAATATGTTAGGTTTTTTTGATAAAGGAGCTGCATTTGAGTAATTCTAGTTGAAATTAACTTCGAATTTTTGGATTTTTGTACAGATTTTTGTCAAATTTTAAAAAATTTTGTTGAAACCAACTTCGATTTTTCTGGAATATGTTAGGTTTTTTGATAGAGGAGCTGCATTTGAGTAATTCTAGTTGAAATTAACTTCGAATTTTTGAATTTTTGTACAGATTTTTGTCAAATTTTAAAAAATTTTGTTGAAACCAACTTCGATTTTTCTGGATTATGTTAGGTTTTTTGGATAGAGGAGCTGCATTTGAGTAATTTTAGTTGTAATTAACTTCGAATTTTTGGATTTTTGTGCAGATTTTTGTCAAATTTTATAAAATTTGTTGAACCCAACTTCGATTTTTCTGGATTATGTTAGGTTTTTTTGATAGAGGAGCTGCATTTGAGTAATTTTAGTTGAAATTAACTTCGAATTTTTGGATTTTTGTACAGATTTTTGTCAAATTTTAAAAAATTTTGTTGAAATCAACTTCGATTTTTCTGGAATATGTTAGGTTTTTTTGATAGAGGAGCTGCATTTGAGTAATTTTAGTTGAAATTATCTTCGAATTTTTGGATTTTTGTACAGATATTTGTCAAATTTTAAAAAATTTTGTTGAAACCGTCTTCGATTTTTCTGGATTTTCTTAGGTTTTTTTGATAGAGGGCTGCATTTGAGTAATTTTAGTTGAAATTAACTTCGAATTTTTTTATTTTTGTACAGATTATTGTAAAATTTTAAAAAATTTTGATGAAACCAACTTCGATTATTCTGGATTACGTTAGCTTTTTTAGGTAGCGGAGCTGCATTTGAGTAATTTTAGTTGAAATTAACTTCGAATTTTTGGATATTTGTTCAGATTTTTGTCAAATTTTAAAAAATTTTGTTGAAACCAACTTCGATTTCTCCGGATTATGTTAGGTTTTTTTGATAGAGGAGCAGTTTTCGAGTAATTTTAGTTGAAATTAACTTCGAATTTTTGGATTTTTGTACAGATTTTTGTCAAATTTTAAAAAATTTTGTTGAAACCTACTTCGATTTTTCTGGATTAGGTAAAGTTTTTTGATAGTGGAGCTGCATTTGAGTAACTTTAGTTGAAATTAACTTCGAATTTTTGGATTTTTGTACAGATTTTTGTCAAATTTTAAAAAAATATGTTGAAACCAACTTCGATTTCTCTGGATTATGTTAGGTTTTTTTTATAGAGGAGCTGCATTTGAGTAATTTTAGTTTAAATAAACTTCGAATTTTTGGATTTTTGTACAGATTCTTGTCAAATTTTAAAAAATTTTGTTGAAACCAACTTCGATTTTTCTGGATTATGTTAGGTTTTTTTGATAGAGGAGCTGCATTTGAGTAATTTTAGTTGAAAATAACTTCGAATTTTTGGATTTTTGTACAGATTTTGTTAGAAATAAGGCCAACAACGCACAGGCCCGCGAGTGTGGGGGCGCCACATTCGTCAAGAAAAAGGCTATACGGACGCTCTGCCCGAGAGAGTCCTCTCTAGAGAACAGACTATAAGTACCTTTATATATATATATTAATAAATACCTTCTTTATTGCTATGAGGGCGATAAGTTTATTTTTTTAACCAACAAATGGTAGCAGAGCGTGGTTAGAATAAGAGAAGGTAATAGGTACTCACGTATGAGTACGTAGAGATAATGGGAACACTCTAACCTCAAAAATTCGAAAAAGCACGTGGTATTGCGAAGTGAGAAAAGAGAAAATAGATAAAAGACATGGCCGAGGCAAGTGCAAATACGAAAAAGATCGATTTGTTAACCGGAAAGAACTACTGTGTATGGGCACTGAAAATTGGCGCAGTATTACGTGCTAAAAGGTTATTCAGGGAGGTAATAGAAGGACATGAACCACCTGTGGCACAAAATCCAGAATCAGTAGAAGGGAAACTGCGGATGAAGTGGGAAGAAAAGAATGATGAGGCATTCAGTATTATTATCACCACTCTATCCGAAGAACAGGCTGGACAATTTCTAACCGAGACAAATGCCAGAAAAATTTGGCTCACTCTGAGAGAGTTACACGAAGGAGACGCTCAGGATGGACGAATAGATATTGGACTCGAGCTTAAGAATATTCGAATGACTAACACTGAGTCTGTAGTAGATTATATTACCAGAGCAAGAAACATTGCCTCTCGCAGTGCGGCAATAGGTTATCCAATTGACCAAAGAGAGGTATCTTACCATGTAATTAGAGGAGTTCACTCTCGCCTAGAAAAGGTTGCTGTGGTGTTGAGAACCCAGCGAAACATAAGTTTAGAAGAGATAACACAAGCACTGGTGGAAGAGGAAAATAGAAGCGCACCATCCGGAAAGGGAGAACCGTCGTGGAAGAGTGAAAATGCATATCGAGCCACAAGACCTCCAAAGAAGCCACAAGATTATGGGGGATGCTATGTTTGCGGAAGAAAAAACCACAAGGCAAAGGACTGCTGGCATAAGAAGACGAAAGAAGCACAGCCGGGGCAAAGAAAATCCATGGGAGGTACAGGAAATAGTAGCAGCTCAAATAACCAAAGAAAAACGAATAATAGAAACGAGCAAGGTAACATGTCAATGCAAAGTAGATATGTATTTAATTTTAATGTGAATGAGATTGACAGGAATATAAATAGAGTGGAGAACGGCGAGCATGTGTGGACATTAGATTCGGGCTCTACTTCTCATATGACTTCCAATCTAAATGCGTTGCATAATGTCAAACCAAGTAACGTGAGAATATCACTAGCACAAAATAACAAGGAGATGAGGTCTGAAGCGATGGGCGACATGAAGGTCAGCGTATATACCAGGCAAGGTATAAATGATATATTTATTAGAGATGTATTGTATGTACCATCACTGCGTGCGAATCTGTTGTCAGTAAGTAAATTAAACGAACAAGGACACGAGGTGAATTTTAAACAAAGTAAGGCAAAAATATTAAATAGAAATGGTCATTTAATTGCCGAAGCGTTTGAACAGGACGGTATTTTTCTATTGAAAGTGGATGAGACTGATGGTAACGCCATGATGGTACAAATTAAGGATAAGGAAAAAGACACTATAAAAATTAATAATAGTGAAATAGATAAGATAGAGAATAATTGTTTGGAGAATACTAATGTAGACGCGAGCGTTAAGATAGACTGTAAAACCTATTTAGGTAGAGGGGGTAAAGGTTCGGATAAGAGGTTATGGCACCGCCGACTGGGGCACGTTTGTGAAAGCTACTTAGACTATATGCTAGATAATGAATTAGTGAGGGACTTAAATTATATTAAAGAACCGTTGGGATCGTGTGAACCATGTATAATGGGCAAAATGTCACAAAAACCAAACTACTCTATAAAAGAAATGGGAACACGAGAACCATTAGAGCTAGTACATATGGATCTATGTGGTCCAATGCCTGTCGAGTCAATGAATGGGAGCAGATATTTTTATGTATTGGTTGATGAGTATTCAAAGTATGTATGTGTGTACATTATTAGAACAAAAGATGAAGCATTTCAAAAATTCGTACATTATGTGAATAAATATGAAAATCAGCTAGGGAAAAAGATTAGACAGGTCAGATCAGACAATGGGAAGGAGTTTATAAATAGGAATTTTATGGAATTGTTTAAAGATAAGGGTATACATCACCAAAGAACTGTAGCTTATAATCCTCCAAGTAATGGCGTTGCAGAAAGAGCGAACCGATCACTATTAGATAAAGCTCGAACTATGTTAGTGGATGCAGGATTACCAGATAATTTTTGGGCAGAGGCTATTATGACGGCAACTCGATTGAAGAATATAGTACCTTCTAAGGAAAGAGGTACAAGAACCCCTTACGAGCTGTGGTACGGCAGGAAACCGACAGTGTCGTACATCAAAGTTTTCGGATGTATGGCTTATTATTTTATACCTAAAATAAATAGAAGTAAACTCAGTCCAAGGGCCAGGAAGGGCATATTTATGGGTTATTGCGATGATAGCCGATCCTACAGGGTGTACGATCCAGAGTACCGAAAGATAAATATTGTAAGGAATGTGAAATTTGACGAGAAGGTAAAGGGTTCGACTTTAATGGAAGGGGAATTAAGCGAATCACAAGGAGATCTTCTAGGAATTCCGTACGCAGAGATTACAGATGACAAAGATGCCGCTGAAACATCAGATGAGAGACAAGAAGATAATAGAAGCGATAATGAACCGGAAGTCGCGGAAAACGAAACAGAAATGACCGACCAGGCCGGTGGAGAGTTGCTTCCACAATCAAGCAGAACAAGTCCGGTCGGGAAAAACAAGAAAAGAACAGCAGCAGAGATAGAGTTAGAACATAGAACAAAGATGAAGGAAAGAGAAGAAGAATTATTGAAATTTGGGGTCAGAAGATCAGCGCGAATAGAAGAGAAAAAAGGACACAGCAGCTTAGCAACGGCCGTCGAACGAGTGCCGAACCACTACCAGGAAGCGATGGAAGCGGGAGATTCGAAGAAATGGTTAGAGGCCATGGAAAAGGAATTGCAATATATGCAGGAACGCAACGTATGGAAGATGGTACCCAGAAGGGAAGGAATAAAAGTCATTAGAAGTAAGTGGGTTTATAATAAAAAATGGTTAAATGAATCCCAAACTACATATAAAGCTAGGCTGGTAGCAGTAGGGTGTCAACAGAGAAAAGGAATACATTACGAGGATAGTTTCGTTCCGGTAATAAAATTACAGACAGTTAGAATTTTACTTGCTATTGGGTGTATTTATAATTTGAAAATTAGATTATTTGATGTAGTAGCGGCGTATTTGTATGGTGAGTTGAAAGAGGAGACGTATATGGAACAGCCACCGGGCTTTGGTAACGGGAAGAACGAAGTATGTAGATTGATAAAGAGCATATACGGATTACCTCAATCGGGTCGATATTGGAATGAAACAATGAATGATATATTCGTAAAGATGGGCCTAGAACGAATTAGGGAGGACCCATGTGTTTATATAATGCGTGAGGAAGAAAAGATTGTTATAATTGGCGTGTACGTTGATGACTTCTTAGTTTTAGGAACAGATAATATTATAATAGATGGAGTGACCGAGAGGTTAATGCAATACTTTAAACTAACTGAGACAACAAATAAGAAGTTCCTAAACATAAGTATCACAGAGACTGATATAGGATTAGAATTGTCACAAGAGCGCTACATAAGTACAATAGTAGAAAAATTCGGGCTACAGGATTGTAATATCGCAAAAAACTCCGCTAGATCCGCAGCAAAATCTAGATGATTATGAAACGTCACCACCAGTAGATGCAACTGCATTTCAAGAAATCATTGGATCTGTAATGTATTTAAGCATAGGTACTAGACCAGATGTAACACACGCGATAAGTAGACTTTCGCAGTATAGTGCTAATCCGCGTCATACACATTTAGTAGCAGCGAAAAGAGTCATCAGGTATCTCAAGGGGACGAGTCATTATAAATTGATATATACAAATAGAGACAATGAGTTAACCGTCAGCGCAGACGCAAGCTGGGGTTCAACCGAAGACGCTAAGTCATTCGAGGGGTATACCATAAAAATTGGTGACAATTTGGTTAGCTGGAAGAGTAGAAAACAAGGATTAGTTGCTCTGTCCACCTGCGAAGCCGAACTTATATCCTTATGTGAAGCGGTGCAAGAGTTACAATGGGTGCAAGGCTTATTGAGCGGATTAGGTGTAGATATAGGAACTAAACTACCGATATGCGTGAAAACAGATAGTAAAGCAGCTATAGATTGGATCTCTAATCTTAAAGTTACAAATAGAACTAAGCACATCAATCGCAAATATTATTTCATTAAGGATGAAGCGAATAACGATAGTATTAAGTTAAAACATGTAAAGTCTGAATGTATGGAAGCCGACTTGTTAACAAAGCCATTAACAGAAGAACGGTTGAAGCAAAACCTAATGTATTTAGGGATCTCGGGAGTGCGCGCGTTGTTGCCCAGAGGGGGAATTGTTAGAAATAAGGCCAACAACGCACAGGCCCGCGAGTGTGGGGGCGCCACATTCGTCAAGAAAAAGGCTATACGGACGCTCTGCCCGAGAGAGTCCTCTCTAGAGAACAGACTATAAGTACCTTTATATATATATATTAATAAATACCTTCTTTATTGCTATGAGGGCGATAAGTTTATTTTTTTAACCAACAGATTTTTGTCAAATTTTAAAAAATTTTGTTTAAACCTACTTCGATTTTTTTGGATTATGTTAGGTTTTTTTGATAGAGGAGCTGCATTTGAGTAATTTTAGTTGAAATTAACTTCGAATTTTTGGATTTTTGTACAGATTTCTGTCAAATTTTAAAAAATTTTGTTGAAACCAACTTCGATTTCTCAGGATTATGTTAGGTTTTTTTGATAGAGGAGCAGCTTTCGAGTAATTTTAGTTGAAATTAACTTCGAATTTTTGGATTTTTGTACAGATTTTTGTCAAATTTTAAAAAATTTTGTTGAAACCAACTTCGATTTTTCTGGATTATGTTAGGTTTTTTTATAGAGGAGCTGCATTTGAGTAATTTTAGTTGAAAATAACCTCGAATTTTTGGATTTTTGTACAGATTTTTGTCAAATTTTAAAAAATTTTGTTGAAACCCACTTCGATTTTTCTGGATTATGTTAGGTTTTTTTGGATAGAGGAGCTGCATTTGAGTAATTTTAGTTGTAATTAACTTCGAATTTTTGGATTTTTCTCAAATTTTAAAAAATTTTGTTGAAACCAACTTCGATTTTTCTGGATTATGTTAGGTTTTTTTGATAGAGGAGCTGAATTTGAGTAATTTTTTGTTGAAATTAACTTCGAATTTTTGGATGTTTGTACAGATTTTTGTCAAATTATAAAAAATTTTGTTGAAACCAATTTCGATTCTTCTGGATTATGTTAGGTTTTTTTGATAGAGGAGCTGCATTTGAGTAATTTTAGTTTAAATAAACTTCCAATTTTTGGATTTTTGTACAGATTCTTGTCAAATTTTAAAAAATTTTGTTGAAACCAACTTCGATTATTCTGGATTATGTAAAGTTTTTTGATAGTGGAGCTGCATTTGAGTAATTTTAGTTGAAATTAGCTTCGAATTTTTGGATTTTTGTTCAGATTTTTGTCAAATTTTAAAAAATTTTGTTGAAACCAACTTCGATTTTTCTGGATTATGTTAGGTTTTTTGGGTAGAGGAGCTGCATTTGAGTAATTTTAGTTGTAATTAACTTCGAATTTTTGGATTCTTGTACAGATTTTTGTCAAATTTTTAAAAATTTTGTTGAAACCAACTTCGATTTTTCTGGATTATGTTAGGGTTTTTTGATAGGGGAGCTGCATTTGAGTAATTCTAGTAGAAATTAACTTCGAATTTTTGGATTTTTGTACAGATTTTGTCAAATTTTAAAAAATTTTGTTGAAACCAACTTCGATTATTCTGGATTATGTAAAGTTTTTTGATAGTGGAGCTGCATTTGAGTAATTTTAGTTGAAATTAGCTTCGAATTTTTGGATTTTTGTTCAGATTTTTGTCAAATTTTAAAAAATTTTGTTGAACCCAACTTCGATTTTTCTGGATTATGTCAGGTTTTTTTGATAGAGGAACTGCATTTGAGTAATTTTAGTTGAAAATAACTTCGAATTTTTGGATTTTTGTACAGAATCTTGTAAAATTTTAAAAAAATTTGTTGAAACCAACTTCGATTTCTCTGGATTATGTTAGGTTTTTTTGGTAGCGGAGCTGCATTTGAGTAATTCTAGTTGAAATTAACTTCGAATTTTTGGATTTTTGTACAGATTTTTGTCAAATTTTAAAAAATTTTGTTGAAACCTACTTCGATTTTTCTGGATTATGTTAGGTTTTTTTGATAGAGGGATGCATTTGAGTAATTTTAGTTGAAATTAACTTCGAATTTTTTTATTTTTGTACAGATTATTGTAAAATTTTAAAAAATTTTGATGAAACCAACTTCGATTATTCTGGATTACGTTAGCTTTTTTAGGTAGCGGAGCTGCATTTGAGTAATTTTAGTTGAAATTAACTTCGAATTTTTGGATTTTTGTACTGATTTTTGTAAAATTTTAATAAATTTTGTTGAAACCAACTTCGATTATTCTGGATTACGTTAGGTTTTTTTGGTAGCGGAGCTGCATTTGAGTAATTTTAGTTGAAATTATCTTCGAATTTTGGGATTTTTGTACAGATGTTTGTCAAATTTTAAAAAATTTTGATGAAACAAACTTTGATTTTTCTGGATTATGTTAGGTTTTTTGATAGAGGAGCTGCATTTGAGTAATTTTATTTGAAATTAACTTCGAATTTTTGGATTTTTGTACAGATTTTTGTAAAATTTTAAAAAATTTTGTTGAAACCAACTTCGATTATTCTGGATTACGTTAGGTTTTTTTGGTAGCGGAGCTGCATTTGAGTAATTTTAGTTGAAATTATCTTCGAATTTTGGGATTTTTGTACAGATGTTTGTCAAATTTTAAAAAATTTTGATGAAACAAACTTTGATTTTTGTGGATTATGTTAGGTTTTTTTGATAGAGGAGCTGCATTTGAGTAATTTTAGTTGTAATTAACTTCGAATTTTTGGATTTTTGTACAGATATTTCTCAAATTTTAAAAAATTTTGTTGAAACCAACTTCGATTTTTCTGGATTATGTTAGGTTTTTTTGATAGAGGAGCTGAATTTGAGTAATTTTTTGTTGAAATTAACTTCGAATTTTTGGATGTTTGTACAGATTTTTGTCAAATTATAAAAAATTTTGTTGAAACCAACTTCGATTCTTCTGGATTATGTTAGGTTTTTTTGATAGAGGAGCTGCATTTAAGTAATTTTAGTTGAAATTAACTTCGAATTTTTGGATTTTTGATCAGATTTTTGTCAAATTTTAAAAAATTATGTTGAAACCAACTTCGATTATTCTGGATTACGTTAGGTTTTTTTGGTAGAGGAGCTGCATTTGAGTAATTTTAGTTGAAATTAACTTCGAATTGTTGGATTTTTGTACAGATTTTTGTCCAATTTTAAAAAATTATGTTGAAACCTACTTCGATTATTCTGGATTACGTTAGGTTTTTTTGTTAGAGGAGCTGCATTTGAGTAATTTTAGTTGAAATTAACTTCGAATTTTTGGATTTTTGTACAGAATCTTGTAAAATTTTAAAAAAATTTGTTGAAACCAACTTCGATTTTTCTGGATTATGTTAGGTTTTTTGATAGAGGAGCTGCATTTGAGTAATTTTAGTTGAAATTAACTTCGAATTTTTGGATTTTTGTACAGATTTTTGTAAAATTTTAAAAAATTTTGTTGAAACCAACTTCGATTATTCTGGATTATGTTAGGTTTTTTTGATAGAGGAGCTGCATTTGAGTAATTTTAGTTGAAATTAACTTCGAATTTTTGGATTTTTGTACAGATTTCTGTCAAATTTTAAAAAATTTTGTTGAAACCAACTTCGATTTCTCAGGATTATGTTAGGTTTTTTTGATAGAGGAGCAGCTTTCGAGTAATTTTAGTTGAAATTAACTTCGAATTTTTGGATTTTTGTACAGATTTTTGTCAAATTTTAAAAAATTTTGTTGAAACCAACTTCGATTTCTCTGGATTATGTTAGGTTTTTTTGATAGAGGAGCTGCATTTGAGTAATTCTAGTTGAAATTATCTTCGAATTTTTGGATTTTTGTTCAGATTTTTGTCAAATTTTAAAAAATTTTGTTGAACCCAACTTCGATTTTTCTGGATTATGTTAGGTTTTTTTATAGAGGAGCTGCATTTGAGTAATTTTAGTTGAAAATAACCTCGAATTTTTGGATTTTTGTACAGATTTTTGTCAAATTTTAAAAAATTTTGTTGAAACCCACTTCGATTTTTCTGGATTATGTTAGGTTTTTTTGGATAGAGGAGCTGCATTTGAGTAATTTTAGTTGTAATTAACTTCGAATTTTTGGATTTTTCTCAAATTTTAAAAAATTTTGTTGAAACCAACTTCGATTTTTCTGGATTATGTTAGGTTTTTTTGATAGAGGAGCTGAATTTGAGTAATTTTTTGTTGAAATTAACTTCGAATTTTTGGATGTTTGTACAGATTTTTGTCAAATTATAAAAAATTTTGTTGAAACCAATTTCGATTCTTCTGGATTATGTTAGGTTTTTTTGATAGAGGAGCTGCATTTGAGTAATTTTAGTTTAAATAAACTTCGAATTTTTGGATTTTTGTACAGATTCTTGTCAAATTTTAAAAAATTTTGTTGAAACCAACTTCGATTATTCTGGATTATGTAAAGTTTTTTGATAGTGGAGCTGCATTTGAGTAATTTTAGTTGAAATTAGCTTCGAATTTTTGGATTTTTGTTCAGATTTTTGTCAAATTTTAAAAAATTTTGTTGAAACCAACTTCGATTTTTCTGGATTATGTTAGGTTTTTTGGGTAGAGGAGCTGCATTTGAGTAATTTTAGTTGTAATTAACTTCGAATTTTTGGATTCTTGTACAGATTTTTGTCAAATTTTTAAAAATTTTGTTGAAACCAACTTCGATTTTTCTGGATTATGTTAGGGTTTTTTGATAGGGGAGCTGCATTTGAGTAATTCTAGTAGAAATTAACTTCGAATTTTTGGATTTTTGTACAGATTTTGTCAAATTTTAAAAAATTTTGTTGAAACCAACTTCGATTATTCTGGATTATGTAAAGTTTTTTGATAGTGGAGCTGCATTTGAGTAATTTTAGTTGAAATTAGCTTCGAATTTTTGGATTTTTGTTCAGATTTTTGTCAAATTTTAAAAAATTTTGTTGAACCCAACTTCGATTTTTCTGGATTATGTCAGGTTTTTTTGATAGAGGAACTGCATTTGAGTAATTTTAGTTGAAAATAACTTCGAATTTTTGGATTTTTGTACAGATTTTTGTCAAATTTTAAAAAATTTTGTTGAAACCAACTTCGATTTCTCTGGATTATGTTAGGTTTTTTTGATAGAGGAGCTGCATTTGAGTAATTTTAGTTGAAAATAACTTCGAATTTTTGGATTTTTGTACAGAATCTTGTAAAATTTTAAAAAAATTTGTTGAAACCAACTTCGATTTCTCTGGATTATGTTAGGTTTTTTTGGTAGCGGAGCTGCATTTGAGTAATTTTAGTTGAAATTAACTTCGAATTTTTGGATTTTTGTACAGATTTTTGTCAAATTTTAAAAAATTTTGTTGAAACCAACTTCGATTATTCTGGATTACGTTAGGTTTTTTTGGTAGCGGAGCTGCATTTGAGTAATTCTAGTTGAAATTAACTTCGCATTTTTGGATTTTTGTACAGATTTTTGTCAAATTTTAAAAAATTTTGTTGAAACCTACTTCGATTTTTCTGGATTATGTTAGGTTTTTTTGATAGAGGGCTGCATTTGAGTAATTTTAGTTGAAATTAACTTCGAATTTTTTTATTTTTGTACAGATTATTGTAAAATTTTAAAAAATTTTGATGAAACCAACTTCGATTATTCTGGATTACGTTAGCTTTTTTAGGTAGCGGAGCTGCATTTCAGTAATTTTAGTTGAAATTAACTTCGAATTTTTGGATTTTTGTACAGATTTTTGTAAAATTTTAAAAAATTTTGTTGAAACCAACTTCGATTATTCTGGATTACGTTAGGTTTTTTTGGTAGCGGAGCTGCATTTGAGTAATTTTAGTTGAAATTATCTTCGAATTTTGGGATTTTTGTACAGATGTTTGTCAAATTTTAAAAAATTTTGATGAAACAAACTTTGATTTTTGTGGATTATGTTAGGTTTTTTTGATAGAGGAGCTGCATTTGAGTAATTTTAGTTGAAAATAACTTCGAATTTTTGGATTTTTGTACAGATTTTTGTCAAATTTTAAAAAATTTTGTTGAAACCAACTTCGATTTCTCTGGATTATGTTAGGTTTTTTTGATAGAGGAGCAGCTTTCGAGTAATTTTAGTTGAAATTAACTTCGAATTTTAGGATTTTTGTACAGATTTTTGTCAAATTTTAAAAAATTTTGTTGAAACCAACTTCGATTTTTCTGGATTATGTTAGGTTTTTTTGGATAGAGGAGCTGCATTTGAGTAATTTTAGTTGTAATTAACTTCGAATTTTTGGATTTTTGTACAGATATTTCTCAAATTTTAAAAAATTTTGTTGAAACCAACTTCGATTTTTCTGGATTATGTTAGGTTTTTTTGATAGAGGAGCTGAATTTGAGTAATTTTTTGTTGAAATTAACTTCGAATTTTTGGATGTTTGTACAGATTTTTGTCAAATTATAAAAAATTTTGTTGAAACCAACTTCGATTCTTCTGGATTATGTTAGGTTTTTTTGATAGAGGAGCTGCATTTAAGTAATTTTAGTTGAAATTAACTTCGAATTTTTGGATTTTTGATCAGATTTTTGTCAAATTTTAAAAAATTATGTTGAAACCAACTTCGGTTATTCTGGATTACGTTAGGTTTTTTTGGTAGAGGAGCTGCATTTGAGTAATTTTAGTTGAAATTAACTTCGAATTGTTGGATTTTTGTACAGATTTTTGTCCAATTTTAAAAAATTATGTTGAAACCTACTTCGATTATTCTGGATTACGTTAGGTTTTTTTGTTAGAGGAGCTGCATTTGAGTAATTTTAGTTGAAATTAACTTCGAATTTTTGGATTTTTGTACAGAATCTTGTAAAATTTTAAAAAAATTTGTTGAAACCAACTTCGATTTTTCTGGATTATGTTAGGTTTTTTGATAGAGGAGCTGCATTTGAGTAATTTTAGTTGAAATTAACTTCGAATTTTTGGATTTTTGTACAGATTTTTGTAAAATTTTAAAAAATTTTGTTGAAACCAACTTCGATTATTCTGGATTATGTTAGGTTTTTTTGATAGAGGAGCTGCATTTGAGTAATTTTAGTTGAAATTAACTTCGAATTTTTGGATTTTTGTACAGATTTCTGTCAAATTTTAAAAAATTTTGTTGAAACCAACTTCGATTTCTCAGGATTATGTTAGGTTTTTTTGATAGAGGAGCAGCTTTCGAGTAATTTTAGTTGAAATTAACTTCGAATTTTTGGATTTTTGTACAGATTTTTGTCAAATTTTAAAAAATTTTGTTGAAACCAACTTCGATTTCTCTGGATTATGTTAGGTTTTTTTGATAGAGGAGCTGCATTTGAGTAATTCTAGTTGAAATTATCTTCGAATTTTTGGATTTTTGTTCAGATTTTTGTCAAATTTTAAAAAATTTTGTTGAACCCAACTTCGATTTTTCTGGATTATGTTAGGTTTTTTTGATAGAGGAGCTGCATTTGAGTAATTTTTGTTGAAAATAACTTCGAATTTTTGGATTTTTGTACAGATATTTGTCAAATTTTAAAAAATTTTGTTTAAACCAACTTCGATTTTTCTGGATTATGTTAGGTTTTTTTTTTATAGAGGTGTCACGTCCTGGGGTGGTGATGGGGTTAGGACGATGACGATTTCGGGAGTTCTTGCCCCGTCGCCTCCAACGTACCGTCGCGCCCTAAGGCCGGCCCGGATTACGCCGCAATGGAGTAAACTGTGCGGAGCAGGTGGATTGGCTTTTTGGGATCGAGGAGGAAAAGAAGAGGTGTGTTTCGTCTTGGGACCGCCAGCCAGACTCATCAGTAGGGCTATAGCTGACGGCCCCTGCCCTAGACACGCACGGGGACACAGAGGATATGATTTGGAAACTTGTATATATACGAATGACATTGATAGTTAGCACTAGCGGGAAAGATTGGAGACCTCTGGTGACGCTCGTTGACACTAAGTCGCGTGATGGGGTCGGGACGTCACACCTCCCCCCTTAACGGGAAGATCCGTCCTCGGATCGCAGCTCAATCCACCGACATTCCACCGCTGTCACCAAAATTATGTCACGTCCCGGGTGTAGGTCTTAGGGGAACAATGACATAGGGGGATTTTTGGGAGTCCAGGCGAGGATCTTGAATCCTGCACGCTGGGGAAGAGGGAATTTTAGGCGAGGATCTTGAATCCTGCACGCTGATTTAGAGGGAATTTTAGGCGAGGATCTTGAATCCTGCACGCTGGGTTGAAAGGAAAGTAGGCGAGGATCTTGAATCCTGCACGCTGGGTCGAAAGGAAAGTAGGCGAGGATCTTGAATCCTGCACGCTGGTTTGAGAGGGAATTTAGGCGAGGATCTTGAATCCTGCACGCTGGTGAGGAGGGAATTTAGGCGAGGATCTTGAATCCTACACACTGGTCGACCATGGAGGGTTAAATGACGAAATTATACCTGATGGACACCCGTTAGACCTTTGTGGGTTTTTTGTACCGGTTCGGTAATTGGATTTACCGCTGCATCTATACAAGAAATCACTCGCAATGGTCCCGCGAAATCCGTCTAGGGATACGTCAGTACGCGGCCCGTGCAGAAGAACGTTTCGTAAACACTATAAGAACACTCGAGCTCGCGAACCGAGATCAGCTGTTGCAGCGGTCCGTTATGTTTGGGATCTTCGTAGCCGAAAGATTAACACAATGACTTGACGGGTGATTTAAATATCCGTTTATTCAGTTAAACATGAATGTTTACCATGTACTGCGTTAATGGTGCAGTAAGCGATGGTTGTTAGCGTATGACATTTATAAATATATATATATACAGTTTAAGGTTTATGTATGGACGTGAAATACAATAAAAGATAGTAAAATAGTATGTAATAAGCTTTTAGCGTTGACAAGACAAATGAAGTGATCGCAGTATGCGTTAATAAGACAAATAGAATGGTTGCAATAAGCGTTAACAAGCAAATAGTATGATCGCAATGAGCGTTAATAAGATGATTAATACGAAAAGCAAATAAGAATAGTAATATGGGATGTGGGTGATATACAATGTTATTAATAATAATGATAATAGCTTACAGTAGCTGCCGTAGATAATTGTTTCGTAGAACACTGATTTTAATGATGCAGTAAGCTAACACAGTAGAAATATCAAAAGCAACGTAACACTTCGCGGGAGTGGTTTCCGTAGAAGAGTGTGTCGAAAAGTTTCCGTAGAAGAGCGTGTCGAAAAGTTTCCGTAGAAGAGGACGAGGACCTCTTGGGTCCTCGTATTTATGTAAAATCAAAAGATTGTTAGGGGCGAAGGGCGGTTGCAGTATGCAACCTTGGCCTATATTGACCTATATGGCCTATATACCTTGGCCTATATAGTCTTAATTGATGTTAATAGGCTGAGAAGCACGCACATAAAATATTTTACGAATAAACCCTGTATGGGTATTATATAAGTGTTGCCTGTTCTTGTTGTAGGCAATCGTTCACGTATGTTTTCTGGTGAGGGAATCGGTGGAATTTCTGCAGATGTTATCCGCCGCATCTTTCTGTGTAGTTGAGTCCTTCTGCATTTCCTTCTCTGGCGAGCGCTGGGTGTGGGTGTTGCAGAGTCGACGCAGTAGCTGTCACTTGTTGGTGCATGTTTCGACGATTTTGAGAACCGAGGCCTCTTAGGGCTGATTGGTCTACATTTGGGCCAGTCCTCCAAGTAGTCATCAGATTTTTCGCGTAGTCGTTCGCAGCATGCCTCCACTGCAGGGGAATTGTGGGGTAAGGCGTCTGTAGCGACGTGGAATTCCAGTTCAAATTTCGGCCATTGCAGGATGGGTTCCTTCTGCAAGACCGATTTGATGTCGTCAAAACCGGTTTTCTGGGACGGTCCCCAGTTAAATGCTGGGTTTTTCTTCGAAAGTTGGGTTAACGGGCGAGCATTTTTGTAAAACTCCAGGATAAACCTTCTATGATATCCGGTTAATTCAAGGAAATTTTTGATTCGTTCTGGCATGCGAGGTGCAGCTTCAGAGAACCTATCGCTTTCCCCAGGAGTCGGGTACTCTTTGGAGATTGACTGAAGTAAGTTTTCTGCCCTTGAAGGAGTTTTCGCAGAAATTTTTAATACTACCAGTTCCAGTGTAGCCGCAAGAGACTTTTGAGGGTTTAGGGGAAGGATTGGATTGGCGTATAGCGCAGGGGGTAAGAGTGAGTGCACCGGCGCGGGTGCCTCGAGATGGTGGATCGACGGATCCAGGGCTAAGAGGGACTTGTTTTTTATTAGGGGGTGGATGGGGGTGATGCCTATAGGCGTTGTAGTCTCTTTTCGTCGTACTAATTTGGATTCTGGAGTTTTTCTGTCGGATTCCTCTACTTCGATGGTGGGTATGATGCTTGGAGTGTCAATCTCGCTGGAGTTTATAATTTGCAGGTGGCCCTTTAGGTCTGGATTAGCTGTATGTACGGAAAAGGCGGATATTGACCTCGTCTGTAGCGCGACCGGGTTTAGTAGCACTGTAGCGACTCTTGTGGTACCGCCGGCGTCTTGGGGTGTATCGTAACTGGGCGCGCTTCTGCTTGTCCGACTCCATAGTTTGCATCTATCGGTGTGCGGAGGGGTAGTACCTGACTCCGTTTCCCACAAGGCTCTAGGATCCTCGTGAATGGTAAGGATGCGTTTTCTACATTCGGATGTCTTGTGTCCAGGCTTCTCACAGTATCCAGAGATTTCTAGTTCCGTCGGCCTGGGAGGTGGAGGTTGAGTCTCGTCCCAGTAGGTGACCTGGGGTTTGGGTACTTGGGACCTATATTCCGCGGCGCGGTTTAGAGAGTTCCTCTCGGAAGGTTGAGCTGGCGGGCCTTGGTTGCTCCAACAGAACCTTGCGTCGTGTCCTGTCTTGTTGCAGAGTTGGCATGTTGGTCTGGGAGTCTTCTGTTCTGAGAACCTGAGATGGTCCCTCTCAATTTCCTTGTCCACAAGGGCAGCCAAGTTGAACGCGTCGTCGAGCGTTTCGAATTGCTTTTGTAGTAGTCTTGTTCTTATGTGAGGTGGAAGGCCGTCGACGAAAGAATCTAGAGTTAGGCGATCTAGATACTGAGGGTGATTTCGCGTGAAGTCGGGGTAATTTTCCGTATCTTCTTCTAGAATAGCGAATCGGAGGTCCTTAACGCGTGAAATATATTCTAACATGTGCTCGTTGGTTCCCTTAATCACGTTGGTGAGTTCTCCACGATAGTGGTCCGACGTTTTTGCAGGGGAGAAGGTATGCTTAAGTTGTTTAATTAAGTCTCTTACGGTATCAAAGACCCTATCCTCAACAGCCAAGCACGCATGGTCTTGCAGTTTATTTCTCAACAACCTCGCTAGCTGGGGTTCGGCTTGCGAGGGAATCAGAGCCTTAGCCCTATTGCAGGCTCTCGCGAATTGCAAAACGGACATGTTGTGACCGTTAAACACTGGGACCGTTTCTACGGCGTCTTTCAAAGTGATCTGGGGCGATAGATCCTGGTCCGGATCATAATTATAATTTAATACTGGTTTTCTATCGAAACGGGAGGAACCCGGCGTGGCAAAATTATTCGACGGGGGTGCAAGAAGTTTTCCCATCATTTCTTCGAGGTTTTTTATTTTAGCGGAGAGACCTTCCAACGCGTGGTTGCCCGAGTTCGTGGCTACGCCCGAATGCATATTAGGTTCGACAAATCTCTCGTGCAAGGTTTCAATTTTAGCTTGTTTTTGCTGTAATAATTGCACCTGCTCCCTTTTTTCAGCGATTGCTCTAACTACAGCGTTAGGGGAAGGACCCGCGTTTTGAGCCATAATGCGAGAGTCCTCGGTATCGCCGTACAAGGACATGATACTTTGTACTTCTTAAGTGGCGTTTTGAAGGATTTTAATACTTTCGGCGTCCGGCAGCCGTTATTTACAAATCGGGGTATAACTATAGTTATTCTTGATAATTATCGAACCGACGGTAGCTCTTATTCGAGAGCAAATAACTTTCAAAGCACTCGATGCAGTTTCTTATTGGGCGTTCTGGAATTAATGATTTTCTGCATCGAGGGCAATAGACTGGGGTTCTATACGTATAGTAAAAATGAGTCCAATATATCTCTACGGTATCTGCGGGTGCTAGGCTAGAACACTTTAAGCAAACCTCGCTGCCGTCAATGGTTGTCGCTACGCCTCCCGAAATGCAGGTTAGCGCGTTTAAATATGCCGTCAAACTTTGTAATCTGCGGCTCCGGTAAGATGGTTGACACCAACTAGGGTGTTCAATGCACATTTTAAATAGTGGGACTTTGTGGGTACCGCGTCACAGAATTTATTTCTTATCAACGGCAAACGTAAATCCCACCGCTGTCACCAATTTTTATGTCACGTCCTGGGGTGGTGATGGGGTTAGGACGATGACGATTTCGGGAGTTCTTGCCCCGTCGCCTCCAACGTACCGTCGCGCCCTAAGGCCGGCCCGGATTACGCCGCAATGGAGTAAACTGTGCGGGGCAGGTGGATTGGCTTTTTGGGATCGAGGAGGAAAAGAGGAGGTGCGTTTCGTCTTGGGACCGCCAGCCAGACTCATCAGTAGGGCTATAGCTGACGGCCCCTGCCCTAGACACGCACGGGGACACAGAGGATATGATTTGGAAACTTGTATATATACGAATGACATTGATAGTTAGCACTAGCGGGAAAGATTGGAGACCTCTGGTGACGCTCGTTGACACTAAGTCGCGTGATGGGGTCGGGACGTCACAGAGGAGCTGAATTTGAGTAATTTTAGTTGAAATTAACTTTGAATTATTGGATTTTTGTACAGATTTTTGTCAAATTTTAAAAAATTTTGTTGAAACCAACTTCGATTTTTCTGGAATGTGTTAGGTTTTTTTGTTAGAGAAGCTGCATTTGAGTAATTTTAGTTGAAATTAACTTCGATTTTTTGGATTTTTGTACAAATTTTTGTCAAATTTTAAAAAATTTTGTTGAAACCAACTTCGATTTTTCTGGATTATTTTAGGTTTTTTGGATAGAGGAGCTGCATTTGAGTAATTTTAGTTATAATTATCTTCGAATTTTTGGATTTTTGTACAGATTTTTGTCAAATTTTAAAAAATTTTGTTGAAACCAACTTCGATTTTTCTGGATTATGTTAGGTTTTTTTGATAGAGGAGCTGCATTTGAGTAATTTTAGTTGAAAATAACTTCGAATTTTTGGATTTTTGTACAGATTTTTGTCAAATTTTAAAAAATTTTGTTTAAACCTACTTTCGATTTTTCTGGAATATGTTAGGTTTTTTTGGTAGCGGAGCTGCATTTGAGTAATTTTAGTTGAAATTAACTTCGAATTTTGAGATTTTTGTACAGATGTTTGTCAAATTTTAAAAAATTTTTGTTGAAACCAACTTCGATTTTTCTGGATTATGTTAGGTTTTTTGATAGAGGAGCTGCATTTGAGTAATTTTAGTTGAAAATAACTTCGAATTTTTTGATTTTTGTACAGATTTTTGTCAAATTTTAAAAAATTTGGTTTAAACCTACTTCGATTTTTCTGGATTATGTTAGATTTTTTTTGATAGAGGAGCAGCATTTGAGTAATTTTAGTTGAAATTAACTTCGAATTTTTGGATTTTTGTACCGATTTTTGTCAAATTTTAAAAAATTTTGTTGAAACCAACTTCGATTTTTCTGGATTATGTAAAGTTTTTTTGATAGAGGAGCTGCATTTGAGTAATTTTAGTTGAAATTAACTTCGAATTTTTGGATTCTTGTACAGATTTTTGTCAAATTTTAAAAAATTTTGTTGAAACCAACTTCGATTTTTCTGGATTATGTTAGGTTTTTTTGATAGACGAGCTGCATTTGAGTAATTCTAGTTGAAATTAACTTCGATTTTTTGGATTTTTGTACAGATTTTTGTCAAATTTTAAAAAATTTTGTTGAAACCAACTTCGATTTTTCTCGATTATTTTAGGTTTTTTGGATAGAGGAGCTGCATTTGAGTAATTTTAGTCGTAATTAACTTCGAATTTTTGGATCTTTGTACAGATTTTTGTCAAATTTTAAAAAATTTTGTTGAAACCAACTTCGATTTAACTGGATTATGTTAGGTTTTTTTGATAGAGGGGCTGCATTTGAGTAATTGTAGTTGAAATTATCTTCGAATTTTTGGATTTTTGTTCAGATTTTTGTCAAATTTTAAAAAATTTTGTTGAACCCAACTTCGATTTTTCTGGATTATGTTAGGTTTTTTTGATAGAGGAGCTGCATTTGAGTAATTTTAGTTGAAAATAACTTCGAATTTTTGGATTTTTGTACAGATTTTTGTCAAATTTTAAAAAATTTTGTTTAAACCTACTTCGATTTTTCTGGAATATGTTAGGTTTTTTTGATAAAGGAGCTGCATTTGAGTAATTTTAGTTGAAATTAACTTCGAATTTTTGGATTATTGTACAGATTTTTGTCAAATTTTAAAAAATTTTGTTGAAACCAACTTCGATTTTTCTGGATTACGTTAGGTTTTTTTGATAGAGGAGCTGCATTTGAGTAATTTTAGTTGAAATTAACTTCGAATTTTTTGATTTTTGTACAGATATTTGTCAAATTTTAAAAAATTTTGTTGAAACCAACTTCGATTACTCTGGATTACGTTAGGTTTTTTTGGTAGCGGAGCTGCATTTGAGTAATTTGGTTGAAATTAACTTCGAATTTTGAGATTTTTGTACAGATGTTTGTCAAATTTTAAAAAATTTTTGTTGAAACCAACTTCGATTTTTCTGGATTATGTTAGGTTTTTTTGATAGACGAGCTGCATTTGAGTAATTCTAGTTGAAATTAACTTCGATTTTTTGGATTTTTGTACAAATTTTTGTCAAATTTTAAAAAATTTTGTTGAAACCAACTTCGATTTTTCTGGATTATTTTAGGTTTTTTGGATAGAGGAGCTGCATTTGTGTAATTTTAGTTGTAATTAACTTCGAATTTTTGGATCTTTGTACAGATTTTTGTCAAATTATAAAAAATTGTGTTGAAACCAACTTCGATTACTCTGGATTACGTTAGGTTTTTTTGGTAGCGGAGCTGCATTTGAGTAATTTTAGTTGAAATTAACTTCGAATTTTGAGATTTTTGTACAGATGTTTGTCAAATTTTAAAAAATTTTTGTTGAAACCAACTTCGATTTTTCTGGATTATGTTAGGTTTTTTGATAGAGGAGCTGCATTTGAGTAATTTTAGTTGAAAATAACTTCGAATTTTTTGATTTTTGTACAGATTTTTGTCAAATTTTAAAAAATTTGGTTTAAACCTACTTCGATTTTTCTGGATTATGTTAGATTTTTTTTGATAGAGGAGCAGCATTTGAGTAATTTTAGTTGAAATTAACTTCGAATTTTTGGATTTTTGTACCGATTTTTGTCAAATTTTAAAAAATTTTGTTGAAACCAACTTCGATTTTTCTGGATTATGTAAAGTTTTTTTGATAGAGGAGCTGCATTTGAGTAATTTTAGTTGAAATTAACTTCGAATTTTTGGATTCTTGTACAGATATTTGTCAAATTTTAAAAAATTTTGTTGAAACCAACTTCGATTTTTCTGGATTATGTTAGGTTTTTTTGATAGACGAGCTGCATTTGAGTAATTCTAGTTGAAATTAACTTCGATTTTTTGGATTTTTGTACAGATTTTTGTCAAATTTTAAAAAATTTTGTTGAAACCAACTTCGATTTTTCTCGATTATTTTAGGTTTTTTTGGATAGAGGAGCTGCATTTGAGTAATTTTAGTCGTAATTAACTTCGAATTTTCAGATTTTTGTACAGATGTTTGTCAAATTTTAAAAAATTTTGTTGAAACCAACTTCGATTTTTCTGGATTATGTTAGGTTTATTGGATAGAGGAGCTGCATTTGAGTAATTTTAGTTGAAATTATCTTCGAATTTTTGGATTTTTGTACAGATTTTTATCAAATTTTAAAAAATTTTGTTGAAACCAACTTCGATTTTTCTGGATTATGTTAGGTTTTTTTGGTAGCGGAGCTGCATTTGAGTAATTTGGTTGAAATTAACTTCGAATTTTTGGATCTTTGTACAGATTTTTGTCAAATTATAAAAAATTGTGTTGAAACCAACTTCGATTACTCTGGAATATGTTAGGTTTTTTTGATAGAGGAGCTGCATTTGAGTAATTTTAGTTGAAATTATCTTCGAATTTTTGGATTTTTGTACAGATATTTGTCAAATTTTAAAAAATTTTGTTGAAACCGACTTCGATTTTTCTGGATTTTGTTAGGTTTTTTTGATAGAGGAGCTGCATTTGAGTAATTTTAGTTGAAATTAACTTCCAATTTTTGGATTTTTGTACAGAGTTTTGTGAAATTTTAAAAAATTTTGTTGAAACCAACTTCGATTTTTCTGGATTATGTAAAGCTTTTTTGATAGAGGAGCTGCATTTGAGTAATTTTAGTTGAAAATAACTTCGAATTTTTGGATTTTTGTACAGATTTTTGTCAAATTTTAAAAAATTTTGTTGAAACCAACTTCGATTTTTCTGGATTATGTTAGGTTTTTTTGATAGAGGAGCTGCATTTGAGTAATTTTAGTTCAAATTAACTTCGAATTTTTGGATGTTTGTACAGATTTTTGTCAAATTATAAAAAATTGTGTTGAAACCAACTTCGATATTTCTGAATTACGTTAGGTTTTTTTGATAGAGGAGCTGCATTTGAGTAATTTTAGTTGAAATTAACTTCGAATTTTTGGATGTTTGTACAGATTTTTGTCAAATTATAAAAAATTGTGTTGAAACCAACTTCGATTTTTCTGAATTACGTTAGGTTTTTTTGATAGAGGAGCTGCATTTGAGTAATTTTAGTTGAAATTAACTTCGAATTTTTGGATTTTTGTACAGATATTTGTCAAATTTTAAAAAATTTTGTTGAAACCAACTTCGATTACTCTGGATTACGTTAGATTTTTTTGGTAGCGGAGCTGCATTTGAGTAATTTTAGTTGAAATTAACTTCGAATTTTTGGATGTTTGTACAGATTTTTTTCAAATTATAAAAAATTTTGTTGAAACCAACTTCGATTTTTCTGGATTATGTTAGGTTTTTTTGATAGAGGAGCTGCATTTGAGTAATTTTAGTTGAAAATAACTTCGAATTTTTGGATTTTTGTACAGATTTTTGTCAAATTTTAAAAAATTTTGTTGAAACCAACTTCGATTTTTCTGGATTATGTAAAGTTTTTTTGATAGAGGAGCTGCATTTGAGTAATTTTAGTTGAAAATAACTTCGAATTTTTGGATTTTTGTACAGATTTTTGTCAAATTTTAAAAAATTTTGTTGAAACCAACTTCGATTTTTCTGGATTATGTTAGGTTTTTTTGATAGAGGAGCTGCATTTGAGTAATTTTAGTTCAAATTAACTTCGAATTTTTGGATGTTTGTACAGATTTTTGTCAAATTATAAAAAATTGTGTTGAAACCAACTTCGATATTTCTGAATTACGTTAGGTTTTTTTGATAGAGGAGCTGCATTTGAGTAATTTTAGTTGAAATTAACTTCGAATTTTTGGATGTTTGTACAGATTTTTGTCAAATTATAAAAAATTGTGTTGAAACCAACTTCGATTTTTCTGAATTACGTTAGGTTTTTTTGATAGAGGAGCTGCATTTGAGTAATTTTAGTTGAAATTAACTTCGAATTTTTGGATTTTTGTACAGATATTTGTCAAATTTTAAAAAATTTTGTTGAAACCAACTTCGATTACTCTGGATTACATTAGGTTTTTTTGGTAGCGGAGCTGCATTTGAGTAATTTTAGTTGAAATTAACTTCGAATTTTTGGATGTTTGTACAGATTTTTTTCAAATTATAAAAAATTTTGTTGAAACCAACTTCGATTTTTCTGGATTATGTTAGGTTTTTTTGATAGAGGAGCTGCATTTGAGTAATTTTAGTTGAAATTAACTTCGAATTTTTGGATTTTTGTACAGATTTTTGTCAAATTTTAAAAAATTTTGTTGAAACCAACTTCGATTACTCTGGATTACGTTAGGTTTCTTTGGTAGCGGAGCTGCATTTGAGTAATTTTAGTTTAAATTAACTTCGAATTTTTGGATTTTTGTACAGATTTTGTCAAATTTTAAAAATTTTTATTGAAACCAACTTCGATTTTTCTGGATTATGTTAGGTTTTTTGGATAGAGGAGCTGCATTTGAGTAATTTTAGTTGTAATTAACTTCGAATTTTTGGATTTTTGTGCAGATTTTTGTCAAATTTTATAAAATTTTGTTGAACCCAACTTCGATTTTTCTGGATTATATTAGATTTTTTGGATAGAGGAGCTGCATTTGAGTAATTTTAGTTGAAAATAACTTCGAATTTTTGGATTTTTGTAAAGATTTTTGTCAAATTTTAAAAAATTTTGTTGAAATCAACTTCGATTTTTCTGGAATATGTTAGGTTTTTTTGATAGAGGAGCTGCATTTGAGTAATTTTAGTTGATATTAACTTCGAATTTTTGGATTTTTGTACAGATTTTTGTCAAATTTTAAAAAATTTTGTTGAAACCAACTTCGATTTTTCTGGATTATGTTAGGTTTATTGGATAGAGGAGCTGCATTTGAGTAATTTTAGTTGAAATTATCTTCGAATTTTTGGATTTTTGTACAGATTTTTATCAAATTTTAAAAAATTTTGTTGAAACCAACTTCGATTTTTCTGGATTATGTTAGGTTTATTGGATAGAGGAGCTGCATTTGAGTAATTTTAGTTGAAAATAACTTCGAATTTTTGGATTTTTGTACAGATTTTTGACAAATTTTAAAAAATTTTGTTGAAATCAACTTCGATTTTTCTGGAATATGTTAGGTTTTTTTGATAGAGGAGCTGCATTTGAGTAATTTTAGTTGAAATTATCTTCGAATTTTTTGATTTTTGTACAGATATTTGTCAAATTTTAAAAAATTTTGTTGAAACCGACTTCGATTTTTCTGGATTTTGTTAAGTTTTTTTGATAGAGGAGCTGCATTTGAGTAATTTTAGTTGAAAATAACTTCGAATTTTTGGATTTTTGTACCAATTTTTGACAAATTTTTAAAAAATTTGTTGAAACCAACTTCGATTACTCTGGATTACGTTAGGTTTTTTTGGTAGCGGAGCTGCATTTGAGTAATTTTAGTTAAAATTAACTTCGAATTTTTGGATGTTTGTACAGATTTTTTTCAAATTATAAAAAATTTTGTTGAAACCAACTTCGATTTTTCTGGATTATGTTAGGTTTTTTTGATAGAGGAGCTGCATTTGAGTAATTTTAGTTGAAAATAACTTCGAATTTTTGGATTTTTGTACAGATTTTTGTCAAATTTTAAAAAATTTTGTTGAAACCAACTTCGATTTTTCTGGATTATGTAAAGTTTTTTTGATAGAGGAGCTGCATTTGAGTAATTTTAGTTGAAAATAACTTCGAATTTTTGGATTTTTGTACAGATTTTTGTCAAATTTTAAAAAATTTTGTTGAAACCGACATCGGTTTTTCTGGATTATGTTATATTTTTTGCATAGAGGAGCTGCATTTGTGTAATTTTAGTTGTAATTAACTTCGAATTTTTGGATTTTTGTGCAGATTTTTGTCAAATTTTATAAAATTTTGTTGAACCCAACTTCGATTTTTCTGGATTATGTTAGGTTTTTTTGATAGAGGAGCTGCATTTGAGTAATTTTAGTTGAAATTAACTTCGAATTTTTGGATTTTTGTACAGATTTTTGTCAAATTTTAAAAAATTTTGTTGAAATCAACTTCGATTTTTCTGGAATATGTTAGGTTTTTTTGATAGAGGAGCTGCATTTGAGTAATTTTAGTTGAAATTATCTTCGAATTTTTGGATTTTTGTACAGATATTTGTCAAATTTTAAAAAATTTTGTTGAAACCGTCTTCGATTTTTCTGGATTTTCTTAGGTTTTTTTGATAGAGGGCTGCATTTGAGTAATTTTAGTTGAAATTAACTTCGAATTTTTTTATTTTTGTACAGATTATTGTAAAATTTTAAAAAATTTTGATGAAACCAACTTCGATTATTCTGGATTACGTTAGCTTTTTTAGGTAGCGGAGCTGCATTTGAGTAATTTTAGTTGAAATTAACTTCGAATTTTTGGATATTTGTTCAGATTTTTGTCAAATTTTAAAAAATTTTGTTGAAACCAACTTCGATTTCTCCGGATTATGTTAGGTTTTTTTGATAGAGGAGCAGTTTTCGAGTAATTTTAGTTGAAATTAACTTCGAATTTTTGGATTTTTGTACAGATTTTTGTCAAATTTTAAAAAATTTTGTTGAAACCTACTTCGATTTTTCTGGATTAGGTAAAGTTTTTTGATAGTGGAGCTGCATTTGAGTAACTTTAGTTGAAATTAACTTCGAATTTTTGGATTTTTGTACAGATTTTTATCAAATTTTAAAAAAATATGTTGAAACCAACTTCGATTTCTCTGGATTATGTTAGGTTTTTTTTATAGAGGAGCTGCATTTGAGTAATTTTAGTTTAAATAAACTTCGAATTTTTGGATTTTTGTACAGATTCTTGTCAAATTTTAAAAAATTTTGTTGAAACCAACTTCGATTTTTCTGGATTATGTTAGGTTTTTTTGATAGAGGAGCTGCATTTGAGTAATTTTAGTTGAAAATAACTTCGAATTTTTGGATTTTTGTACAGATTTTGTTAGAAATAAGGCCAACAACGCACAGGCCCGCGAGTGTGGGGGCGCCACATTCGTCAAGAAAAAGGCTATACGGACGCTCTGCCCGAGAGAGTCCTCTCTAGAGAACAGACTATAAGTACCTTTATATATATATATTAATAAATACCTTCTTTATTGCTATGAGGGCGATAAGTTTATTTTTTTAACCAACAAATGGTAGCAGAGCGTGGTTAGAATAAGAGAAGGTAATAGGTACTCACGTATGAGTACGTAGAGATAATGGGAACACTCTAACCTCAAAAATTCGAAAAAGCACGTGGTATTGCGAAGTGAGAAAAGAGAAAATAGATAAAAGACATGGCCGAGGCAAGTGCAAATACGAAAAAGATCGATTTGTTAACCGGAAAGAACTACTGTGTATGGGCACTGAAAATTGGCGCAGTATTACGTGCTAAAAGGTTATTCAGGGAGGTAATAGAAGGACATGAACCACCTGTGGCACAAAATCCAGAATCAGTAGAAGGGAAACTGCGGATGAAGTGGGAAGAAAAGAATGATGAGGCATTCAGTATTATTATCACCACTCTATCCGAAGAACAGGCTGGACAATTTCTAACCGAGACAAATGCCAGAAAAATTTGGCTCACTCTGAGAGAGTTACACGAAGGAGACGCTCAGGATGGACGAATAGATATTGGACTCGAGCTTAAGAATATTCGAATGACTAACACTGAGTCTGTAGTAGATTATATTACCAGAGCAAGAAACATTGCCTCTCGCAGTGCGGCAATAGGTTATCCAATTGACCAAAGAGAGGTATCTTACCATGTAATTAGAGGAGTTCACTCTCGCCTAGAAAAGGTTGCTGTGGTGTTGAGAACCCAGCGAAACATAAGTTTAGAAGAGATAACACAAGCACTGGTGGAAGAGGAAAATAGAAGCGCACCATCCGGAAAGGGAGAACCGTCGTGGAAGAGTGAAAATGCATATCGAGCCACAAGACCTCCAAAGAAGCCACAAGATTATGGGGGATGCTATGTTTGCGGAAGAAAAAACCACAAGGCAAAGGACTGCTGGCATAAGAAGACGAAAGAAGCACAGCCGGGGCAAAGAAAATCCATGGGAGGTACAGGAAATAGTAGCAGCTCAAATAACCAAAGAAAAACGAATAATAGAAACGAGCAAGGTAACATGTCAATGCAAAGTAGATATGTATTTAATTTTAATGTGAATGAGATTGACAGGAATATAAATAGAGTGGAGAACGGCGAGCATGTGTGGACATTAGATTCGGGCTCTACTTCTCATATGACTTCCAATCTAAATGCGTTGCATAATGTCAAACCAAGTAACGTGAGAATATCACTAGCACAAAATAACAAGGAGATGAGGTCTGAAGCGATGGGCGACATGAAGGTCAGCGTATATACCAGGCAAGGTATAAATGATATATTTATTAGAGATGTATTGTATGTACCATCACTGCGTGCGAATCTGTTGTCAGTAAGTAAATTAAACGAACAAGGACACGAGGTGAATTTTAAACAAAGTAAGGCAAAAATATTAAATAGAAATGGTCATTTAATTGCCGAAGCGTTTGAACAGGACGGTATTTTTCTATTGAAAGTGGATGAGACTGATGGTAACGCCATGATGGTACAAATTAAGGATAAGGAAAAAGACACTATAAAAATTAATAATAGTGAAATAGATAAGATAGAGAATAATTGTTTGGAGAATACTAATGTAGACGCGAGCGTTAAGATAGACTGTAAAACCTATTTAGGTAGAGGGGGTAAAGGTTCGGATAAGAGGTTATGGCACCGCCGACTGGGGCACGTTTGTGAAAGCTACTTAGACTATATGCTAGATAATGAATTAGTGAGGGACTTAAATTATATTAAAGAACCGTTGGGATCGTGTGAACCATGTATAATGGGCAAAATGTCACAAAAACCAAACTACTCTATAAAAGAAATGGGAACACGAGAACCATTAGAGCTAGTACATATGGATCTATGTGGTCCAATGCCTGTCGAGTCAATGAATGGGAGCAGATATTTTTATGTATTGGTTGATGAGTATTCAAAGTATGTATGTGTGTACATTATTAGAACAAAAGATGAAGCATTTCAAAAATTCGTACATTATGTGAATAAATATGAAAATCAGCTAGGGAAAAAGATTAGACAGGTCAGATCAGACAATGGGAAGGAGTTTATAAATAGGAATTTTATGGAATTGTTTAAAGATAAGGGTATACATCACCAAAGAACTGTAGCTTATAATCCTCCAAGTAATGGCGTTGCAGAAAGAGCGAACCGATCACTATTAGATAAAGCTCGAACTATGTTAGTGGATGCAGGATTACCAGATAATTTTTGGGCAGAGGCTATTATGACGGCAACTCGATTGAAGAATATAGTACCTTCTAAGGAAAGAGGTACAAGAACCCCTTACGAGCTGTGGTACGGCAGGAAACCGACAGTGTCGTACATCAAAGTTTTCGGATGTATGGCTTATTATTTTATACCTAAAATAAATAGAAGTAAACTCAGTCCAAGGGCCAGGAAGGGCATATTTATGGGTTATTGCGATGATAGCCGATCCTACAGGGTGTACGATCCAGAGTACCGAAAGATAAATATTGTAAGGAATGTGAAATTTGACGAGAAGGTAAAGGGTTCGACTTTAATGGAAGGGGAATTAAGCGAATCACAAGGAGATCTTCTAGGAATTCCGTACGCAGAGATTACAGATGACAAAGATGCCGCTGAAACATCAGATGAGAGACAAGAAGATAATAGAAGCGATAATGAACCGGAAGTCGCGGAAAACGAAACAGAAATGACCGACCAGGCCGGTGGAGAGTTGCTTCCACAATCAAGCAGAACAAGTCCGGTCGGGAAAAACAAGAAAAGAACAGCAGCAGAGATAGAGTTAGAACATAGAACAAAGATGAAGGAAAGAGAAGAAGAATTATTGAAATTTGGGGTCAGAAGATCAGCGCGAATAGAAGAGAAAAAAGGACACAGCAGCTTAGCAACGGCCGTCGAACGAGTGCCGAACCACTACCAGGAAGCGATGGAAGCGGGAGATTCGAAGAAATGGTTAGAGGCCATGGAAAAGGAATTGCAATATATGCAGGAACGCAACGTATGGAAGATGGTACCCAGAAGGGAAGGAATAAAAGTCATTAGAAGTAAGTGGGTTTATAATAAAAAATGGTTAAATGAATCCCAAACTACATATAAAGCTAGGCTGGTAGCAGTAGGGTGTCAACAGAGAAAAGGAATACATTACGAGGATAGTTTCGTTCCGGTAATAAAATTACAGACAGTTAGAATTTTACTTGCTATTGGGTGTATTTATAATTTGAAAATTAGATTATTTGATGTAGTAGCGGCGTATTTGTATGGTGAGTTGAAAGAGGAGACGTATATGGAACAGCCACCGGGCTTTGGTAACGGGAAGAACGAAGTATGTAGATTGATAAAGAGCATATACGGATTACCTCAATCGGGTCGATATTGGAATGAAACAATGAATGATATATTCGTAAAGATGGGCCTAGAACGAATTAGGGAGGACCCATGTGTTTATATAATGCGTGAGGAAGAAAAGATTGTTATAATTGGCGTGTACGTTGATGACTTCTTAGTTTTAGGAACAGATAATATTATAATAGATGGAGTGACCGAGAGGTTAATGCAATACTTTAAACTAACTGAGACAACAAATAAGAAGTTCCTAAACATAAGTATCACAGAGACTGATATAGGATTAGAATTGTCACAAGAGCGCTACATAAGTACAATAGTAGAAAAATTCGGGCTACAGGATTGTAATATCGCAAAAAACTCCGCTAGATCCGCAGCAAAATCTAGATGATTATGAAACGTCACCACCAGTAGATGCAACTGCATTTCAAGAAATCATTGGATCTGTAATGTATTTAAGCATAGGTACTAGACCAGATGTAACACACGCGATAAGTAGACTTTCGCAGTATAGTGCTAATCCGCGTCATACACATTTAGTAGCAGCGAAAAGAGTCATCAGGTATCTCAAGGGGACGAGTCATTATAAATTGATATATACAAATAGAGACAATGAGTTAACCGTCAGCGCAGACGCAAGCTGGGGTTCAACCGAAGACGCTAAGTCATTCGAGGGGTATACCATAAAAATTGGTGACAATTTGGTTAGCTGGAAGAGTAGAAAACAAGGATTAGTTGCTCTGTCCACCTGCGAAGCCGAACTTATATCCTTATGTGAAGCGGTGCAAGAGTTACAATGGGTGCAAGGCTTATTGAGCGGATTAGGTGTAGATATAGGAACTAAACTACCGATATGCGTGAAAACAGATAGTAAAGCAGCTATAGATTGGATCTCTAATCTTAAAGTTACAAATAGAACTAAGCACATCAATCGCAAATATTATTTCATTAAGGATGAAGCGAATAACGATAGTATTAAGTTAAAACATGTAAAGTCTGAATGTATGGAAGCCGACTTGTTAACAAAGCCATTAACAGAAGAACGGTTGAAGCAAAACCTAATGTATTTAGGGATCTCGGGAGTGCGCGCGTTGTTGCCCAGAGGGGGAATTGTTAGAAATAAGGCCAACAACGCACAGGCCCGCGAGTGTGGGGGCGCCACATTCGTCAAGAAAAAGGCTATACGGACGCTCTGCCCGAGAGAGTCCTCTCTAGAGAACAGACTATAAGTACCTTTATATATATATATTAATAAATACCTTCTTTATTGCTATGAGGGCGATAAGTTTATTTTTTTAACCAACAGATTTTTGTCAAATTTTAAAAAATTTTGTTTAAACCTACTTCGATTTTTTTGGATTATGTTAGGTTTTTTTGATAGAGGAGCTGCATTTGAGTAATTTTAGTTGAAATTAACTTCGAATTTTTGGATTTTTGTACAGATTTCTGTCAAATTTTAAAAAATTTTGTTGAAACCAACTTCGATTTCTCAGGATTATGTTAGGTTTTTTTGATAGAGGAGCAGCTTTCGAGTAATTTTAGTTGAAATTAACTTCGAATTTTTGGATTTTTGTACAGATTTTTGTCAAATTTTAAAAAATTTTGTTGAAACCAACTTCGATTTTTCTGGATTATGTTAGGTTTTTTTATAGAGGAGCTGCATTTGAGTAATTTTAGTTGAAAATAACCTCGAATTTTTGGATTTTTGTACAGATTTTTGTCAAATTTTAAAAAATTTTGTTGAAACCCACTTCGATTTTTCTGGATTATGTTAGGTTTTTTTGGATAGAGGAGCTGCATTTGAGTAATTTTAGTTGTAATTAACTTCGAATTTTTGGATTTTTCTCAAATTTTAAAAAATTTTGTTGAAACCAACTTCGATTTTTCTGGATTATGTTAGGTTTTTTTGATAGAGGAGCTGAATTTGAGTAATTTTTTGTTGAAATTAACTTCGAATTTTTGGATGTTTGTACAGATTTTTGTCAAATTATAAAAAATTTTGTTGAAACCAATTTCGATTCTTCTGGATTATGTTAGGTTTTTTTGATAGAGGAGCTGCATTTGAGTAATTTTAGTTTAAATAAACTTCGAATTTTTGGATTTTTGTACAGATTCTTGTCAAATTTTAAAAAATTTTGTTGAAACCAACTTCGATTATTCTGGATTATGTAAAGTTTTTTGATAGTGGAGCTGCATTTGAGTAATTTTAGTTGAAATTAGCTTCGAATTTTTGGATTTTTGTTCAGATTTTTGTCAAATTTTAAAAAATTTTGTTGAAACCAACTTCGATTTTTCTGGATTATGTTAGGTTTTTTGGGTAGAGGAGCTGCATTTGAGTAATTTTAGTTGTAATTAACTTCGAATTTTTGGATTCTTGTACAGATTTTTGTCAAATTTTTAAAAATTTTGTTGAAACCAACTTCGATTTTTCTGGATTATGTTAGGGTTTTTTGATAGGGGAGCTGCATTTGAGTAATTCTAGTAGAAATTAACTTCGAATTTTTGGATTTTTGTACAGATTTTGTCAAATTTTAAAAAATTTTGTTGAAACCAACTTCGATTATTCTGGATTATGTAAAGTTTTTTGATAGTGGAGCTGCATTTGAGTAATTTTAGTTGAAATTAGCTTCGAATTTTTGGATTTTTGTTCAGATTTTTGTCAAATTTTAAAAAATTTTGTTGAACCCAACTTCGATTTTTCTGGATTATGTCAGGTTTTTTTGATAGAGGAACTGCATTTGAGTAATTTTAGTTGAAAATAACTTCGAATTTTTGGATTTTTGTACAGATTTTTGTCAAATTTTAAAAAATTTTGTTGAAACCAACTTCGATTTCTCTGGATTATGTTAGGTTTTTTTGATAGAGGAGCTGCATTTGAGTAATTTTAGTTGAAAATAACTTCGAATTTTTGGATTTTTGTACAGAATCTTGTAAAATTTTAAAAAAATTTGTTGAAACCAACTTCGATTTCTCTGGATTATGTTAGGTTTTTTTGGTAGCGGAGCTGCATTTGAGTAATTTTAGTTGAAATTAACTTCGAATTTTTGGATTTTTGTACAGATTTTTGTCAAATTTTAAAAAATTTTGTTGAAACCAACTTCGATTATTCTGGATTACGTTAGGTTTTTTTGGTAGCGGAGCTGCATTTGAGTAATTCTAGTTGAAATTAACTTCGCATTTTTGGATTTTTGTACAGATTTTTGTCAAATTTTAAAAAATTTTGTTGAAACCTACTTCGATTTTTCTGGATTATGTTAGGTTTTTTTGATAGAGGGCTGCATTTGAGTAATTTTAGTTGAAATTAACTTCGAATTTTTTTATTTTTGTACAGATTATTGTAAAATTTTAAAAAATTTTGATGAAACCAACTTCGATTATTCTGGATTACGTTAGCTTTTTTAGGTAGCGGAGCTGCATTTCAGTAATTTTAGTTGAAATTAACTTCGAATTTTTGGATTTTTGTACAGATTTTTGTAAAATTTTAAAAAATTTTGTTGAAACCAACTTCGATTATTCTGGATTACGTTAGGTTTTTTTGGTAGCGGAGCTGCATTTGAGTAATTTTAGTTGAAATTATCTTCGAATTTTGGGATTTTTGTACAGATGTTTGTCAAATTTTAAAAAATTTTGATGAAACAAACTTTGATTTTTGTGGATTATGTTAGGTTTTTTTGATAGAGGAGCTGCATTTGAGTAATTTTAGTTGAAAATAACTTCGAATTTTTGGATTTTTGTACAGATTTTTGTCAAATTTTAAAAAATTTTGTTGAAACCAACTTCGATTTCTCTGGATTATGTTAGGTTTTTTTGATAGAGGAGCAGCTTTCGAGTAATTTTAGTTGAAATTAACTTCGAATTTTAGGATTTTTGTACAGATTTTTGTCAAATTTTAAAAAATTTTGTTGAAACCAACTTCGATTTTTCTGGATTATGTTAGGTTTTTTTGGATAGAGGAGCTGCATTTGAGTAATTTTAGTTGTAATTAACTTCGAATTTTTGGATTTTTGTACAGATATTTCTCAAATTTTAAAAAATTTTGTTGAAACCAACTTCGATTTTTCTGGATTATGTTAGGTTTTTTTGATAGAGGAGCTGAATTTGAGTAATTTTTTGTTGAAATTAACTTCGAATTTTTGGATGTTTGTACAGATTTTTGTCAAATTATAAAAAATTTGTTGAAACCAACTTCGATTCTTCTGGATTATGTTAGGTTTTTTTGATAGAGGAGCTGCATTTAAGTAATTTTAGTTGAAATTAACTTCGAATTTTTGGATTTTTGATCAGATTTTTGTCAAATTTTAAAAAATTATGTTGAAACCAACTTCGGTTATTCTGGATTACGTTAGGTTTTTTTGGTAGAGGAGCTGCATTTGAGTAATTTTAGTTGAAATTAACTTCGAATTGTTGGATTTTTGTACAGATTTTTGTCCAATTTTAAAAAATTATGTTGAAACCTACTTCGATTATTCTGGATTACGTTAGGTTTTTTTGTTAGAGGAGCTGCATTTGAGTAATTTTAGTTGAAATTAACTTCGAATTTTTGGATTTTTGTACAGAATCTTGTAAAATTTTAAAAAAATTTGTTGAAACCAACTTCGATTTTTCTGGATTATGTTAGGTTTTTTGATAGAGGAGCTGCATTTGAGTAATTTTAGTTGAAATTAACTTCGAATTTTTGGATTTTTGTACAGATTTTTGTAAAATTTTAAAAAATTTTGTTGAAACCAACTTCGATTATTCTGGATTATGTTAGGTTTTTTTGATAGAGGAGCTGCATTTGAGTAATTTTAGTTGAAATTAACTTCGAATTTTTGGATTTTTGTACAGATTTCTGTCAAATTTTAAAAAATTTTGTTGAAACCAACTTCGATTTCTCAGGATTATGTTAGGTTTTTTTGATAGAGGAGCAGCTTTCGAGTAATTTTAGTTGAAATTAACTTCGAATTTTTGGATTTTTGTACAGATTTTTGTCAAATTTTAAAAAATTTTGTTGAAACCAACTTCGATTTCTCTGGATTATGTTAGGTTTTTTTGATAGAGGAGCTGCATTTGAGTAATTCTAGTTGAAATTATCTTCGAATTTTTGGATTTTTGTTCAGATTTTTGTCAAATTTTAAAAAATTTTGTTGAAACCAACTTCGATTTTTCTGGATTATGTAAAGCTTTTTTGATAGAGGAGCTGCATTTGAGTAATTTTAGTTGAAAATAACTTCGAATTTTTGGATTTTTGTACAGATTTTTGTCAAATTTTAAAAAATTTTGTTGAAACCAACTTCGATTTTTCTGGATTATGTTAGGTTTTTTTGATAGAGGAGCTGCATTTGAGTAATTTTAGTTGAAAATAACTTCGAATTTTTGGATTTTTGTACAGATTTTTGTCAAATTTTAAAAAATTTTGTTTAAACCTACTTCGATTTTTCTGGATTATGTCAGGTTTTTTTGATAGAGGAGCTGCATTTGAGTAATTTTAGTTGAAATTAACTTCGAATTTTTGGATTTTTGTACAGATTTTTTTCAAATTTTAAAAAATTTTGTTGAAACCAACTTCGATTTTTCTGGATTATGTAAAGTTGTTTTGATAGAGGAGCTGCATTTGAGTAATTTTAGTTGAAATTAACTTCGAATTTTTGGATTTTTGTACAGATTTTTGTCAAATTTTTAAAAATTTTGTCGAAACCAACTTCGATTACTCTGGATTACGTTAGGTTTTTTTGGTAGCGGAGCTGCATTTGAGTAATTTTAGTTGAAATTAACTTCGAATTTTTGGATTTTTGTACAGATTTCTGTCAAATTTCAAAAAATTTTGTTGAAACCAACTTCGATTTTTCTGGATTATGTTAGGTTTTTTTGATAGAGGAGCTGCATTTGAGTAATTTTAGTTGAAATTAACTGCGAATTTTTGGATTTTTGTACAGATTTTTGTCATATTTTAAAAAATTTTGTTGAAATCAACTTCGATTTTTCTGGAATATGTTAGGTTTTTTTGATAGAGGAACTGCATTTGAGTAATTTTAGTTGAAATTATCTTCGAATTTTTGGATTTTTGTACAGATATTTGTCAAATTTTAAAAAATTTTGTTGAAACCGACTTCGATTTTTCTGGATTTTGTTAGGTTTTTTTGATAGAGGAGCTGCATTTGAGTAATTTTAGTTGAAATTATCTTCGAATTTTTGGATTTTTGTACAGATATTTGTCAAATTTTAAAAAATTTTGTTGAAACCGACTTCGATTTTTCTGGATTTTGTTAGGTTTTTTTGATAGAGGAGCTGCATTTGAGTAATTTTAGTTGAAATTAACTTCGAATTTTTGGATTTTTGTACAGAGTTTTGTCAAATTTTAAAAAATTTTGTTGAAACCAACTTCGATTTTTCTGGATTATGTAAAGTTGTTTTGATAGAGGAGCTGCATTTGAGTAATTTTAGTTGAAATTAACTTCGAATTTTTGGATTTTTGTACAGATTTTTGTCAAATTTTTAAAAATTTTGTCGAAACCAACTTCGATTACTCTGGATTACGTTAGGTTTTTTTGGTAGCGGAGCTGCATTTGAGTAATTTTAGTTGAAATTAACTTCGAATTTTTGGATTTTTGTACAGATTTCTGTCAAATATCAAAAAATTTTGTTGAAACCAACTTCGATTTTTCTGGATTATGTTAGGTTTTTTTTATAGAGGAGCTGCATTTGAGTAATTTTAGTTGAAAATAACTTTGAATTTTTGGATTTTTGTACAGATTTTTGTGAAATTTTATAAAATTTTGTTGAAACCAACTTCGATTTTTCTGGATTATGTTAGGTTTTTTTGATAGAGGAGCTGCATTTGAGTAATTTTAGTCGAAAATAACTTCGAATTTTTGGATTTTTGTACAGATTTTTGTCAATTTTAAAAAATTTTGTTGAAACCAACTTCGATTTTTCTGGATTATGTTAGGTTTTTTGGATAGAGGAGCTGCATTTGAGTAATTTTAGTTGTAATTAACTTCGAATTTTTGGATTTTTGTGCAGATTTTTGTAAAATTTTAAAAAATTTTGTTGAACCCAACTTCGATTTTTCTGGATTATGTAAATTTTTTTTGATAGAGGAGCTGCATTTGAGTAATTTTAGTTGAAATTGTCACGTCCCGGGTGAGGTCTTTAGGGCTGTGGCATAGATGGTGTAATACTTGAGGGAACGCAGGCGCGAATGCCAGATTCGTGGCTCTGCGGAAGATAGAAATTCTGGCTCGAATGCAGGATTCGTGCACGGAACGTCTGAGGGTATGCAGGCGCGAATGCCAGATTCGTGACACTGCGGAAGGTAGGAATTCAGGCACGAATACCAGATTCGTAGCACCGAACGTTCTTAGGAATACAGGCGCGAATGCCAGATTCGTGGCACTGCGGAGAGTAGGATTCAGGCACGAATACCAGATTCGTAGCACCGAACGTTCTTAGCAATACAGGCGCGAATGCCAGATTCGTGGCACTGCGGAGAGTAGGATTCAGGCACGAATACCAGATTCGTAGCACCGAACGTTCTTAGGAATACAGGCGCGAATGCCAGATTCGTGGCACTGCGGAGAGCAGGATTTTAGGCGCGAATACCAGATTCGTAGCACTGAACGACCAGGGAATGGTTAGATTGTTATGATTTGGGGTAACACCCGTTAGCACTTTATTTTGGTTTTGCCTAATTGGATTTACTGCTGCATAGGCACAAAAAGTTACTCGTAATATTTCTGAGAAGCACGTTTGGACGTGCAGCTATACACAGGCTATGCAAAGATATGTTTGTAAACACAGTCACTGCTCCCGAGCTCGCGAATCGGAATCAGCTGTTTCACTAACTCGTGTATTTGGATTTTAGATGTTTCGTACCAGTGGTTGAACACAAATAAGTTGAAGCGTGATTTAAAACAAAGCGGTTTATTAACTTTGTTAGAGCGGTTATTATGCGTGGGGTTTTAGCATTCACATATAATATTTATAATATGATTGTAACATTTATATGTATGTATGGACATGAGGTACGATATAAATCATAGAATAATATGTGGTTATAAGACAAATATATATAATCAAAATAAACGTTAACAAGATTATATAAAAGTAATAGTATTAGTAATACAAAATATGTATGATTGCAATAAGCATAGATAAATGAAATAATACGGAAATGTTATTGCAATAAGCATAGATAAATGAAATAATACGGAAATGTTATTGCAATAAGCATAGATAAATGAAATAATACATAAATGGTACATGGTATGGAGGCGATATGCACAATAAATAATAATAATAAATGCTTACAGTATTTGCCGTGGAGCACTGAATTTACACTTTGTATATTTTTATAAAAGAGATACTTTCACAGTAATTACTGTCGAAGAAGAGAGCTCTGGCCTCTCGATCCTTCGTATTTATATGATTTACGCGCGGTCCTTGCGGTGGTTGTATGCGGTAAGGACCTTGACACAATTTGCGAATAATGCGTAGTAGGACATCCGGGGTTTTTCTATAATATTCTATTATTAGAATACATTTACGGCACGTACGCCAGGTATTCTTCGCAGTTAGGCTTCTTGGGTTTTTATGAACGGTATTTGGAGATATACAACTCGTCGCATGGATTTTGGGTATTTTAACGGGAAAGGGGTTTGAATGGCTTGGATTTGGAGGGTCTTAGAGAAGGAGTGAGACGTGGTCTCGGTTTAAGAAGATTTTGGGGCGAGGGACTTGTTTCGATTTAGTTTTGAGGAGGGAATTCGTGCCTCGTTGGGCGAATAAGTGAAGGAGGTTTCGTACTGACCATCTCGAGATGGGGACCGCTAAGGTACATTATTAAATAGGAACGTGCGAAAATTAGTGGGACGTCACAGAAATTAACTTCGAATTTTTGGATTTTTGTACAGATGTTTGTCAAATTTTAAAAAATTTTTGTTGAAACCAACTTCGATTTTTCTGGATTATGTTAGGTTTTTTTGATAGAGGAGCTGCATTTGAGTAATTTTAGTTGAAAATAACTTCGAAGTTTTGAATTTTTGTGCAGATTTTTGTAAAATTTTAAAAAATTTTGTTGAACCCAACTTCGATTTTTCTGGATTATGTTAGATTTTTTTTTGATAGAGGAGCAGCATTTGAGTAATTTTAGTTGAAATTAACTTCGAATTTTTGGATTTTTGTACAGATTTTTGTCAAATTTTAAAAAATTTTGTTGAAATCAACTTCGATTTTTCTGGATTATGTAAAGTATTTTTGATAGAGGAGCTGCATTTGAGTAATTTTAGTTGAAATTAACTTCGAATTTTTGGATTTTTGTACAGATGTTTGTCAAATTTTAAAAAATTTTTGTTGAAACCAACTTCGATTTTTCTGGATTATGTTAGGTTTTTTTGATAGAGGAGCTGCATTTGAGTAATTTTAGTTGAAAATAACTTCGAATTTTTGGATTTTTGTACAGATTTTTGTCAAATTTTAAAAAATTTTGTTGAAACCAACTTCGATTTTTCTGGATTATGTTAGGTTTTTTTGATAGAGGAGCTGCATTTGAGTAATTCTAGTTGAAATTATCTTCGAATTTTTGGATTTTTGTTCAGATTTTTGTCAAATTTTAAAAAATTTTGTTGAACCCAACTTCGATTTTTCTGGATTATGTTAGGTTTTTTGGATAGAGGAGCTGCATTTGAGTAATTTTAGTTGAAAATAACTTCGAATTTTTGGATTTTTGTACAGATTTTTGTCAAATTTTAAAAAATTTTGTTTAAACCTACTTCGATTTTTCTGGAATATGTTAGGTTTTTTGATAAAGGAGCTGCATTTGAGTAATTTTAGTTGAAATTAACTTCGAATTTTTGGATTTTTGTACAGATTTTTGTCAAATTTTAAAAAATTTTGTTGAAACCAACTTCGATTTTTCTGGATTATGTTAGGTTTTTTTGATAGAGGAGCTGCATTTGAGTAATTTTAGTTCAAATTAACTTCGAATTTTTGGATGTTTGTACAGATTTTTGTCAAATTATAAAAAATTGTGTTGAAACCAACTTCGATTTTTCTGGATTATGTTAGGTTTTTTTGATAGAGGAGCTGCATTTGAGTAATTTTAGTTGAAATTAACTTCGAATTTTTGGATTCTTGTACAGATTTTGGTCAAATTTTAAAAAATTTTGTTGAAACCAACTTCGATTTTTCTGGATTATTTTATGTTTTTTGGGTAGAGGAGCTGCATTTGAGTAATTTTAGTTGAAAATAACTTCGAATTTTTGGATTTTTGTACAGATTTTTGTCAAATTTTAAAAAATTTTGTTTAAACCTACTTCGATTTTTCTGGAATATGTTAGGTTTTTTTGATAAAGGAGCTGCATTTGAGTAATTTTAGTTGAAATTAACTTCGAATTTTTGGATTTTTGTACAGATTTTTATCAAATTTTAAAAAATTTTGTTGAAACCAACTTCGAGTTTTCTGGATTATGTTAGTTTTTTTGATAGAGGAGCTGCATTTGAGTAATTTTAGATCAAATTAACTTCGAATTTTTGGATGTTTGTACAGATTTTTGTCAAATTATAAAAAATTGTGTTGAAACCAACATCGATATTTCTGAATTACGTTAGGTTTTTTTGATAGAGGAGCTGCATTTGAGTAATTTTAGTTGAAATTAACTTCGAATTTTTGGATTTTTGTACAGATTTTTGTGAAATTTTAAAAAATTTTGTTGAAACCAACTTCGAGTTTTCTGGATTATGTTAGGTTTTTTTGATAGAGGAGCTGCATTTGAGTAATTTTAGTTGAAATTATCTTCGAATTTTTGGATTTTTGTTCAGATTTTTGTCAAATTTTAAAAAATTTTGTTGAAACCAACTTCGATTTTTCTGGATTATGTAAAGCTTTTTTGATAGAGGAGCTGCATTTGAGTAATTTTAGTTGAAAATAACTTCGAATTTTTGGATTTTTGTACAGATTTTTGTCAAATTTTAAAAAATTTTGTTGAAACCAACTTCGATTTTTCTGGATTATGTTAGGTTTTTTTGATAGAGGAGCTGCATTTGAGTAATTTTAGTTGAAAATAACTTCGAATTTTTGGATTTTTGTACAGATTTTTGTCAAATTTTAAAAAATTTTGTTTAAACCTACTTCGATTTTTCTGGATTATGTCAGGTTTTTTTGATAGAGGAGCTGCATTTGAGTAATTTTAGTTGAAATTAACTTCGAATTTTTGGATTTTTGTACAGATTTTTTTCAAATTTTAAAAAATTTTGTTGAAACCAACTTCGATTTTTCTGGATTATGTAAAGTTGTTTTGATAGAGGAGCTGCATTTGAGTAATTTTAGTTGAAATTAACTTCGAATTTTTGGATTTTTGTACAGATTTTTGTCAAATTTTTAAAAATTTTGTCGAAACCAACTTCGATTACTCTGGATTACGTTAGGTTTTTTTGGTAGCGGAGCTGCATTTGAGTAATTTTAGTTGAAATTAACTTCGAATTTTTGGATTTTTGTACAGATTTCTGTCAAATTTCAAAAAATTTTGTTGAAACCAACTTCGATTTTTCTGGATTATGTTAGGTTTTTTTGATAGAGGAGCTGCATTTGAGTAATTTTAGTTGAAATTAACTGCGAATTTTTGGATTTTTGTACAGATTTTTGTCATATTTTAAAAAATTTTGTTGAAATCAACTTCGATTTTTCTGGAATATGTTAGGTTTTTTTGATAGAGGAACTGCATTTGAGTAATTTTAGTTGAAATTATCTTCGAATTTTTGGATTTTTGTACAGATATTTGTCAAATTTTAAAAAATTTTGTTGAAACCGACTTCGATTTTTCTGGATTTTGTTAGGTTTTTTTGATAGAGGAGCTGCATTTGAGTAATTTTAGTTGAAATTATCTTCGAATTTTTGGATTTTTGTACAGATATTTGTCAAATTTTAAAAAATTTTGTTGAAACCGACTTCGATTTTTCTGGATTTTGTTAGGTTTTTTTGATAGAGGAGCTGCATTTGAGTAATTTTAGTTGAAATTAACTTCGAATTTTTGGATTTTTGTACAGAGTTTTGTCAAATTTTAAAAAATTTTGTTGAAACCAACTTCGATTTTTCTGGATTATGTAAAGTTGTTTTGATAGAGGAGCTGCATTTGAGTAATTTTAGTTGAAATTAACTTCGAATTTTTGGATTTTTGTACAGATTTTTGTCAAATTTTTAAAAATTTTGTCGAAACCAACTTCGATTACTCTGGATTACGTTAGGTTTTTTTGGTAGCGGAGCTGCATTTGAGTAATTTTAGTTGAAATTAACTTCGAATTTTTGGATTTTTGTACAGATTTCTGTCAAATTTCAAAAAATTTTGTTGAAACCAACTTCGATTTTTCTGGATTATGTTAGGTTTTTTTTATAGAGGAGCTGCATTTGAGTAATTTTAGTTGAAAATAACTTTGAATTTTTGGATTTTTGTACAGATTTTTGTGAAATTTTATAAAATTTTGTTGAAACCAACTTCGATTTTTCTGGATTATGTTAGGTTTTTTTGATAGAGGAGCTGCATTTGAGTAATTTTAGTCGAAAATAACTTCGAATTTTTGGATTTTTGTACAGATTTTTGTCAATTTTAAAAAATTTTGTTGAAACCAACTTCGATTTTTCTGGATTATGTTAGGTTTTTTGGATAGAGGAGCTGCATTTGAGTAATTTTAGTTGTAATTAACTTCGAATTTTTGGATTTTTGTGCAGATTTTTGTAAAATTTTAAAAAATTTTGTTGAACCCAACTTCGATTTTTCTGGATTATGTAAATTTTTTTTGATAGAGGAGCTGCATTTGAGTAATTTTAGTTGAAATTGTCACGTCCCGGGTGAGGTCTTTAGGGCTGTGGCATAGATGGTGTAATACTTGAGGGAACGCAGGCGCGAATGCCAGATTCGTGGCTCTGCGGAAGATAGAAATTCTGGCTCGAATGCAGGATTCGTGCACGGAACGTCTGAGGGTATGCAGGCGCGAATGCCAGATTCGTGACACTGCGGAAGGTAGGAATTCAGGCACGAATACCAGATTCGTAGCACCGAACGTTCTTAGGAATACAGGCGCGAATGCCAGATTCGTGGCACTGCGGAGAGTAGGATTCAGGCACGAATACCAGATTCGTAGCACCGAACGTTCTTAGCAATACAGGCGCGAATGCCAGATTCGTGGCACTGCGGAGAGTAGGATTCAGGCACGAATACCAGATTCGTAGCACCGAACGTTCTTAGGAATACAGGCGCGAATGCCAGATTCGTGGCACTGCGGAGAGCAGGATTTTAGGCGCGAATACCAGATTCGTAGCACTGAACGACCAGGGAATGGTTAGATTGTTATGATTTGGGGTAACACCCGTTAGCACTTTATTTTGGTTTTGCCTAATTGGATTTACTGCTGCATAGGCACAAAAAGTTACTCGTAATATTTCTGAGAAGCACGTTTGGACGTGCAGCTATACACAGGCTATGCAAAGATATGTTTGTAAACACAGTCACTGCTCCCGAGCTCGCGAATCGGAATCAGCTGTTTCACTAACTCGTGTATTTGGATTTTAGATGTTTCGTACCAGTGGTTGAACACAAATAAGTTGAAGCGTGATTTAAAACAAAGCGGTTTATTAACTTTGTTAGAGCGGTTATTATGCGTGGGGTTTTAGCATTCACATATAATATTTATAATATGATTGTAACATTTATATGTATGTATGGACATGAGGTACGATATAAATCATAGAATAATATGTGGTTATAAGACAAATATATATAATCAAAATAAACGTTAACAAGATTATATAAAAGTAATAGTATTAGTAATACAAAATATGTATGATTGCAATAAGCATAGATAAATGAAATAATACGGAAATGTTATTGCAATAAGCATAGATAAATGAAATAATACGGAAATGTTATTGCAATAAGCATAGATAAATGAAATAATACATAAATGGTACATGGTATGGAGGCGATATGCACAATAAATAATAATAATAAATGCTTACAGTATTTGCCGTGGAGCACTGAATTTACACTTTGTATATTTTTATAAAAGAGATACTTTCACAGTAATTACTGTCGAAGAAGAGAGCTCTGGCCTCTCGATCCTTCGTATTTATATGATTTACGCGCGGTCCTTGCGGTGGTTGTATGCGGTAAGGACCTTGACACAATTTGCGAATAATGCGTAGTAGGACATCCGGGGTTTTTCTATAATATTCTATTATTAGAATACATTTACGGCACGTACGCCAGGTATTCTTCGCAGTTAGGCTTCTTGGGTTTTTATGAACGGTATTTGGAGATATACAACTCGTCGCATGGATTTTGGGTATTTTAACGGGAAAGGGGTTTGAATGGCTTGGATTTGGAGGGTCTTAGAGAAGGAGTGAGACGTGGTCTCGGTTTAAGAAGATTTTGGGGCGAGGGACTTGTTTCGATTTAGTTTTGAGGAGGGAATTCGTGCCTCGTTGGGCGAATAAGTGAAGGAGGTTTCGTACTGACCATCTCGAGATGGGGACCGCTAAGGTACATTATTAAATAGGAACGTGCGAAAATTAGTGGGACGTCACAGAAATTAACTTCGAATTTTTGGATTTTTGTACAGATGTTTGTCAAATTTTAAAAAATTTTTGTTGAAACCAACTTCGATTTTTCTGGATTATGTTAGGTTTTTTTGATAGAGGAGCTGCATTTGAGTAATTTTAGTTGAAAATAACTTCGAAGTTTTGAATTTTTGTGCAGATTTTTGTAAAATTTTAAAAAATTTTGTTGAACCCAACTTCGATTTTTCTGGATTATGTTAGATTTTTTTTTGATAGAGGAGCAGCATTTGAGTAATTTTAGTTGAAATTAACTTCGAATTTTTGGATTTTTGTACAGATTTTTGTCAAATTTTAAAAAATTTTGTTGAAATCAACTTCGATTTTTCTGGATTATGTAAAGTATTTTTGATAGAGGAGCTGCATTTGAGTAATTTTAGTTGAAATTAACTTCGAATTTTTGGATTTTTGTACAGATGTTTGTCAAATTTTAAAAAATTTTTGTTGAAACCAACTTCGATTTTTCTGGATTATGTTAGGTTTTTTTGATAGAGGAGCTGCATTTGAGTAATTTTAGTTGAAAATAACTTCGAATTTTTGGATTTTTGTACAGATTTTTGTCAAATTTTAAAAAATTTTGTTGAAACCAACTTCGATTTTTCTGGATTATGTTAGGTTTTTTTGATAGAGGAGCTGCATTTGAGTAATTCTAGTTGAAATTATCTTCGAATTTTTGGATTTTTGTTCAGATTTTTGTCAAATTTTAAAAAATTTTGTTGAACCCAACTTCGATTTTTCGGGATTATGTTAGGTTTTTTGGATAGAGGAGCTGCATTTGAGTAATTTTAGTTGAAAATAACTTCGAATTTTTGGATTTTTGTACAGATTTTTGTCAAATTTTAAAAAATTTTGTTTAAACCTACTTCGATTTTTCTGGAATATGTTAGGTTTTTTGATAAAGGAGCTGCATTTGAGTAATTTTAGTTGAAATTAACTTCGAATTTTTGGATTTTTGTACAGATTTTTGTCAAATTTTAAAAAATTTTGTTGAAACCAACTTCGATTTTTCTGGATTATGTTAGGTTTTTTTGATAGAGGAGCTGCATTTGAGTAATTTTAGTTCAAATTAACTTCGAATTTTTGGATGTTTGTACAGATTTTTGTCAAATTATAAAAAATTGTGTTGAAACCAACTTCGATTTTTCTGGATTATGTTAGGTTTTTTTGATAGAGGAGCTGCATTTGAGTAATTTTAGTTGAAATTAACTTCGAATTTTTGGATTCTTGTACAGATTTTGGTCAAATTTTAAAAAATTTTGTTGAAACCAACTTCGATTTTTCTGGATTATTTTATGTTTTTTGGGTAGAGGAGCTGCATTTGAGTAATTTTAGTTGAAAATAACTTCGAATTTTTGGATTTTTGTACAGATTTTTGTCAAATTTTAAAAAATTTTGTTTAAACCTACTTCGATTTTTCTGGAATATGTTAGGTTTTTTTGATAAAGGAGCTGCATTTGAGTAATTTTAGTTGAAATTAACTTCGAATTTTTGGATTTTTGTACAGATTTTTATCAAATTTTAAAAAATTTTGTTGAAACCAACTTCGAGTTTTCTGGATTATGTTAGTTTTTTTGATAGAGGAGCTGCATTTGAGTAATTTTAGATCAAATTAACTTCGAATTTTTGGATGTTTGTACAGATTTTTGTCAAATTATAAAAAATTGTGTTGAAACCAACATCGATATTTCTGAATTACGTTAGGTTTTTTTGATAGAGGAGCTGCATTTGAGTAATTTTAGTTGAAATTAACTTCGAATTTTTGGATTTTTGTACAGATTTTTGTGAAATTTTAAAAAATTTTGTTGAAACCAACTTCGAGTTTTCTGGATTATGTTAGGTTTTTTTGATAGAGGAGCTGCATTTGAGTAATTTTAGTTCAAATTAACTTCGAATTTTTGGATTTTTGTACAGATTTTTGTCAAATTTTAAAAAATTTTGTTGAAATCAACTTCGATTTTTCTGGATTATGTAAAGTTTTTTTGATAGAGGAGCTGCATTTGAGTAATTTTAGTTGAAATTATCTTCGAATTTTTGGATTTTTGTACAGATATTTGTCAAATTTTAAAAAATTTTGTTGAAACCGACTTCGATTTTTCTGGATTTTGTTAGGTTTTTTTGATAGAGGAGCTGCATTTGAGTAATTTTAGTTGAAATTAACTTCGAATTTTTGGATTTTTGTACAGAGCTTTGTCAAATTTTAAAAAATTTTGTTGAAACCAACTTCGATTTTTCTGGATTATGTAAAGCTTTTTTGATAGAGGAGCTGCATTTGAGTAATTTTAGTTGAAAATAACTTCGAATTTTTGGATTTTTGTACAGATTTTTGTCAAATTTTAAAAAATTTTGTTGAAACCAACTTCGATTTTTCTGGATTATGTTAGGTTTTTTTGATAGAGGAGCTGCATTTGAGTAATTTTAGTTGAAAATTACTTCGAATTTTTGGATTTTTGTACAGATTTTTGTCAAATTTTAAAAAATTTTGTTTAAACCTACTTCGATTTTTCTGGATTATGTCAGGTTTTTTTGATAGAGGAGCTGCATTTGAGTAATTTTAGTTGAAATTAACTTCGAATTTTTGGATTTTTGTACAGATTTTTGTGAAATTTTAAAAAATTTTGTTGAAACCAACTTCGAGTTTTCTGGATTATGTTAGGTTTTTTTGATAGAGGAGCTGCATTTGAGTAATTTTAGTTCAAATTAACTTCGAATTTTTGGATTTTTGTACAGATTTTTGTCAAATTTTAAAAAATTTTGTTGAAATCAACTTCGATTTTTCTGGATTATGTAAAGTTTTTTTGATAGAGGAGCTGCATTTGAGTAATTTTAGTTGAAATTATCTTCGAATTTTTGGATTTTTGTACAGATATTTGTCAAATTTTAAAAAATTTTGTTGAAACCGACTTCGATTTTTCTGGATTTTGTTAGGTTTTTTTGATAGAGGAGCTGCATTTGAGTAATTTTAGTTGAAATTAACTTCGAATTTTTGGATTTTTGTACAGAGTTTTGTCAAATTTTAAAAAATTTTGTTGAAACCAACTTCGATTTTTCTGGATTATGTAAAGCTTTTTTGATAGAGGAGCTGCATTTGAGTAATTTTAGTTGAAAATAACTTCGAATTTTTGGATTTTTGTACAGATTTTTGTCAAATTTTAAAAAATTTTGTTGAAACCAACTTCGATTTTTCTGGATTATGTTAGGTTTTTTTGATAGAGGAGCTGCATTTGAGTAATTTTAGTTGAAAATTACTTCGAATTTTTGGATTTTTGTACAGATTTTTGTCAAATTTTAAAAAATTTTGTTTAAACCTACTTCGATTTTTCTGGATTATGTCAGGTTTTTTTGATAGAGGAGCTGCATTTGAGTAATTTTAGTTGAAATTAACTTCGAATTTTTGGATTTTTGTACAGATTTTTTTCAAATTTTAAAAAATTTTGTTGAAACCAACTTCGATTTTTCTGGATTATGTAAAGTTGTTTTGATAGAGGAGCTGCATTTGAGTAATTTTAGTTGAAATTAACTTCGAATTTTTGGATTTTTGTACAGATTTTTGTCAAATTTTTAAAAATTTTGTCGAAACCAACTTCGATTACTCTGGATTACGTTAGGTTTTTTTGGTAGCGGAGCTGCATTTGAGTAATTTTAGTTGAAATTAACTTCGAATTTTTGGATTTTTGTACAGATTTCTGTCAAATTTCAAAAAATTTTGTTGAAACCAACTTCGATTTTTCTGGATTATGTTAGGTTTTTTTGATAGAGGAGCTGCATTTGAGTAATTTTAGTTGAAATTAACTGCGAATTTTTGGATTTTTGTACAGATTTTTGTCATATTTTAAAAAATTTTGTTGAAATCAACTTCGATTTTTCTGGAATATGTTAGGTTTTTTTGATAGAGGAGCTGCATTTGAGTAATTTTAGTTGAAATTATCTTCGAATTTTTGGATTTTTGTACAGATATTTGTCAAATTTTAAAAAATTTTGTTGAAACCGACTTCGATTTTTCTGGATTTTGTTAGGTTTTTTTGATAGAGGAGCTGCATTTGAGTAATTTTAGTTGAAATTAACTTCGAATTTTTGGATTTTTGTACAGAGTTTTGTCAAATTTTAAAAAATTTTGTTGAAACCAACTTCGATTTTTCTGGATTATGTAAAGCTTTTTTGATAGAGGAGCTGCATTTGAGTAATTTTAGTTGAAAATAACTTCGAATTTTTGGATTTTTGTACAGATTTTTGTCAAATTTTAAAAAATTTTGTTGAAACCAACTTCGATTTTTCTGGATTATGTTAGGTTTTTTTGATAGAGGAGCTGCATTTGAGTAATTTTAGTTGAAAATAACTTCGAATTTTTGGATTTTTGTACAGATTTTTGTCAAATTTTAAAAAATTTTGTTTAAACCTACTTCGATTTTTCTGGATTATGTCAGGTTTTTTTGATAGAGGAGCTGCATTTGAGTAATTTTAGTTGAAATTAACTTCGAATTTTTGGATTTTTGTACAGATTTTTTTCAAATTTTAAAAAATTTTGTTGAAACCAACTTCGATTTTTCTGGATTATGTAAAGTTGTTTTGATAGAGGAGCTGCATTTGAGTAATTTTAGTTGAAATTAACTTCGAATTTTTGGATTTTTGTACAGATTTTTGTCAAATTTTTAAAAATTTTGTCGAAACCAACTTCGATTACTCTGGATTACGTTAGGTTTTTTTGGTAGCGGAGCTGCATTTGAGTAATTTTAGTTGAAATTAACTTCGAATTTTTGGATTTTTGTACAGATATTTGTCAAATTTTAAAAAATTTTGTTGAAACAAACTTCGATTTCTCTGGATTATGTTAGGTTTTTTTGATAGAGGAGCAGCATTCGAGTAATTTTAGTTGAAATAACTTCGAATTTTTGGATTTTTGTACAGATTTTTGTCAAATTTTAAAAAATTTTGTTGAAACCAACTTTGGTTTCTCTGGATTATGATAGGTTTTTTTGATAGAGGAGCAGCATTCGAGTAATTTTAGTTGAAATTAACTTCGAATTTTTGGATTTTTGTACAGATATTTGTCAAATTTTAAAAAATTTTGTTGAAACAAACTTCGATTTCTCTGGATTATGTTAGGTTTTTTTGATAGAGGAGCTGCATTTGAGTAATTTTAGTTGAAATCAACTTCGAATTTTTGGATTTTTGTACAGATTTTTGTCAAATTTTAAAAAATTTTGTTGAAACCAACTTCGATTTTTCTGGATTATGTTAGGTTTTTTTGATAGAGGAGCTGCATTTGAGTAATTTTAGTTGAAATCAACTTCGAATTTTTGGATTTTTGTACAGATTTTTGACAAGTTTTAAAAAATTTTGTTGAAACCAACTTCGATTTTTCTGGATTATGTTAGGTTTTTTTGATAGAGGAGCTGCATTTGAGTAATTTTAGTTGAAAATAACTTCGAATTTTTGGATTTTTGTAACAATTTTTGTCAAATTTTAAAAAAATTTGTTGAAACCAACTTCGATTACTCTGGATTACGTTAGGTTTTTTTGGTAGCGGAGCTGCATTTGAGTAATTTTAGTTGAAATTAACTTCGAATTTTTGGATTTTTGTACAGATTTTTGTCAAATTTTAAAAAATTTTGTTGAAACCAACTTCGATTTTTCTGGATTATGTTAGGTTTTTTTGATAGAGGAGCTGCATTTGAGTAATTTTAGTCGAAAATAACTTCGAATTTTTGGATTTTTGTACCAATTTTTGTCAAATTTTAAAAAAATTTGTTGAAACCAACTTCGATTACTCTGGATTACGTTAGGTTTTTTTGGTAGCGGAGCTGCATTTGAGTAATTTTAGTTGAAATTAACTTCGAATTTTTGGATTTTTGTACAGATATTTGTCAAATTTTAAAAAATTTTGTTGAAACCAACTTCGATTTTTCTGGATTATGTTATTGTTTAGAATTAAGCTTTTCGGATCGCGCCTGAGCAACGAGGAACTACTCGCGGAAGAAAAGAGGGTCGAGAAAATTGGCTTAGTCTCTAAGTTTATTCTATACTATGTACACTGTCTTATTTTCTATGAATACACTAGGCAAGCAATAAAGCGTTCTTAATTTAACAGCAACCCGCACAGCAGTTTTAAAGAAAGCACTCTTACAGTTTAACTACGGCGCGTTAAGCGAAACTTGCGGAAAGCGATCAGCCGTTAAGCAAGTACGGCAAGCAAGCACAGAGAAGCGTAAAATGTGTAAGCGACGGAATCTCCAAAGCTAGTGATCGAGGAAACCGACGTCGGTTTTCGGGAATCTTGATCGAATCCCCCTTCCATCGATAGCCGATCGATGGAAGGGAGCGCCGATCGACGCTCCACGCGAGCAGGCAGGCCGTGTCTTGAATCTTCGCCGTTCGTTAATGATCCAGCTCGGGAGATGGCGCAGCATTGTCCATTTCCCGAACATTTCCCGCCCGCCTTCGTCGACCGATGAAAGAAGCGCCGAGCGCTGGCTGCTAATAGGGCGGGAGAGTGGCGTGATCCGGTCGCGTAGACGGTGGCGCTGCGCGGCTCAGGTGGAGGCCGATTCACAACTCAAGTGAGCGAAGCGGTGTTGTGAGGTGCGGTAGTTGGAGCATTGGCTGGATCGTCCTGAACAAAGGGCAAGAATACAAGTTTGCATATCGGCCGTTGTAACTCGGTGCGCGAGGTTTTAATCGTGACGACCCGCGTTAGGCCGTCGGAACCTGGATGCAACTGGGAGACCCGAGCGAGAGGCCATTTGGCGGGAGACAGCAGTTCGGATCGTAACAAACAGAGATCGCCGACGCGAGGAGATGGGTGTAGCTGTGTCCACTTGTGGCGGGCCTGCAGTTGCTGTAGGTACTCGGATGACCAGCGTTGCCAGAAATGCAGGCGCATCTGCTGGATGAGATGCCATCGGGAGAGTCGGTTAGGGGCCACACCGGCGACCGGAGGGTCCTCCCAATGAGGAAGTGTCCCGGTGTTAGTGCACTGATGTCGTCAGGATCGTCACTTAACGGCTGCAGTGGGCGTGAGTTGAGACACGCCTCAATCTGCGTCAGGAGCGTCGTCATCTCTTCAAAAGTGAGTTTCTGTTCTCCTATGACGCGACGGAGATGGTGCTTGACGCTCTTGACTGCTGCCTCCCAGGTCCCACCAAAGTGAGGGGCAGCGGGGGGGTTGAACCGCCAGTCAATGCCCTCCCGGGTCAAATGTGCCCTTACGCCGCCAGTCTCCTTGACCAGCTGGGGCAGGAGAGTTCGCAGTTCTCGGTCGGCACCCACGAAGGTGGTGCCTCTATCGCTGTAGATGGTAGAGCACAGCCCTCGTCTGGCGGTGAAACGGCGCAGCGCAGCAATGAAGGCTTCTGAACTGTAATCAGAAATTAACTCCAGGTGTAGAGCGCGGGTAGTCATACACTGGAAGACCGCAATGTAGCCCTTGTGCGTGCGTTGTCCTCGTCCCCGTGATGCCAAGAGGAGGTAGGGGCCAGCGTAGTCCAAGCCTACATGGAGAAACGGTCGTCCTGGATTGACCCGCGCAGCGGGGAGGTCAGCCATGAGTTGCTGCCCGGGGGTTGATCGCCAGCGTACACAAGTGAGGCAGCGGTGAATGTGGGCCTTCACCTTTTGCCTCCCTTGAAGGAGCCAGTATCTCTGGCGTAGCGTAGCTAAGGTAAGTTGCACACCGCCATGCAGAGTTTGACGATGGGCTTCATCCACAATCAGTTCTGTGAAAGATCCCTCCTTGGGCAGAATGATGGGGTGTTTCTCGGGGACTGGGAGAGGGGCGTGCTTCAGCCGGCCTCCTACTCGCAGAAGTCCATGCTCGTCCAGGAAAGGGGCGAGGCGCAGCAGCTTGCTGCGGCTCAGCAGGGGGCGTTCTAACTCCAGCTGTCGGACGTCTGTTGCGAACTCCTGCCGTTGCACCAAGGTTATCCAGCGTGACCGGGCAGCATCCAGCTCAGCCGGCTGGAGCAGTTGAACGTCACGTCTCGAGCGCCTCCGGTATTTAAGCCATCGTACGCTCCAAGCCGTGAACCTGAGAAGAGATTGGAGCGATGAGAATCGAGTTAGAAAGCACTCGCCAAGCGCAGGGTCACCCGAAGCTGCTACGTGAGTTGTCACTCTAGCCTCGAGGTCCGTCAATGGCCTGTCCACCGATGTTGCTTCGGTCCAGTCCGAGGAAGAGTTCAGCCAGGCAGGTCCGGTCCACCAGAGCGCGAAGTCGGGCAATTGACTAGGCGGAAGGCCCCGAGAAGCGCAGTCAGCTGGATTCTCCAGCCCCGAGACGTGATGCCACTGGGCGTCAGGCAATTCGCGCTGGATAGCGGCTACTCGGTTGGCCACGTACGTCTTCCACCTCGAGGAGTGTCCGCGGATCCAATCCAGCGTAATCGTGGAGTCACTCCACAGGTGAGTAGCCACCGACTCCAGCCCCATGCTCTCTCGCGTCACCGACATCAAGCGGCTGAGCAATGCAGCGGCGCACAACTCGAGACGAGGCAAGGTGACCTTTTTTAATGGGGCGACCTTTGTTTTAGACGTCACCAGCTGGGAGCGCACCTGGCCCTGGGCATCCACGGTCCGCAGGTAGATGACGGCAGCGTAGGCTCGTTCCGATGCATCAGCAAATCCATGTAGCTCCCGTGACTGTGTAGATGGATGAAGCCTCAGCCAGCGTGGAACCGCGATGCCGTTCAAGGTAGGCAGCTCATCCAGGAAGCGTCTCCAATCCTCGGCCTCGAGGGCAGGAAGCGGCGTGTCCCAGTCTACCTTTAAGAGCCACAGCGACTGCAAGAATATTTTTGCTGTGATAGTGACAGGAGAAACCAATCCCAGCGGGTCGAATATTCGGGCCAGCTTCGAGAGAACCAGTCTTCGAGTGACTCGCTGATCCACGGGGTCCGCCTGTACTCGGACCCGGAAGCTGTCGTCCAGCAAGCTCCAATGGACGCCCAGGGCCCTATGCGTGGCTTCAGTCTGCCACTTGACTTCCGGAATGGCGTCGCCCTCGGGGAGTCGTTCCATTAAGACCGGTTGGTTAGAGGCCCACTTCCGCAAGTTGAATCCGCCTGCTCTGCAGAGTTGACGCAGCTCCGCCTGGATCTCGAGGGCTTCTGGTACCGAGTCAGCGCCAGTAACGACGTCATCCATGTAGACGTCGCGTCTGAGGAGTGTAGCGGCACGAGGGAAGCGCAGCTGTTCATCCAGGGCCAACTGATGTAGTGTGCGGATAGCTAGGAAAGGGGCACACGCGAGGCCGTAGGTGACCGTGTTCAGATTATAGTCACCCATCTCGCTGTCAACCCTCTCCCTCCACAGGATGCGTTGATAGCGGCGATCGTCTGGATGCACGAGGATCTGGCGGTACATTTTCTCCACGTCCGCCGTCATGCAGACCTTGTGGGTACGCCACCGCAAGAGAAGGTGGGGGAGGCTAGGTAGCAGGTTAGGCCCCACCAGCAGCAGGTCGTTAAGGCTCTTGCCGTTGGTTGACTGGTAGGAGCCGTTGAAAACCACCCTCAGCTTGGTCGTGGTGCTGCTTTCCTTCAGCACGCCATGATGGGGTAGATAGTAGGAAAAGCCTGTAAGGTCGTGGCCAGAAACTTTAGACATGTGCGTGAGATCGCTGTACTCACGCATAAATTCTACGTAGGTCCTGGCGAGGGTGGGGTCCCTGTGGAAGCGCGTCTCCATCTTTTGTAGCATCCGCCGGGCGCCGTGACGGGAGTCTCCCAGGGTAACACCATCACGAAAAGGAAGGCGGACCTGATAGCGTCCGGATGGTAATCGTTTATGAGTCTCTTGGTAATGGTCCTCACAGCGCTGGTCCTCCACGGAGTAAGCAGTTGGCTCAGGTATTTCTTCCTGTTCCCAGAAGCGCTGTAGCAGCGGCAGCAGCTCGTCAGTCCCTGTACAAGTTAGCGAGCCGGGCAAGCTGTCACCCGACTTCTTGCACTCTTCCGCTGTGGGAGCAGGGCCGGAGATGATCCACCCCAGGGAAGTCTTCTGCGCAACGGGCTCGTCCCACCGGCCCTTGCGCACGCCAGCTGCGAGAACCAGGGAGTAGACGTCGGCGCCCAAGAGGACGTCAATTGGGTCGTCCCCGGTGAAGTCAGGATCCGCCAAGACTAGACCGTCCAGGTGAGCCCAGGATCCTGTCCGTGTGCCTAAGCGTGGCTGGTAGGACGTGATCCGCGGCAGTACTAACGCCGTTGTCGTCTGGTGTCCGGCACAGGTAGACCTCGCTTTGAATTCAAGACGCACCTGTCCATGGGCCCGTTCGGAGTGCCGCCCGCCGATGCCAACAATGCGGATGCTGGACGGACCCCTGGGTAGTCGTAGCTGCTGGGCCAGCGCCTCGCTGACCAGTGAAACCTCGCTGCCCTGGTCGATGAGCGCTCGCACTTCTTGAGGTTCCCCGTCGGGAGGTAACACCTGGATCCGGGCCGTCGCAAGCAGGACGGCGGGGAGAGCGGGGGTTTCGAGACGTGAAGTGTTGGTAGAAACTGGAAGCTCTTCGGGAGTGTCCGAAACCTCATCGTCCTCGTGTATCGAGGTATGGTGTTTCCTCTCGCAACGTTGGCATCGCTTATCGGAAGGGCACTCCGCCACTTGGTGTCGTCCCAAGCAATTAAAACATAAGTTCGCGGTCACCAATGCTTCACGACGTTCACTGGCACTCTTCGCTTTATAGGCGCCGCAGAAGAGCACGAAGTGGTTACCTCCACACAACCCGCACTGTTCCGGCGGGCGTTTGGCCTTGGTCACTTGCAGCACCTTGGCTGACCTCTGGCCGCTGGTAGGTTTAGCTGCACGTCCTTCCGCCTGGCCTTTAGCTTTGCCCCGCTCCAAAGCTCCGACGGTAGTGATCCGCGTCTTCATGAACGCCTTAAGCTCATCAAAGGTAGGCGGGGTCATCTGGGGGCCGAGCTGTGTCTCCCATTCTCTTAGCGACTGTGGGTCCAGCTTCTCAACGACCCAATGGACCAGCCAGTCGCCCGTAGCGTCAAAGGGACGTTCCATGGCGGCGAGGGCCTCGACGCAGTCGCAGACTGTGAAGTAAAAGGATTTGAGGTCCGTAGACGACTCCCGAGTAAGGGTCGGTAGTCCAAAGATTGTCGCCATTTGCGCCTGTACCAGCAGCCTTTCGTTTTCATAATGGTCTTGTAGCAGATCCCAAGCGCGGGCGAAAGTAGCTGCTCGCACAGGGAGCTTCCGGAGAGCGAGGAGAGCGTCGCCCTTTAAACAGCCCCGGAGGTAATGGAGCCGTTCGACGTCTGTGAGCGTCCCGTCGCGTATGACGAGGGATCTGAAGAGATCACGGAATTCTGGCCAGGACTCGTAATTCCCTTCAAACTCGGGCAGTGGTAGCCGAGGTAAGGAAGCCTTGGAACGGACTGCCGCGGTCGGTGAGCTGTTAGATGTTCCCGACTCGTTGTGGTCTGCCATAAATGTTTGTAGCTTGTCGGCGAACAGCGCTTCCTGGACGAGAAACAGTTCCTCCGTCACCGTGTGACGGTCGTCTAGAAAATACGGTATCTCTCTCTTTCCTGGAGCGATCAGCGCAAGCAGCTGATCGTGCTGTTGGTCAAACTTCTCCCAATTTTTCCGCAGCATTCCCAAGCGCGATTCGACGGCTCCCGGAGTGATTTTCGCAGCGCCTAGCTTCTTTAAATTCTCATAGGCACGCGCGATTCTACCAGAAAGTTCGTTTTGGCTTTCGACTAACGGTTCCATTGTTCTCAGGTAGGAAGGTCACTGACGACGGTTACGCGGGCACTGGTAAACACTTCCGAACGTTCGCGAATCTGCAGAATCCGAAGGCGCAGATCCGGCTCGAAGGACCAATGTTTAGAATTAAGCTTTTCGGATCGCGCCTGAGCAACGAGGAACTACTCGCGGAAGAAAAGAGGGTCGAGAAAATTGGCTTAGTCTCTAAGTTTATTCTATACTATGTACACTGTCTTATTTTCTATGAATACACTAGGCAAGCAATAAAGCGTTCTTAATTTAACAGCAACCCGCACAGCAGTTTTAAAGAAAGCACTCTTACAGTTTAACTACGGCGCGTTAAGCGAAACTTGCGGAAAGCGATCAGCCGTTAAGCAAGTACGGCAAGCAAGCACAGAGAAGCGTAAAATGTGTAAGCGACGGAATCTCCAAAGCTAGTGATCGAGGAAACCGACGTCGGTTTTCGGGAATCTTGATCGAATCCCCCTTCCATCGATAGCCGATCGATGGAAGGGAGCGCCGATCGACGCTCCACGCGAGCAGGCAGGCCGTGTCTTGAATCTTCGCCGTTCGTTAATGATCCAGCTCGGGAGATGGCGCAGCATTGTCCATTTCCCGAACAGTTATGTTTTTTGCAGAGAGGAGCTGCATTTGAGTAATTTTTGTTGAAAATAAGTTCGAATTTTTGGATTTTTGTACAGATTTTTGTCAAATTTTAAAAAATTTTGTTGAAACCAACATCGATTACTCTGGATTACGTTAGGTTTTTTTGGTAGCGGAGCTGCATTTGAGTAATTTTAGTTGAAATTAACTTCGAATTTTTGGATTTTTGTACAGATTTTTGTCAAATTTTAAAAAATTTTGATTAAACCTACTTCGATTTTTCTGGATTATGTTAGGTTTTTTTGATAGAGGAGCTGCATTTGAGTAATTTTAGTTGAAATTAATTTCGAATTTTTGGATTTTTGTACAGAGTTTTGCCAAATTTTAAAAAATTTTGTTGAAACCAACTTCGATTTTTCTGGATTATGTAAAGTTTTTTTGATAGAGGAGCTGCATTTGAGTAATTTTAGTTGAAAATAACTTCGAATTTTTGGATTTTTGTAACAATTTTTGTCAAATTTTAAAAAATTTTGTTGAAACCAACTTCGATTTTTCTGGATTATGTTAGGTTTTTTTGATAGAGGAGCTGCATTTGAGTAATTTTAGTTGAAATCAACTTCGAATTTTTGGATTTTTGTACAGATTTTTGACAAGTTTTAAAAAATTTTGTTGAAACCAACTTCGATTTTTCTGGATTATGTTAGGTTTTTTTGATAGAGGAGCTGCATTTGAGTAATTTTAGTTGAAAATAACTTCGAATTTTTGGATTTTTGTAACAATTTTTGTCAAATTTTAAAAAAATTTGTTGAAACCAACTTCGATTACTCTGGATTACGTTAGGTTTTTTTGGTAGCGGAGCTGCATTTGAGTAATTTTAGTTGAAATTAACTTCGAATTTTTGGATTTTTGTACAGATTTTTGTCAAATTTTAAAAAATTTTGTTGAAACCAACTTCGATTTTTCTGGATTATGTTAGGTTTTTTTGATAGAGGAGCTGCATTTGAGTAATTTTAGTCGAAAATAACTTCGAATTTTTGGATTTTTGTACAGATTTTTGTCAATTTTAAAAAATTTTGTTGAAACCAACTTCGATTTTTCTGGATTATGTTAGGTTTTTTTGATAGAGGAGCTGCATTTGAGTAATTTTAGTTGAAATTAACTTCGAATTTTTGGATTTTTGTACAGATTTTTGTCAAATTTTAAAAAATTTTGTTGAAACCAACTTCGATTTTTCTGGATTATGTAAAGTTTTTTTGATAGAGGAGCTGCATTTGAGTAATTTTAGATGAAAATAACTTCGAATTTTTGGATTTTTGTACAGATTTTTGTCAAATTTTAAAAAATTTTGTTTAAACCTACTTCGATTTTTCTGGATTATGTTAGGTTTTTTTGATAGAGGAGCTGCATTTGAGTAATTCTAGTTGAAATTAACTTCGAATTTTGGGATTTTTGTACAGATGTTTGTAAAATTTTAAATAATTTTGTTGGAACCAACTTCGATTTTTCTGGATTATGTTAGGTTTTTTTGATAAAGGAGCTGCATCTGAGTAATTTTAGTTGAAATTAACTTCGAATTTTGGGATTTTTGTACAGATGATTGTCAAATTTTAAAAAATTTTGTTGGAACCCACTTCGATTTTTCTGGATTATGTTAGGTTTTTTTGATAAAAGAGCTGCATTTGAGTAATTTTAGATGAAATTAACTTCGAATTTTTGGATTTTTGTACAGATTTTTGTGAAATTTTAAAAAATTTTGTTGAAACCAACTTCTATTTTTCTGGATTATGTTAGGTTTTTTGGATAGAGAAGCTGCATTTGAGTAATTTTAGTTGAAATTAACTTCGAATTTTGGGATTTTTGTACAGATTTTTGACAAATTTTAAAAAATTTTGTTGAAACCAACTTCGATTTTTCTGGAATATGTTAGGTTTTTTTGATAAAAGAGCTGCATTTGAGTAATTTTAGTTGAAATTAACTTCGAATTTTTGGATTTTTGTACAGATTTTTGTGAAATTTTAAAAAATTTTGTTGAAACCAACTTCTATTTTTCTGGATTATGTTAGGTTTTTTGGATAGAGAAGCTGCATTTGAGTAATTTTAGTTGAAATTAACTTCGAATTTTGGGATTTTTGTACAGATGTTTGTCAAATTTTAAATAATTTTGTTGGAACCAACTTCGATTTTTCTGGATTATGTTAGGTTTTTTTGATAAAGGAGCTGCATTTGAGTAATTTTAGTTGAAATTAACTTCGAATTTTGGGATTTTTGTACAGATGTTTGTCAAATTTTAAAAAATTTTGTTGGAACCCACTTCGATTTTTCTGGATTATGTTAGGTTTTTTTGATAGAGGAGCTGCATTTGAGTAATTTTAGTTGAAATTAACTTCGAATTTTGGGATTTTTGTACAGATGTTTGTCAAATTTTAAATAATTTTGTTGGAACCAACTTCGATTTTTCTGGATTATGTTAGGTTTTTCTGATAGAGGAGCTGCATTTGAGTAATTTTAGTTGAAATTAACTTCGAATTTTGGGATTTTTGTACAGATTTTTGACAAATTTTAAAAAATTTTGTTGAAACCAACTTCGATTTTTCTAGATTATGTAAAGTTTTTTTAATAGAGGAGCTGCATTTGAGTAATTTTAGTTGAAATTAACTTCGAATTTTTGGATTCTCGTACAGATTTTTGTCAAATTTTAAAAAATTTTGTTGAAACCAACTTCGATTTTTCTGGAATATGTTAGGTTTTTTTGATAAAAGAGCTGCATTTGAGTAATTTTAGTTGAAATTAACTTCGAATTTTTGGATTTTTGTACATATTTTTGTGAAATTTTAAAAAATTTTGTTGAAACCAACTTCGATTTTTCTGGATTATGTTAGGTTTTTTGGATGGAGAAGCTGCATTTGAGTAATTTTAGTTGAAATTAACTTCGAATTTTGGGATTTTTGTACAGATGTTTGTCAAATTTTAAAAAATTTTGTTTAAACCTACTTCGATTTTTCTGGATTATGTTAGGTTTTTTGGATAGAGGAGCTGCATTTGAGTAATTTTAGTTGAAAATAACTTCGAATTTTTGGATTTTTGTACAGATTTCTGTCAAATTTTAAAAAATTTTGTTTAAACCTACTTCGATTTTTCTGGATTATGTTAGTTTTTTTTTTATAGAGGAGCTGCATTTGAGTAATTTTAGTTGAAATTAACTTCGAATTTTTGGATTTTTGTACAGATTTTTGTGAAATTTTAAAAAATTTTGTTGAAACCAACTTCTATTTTTCTGGATTATGTTAGGTTTTTTGGATAGAGAAGCTGCATTTGAGTAATTTTAGTTGAAATTAACTTCGAATTTTGGGATTTTTGTACAGATTTTTGTCAAATTTTAAAAAATTTTGTTGAAACCAACTTCGATTTTTCTGGATTATGTTATGTTTTTTAGATAGAGGATCTGCATTTGAGTAATTTTAGTTGAAAATAACTTCGAATTTTTGGATTTTTGTACAGATTTTTGTCAAATTTTAAAAAATTTTGTTTAAACCTACTTCGATTTTTCTGGATTATGTTAGGTTTTTTTGATAGAGGAGCTGCATTTGAGTAATTTTAGTTGAAATCAACTTCGAATTTTTGGATTTTTGTACAGATTTTTGACAAGTTTTAAAAAATTTTGTTGAAACCAACTTCGATTTTTCTGGATTATGTAAAGTTTTTTTGTTAGAGGAGCTGCATTTGAGTAATTTTAGTTGAAAATAACTTCGAATTTTTGGATTTTTGTACAGATTTTTGTCAAATTTTAAAAAATTTTGTTGAAACCAACTTCGATTTTTCTGGATTATGTTAGGTTTTTTTGATAGAGGAGCTGCATTTGAGTAATTTTAGATGAAAATAACTTCGAATTTTTGGATTTTTGTACAGATTTTTGTCAAATTTTAAAAAATTTTGTTTAAACCTACTTCGATTTTTCTGGATTATGTTAGGTTTTTTTGATAGAGGAGCTGCATTTGAGTAATTCTAGTTGAAATTAACTTCGAATTTTGGGATTTTTGTACAGATGTTTGTAAAATTTTAAATAATTTTGTTGGAACCAACTTCGATTTTTCTGGATTATGTTAGGTTTTTTTGATAAAGGAGCTGCATCTGAGTAATTTTAGTTGAAATTAACTTCGAATTTTGGGATTTTTGTACAGATGATTGTCAAATTTTAAAAAATTTTGTTGGAACCCACTTCGATTTTTCTGGATTATGTTAGGTTTTTTTGATAGAGGAGCTGCATTTGAGTAATTTTAGTTGAAATTAACTTCGAATCTTTGGATTCTTGTACAGATTTTTGTCAAATTTTAAAAAATTTTGTTTAAACCTACTTCGATTTTTCTGGATTATGTTAGGTTTTTTGGATAGAGGAGCTGCATTTGAGTAATTTTAGTTGAAAATAACTTCGAATTTTGGGATTTTTGTACAGATTTTTGTCAAATTTTAAAAAATTTTGTTGAAACCAACTTCGATTTTTCTGGATTATGTAAAGTTTTTTTGATAGAGGAGCTGCATTTGAGTAATTTTAGATGAAAATAACTTCGAATTTTTGGATTTTTGTACAGATTTTTGTCAAATTTTAAAAAATTTTGTTTAAACCTACTTCGATTTTTCTGGATTATGTTAGGTTTTTTTGATAGAGGAGCTGCATTTGAGTAATTCTAGTTGAAATTAACTTCGAATTTTGGGATTTTTGTACAGATGTTTGTAAAATTTTAAATAATTTTGTTGGAACCAACTTCGATTTTTCTGGATTATGTTAGGTTTTTTTGATAAAGGAGCTGCATCTGAGTAATTTTAGTTGAAATTAACTTCGAATTTTGGGATTTTTGTACAGATGATTGTCAAATTTTAAAAAATTTTGTTGGAACCCACTTCGATTTTTCTGGATTATGTTAGGTTTTTTTGATAAAAGAGCTGCATTTGAGTAATTTTAGTTGAAATTAACTTCGAATTTTTGGATTTTTGTACAGATTTTTGTGAAATTTTAAAAAATTTTGTTGAAACCAACTTCTATTTTTCTGGATTATGTTAGGTTTTTTGGATAGAGAAGCTGCATTTGAGTAATTTTAGTTGAAATTAACTTCGAATTTTGGGATTTTTGTACAGATTTTTGACAAATTTTAAAAAATTTTGTTGAAACCAACTTCGATTTTTCTGGAATATGTTAGGTTTTTTTGATAAAAGAGCTGCATTTGAGTAATTTTAGTTGAAATTAACTTCGAATTTTTGGATTTTTGTACAGATTTTTGTGAAATTTTAAAAAATTTTGTTGAAACCAACTTCTATTTTTCTGGATTATGTTAGGTTTTTTGGATAGAGAAGCTGCATTTGAGTAATTTTAGTTGAAATTAACTTCGAATTTTGGGATTTTTGTACAGATGTTTGTCAAATTTTAAATAATTTTGTTGGAACCAACTTCGATTTTTCTGGATTATGTTAGGTTTTTTTGATAAAGGAGCTGCATTTGAGTAATTTTAGTTGAAATTAACTTCGAATTTTGGGATTTTTGTACAGATGTTTGTCAAATTTTAAAAAATTTTGTTGGAACCCACTTCGATTTTTCTGGATTATGTTAGGTTTTTTTGATAGAGGAGCTGCATTTGAGTAATTTTAGTTGAAATTAACTTCGAATTTTGGGATTTTTGTACAGATGTTTGTCAAATTTTAAATAATTTTGTTGGAACCAACTTCGATTTTTCTGGATTATGTTAGGTTTTTCTGATAGAGGAGCTGCATTTGAGTAATTTTAGTTGAAATTAACTTCGAATTTTGGGATTTTTGTACAGATTTTTGACAAATTTTAAAAAATTTTGTTGAAACCAACTTCGATTTTTCTAGATTATGTAAAGTTTTTTTAATAGAGGAGCTGCATTTGAGTAATTTTAGTTGAAATTAACTTCGAATTTTTGGATTCTCGTACAGATTTTTGTCAAATTTTAAAAAATTTTGTTGAAACCAACTTCGATTTTTCTGGAATATGTTAGGTTTTTTTGATAAAAGAGCTGCATTTGAGTAATTTTAGTTGAAATTAACTTCGAATTTTTGGATTTTTGTACATATTTTTGTGAAATTTTAAAAAATTTTGTTGAAACCAACTTCGATTTTTCTGGATTATGTTAGGTTTTTTGGATGGAGAAGCTGCATTTGAGTAATTTTAGTTGAAATTAACTTCGAATTTTGGGATTTTTGTACAGATGTTTGTCAAATTTTAAAAAATTTTGTTTAAACCTACTTCGATTTTTCTGGATTATGTTAGGTTTTCTGGATAGAGGAGCTGCATTTGAGTAATTTTAGTTGAAAATAACTTCGAATTTTTGGATTTTTGTACAGATTTCTGTCAAATTTTAAAAAATTTTGTTTAAACCTACTTCGATTTTTCTGGATTATGTTAGTTTTTTTTTTATAGAGGAGCTGCATTTGAGTAATTTTAGTTGAAATTAACTTCGAATTTTTGGATTTTTGTACAGATTTTTGTGAAATTTTAAAAAATTTTGTTGAAACCAACTTCTATTTTTCTGGATTATGTTAGGTTTTTTGGATAGAGAAGCTGCATTTGAGTAATTTTAGTTGAAATTAACTTCGAATTTTGGGATTTTTGTACAGATTTTTGTCAAATTTTAAAAAATTTTGTTGAAACCAACTTCGATTTTTCTGGATTATGTTATGTTTTTTAGATAGAGGATCTGCATTTGAGTAATTTTAGTTGAAAATAACTTCGAATTTTTGGATTTTTGTACAGATTTTTGTCAAATTTTAAAAAATTTTGTTTAAACCTACTTCGATTTTTCTGGATTATGTTAGGTTTTTTTGATAGAGGAGCTGCATTTGAGTAATTTTAGTTGAAATCAACTTCGAATTTTTGGATTTTTGTACAGATTTTTGACAAGTTTTAAAAAATTTTGTTGAAACCAACTTCGATTTTTCTGGATTATGTAAAGTTTTTTTGTTAGAGGAGCTGCATTTGAGTAATTTTAGTTGAAAATAACTTCGAATTTTTGGATTTTTGTACAGATTTTTGTCAAATTTTAAAAAATTTTGTTGAAACCAACTTCGATTTTTCTGGATTATGTTAGGTTTTTTTGATAGAGGAGCTGCATTTGAGTAATTTTAGATGAAAATAACTTCGAATTTTTGGATTTTTGTACAGATTTTTGTCAAATTTTAAAAAATTTTGTTTAAACCTACTTCGATTTTTCTGGATTATGTTAGGTTTTTTTGATAGAGGAGCTGCATTTGAGTAATTCTAGTTGAAATTAACTTCGAATTTTGGGATTTTTGTACAGATGTTTGTAAAATTTTAAATAATTTTGTTGGAACCAACTTCGATTTTTCTGGATTATGTTAGGTTTTTTTGATAAAGGAGCTGCATCTGAGTAATTTTAGTTGAAATTAACTTCGAATTTTGGGATTTTTGTACAGATGATTGTCAAATTTTAAAAAATTTTGTTGGAACCCACTTCGATTTTTCTGGATTATGTTAGGTTTTTTTGATAGAGGAGCTGCATTTGAGTAATTTTAGTTGAAATTAACTTCGAATCTTTGGATTCTTGTACAGATTTTTGTCAAATTTTAAAAAATTTTGTTTAAACCTACTTCGATTTTTCTGGATTATGTTAGGTTTTTTGGATAGAGGAGCTGCATTTGAGTAATTTTAGTTGAAAATAACTTCGAATTTTTGGATTTTTGTACAGATTTCTGTCAAATTTTAAAAAATTTTGTTTAAACCTACTTCGATTTTTCTGGATTATGTTAGGTTTTTTTGATAAAAGAGCTGCATTTGAGTAATTTTAGTTGAAATTAACTTCGAATTTTTGGATTTTTGTACAGATTTTTGTGAAATTTTAAAAAATTTTGTTGAAACCAACTTCTATTTTTCTGGATTATGTTAGGTTTTTTGGATAGAGAAGCTGCATTTGAGTAATTTTAGTTGAAATTAACTTCGAATTTTGGGATTTTTGTACAGATGTTTGTCAAATTTTAAATAATTTTGTTGGAACCAACTTCGATTTTTCTGGATTATGTTAGGTTTTTTTGATAAAGGAGCTGCATTTGAGTAATTTTAGTTGAAATTAACTTCGAATTTTGGGATTTTTGTACAGATGTTTGTCAAATTTTAAAAAATTTTGTTGGAACCCACTTCGATTTTTCTGGATTATGTTAGGTTTTTTTGATAGAGGAGCTGCATTTGAGTAATTTTAGTTGAAATTAACTTCGAATTTTGGGATTTTTGTACAGATGTTTGTCAAATTTTAAATAATTTTGTTGGAACCAACTTCGATTTTTCTGGATTATGTTAGGTTTTTCTGATAGAGGAGCTGCATTTGAGTAATTTTAGTTGAAATTAACTTCGAATTTTGGGATTTTTGTACAGATTTTTGACAAATTTTAAAAAATTTTGTTGAAACCAACTTCGATTTTTCTAGATTATGTAAAGTTTTTTTAATAGAGGAGCTGCATTTGAGTAATTTTAGTTGAAATTAACTTCGAATTTTTGGATTCTCGTACAGATTTTTGTCAAATTTTAAAAAATTTTGTTGAAACCAACTTCGATTTTTCTGGAATATGTTAGGTTTTTTTGATAAAAGAGCTGCATTTGAGTAATTTTAGTTGAAATTAACTTCGAATTTTTGGATTTTTGTACATATTTTTGTGAAATTTTAAAAAATTTTGTTGAAACCAACTTCGATTTTTCTGGATTATGTTAGGTTTTTTGGATGGAGAAGCTGCATTTGAGTAATTTTAGTTGAAATTAACTTCGAATTTTGGGATTTTTGTACAGATGTTTGTCAAATTTTAAAAAATTTTGTTTAAACCTACTTCGATTTTTCTGGATTATGTTAGGTTTTTTGGATAGAGGAGCTGCATTTGAGTAATTTTAGTTGAAAATAACTTCGAATTTTGGGATTTTTGTACAGATGTTTGTCAAATTTTAAAAAATTTTGTTTAAACCTACTTCGATTTTTCTGGATTATGTTAGGTTTTTTGGATAGAGGAGCTGCATTTGAGTAATTTTAGTTGAAAATAACTTCGAATTTTTGGATTTTTGTACAGATTTCTGTCAAATTTTAAAAAATTTTGTTTAAACCTACTTCGATTTTTCTGGATTATGTTAGTTTTTTTTTTATAGAGGAGCTGCATTTGAGTAATTTTAGTTGAAATTAACTTCGAATTTTTGGATTTTTGTACAGATTTTTGTGAAATTTTAAAAAATTTTGTTGAAACCAACTTCTATTTTTCTGGATTATGTTAGGCTTTTTGGATAGAGAAGCTGCATTTGAGTAATTTTAGTTGAAATTAACTTCGAATTTTGGGATTTTTGTACAGATGTTTGTCAAATTTTAAATAATTTTGTTGGAACCAACTTCGATTTTTCTGGATTATGTTAGGTTTTTTTGATAAAGGAGCTGCATTTGAGTAATTTTAGTTGAAATTAACTTCGAATTTTGGGATTTTTGTACAGATGTTTGTCAAATTTTAAAAAATTTTGTTGGAACCCACTTCGATTTTTCTGGATTATGTTAGGTTTTTTTGATAGAGGAGCTGCATTTGAGTAATTTTAGTTGAAATTAACTTCGAATTTTGGGATTTTTGTACAGATGTTTGTCAAATTTTAAATAATTTTGTTGGAACCAACTTCGATTTTTCTGGATTATGTTAGGTTTTTCTGATAGAGGAGCTGCATTTGAGTAATTTTAGTTGAAATTAACTTCGAATTTTGGGATTTTTGTACAGATTTTTGACAAATTTTAAAAAATTTTGTTGAAACCAACTTCGATTTTTCTAGATTATGTAAAGTTTTTTTAATAGAGGAGCTGCATTTGAGTAATTTTAGTTGAAATTAACTTCGAATTTTTGGATTCTCGTACAGATTTTTGTCAAATTTTAAAAAATTTTGTTGAAACCAACTTCGATTTTTCTGGAATATGTTAGGTTTTTTTGATAAAAGAGCTGCATTTGAGTAATTTTAGTTGAAATTAACTTCGAATTTTTGGATTTTTGTACATATTTTTGTGAAATTTTAAAAAATTTTGTTGAAACCAACTTCGATTTTTCTGGATTATGTTAGGTTTTTTGGATGGAGAAGCTGCATTTGAGTAATTTTAGTTGAAATTAACTTCGAATTTTGGGATTTTTGTACAGATGTTTGTCAAATTTTAAAAAATTTTGTTTAAACCTACTTCGATTTTTCTGGATTATGTTAGGTTTTTTGGATAGAGGAGCTGCATTTGAGTAATTTTAGTTGAAAATAACTTCGAATTTTTGGATTTTTGTACAGATTTCTGTCAAATTTTAAAAAATTTTGTTTAAACCTACTTCGATTTTTCTGGATTATGTTAGTTTTTTTTTTATAGAGGAGCTGCATTTGAGTAATTTTAGTTGAAATTAACTTCGAATTTTTGGATTTTTGTACAGATTTTTGTGAAATTTTAAAAAATTTTGTTGAAACCAACTTCTATTTTTCTGGATTATGTTAGGTTTTTTGGATAGAGAAGCTGCATTTGAGTAATTTTAGTTGAAATTAACTTCGAATTTTGGGATTTTTGTACAGATTTTTGTCAAATTTTAAAAAATTTTGTTGAAACCAACTTCGATTTTTCTGGATTATGTTATGTTTTTTAGATAGAGGATCTGCATTTGAGTAATTTTAGTTGAAAATAACTTCGAATTTTTGGATTTTTGTACAGATTTTTGTCAAATTTTAAAAAATTTTGTTTAAACCTACTTCGATTTTTCTGGATTATGTTAGGTTTTTTTGATAGAGGAGCTGCATTTGAGTAATTTTAGTTGAAATCAACTTCGAATTTTTGGATTTTTGTACAGATTTTTGACAAGTTTTAAAAAATTTTGTTGAAACCAACTTCGATTTTTCTGGATTATGTAAAGTTTTTTTGTTAGAGGAGCTGCATTTGAGTAATTTTAGTTGAAAATAACTTCGAATTTTTGGATTTTTGTACAGATTTTTGTCAAATTTTAAAAAATTTTGTTGAAACCAACTTCGATTTTTCTGGATTATGTTAGGTTTTTTTGATAGAGGAGCTGCATTTGAGTAATTTTAGATGAAAATAACTTCGAATTTTTGGATTTTTGTACAGATTTTTGTCAAATTTTAAAAAATTTTGTTTAAACCTACTTCGATTTTTCTGGATTATGTTAGGTTTTTTTGATAGAGGAGCTGCATTTGAGTAATTCTAGTTGAAATTAACTTCGAATTTTGGGATTTTTGTACAGATGTTTGTAAAATTTTAAATAATTTTGTTGGAACCAACTTCGATTTTTCTGGATTATGTTAGGTTTTTTTGATAAAGGAGCTGCATCTGAGTAATTTTAGTTGAAATTAACTTCGAATTTTGGGATTTTTGTACAGATGATTGTCAAATTTTAAAAAATTTTGTTGGAACCCACTTCGATTTTTCTGGATTATGTTAGGTTTTTTTGATAGAGGAGCTGCATTTGAGTAATTTTAGTTGAAATTAACTTCGAATCTTTGGATTCTTGTACAGATTTTTGTCAAATTTTAAAAAATTTTGTTTAAACCTACTTCGATTTTTCTGGATTATGTTAGGTTTTTTGGATAGAGGAGCTGCATTTGAGTAATTTTAGTTGAAAATAACTTCGAATTTTGGGATTTTTGTACAGATTTTTGTCAAATTTTAAAAAATTTTGTTGAAACCAACTTCGATTTTTCTGGATTATGTAAAGTTTTTTTGATAGAGGAGCTGCATTTGAGTAATTTTAGATGAAAATAACTTCGAATTTTTGGATTTTTGTACAGATTTTTGTCAAATTTTAAAAAATTTTGTTTAAACCTACTTCGATTTTTCTGGATTATGTTAGGTTTTTTTGATAGAGGAGCTGCATTTGAGTAATTCTAGTTGAAATTAACTTCGAATTTTGGGATTTTTGTACAGATGTTTGTAAAATTTTAAATAATTTTGTTGGAACCAACTTCGATTTTTCTGGATTATGTTAGGTTTTTTTGATAAAGGAGCTGCATCTGAGTAATTTTAGTTGAAATTAACTTCGAATTTTGGGATTTTTGTACAGATGATTGTCAAATTTTAAAAAATTTTGTTGGAACCCACTTCGATTTTTCTGGATTATGTTAGGTTTTTTTGATAAAAGAGCTGCATTTGAGTAATTTTAGTTGAAATTAACTTCGAATTTTTGGATTTTTGTACAGATTTTTGTGAAATTTTAAAAAATTTTGTTGAAACCAACTTCTATTTTTCTGGATTATGTTAGGTTTTTTGGATAGAGAAGCTGCATTTGAGTAATTTTAGTTGAAATTAACTTCGAATTTTGGGATTTTTGTACAGATTTTTGACAAATTTTAAAAAATTTTGTTGAAACCAACTTCGATTTTTCTGGAATATGTTAGGTTTTTTTGATAAAAGAGCTGCATTTGAGTAATTTTAGTTGAAATTAACTTCGAATTTTTGGATTTTTGTACAGATTTTTGTGAAATTTTAAAAAATTTTGTTGAAACCAACTTCTATTTTTCTGGATTATGTTAGGTTTTTTGGATAGAGAAGCTGCATTTGAGTAATTTTAGTTGAAATTAACTTCGAATTTTGGGATTTTTGTACAGATGTTTGTCAAATTTTAAATAATTTTGTTGGAACCAACTTCGATTTTTCTGGATTATGTTAGGTTTTTTTGATAAAGGAGCTGCATTTGAGTAATTTTAGTTGAAATTAACTTCGAATTTTGGGATTTTTGTACAGATGTTTGTCAAATTTTAAAAAATTTTGTTGGAACCCACTTCGATTTTTCTGGATTATGTTAGGTTTTTTTGATAGAGGAGCTGCATTTGAGTAATTTTAGTTGAAATTAACTTCGAATTTTGGGATTTTTGTACAGATGTTTGTCAAATTTTAAATAATTTTGTTGGAACCAACTTCGATTTTTCTGGATTATGTTAGGTTTTTCTGATAGAGGAGCTGCATTTGAGTAATTTTAGTTGAAATTAACTTCGAATTTTGGGATTTTTGTACAGATTTTTGACAAATTTTAAAAAATTTTGTTGAAACCAACTTCGATTTTTCTAGATTATGTAAAGTTTTTTTAATAGAGGAGCTGCATTTGAGTAATTTTAGTTGAAATTAACTTCGAATTTTTGGATTCTCGTACAGATTTTTGTCAAATTTTAAAAAATTTTGTTGAAACCAACTTCGATTTTTCTGGAATATGTTAGGTTTTTTTGATAAAAGAGCTGCATTTGAGTAATTTTAGTTGAAATTAACTTCGAATTTTTGGATTTTTGTACATATTTTTGTGAAATTTTAAAAAATTTTGTTGAAACCAACTTCGATTTTTCTGGATTATGTTAGGTTTTTTGGATGGAGAAGCTGCATTTGAGTAATTTTAGTTGAAATTAACTTCGAATTTTGGGATTTTTGTACAGATGTTTGTCAAATTTTAAAAAATTTTGTTTAAACCTACTTCGATTTTTCTGGATTATGTTAGGTTTTCTGGATAGAGGAGCTGCATTTGAGTAATTTTAGTTGAAAATAACTTCGAATTTTTGGATTTTTGTACAGATTTCTGTAAAATTTTAAAAAATTTTGTTTAAACCTACTTCGATTTTTCTGGATTATGTTAGTTTTTTTTTTATAGAGGAGCTGCATTTGAGTAATTTTAGTTGAAATTAACTTCGAATTTTTGGATTTTTGTACAGATTTTTGTGAAATTTTAAAAAATTTTGTTGAAACCAACTTCTATTTTTCTGGATTATGTTAGGTTTTTTGGATAGAGAAGCTGCATTTGAGTAATTTTAGTTGAAATTAACTTCGAATTTTGGGATTTTTGTACAGATTTTTGTCAAATTTTAAAAAATTTTGTTGAAACCAACTTCGATTTTTCTGGATTATGTTATGTTTTTTAGATAGAGGATCTGCATTTGAGTAATTTTAGTTGAAAATAACTTCGAATTTTTGGATTTTTGTACAGATTTTTGTCAAATTTTAAAAAATTTTGTTTAAACCTACTTCGATTTTTCTGGATTATGTTAGGTTTTTTTGATAGAGGAGCTGCATTTGAGTAATTTTAGTTGAAATCAACTTCGAATTTTTGGATTTTTGTACAGATTTTTGACAAGTTTTAAAAAATTTTGTTGAAACCAACTTCGATTTTTCTGGATTATGTAAAGTTTTTTTGTTAGAGGAGCTGCATTTGAGTAATTTTAGTTGAAAATAACTTCGAATTTTTGGATTTTTGTACAGATTTTTGTCAAATTTTAAAAAATTTTGTTGAAACCAACTTCGATTTTTCTGGATTATGTTAGGTTTTTTTGATAGAGGAGCTGCATTTGAGTAATTTTAGATGAAAATAACTTCGAATTTTTGGATTTTTGTACAGATTTTTGTCAAATTTTAAAAAATTTTGTTTAAACCTACTTCGATTTTTCTGGATTATGTTAGGTTTTTTTGATAGAGGAGCTGCATTTGAGTAATTCTAGTTGAAATTAACTTCGAATTTTGGGATTTTTGTACAGATGTTTGTAAAATTTTAAATAATTTTGTTGGAACCAACTTCGATTTTTCTGGATTATGTTAGGTTTTTTTGATAAAGGAGCTGCATCTGAGTAATTTTAGTTGAAATTAACTTCGAATTTTGGGATTTTTGTACAGATGATTGTCAAATTTTAAAAAATTTTGTTGGAACCCACTTCGATTTTTCTGGATTATGTTAGGTTTTTTTGATAGAGGAGCTGCATTTGAGTAATTTTAGTTGAAATTAACTTCGAATCTTTGGATTCTTGTACAGATTTTTGTCAAATTTTAAAAAATTTTGTTTAAACCTACTTCGATTTTTCTGGATTATGTTAGGTTTTTTGGATAGAGGAGCTGCATTTGAGTAATTTTAGTTGAAAATAACTTCGAATTTTTGGATTTTTGTACAGATTTCTGTCAAATTTTAAAAAATTTTGTTTAAACCTACTTCGATTTTTCTGGATTATGTTAGGTTTTTTTGATAAAAGAGCTGCATTTGAGTAATTTTAGTTGAAATTAACTTCGAATTTTTGGATTTTTGTACAGATTTTTGTGAAATTTTAAAAAATTTTGTTGAAACCAACTTCTATTTTTCTGGATTATGTTAGGTTTTTTGGATAGAGAAGCTGCATTTGAGTAATTTTAGTTGAAATTAACTTCGAATTTTGGGATTTTTGTACAGATGTTTGTCAAATTTTAAATAATTTTGTTGGAACCAACTTCGATTTTTCTGGATTATGTTAGGTTTTTTTGATAAAGGAGCTGCATTTGAGTAATTTTAGTTGAAATTAACTTCGAATTTTGGGATTTTTGTACAGATGTTTGTCAAATTTTAAAAAATTTTGTTGGAACCCACTTCGATTTTTCTGGATTATGTTAGGTTTTTTTGATAGAGGAGCTGCATTTGAGTAATTTTAGTTGAAATTAACTTCGAATTTTGGGATTTTTGTACAGATGTTTGTCAAATTTTAAATAATTTTGTTGGAACCAACTTCGATTTTTCTGGATTATGTTAGGTTTTTCTGATAGAGGAGCTGCATTTGAGTAATTTTAGTTGAAATTAACTTCGAATTTTGGGATTTTTGTACAGATTTTTGACAAATTTTAAAAAATTTTGTTGAAACCAACTTCGATTTTTCTAGATTATGTAAAGTTTTTTTAATAGAGGAGCTGCATTTGAGTAATTTTAGTTGAAATTAACTTCGAATTTTTGGATTCTCGTACAGATTTTTGTCAAATTTTAAAAAATTTTGTTGAAACCAACTTCGATTTTTCTGGAATATGTTAGGTTTTTTTGATAAAAGAGCTGCATTTGAGTAATTTTAGTTGAAATTAACTTCGAATTTTTGGATTTTTGTACATATTTTTGTGAAATTTTAAAAAATTTTGTTGAAACCAACTTCGATTTTTCTGGATTATGTTAGGTTTTTTGGATGGAGAAGCTGCATTTGAGTAATTTTAGTTGAAATTAACTTCGAATTTTGGGATTTTTGTACAGATGTTTGTCAAATTTTAAAAAATTTTGTTTAAACCTACTTCGATTTTTCTGGATTATGTTAGGTTTTTTGGATAGAGGAGCTGCATTTGAGTAATTTTAGTTGAAAATAACTTCGAATTTTTGGATTTTTGTACAGATTTCTGTCAAATTTTAAAAAATTTTGTTTAAACCTACTTCGATTTTTCTGGATTATGTTAGTTTTTTTTTTATAGAGGAGCTGCATTTGAGTAATTTTAGTTGAAATTAACTTCGAATTTTTGGATTTTTGTACAGATTTTTGTGAAATTTTAAAAAATTTTGTTGAAACCAACTTCTATTTTTCTGGATTATGTTAGGCTTTTTGGATAGAGAAGCTGCATTTGAGTAATTTTAGTTGAAATTAACTTCGAATTTTGGGATTTTTGTACAGATGTTTGTCAAATTTTAAATAATTTTGTTGGAACCAACTTCGATTTTTCTGGATTATGTTAGGTTTTTTTGATAAAGGAGCTGCATTTGAGTAATTTTAGTTGAAATTAACTTCGAATTTTGGGATTTTTGTACAGATGTTTGTCAAATTTTAAAAAATTTTGTTGGAACCCACTTCGATTTTTCTGGATTATGTTAGGTTTTTTTGATAGAGGAGCTGCATTTGAGTAATTTTAGTTGAAATTAACTTCGAATTTTGGGATTTTTGTACAGATGTTTGTCAAATTTTAAATAATTTTGTTGGAACCAACTTCGATTTTTCTGGATTATGTTAGGTTTTTCTGATAGAGGAGCTGCATTTGAGTAATTTTAGTTGAAATTAACTTCGAATTTTGGGATTTTTGTACAGATTTTCGACAAATTTTAAAAAATTTTGTTGAAACCAACTTCGATTTTTCTAGATTATGTAAAGTTTTTTTAATAGAGGAGCTGCATTTGAGTAATTTTAGTTGAAATTAACTTCGAATTTTTGGATTCTCGTACAGATTTTTGTCAAATTTTAAAAAATTTTGTTGAAACCAACTTCGATTTTTCTGGAATATGTTAGGTTTTTTTGATAAAAGAGCTGCATTTGAGTAATTTTAGTTGAAATTAACTTCGAATTTTTTGATTTTTGTACATATTTTTGTGAAATTTTAAAAAATTTTGTTGAAACCAACTTCGATTTTTCTGGATTATGTTAGGTTTTTTGGATGGAGAAGCTGCATTTGAGTAATTTTAGTTGAAATTAACTTCGAATTTTGGGATTTTTGTACAGATGTTTGTCAAATTTTAAAAAATTTTGTTTAAACCTACTTCGATTTTTCTGGATTATGTTAGGTTTTTTGGATAGAGGAGCTGCATTTGAGTAATTTTAGTTGAAAATAACTTCGAATTTTTGGATTTTTGTACAGATTTCTGTCAAATTTTAAAAAATTTTGTTTAAACCTACTTCGATTTTTCTGGATTATGTTAGTTTTTTTTTTATAGAGGAGCTGCATTTGAGTAATTTTAGTTGAAATTAACTTCGAATTTTTGGATTTTTGTACAGATTTTTGTCAAATTTTAAAAAATTTTGTTTAAACATACTTCGATTTTTCTGGATTATGTTAGGTTTTTTTGATAGAGGAGCTGCATTTGAGTAATTTTAGTTGAAATTAACTTCGAATTTTTGGATTTTTGTACAGATTTTTGTGAAATTTTAAAAAATTTTGTTGAAACCAACTTCGATGTTTCTGGATTATGTTTGGTTTTTTTGATAGAGGAGCTGCATTTGAGTAATTTTAGTTGAAAATAACTTCGAATTTTTGGATTTTTGTCAAATTTTAAAAAATTTTGTTTAAACCTACTTCGATTTTTCTGGATTATGTTAGGTTTTTTTTGATAGAGGAGCTACATTTGAGTAATTTTAGTTGAAATTAACTTCGAATTTTTGGATTTTTGTACAGATTTTTGTCAAATTTTAAAAAATTTTGTTTAAACCTACTTCGATTTTTCGGGATTATGTTAGGTTTTTTTGATAGAGGAGCTGCATTTGAGTAATTTTAGTTGAAATTAACTTCGAATTTTTGGATTTTTGTACAGATTTTTGTAAAATTTTAAAAAATTTTGTTGAAACCAACATCGATTTCTCTGGATTATGTAAAGTTTTTTTGATAGAGGAGCTGCATTTGAGTAATTTTAGATGAAATTAACTTCGAATTTTGGGATTTTTGTACAGATTTTTGTCAAATTTTAAAAAATTTTATTTAAACCTACTTCGATTTTTCTGGATTATGTTAGGTTTTTTTTGATAGAGGAGCTGTATTTGAATAATTTTAGTTGAAATTAACTTCGAATTTTTGGATTCTTGTACAGATTTTTGTCAAATTTTAAAAAATTTTGTTGAAACCAACTTCGATTTTTCTGGGTTATGTTAGGTTTTTTGGATAGAGAAGCTGCATTTGAGTAATTTTAGTTGAAATTAACTTCGAATTTTTGGATTTTTGTACAGATTTTTGTGAAATTTTAAAAAATTTTGTTGAAACCAACTTCGATTTTTCTGGATTATGTTAGGTTTTTTGGATAGAGAAGCTGCATTTGAGTAATTTTAGTTGAAATTAACTTCGAATTTTGGGATTTTTGTACAGATGTTTGTCAAATTTTTAAAAATTTTGTTTAAACCTACTTCGATTTTTCTGGATTATGTTAAGTTTTTTTTTATAGAGGAGCTGCATTTGAGTAATTTTAGTTGTAATTAACTTCGAATTTTTGGATTTTTGTACAGATTTTTGTCAAATTTTAAAAAATTTTGTTTAAACCTACTTCGATTTTACTGGATTATGTTAGGTTTTTTTGATAGAGGAGCTGCATTTGAGTAATTTTAGTTGAAATTAACTTCGAATTTTTGGATTTTTGTATAGATTTTTGTAAAATTTTAAAAAATTTTGTTGAAACAAACATCGATTTCTCTGGATTATGTAAAGTTTTTTTGATACAGGAGCTGCATTTGAGTAATTTAAGTTGAAATTAACTTCGAATTTTTGGATTTTTGTACAGATTTTTGTCAAATTTTAAAAAATTTTGTTTAAACCTACTTCGATTTTTCTGGAATATGTTAGGTTTTTTTGATAAAAGAGCTGCATTTGAGTAATTTTAGTTGAAATTAACTTCGAATTTTGGGATTTTTGTACAGATGTTTGTCAAATTTTAAAAAATTTTTGTTGAAACCAACTTCGATTTTTCTGGATTATGTTTGGTTTTTTTGATAGAGGAGCTGCATTTGAGTAATTTTAGTTGAAAATAACTTCGAATTTTTGGATTTTTGTACAGATTTTTGTCAAATTTTAAAAAATTTTGTTTAAACCTACTCCGATTTTTCTAGATTATGTTAGGTTTTTTTTTGATAGAGGAGCTGCATTTGAGTAATTTTAGTTGAAAATAACTTCGAATTTTTGGATTTTTGTACAGATTCTTGTCAAATTTTAAAAAATTTTGTTTAAACCTATTTCGATTTTTCTGGATTATGTTGGGTTTTTTTGATAGAGGAGCTGCATTTGAGTAATTTTAGTTGAAAATAACTTCGAATTTTTGGATTTTTGTACAGATTTTTGTAAAATTTTAAAAAATTTTGTTGAAACCAACATCGATTTCTCTGGATTATGTAAAGTTTTTTTGATAGAGGAGCTGCATTTGAGTAATTTTAGTTGAAATTAACTTCGAATTTTTGGATTCTTGTACAGATTTTTGTCAAATTTTAAAAAATTTTGTTGAAACCAACTTCGATTTTTCTGGATTATGTTAGGTTTTTTGGATAGAGGAGCTGCATTTGAGTAATTTTAGTTGAAATTAACTTCGAATTTTGGGATTTTTGTACAGATGTTTGTAAATTTTAAAAAATTTTGTTTAAACCTACTTCGATTTTTCTGGATTATGTTAGGTTTTTTTTTTATAGAGGAGCTGCATTTGAGTAATTTTAGTTGAAATTAACTTCGAATTTTTGGATTTTTGTACAGATTTTTGTCCAATTTAAAAAAATTTTGTTTAAACCTACTTCGATTTTTCTGGATTATGTTACGTTTTTTTGATAGAGGAGCTGCATTTGAGTAATTTTAGTTGAAAATAACTTCGAATTTTTGGATTTTTGTACAGATTTTTGTCAAATTTTAAAAAATTTTGTTTAAACCTACTTCGATTTTTTTGGATTATGTTAGGTTTTTTTTGATAGAGGAGCTGCATTTGAGTAATTTTAGTTGAAATTAACTTCGAATTTTTGGATTTTTGTACAGATGTTTGTCAAATTTTAAAAAATTTTGTTTAAACTTACTTCGATTTTACTGGATTATGTTAGGTTTTTTTTTATAGAGGAGCTGCATTTGAGTAATTTTAGTTAATATTAACTTCGAATTTTTGGATTTTTGTACAGATTTTTGTCCAATTTAAAAAAATTTTGTTTAAACCTACTTCGATTTTTCTGGATTATGTTAGGTTTTTTTGATAGAGGAGCTGCATTTCAGTAATTTTAGTTGAAAATAACTTCGAATTTTTGGATTTTTGAACAGATTTTTGTCAAATTTTAAAAAATTTTGTTTAAACCTACTTCGATTTTTTTGGATTATGTTAGGTTTTTTTTGATAGAGGAGCTGCATTTGAGTAATTTTAATTGAAATTAACTTCGAATTTTTGGATTTTTGTACAGATGTTTGTCAAATTTTAAAAAATTTTGTTTAAACCTACTCCGATTTTACTGGATTATGTTAGGTTTTTTTGATAGAGGAGCTGCATTTGAGTAATTTTAGTTGAAATTAACTTCGAATTTTTGGATTTTTGTACAGATTTTTGTAAAATTTTAAAAAATTTTGTTGAAACCAACATCGATTTCTCTGGATTATGTAAAGTTTTTTTGATAGAGGAGCTGCATTTGAGTAATTTAAGTTGAAATTAACTTCGAATTTTTGGATTTTTGTACAGATTTTTGTCAAATTTTAAAAAATTTTGTTTAAACCTACTTCGATTTTTCTGGAATATGTTAGGTCTTTTTGATAAAAGAGCTGCATTTGAGTAATTTTAGTTGAAATTAACTTCGAATTTTGGGATTTTTGTACAGATGTTTGTCAAATTTTAAAAAATTTTTGTTGAAACCAACTTCGATTTTTCTGGATTATGTTTGGTTTTTTTGATAGAGGAGCTGCATTTGAGTAATTTTAGTTGAAAATAACTTCGAATTTTTGGATTTTTGTACAGATTTTTGTCAAATTTTAAAAAATTTTGTTTAAACCTACTCCGATTTTTCTGGATTATGTTAGGTTTTTTTTGATAGAGGAGCTGCATTTGAGTAATTTTAGTTGAAATTAACTTCGAATTTTTGGATTTTTGTACAGATGTTCGTCAAATTTTAAAAAATTTTGTAGGAAACAACTTCGATTTTTCTGGATTATGTTTGGTTTTTTTGATAGAGGAGCTGCAAGTGAGTAATTTTAGTTGAAATTAACTTCGAATTTTTGGATTTTTGTACAGATTTTTGTGAAATTTTAAAAAATTTTGTTGAAACCAACTTCGATTTTTCTGGATTATGTTAGGTTTTTTGGATAGAGAAGCTGCATTTGAGTAATTTTAGTTGAAATTAACTTCGAATTTTTGGATTTTTGTACAGATTTTTGTGAAATTTTAAAAAATTTTGTTGAAACCAACTTCGATTTTTCTGGATTATGTTAGGTTTTTTGGATAGAGAAGCTGCATTTGAGTAATTTTAGTTGAAATTAACTTCGAATTTTGGGATTTTTGTACAGATTTTTGTCAAATAGTAAAAAATTTTGTTTAAACCTACTTCGATTTTTCTGGATTATGTTAGGTTTTTTTGATAGAGGAGCTGCATTTGAGTAATTTTAGTTGAAAATAACTTCGAATTTTTGGATTTTTGTACAGATTTTTGTCAAATTTTAAAAAATTTTGTTTAAACCTACTTCGATTTTACTGGATTATGTTAGGTTTTTTTTGATAGAGGAGCTACATTTGAGTAATTTTAGTTGAAATTAACTTCGAATTTTTGGATTTTTGTATAGATTTTTGTAAAATTTTAAAAAATTTTGTTGAAACAAACATCGATTTCTCTGGATTATGTAAAGTTTTTTTGATACAGGAGCTGCATTTGAGTAATTTAAGTTGAAATTAACTTCGAATTTTTGGATTTTTGTACAGATTTTTGTCAAATTTTAAAAAATTTTGTTTAAACCTACTTCGATTTTTCTGGAATATGTTAGGTTTTTTTGATAAAAGAGCTGCATTTGAGTAATTTTAGTTGAAATTAACTTCGAATTTTGGGATTTTTGTACAGATGTTTGTGAAATTTTAAAAAATTTTGTTGAAACCAACTTCTATTTTTCTGGATTATGTTAGGTTTTTTGGATAGAGAAGCTGCATTTGAGTAATTTTAGTTGAAATTAACTTCGAATTTTGGGATTTTTGTACAGATTTTTGTCAAATTTTAAAAAATTTTGTTGAAACCAACTTCGATTTTTCTGGATTATGTTATGTTTTTTAGATAGAGGATCTGCATTTGAGTAATTTTAGTTGAAAATAACTTCGAATTTTTGGATTTTTGTACAGATTTTTGTCTAATTTTAAAAAATTTTGTTTAAACCTACTTCGATTTTTCTGGATTATGTTAGGTTTTTTTGATAGAGGAGCTGCATTTGAGTAATTTTAGTTGAAATCAACTTCGAATTTTTGGATTTTTGTACAGATTTTTGACAAGTTTTAAAAAATTTTGTTGAAACCAACTTCGATTTTTCTGGATTATGTAAAGTTTTTTTGTTAGAGGAGCTGCATTTGAGTAATTTTAGTTGAAAATAACTTCGAATTTTTGGATTTTTGTACAGATTTTTGTCAAATTTTAAAAAATTTTGTTGAAACCAACTTCGATTTTTCTGGATTATGTTAGGTTTTTTTGATAGAGGAGCTGCATTTGAGTAATTTTAGATGAAAATAACTTCGAATTTTTGGATTTTTGTACAGATTTTTGTCAAATTTTAAAAAATTTTGTTTAAACCTACTTCGATTTTTCTGGATTATGTTAGGTTTTTTTGATAGAGGAGCTGCATTTGAGTAATTCTAGTTGAAATTAACTTCGAATTTTGGGATTTTTGTACAGATGTTTGTAAAATTTTAAATAATTTTGTTGGAACCAACTTCGATTTTTCTGGATTATGTTAGGTTTTTTTGATAAAGGAGCTGCATCTGAGTAATTTTAGTTGAAATTAACTTCGAATTTTGGGATTTTTGTACAGATGATTGTCAAATTTTAAAAAATTTTGTTGGAACCCACTTCGATTTTTCTGGATTATGTTAGGTTTTTTTGATAGAGGAGCTGCATTTGAGTAATTTTAGTTGAAATTAACTTCGAATCTTTGGATTCTTGTACAGATTTTTGTCAAATTTTAAAAAATTTTGTTTAAACCTACTTCGATTTTTCTGGATTATGTTAGGTTTTTTGGATAGAGGAGCTGCATTTGAGTAATTTTAGTTGAAAATAACTTCGAATTTTTGGATTTTTGTACAGATTTCTGTCAAATTTTAAAAAATTTTGTTTAAACCTACTTCGATTTTTCTGGATTATGTTAGTTTTTTTTTTATAGAGGAGCTGCATTTGAGTAATTTTAGTTGAAATTAACTTCGAATTTTGGGATTTTTGTACAGATTTTTGACAAATTTTAAAAAATTTTGTTGAAACCAACTTCGATTTTTCTGGAATATGTTAGGTTTTTTTGATAAAAGAGCTGCATTTGAGTAATTTTAGTTGAAATTAACTTCGAATTTTTGGATTTTTGTACAGATTTTTGTGAAATTTTAAAAAATTTTGTTGAAACCAACTTCTATTTTTCTGGATTATGTTAGGTTTTTTGGATAGAGAAGCTGCATTTGAGTAATTTTAGTTGAAATTAACTTCGAATTTTGGGATTTTTGTACAGATGTTTGTCAAATTTTAAATAATTTTGTTGGAACCAACTTCGATTTTTCTGGATTATGTTAGGTTTTTTTGATAAAGGAGCTGCATTTGAGTAATTTTAGTTGAAATTAACTTCGAATTTTGGGATTTTTGTACAGATGTTTGTCAAATTTTAAAAAATTTTGTTGGAACCCACTTCGATTTTTCTGGATTATGTTAGGTTTTTTTGATAGAGGAGCTGCATTTGAGTAATTTTAGTTGAAATTAACTTCGAATTTTGGGATTTTTGTACAGATGTTTGTCAAATTTTAAATAATTTTGTTGGAACCAACTTCGATTTTTCTGGATTATGTTAGGTTTTTCTGATAGAGGAGCTGCATTTGAGTAATTTTAGTTGAAATTAACTTCGAATTTTGGGATTTTTGTACAGATTTTTGACAAATTTTAAAAAATTTTGTTGAAACCAACTTCGATTTTTCTAGATTATGTAAAGTTTTTTTAATAGAGGAGCTGCATTTGAGTAATTTTAGTTGAAATTAACTTCGAATTTTTGGATTCTCGTACAGATTTTTGTCAAATTTTAAAAAATTTTGTTGAAACCAACTTCGATTTTTCTGGAATATGTTAGGTTTTTTTGATAAAAGAGCTGCATTTGAGTAATTTTAGTTGAAATTAACTTCGAATTTTTGGATTTTTGTACATATTTTTGTGAAATTTTAAAAAATTTTGTTGAAACCAACTTCGATTTTTCTGGATTATGTTAGGTTTTTTGGATGGAGAAGCTGCATTTGAGTAATTTTAGTTGAAATTAACTTCGAATTTTGGGATTTTTGTACAGATGTTTGTCAAATTTTAAAAAATTTTGTTTAAACCTACTTCGATTTTTCTGGATTATGTTAGGTTTTTTGGATAGAGGAGCTGCATTTGAGTAATTTTAGTTGAAAATAACTTCGAATTTTTGGATTTTTGTACAGATTTCTGTCAAATTTTAAAAAATTTTGTTTAAACCTACTTCGATTTTTCTGGATTATGTTAGTTTTTTTTTTATAGAGGAGCTGCATTTGAGTAATTTTAGTTGAAATTAACTTCGAATTTTTGGATTTTTGAACAGATTTTTGTGAAATTTTAAAAAATTTTGTTGAAACCAACTTCTATTTTTCTGGATTATGTTAGGCTTTTTGGATAGAGAAGCTGCATTTGAGTAATTTTAGTTGAAATTAACTTCGAATTTTGGGATTTTTGTACAGATGTTTGTCAAATTTTAAATAATTTTGTTGGAACCAACTTCGATTTTTCTGGATTATGTTAGGTTTTTTTGATAAAGGAGCTGCATTTGAGTAATTTTAGTTGAAATTAACTTCGAATTTTGGGATTTTTGTACAGATGTTTGTCAAATTTTAAAAAATTTTGTTGGAACCCACTTCGATTTTTCTGGATTATGTTAGGTTTTTTTGATAGAGGAGCTGCATTTGAGTAATTTTAGTTGAAATTAACTTCGAATTTTGGGATTTTTGTACAGATGTTTGTCAAATTTTAAATAATTTTGTTGGAACCAACTTCGATTTTTCTGGATTATGTTAGGTTTTTCTGATAGAGGAGCTGCATTTGAGTAATTTTAGTTGAAATTAACTTCGAATTTTGGGATTTTTGTACAGATTTTTGACAAATTTTAAAAAATTTTGTTGAAACCAACTTCGATTTTTCTAGATTATGTAAAGTTTTTTTAATAGAGGAGCTGCATTTGAGTAATTTTAGTTGAAATTAACTTCGAATTTTTGGATTCTCGTACAGATTTTTGTCAAATTTTAAAAAATTTTGTTGAAACCAACTTCGATTTTTCTGGAATATGTTAGGTTTTTTTGATAAAAGAGCTGCATTTGAGTAATTTTAGTTGAAATTAACTTCGAATTTTTGGATTTTTGTACATATTTTTGTGAAATTTTAAAAAATTTTGTTGAAACCAACTTCGATTTTTCTGGATTATGTTAGGTTTTTTGGATGGAGAAGCTGCATTTGAGTAATTTTAGTTGAAATTAACTTCGAATTTTGGGATTTTTGTACAGATGTTTGTCAAATTTTAAAAAATTTTGTTTAAACCTACTTCGATTTTTCTGGATTATGTTAGGTTTTTTGGATAGAGGAGCTGCATTTGAGTAATTTTAGTTGAAAATAACTTCGAATTTTTGGATTTTTGTACAGATTTCTGTCAAATTTTAAAAAATTTTGTTTAAACCTACTTCGATTTTTCTGGATTATGTTTGTTTTTTTTTTATAGAGGAGCTGCATTTGAGTAATTTTAGTTGAAATTAACTTCGAATTTTTGGATTTTTGTACAGATTTTTGTCAAATTTTAAAAAATTTTGTTTAAACCTACTTCGATTTTTCTGGATTATGTTAGGTTTTTTTGATAGAGGAGCTGCATTTGAGTAATTTTAGTTGAAATTAACTTCGAATTTTTGGATTTTTGTACAGATTTTTGTGAAATTTTAAAAAATTTTGTTGAAACCAACTTCGATGTTTCTGGATTATGTTTGGTTTTTTTGATAGAGGAGCTGCTGTCACGTCCCGGGTGAGGTCTTTTGGGGACAATGACATGCGGGGTAGAATGGACTCAGGCGCGAATCTAAAATCCAGCACTCTGAGATTTTGTGGGAACTTAGGCGCGAATATTAAATCCGTCACTCTGAGGGTTTTTGAGGGAGTCAGGCGCGAATCTGTAATCCAGCACACTGAGGGTTTTTGAGGGAAGCCAGGCGCGAATATTAAATCCGTCACGCTGAGGGTTTTTGAGGGATCAGGCGCGAATCTGTAATCCAGCACACTGAGGGTTTTAGAGGAAGCCAGGCGCGAATATTAAATCCGTCACGCTGAGGGTTTTAGAGGAATCAGGCGCGAATCTGTAATCCAGCACACTGAGGGTTTTAGAGGAAGCCAGGCGCGAATATTAAATCCGTCACTCTGAGGGTTTTTGAGGGAGTCAGGCGCGAATCTGTGATCCAGCACGCTGAGGGTTTTAGAGGAATCAGGCGCGAATCTGTAATCCAGCACACTGAGGGTTTTTGAGGGAAGCCAGGCGCGAATCTTACATCCTGCACTCTAAAGCTAAAGGATAGATCAGGCGCGAATCTGACATCCAGCACACTAATCGACCAGGGAAGGTTTAAAGGCGAATGGTATCCGGGGACACCCGTTAGCACTCTTGTTTTGATTTTAACGTTGCATTTATGTAGAGAAAATCACTTATAATATTTCCGTGAATAGCACGGCTCGTGCAATAGTATGTTTGTAAACACAACTGGGGCTTTAGCGTTCACTGATCGAGATCAGCTGTTGCTGCAGTTTGTTTTGGTTTGAGGATATTCGCAACCGGAGATTAGACACAATAATTCAAAGCGTGATTTAAACAAGAACGTTTGTTTATTCAAGGTACGATAATATGCCATGCATCGTTAATGCAAAAGCAGTTAATTGTTATAGAAATGCGTTTGACAGCGAGCATTAGCACATGACATTTATATAAATTGTGATTAGTACAATATAAAAGTATGAATATGAAATACAATATGCGATAATTAAAGGAAATGATTACAATAAGCACATATATAGAAAGTAGTAATAGTAATAATACAAAATATAAATGATCGCAATAAGCGTATAGAAAAGTAGTAGTAATTCAATTATATATATATATGATAAGCTTTAAGTAAATAGAATAATATGAAAATAATAAGCGTTAATACGCGAAAGCAATAGACGAAATGAAAGTTATAAATACAAGATAATAAGTGAACGCAATAAGCAATAATAATACGAAATTATAAATGGGAATGATATAAATAATAATAATAATAATAATTGATTGCTTACGGTAGAAGCCGTAGGTAACTGATTTTAATGGTTTCACTATATAATTTTCACTAAATGAATACTTTTAGTACTATTGAAAATACTGGTGATAATAATGATCTCCGGCCTCTCAGGACCTCGTATTTATATGTTTGTTGCGGGGTACGCGCGGTATCGGCCTTGACACATTTAAGAATTTAGTCGCAGTAGGACTTCCGGGGTTTTTATAAACTGAGTGTCTATTAATAGACATTCTTCTGTCACGTACGCCGAATATGCGTCGCAATTAGATTTCTTGGGTTTTTATGAACGGTATTTGGAGATATTCAACCCATCGCATGGATTTTGGGTTTAACGGGAAAGGGGTTTGAATGGCTTGGATTTGGAGGGTCGTAGAGTAGGAGTGAGACGTGGTCTCGGTTTAAGAAGATTCTGGGGCGAGGGACTTGTTTAGATTTACTTTTGAGGAGGGAATTCGTGCCTCGTTGGGCGAATAAGTGAAGGAGGTTTCGTACTGACCATCTCGAGATGGGGACCGCTAAGGTACATCATCGAGGTGATCAGCGATTGGGGAAAAGGGGTAATAATTGAATTTGAGGGACTTTGGTGGAGTGATTCTGAGATTTTTAATAGATTTTCTGAATAGTACCGCGCGAAAAATGTTGGGACGTTACACCTTCCCCCTTATATGAAGAAATGGGTACATTTCTTAACACAGGGTACGGGTGTATTGAAATGAGAAAACGAAAATAAAAGATATAGCCTATTTGGCAAAAAAGAAAAAGAAAATAAATTGTGTCGCCTACTTGGCGAAAGAGAAAAAAAAATAAAGCTAATTTTATAATTAAAATATAAAAATAAAAAAAAAGGGACTATTTATAAGGAGAGGACTAACAGAAGGAGCTATGTACAAGGAAATGGGAATTAGTATGGGGGATAGGAATATTCAAGGGTTTGGAAAATAGGATCGTCCAGGATGAACGTGAGGTCCTGACCGTTTTGGTACTGGTCATCGAACCATCTCAGGAACTCGGGCGTCAGCTCACTGTGGTCCGGGACTCTAGTTGCTAACCCCGTGTCCAGGATTTCCACGACACCTGGACAAGGAGGGATTGAGGAGGGAATTTGGGATGTGGGAATATGGGATGGAGAACGGTAAGGAGAGGGTGGTGGACGGGAGAGTACCTCTCTGCCTTTTGCGGGAGGGCAGCAAGGGGGCGGTGGAGTAACGATCTCCTGCATTGTCTCCAGGTCCATCGTTGTGGGGGAGTCTCCAATGACGATAATCTCTGGTGAGGGCTCAGCCTCCCTGATGGTTTTTGTGGAGGTCACCCTGGGAAGGAAGGGCGATAGGCTCCTTCCCTCTTTTATAGCCTCCTTCCGCATCCATCTGATGTGGGCGAGCCTTCGTTTGAGGCCACCCCCACCTCTCTTAGCCCCATTAGGGTTGTGGGCCCTTTTATGTGGCATCCTGGCAATACTATAGTTTTGGTAGAAATGAAATAATTAATATTTGTTTTAAGATTAGGGTCAACCGGGATTCTCGCGTAAACGACCAAGACGCGCTTTGTTAGCGTGTATGATTTTAGTTTTTCCTTTCCAGGAAATTTTCAAATTTTGCGAAGGGATAACCTCTAGTATTGTGTGCGGACCGGAGTACTGGTCCCCGAATTTCCCTTTTCTCGGTTCTATTAACACGAATATTGGGTCACCCGGTTTGAAGGTCTCTTCATTTATGTGACGATCATAATATTTTTTATAGCGAAGTTTAGACTGATTTAACTTTTCCGCAGCAGCGGTTTGTATTTCTTGCATTCTTATACTTAATTTCGAGAGGTATTGATTATAAGTTTCGTTTTCAAAATCTTCGGGCACCCTTTTTCGACTGGGTACCCGGGCTATTTTCCCGAATACTAACTCGTGTGGAGTGTAACCAGTGCCCTCGTGGACGCTGGTATTATAAGAGAACGCGGCCATGTCGGTCCATTCGTCCCAGTCGCTGTATTTACTGATAAACATTTTCAAATATTCCGTTAGGACAAGGTGCGATCGCTCTAAAGAACCGTTAGTCTGTGGGTGAAAAGCTGTGGTTCGAAATTGTTCAATTCTAAATTTTTGCGCGATAACTTTCATGAATTTACCAGTGAAATTAGCTCCCTGGTCAGTGAGGATGGCTCTGGGAGCTCCGAATTGACAGATAAATTTTTTTATAAATGCGTCCGCGATTTTTATCGATGTGGACTGTTTGAGGGGTTCGCACACGAAGTATTTCGTCAATAAATCTTGCATAGTTAGTATATAAGTATGTCCTTCTCTAGTAGTGGGTAACGGTCCCACTATATCCAGGGCGATTTTGTCAAAGGCTCTTCCAGGTGTGTCGGTGAGAATCATTGGTTGTTTGATTTTAACACGGACGAGTTTCTTCCGCTGACAATCCTCGCATTTTCGAATATAATCTTCCACGGCTTTCTTCATTCCTTTCCAAAAATAGTAATGACGAATTCGATTATATGTTTTAGTTACTCCTTTGTGTCCAGCTAATGCAGACGCGTGATTTTCCATAATAATATTTTGTCTTTCCGATTCTTCGGGAATTCGAACTAGCTGTAAACATATTGTGACACTGATGTCTTCTTCATTAACGGCTTCAAGGATGTCCGTAATGATATTTTGCCAGCTCAAATGATCAATATTTGTAGTCTTAGCTATACTGAATGAAAATATGATCAATTCGCGTATTACCTCTTTAAGGGAGGAAAGAACTTTGCTCCAATTTGTCGTGGTTAGGGGAGTATTTTGCGTTTCTTTAATTACTAACCCTACAAGAATTTGTCCTTTATTATACGATACATTAGCTCTGCCCAAAGTGAGTTCGCTTGTTACTATTAATTCTCCTGCTTCTTGTAATTGTTTAGCTCCATCGTCGCAAGGTTTTCCGTCGGTGCTTAAAAAGAAAACGAGCGTTTCCTTACGTAAGGACAATGGGTCGCGACTGATTGACGGTGTTATTATGATATCTCGATTCGGATCTGCTTCGTATGCTGCATCACGGGAATCGTCAGGCTCAATTATTGATAAATCTGAGTCAGTTGTTGATTCGACCGACGCGTTGGATTCCACCTCGGAATCGGGGTCTTCCTGTTCCTGTGGTACTGGAGATTGCGGAGGCGAAATAATTTGATAAGGGGTGTCCGCTAATTCTATTTCTTCATCCTGGTCAATTTCTTCTTCGCTACTCATTGGTTCCGACGGCACTGTTATAGGTGTCGGAGTTTTGCGTACCTTTCGGCTCGGCTGAATCCTCGTAGGCGCCGTCCTTAGGCGGTTTTTACGTGTAGGTTTTGTCGCAGCGATGGGTACTTTGGAGCCCCGCGGCCTTCCTCGACCTCGTTTAGGCGGGGGTTGGTCTTCCCAGTCATCGTCGGCTTCTTCTCGTGGCCGTATTGGGCATGCCTCTACTGTAGGGGGATTTCGGGATAAAGCATCGGCAAGTTTGTTACTTTTTCCCGGTTGGTATCGAATTTCGTATTCATACTCAGCTAATTTCAATCGCCACCTGACAAGGCGCGAGGTTGGGTCCTTTACTTTATGTAACCAAATCAAGGGTTGGTGGTCAGTAAATAAAATAAACTTCCTTCCATATAAGTAAGGTCGGAAATGTCTAACACAATATACAATAGCTAAAAGTTCTTTCTCTATGGTTGCATAATTTATTTCTGCTTTATTTAGGAGGCGAGAAGCGTAAGCGATCGGTAATTCCTTTCCGTCGATAGCCTGACTTAATATTCCTCCTATAGCGTATTCGGAAGCATCAGTAGTGATATGAAATTGCATTTCAAAATTTGGATATTGCAGGATAGGTTCCTTCTGCAACGCTGACCTTAAGTGGTCAAAAGCCGTTTTCTGGGACGGTCCCCAGTCAAATTTTATGTCTTTCTTTAGTAGTTGGGTTAACGGCCGAGCTATTTTGGAAAATTCTGGGATAAACCTTCTATAATATCCGGTTAATCCAAGGAATTGTTTGATTCCTTTTGGTGTACTTGGTGCCGGGTAGTTTCGGACGGCTTGAATTTTTCCTAAATCTGGTTTTACCCCTTCCTCGGTAATTATATGTCCCAGGTAAGCGACTTCCTTATGTAGGAATTTACATTTTGTAGGTTGTAACTTTAAGTTTGCTTCTCGTAAACGGTGAGCGAGTTTTTTAAATTTGATTAAATGCTCTGTTAGGGAACTTGCGTAAAGGACGATATCGTCCAAATATACGAACATTTCCGTGCCTTGGAGTCCCGTAAGGGTATGGTCCATTAGACGCTGGAAAGTAGCTGGTGCATTACAAAGTCCAAATGGCATCCTGACAAACTCATAATGTCCATGAGGTGTAGAAAATGCGGTTTTTGGTGCGTCTTCCGGTTTCATAGGGATTTGGTGGAATCCTGACGCGAGGTCAAATACGGAGAAGTACTTTGCTCCTCCTAATTGATCTAATATTTCATTGATATTTGGAAGTGGGTATGCGTCGGGAACTGTAATTTTGTTTAAATCCCTGAAGTCAATTACCATTCGCCACAAGAGTTCCCCATCGGGTCCCGGTTTCTTAGAGACGATCCAAATAGGTGAATTGTAAGGTGACAATGATGGTTTTATTATTTCCTGATCTAGTAATTTGCCTACTTGTTTATCTATTTCCTTTTTGTGTACTGGAGGAAATCGATATTGTTTAGTATTGACAGGCACTGGGTCCGTTGTCTGGATCCCATGCTGGATAGCGTTCGTATGACCCAACTTCTCATCTGGTAGATGAAAAAGGTCATGGTACTTACTTAAAATTCCTTGGACATGTAGTTTTTCTTCCGGATTCATATGATCCATTGAAATTAATCCGAGCACTTGTTCCATCCTTGTTGTGGGTTTTTCAGAAATTATTGATACTTCCTCACCCGACGCAATACTAAGAGACTCAAGGAAATTTGGGTGGAGGGTTGATCTGGCATAATGCTCAGAGAGTGAGTGCACTTTCACGGGTGCCTCGGTTTGGTGGATCAACGGATCCTGGGGTATAAGGGACTTGTTTAAATTTAGGGCGGGGATAGGAGTGACGCGCTTTGACGTCATAGTCTCTTTTGTTCGTCTTTGTTTGGGTTCTGGAATCACAATTTCGAATTCATCCAATTCAACAGTAGGTCTTGTGATCGTTATGTCCGTTTCATTAGAATTTATTATTTGTAAGTACGCTTTGCCGTCTTGATTACGGACAAGAGCGTTACCAGCATGAATCCCAGTGCCTAAGTCTAACCGGGGTAAATACCCTTCCTTTATATTTGAATTTAATATATTAATAAAGGAAACGGTTTTTGATCTAGCAGGTAGTACGATTTGAGTTCTGTTTACAAATGGAATAGAGTTTCCGTTGAACTCTAACTGCTTTTTGGAATAATGTATCGAGGCATTTTGTTTCATAAAAAATTCTGTACCTAGTATTCCTTGTGGTTTAATTGGGAAATCATTTTCGACTACGTTAAACGTGACGTTGTCGCCAAAAAGGGTTATCTTCACTGTACCAAGCGTGGTGACGGGGACCGGAGAGATGCCCTTGAGTATTAGTCGATCTTTCTTGTCTATCTCTTGTGGTAGCTTTACGATTTGAATTTTTAATAAGTTCACCTGTGACCCAGTATCAATCATTAATTCAGGTGTAGTTTCGAAGTCGGGGGAGGGAATTCTTACAGATGGAGCTTCATCGGCAGTATTTAACCATGCTGTTGCGATTCTAGTTTCGATATTCCCGGTTCCGTTTGTATTATTATTGGATGCGCTCTCGTTTGGCCCGTTCCACGGTACGCATCCATGGTTGACCGTAGGGGCGGAGCGTTTCCCGAATCTCGTTCCTGGAAGGTTCCTGGGTTTCTTTCATTCCGATTAAATATGCGTTTCCTGCATTCTGAGATTAAGTGTCCGGGCTTTTTGCAATAAGCGCAGATGCGCAATTCCGTAGGTCTTGAGGGAGGTGGTCGAGTTTTGTCCCAGTAAGGGAGCAAAGGGTTAAGGGCCTGATTACCATATCCCACAACTCGGTTTTGGGGATATCGTTCGGACGGTTGGGAGGCAATTTTTTGGTTGCTTCTGCAGGATAACGCGTCGTGTCCTGTCTTATTACAAAGTTGGCATACTAATTTAGGAGCTTTTTGTTCTGTAAACCTTTGACGGTCCCTTTCTATTTTTTTGTCTACGAGTACAGCCAGTTCAAAAGCTTCATCGAGTGTTTCGAAATTATGTTGGAAGAGTCTTGTTCGTATATGGGGAGGAAGGCCATCCACAAAAGAATCCAACGTCAAACGATCTAAGTCCTCGGGGTGGTTCCGTGCGAAGTCGCGATAGTATTCTCTGTCCTCTTCCAAAATAGCGAATCGGAGATCCTTAACGCGCGAAATATATTCCAATATGTGTTCGTTATTTCCTTTGATAATGTTTGCAAGTTCTCCTCGATAATGATCTGATGTTTTCGCGGGTGAGAATGTACGTTTCAGTTGCTTTATTAAGTCATTTACGGAGTCAAAGACCCTATCCTCAACGGCCAAGCAGGCGTGGTCTTGCAGTTTATTGCGCAACAACCTCGCCAGCTGGGGTTCAGCCTGCGGGGGAACCAGTGCTTTAGCCCTATTGCAAGCTCTCGCGAATTGCTCCACTGGTATATTATGTCCATTAAAACTAGGGACGGTTTCTATAGCGTCCTTTAACGTGATCTGGGGTATTGGATCCTGGTCTGGAATATAGCTACGATTCAATGCCTCTGGAACTTTATTATAATTTAGCACCGGTTTTCTATCAAAACGAGAGGAACCCGGTGTGGCGAAATTATTCACAACTGGCGGGGGTGCAAGAAGTTTTTCCATCATCCTTTCGATATTTTGTATTTTATTAGAAAGACCTTCAAACGTGGGGTCTGCCGATCCCGTGCCTACGCCCGAATGCGTTTTAGTTTCTGGGTTTTTCGCAAATCTCGCGTGCAAATTGTCAATCTCGGCTCGTTTCTCACGCAATAATTGCAACCGTTCCTTTATTTCGGCGGTCTCGATTTCTATAGCGCTATTGAAAGGCCCCGCGTCTTGGTCGATTATGAGGGGGTCTTCAATATCGTTGTATTCAGACATGTTTAACTCAGTAAATTTTATTATTTTAGGGTGACTTAGAAGTTTCCCTATATTAGGCGTGCGGTAGCAGCTATTCAAAATCTATGGTATTCTCTACCCGGGTAGTTATTATCGAATCTAGTTTGATTTTTCTTTATTCGACTGTAGTGCTCTGTGCATACGGCACTTAATTTGAACAAGAGGTTCTTGCAACGAGGGCATTCAGGGAATATATCGTTAGGTTGGTGGTAGTGTACTTGATTTATTTCGTCTACTTCCACCGGGTTTGAATTAAAACAATTTAGGCAAATTTTTCCGCCTTCCGTGGTCGTAGCTGCTCCTCCCGAAACACAAATCAACGCGTTTGAATCTGACAAAACGCCTCGCAGCCTGCGGCTTGGGTAATATAACGTATTTTGACTTTGACGCGAATCGCGCATGTTGGGTATCAATATATATATATGTCGCGTCAGGCAGTCTGTTTAGATTTCATAAGTTTTTTTTTTCTAAATGATTCATAGTCTGTTTGAAAGAAAGTGCCACTGTGTGCACGCGGCACAATTGGTTGCGGGACGCGTTTGTAATAAAATTGTATTGCACCGAGGGCAATTAGGGAATGTATAAGGCGTATGTAAGAAATGAATTTGATACGTTTTCACCGTATTTGTTGGATCAAGTTTGGAGCAATTTAAGCAAATTTCTTCGTCTTCGTTATTTGCCACTATGGTCCCGGAAACACAGACCATCCACTGTATTGATTCCGTCAACTTTTGTAATTGGCGGCTCTGGTAGGCTGGTTTCCACGGGTTTACGTGTTCTAAGTACATACTAAGTAGCGGGACTTTGTGGGTGCCGCGTCGGAGAATCTAATTCTTATCAACGGCAAACGAAAATCCCACCGCTGTCACCAAAAATATGTCACGTCCCGGGTGAGGTCTTTTGGGGACAATGACATGCGGGGTAGAATGGACTCAGGCGCGAATCTAAAATCCAGCACTCTGAGATTTTGTGGGAACTTAGGCGCGAATATTAAATCCGTCACTCTGAGGGTTTTTGAGGGAGTCAGGCGCGAATCTGTAATCCAGCACACTGAGGGTTTTTGAGGGAAGCCAGGCGCGAATATTAAATCCGTCACGCTGAGGGTTTTTGAGGGATCAGGCGCGAATCTGTAATCCAGCACACTGAGGGTTTTAGAGGAAGCCAGGCGCGAATATTAAATCCGTCACGCTGAGGGTTTTAGAGGAATCAGGCGCGAATCTGTAATCCAGCACACTGAGGGTTTTAGAGGAAGCCAGGCGCGAATATTAAATCCGTCACTCTGAGGGTTTTTGAGGGAGTCAGGCGCGAATCTGTGATCCAGCACGCTGAGGGTTTTAGAGGAATCAGGCGCGAATCTGTAATCCAGCACACTGAGGGTTTTTGAGGGAAGCCAGGCGCGAATCTTACATCCTGCACTCTAAAGCTAAAGGATAGATCAGGCGCGAATCTGACATCCAGCACACTAATCGACCAGGGAAGGTTTAAAGGCGAATGGTATCCGGGGACACCCGTTAGCACTCTTGTTTTGATTTTAACGTTGCATTTATGTAGAGAAAATCACTTATAATATTTCCGTGAATAGCACGGCTCGTGCAATAGTATGTTTGTAAACACAACTGGGGCTTTAGCGTTCACTGATCGAGATCAGCTGTTGCTGCAGTTTGTTTTGGTTTGAGGATATTCGCAACCGGAGATTAGACACAATAATTCAAAGCGTGATTTAAACAAGAACGTTTGTTTATTCAAGGTACGATAATATGCCATGCATCGTTAATGCAAAAGCAGTTAATTGTTATAGAAATGCGTTTGACAGCGAGCATTAGCACATGACATTTATATAAATTGTGATTAGTACAATATAAAAGTATGAATATGAAGTACAATATGCGATAATTAAAGGAAATGATTACAATAAGCACATATATAGAAAGTAGTAATAGTAATAATACAAAATATAAATGATCGCAATAAGCGTATAGAAAAGTAGTAGTAATTCAATTATATATATATATGATAAGCTTTAAGTAAATAGAATAATATGAAAATAATAAGCGTTAATACGCGAAAGCAATAGACGAAATGAAAGTTATAAATACAAGATAATAAGTGAACGCAATAAGCAATAATAATACGAAATTATAAATGGGAATGATATAAATAATAATAATAATAATAATTGATTGCTTACGGTAGAAGCCGTAGGTAACTGATTTTAATGGTTTCACTATATAATTTTCACTAAATGAATACTTTTAGTACTATTGAAAATACTGGTGATAATGATCTCCGGCCTCTCAGGACCTCGTATTTATATGTTTGTTGCGGGGTACGCGCGGTATCGGCCTTGACACATTTAAGAATTTAGTCGCAGTAGGACTTCCGGGGTTTTTATAAACTGAGTGTCTATTAATAGACATTCTTCTGTCACGTACGCCGAATATGCGTCGCAATTAGATTTCTTGGGTTTTTATGAACGGTATTTGGAGATATTCAACCCATCGCATGGATTTTGGGTATTTTAACGGGAAAGGGGTTTGAATGGCTTGGATTTGGAGGGTCGTAGAGTAGGAGTGAGACGTGGTCTCGGTTTAAGAAGATTCTGGGGCGAGGGACTTGTTTAGATTTACTTTTGAGGAGGGAATTCGTGCCTCGTTGGGCGAATAAGTGAAGGAGGTTTCGTACTGACCATCTCGAGATGGGGACCGCTAAGGTACATCATCGAGGTGATCAGCGATTGGGGAAAAGGGGTAATAATTGAATTTGAGGGACTTTGGTGGAGTGATTCTGAGATTTTTAATAGATTTTCTGAATAGTACCGCGCGAAAAATGTTGGGACGTTACAGAAAAGTAATTGAAAAATAATTGAAAAATAATTGAAAAATAATTGAAAAATAATTGAAAAATAATTGAAAAATAATTGAAAAGTAATATGAAAAATAATTGAAAAATAATTGAAAAATAATTGAAAAATAATTGAGAAATAATTCAAAAATAATTGAAAAATAATTGAAAAATAATTGAGAAATAATTGAAAAATAATTGAAAAATAATTGAAAAATAATTGTAAAATTATTGAAATATAATTGAAAAATAATTGGAAAATAATTGAAAAATAATTGAAAAATAATTGAAAAATAATTGAAAAGTAATTGAAAAATAATTGAAAAATAATTGAAAAATAATTGAAAAATAATTGAAAAATAATTGAAAAATAATTGTAAAATTATTTAAATATAATTGAAAAATAATTGAAAAATAGTTGAAAAATAATTGAAAACTAATTTAAAAATAATTGAAAAATAATGGAAAAATAATTGAAAAATAATTGAAAAATAATTGAAAAATAATTGAAAAATAATTGAAAAATAATTGAAGAATAGTTGAAAAGTAATTGAAAAATAATAGAAAAATAATTGAAAAATAATTGAAAAATAATTGACAAATTATTGAAAAATAATTGAAAAGTAATTGAAAAATAATTGAAGAATAGTTGAAAAATAATTGAAAAATAATTGAAAAATAATTGAAAAATAAATGAAAAATAATTGATTAATAATTGAAAAATAATTGAAAAATAATTGAAAAATAATTGAAAAATAATTGAAAAATAACTGAATAATAATTGAAAAATAATTGAAAAATAATAGAAAAATAATTGAAAAATAATTGAAAAATAATTGAAAAGTAATTGGAAAATAATTGAAAAATAATTGAAAAATAACTGAAAAATAATTGAAAAATAATTGAAAAATAATAGAAAAATAATTGAAAAATAATTGAAAAATAATTGAAAAATAATTGAAAAATAATTGAAAAATAATTGAAAAATAATTGAAAAATAATTGAAGAATAGTTGAAAAGTAATTGAAAAATAATAGAAAAATAATTGAAAAATAATTGAAAAATAATTGAAAAATTATTGAAAAATAATTGAAAAGTAATTGAAAAATAATTGAAGAATAGTTGAAAAATAATTGAAAAATAATTGAAAAATAATTGAAAAATAAATGAAAAATAATTGATTAATAATTGAAAAATAATTGAAAAATAATTGAAAAATAATTGAAAAATAATTGAAAAATAACTGAATAATAATTGAAAAATAATTGAAAAATAATAGAAAAATAATTGAAAAATAATTGAAAAATAATTGAAAAGTAATTGGAAAATAATTGAAAAATAATTGAAAAATAACTGAAAAATAATTGAAAAATAATTGAAAAATAATAGAAAAATAATTGAAAAATAATTGAAAAATAATTGAAAAATAATTGAAAAATAATTGAAAAATAATTGAAAAATAATTGAAAAATAATTGAAAAAGAATTGAAAAATAATAGAAAAATAATTGAAAAATAATGGAAAAATAATTGAAAAATAATTGAAAAATAATTGGAAAATAATAATTGAAAAATAATTGAAAAATAATTGAAAAAGTATTGAAAAATAACTGAAATATAATTGAAAAATAATTGAAAAATAATTGAAAAACAATTGAAAAATAATAGAAAAATAATAGAAAAATTATTGAAAAATAATGGAAAAATAATTGAAAAATAATTGAAAAAAAATTGAAAAGTAATTGGAAAATAATTGAAAAATAATTGAAAAATAATTGAAAAATAATTGAAAAATAATTGAGAAATAATTGAAAAATAATTGAAAAGTAATTGAAAAATAATTGAGAAATAATTGAAAAATAATTGAAAAATAATTGAAAAATAATTGAAAAATAATTGAAAAATAATTGAAAAATAATTGTAAAATTATTGAAATATAATTGAAAAATAATTGAAAACTAATTGAAAAATAATTGAAAAATAATTGAAAAATAATTGAAAAATAATTGAAAAATAATTGAAAAATAATTGAAAAATAATTGAAAAATAATTGAAAAATAATTGAAAAATAATTGAAAAACAATTGAAAAATAATTGAAAAATAATTGAAAAATAATTGAAAAATAATTGAAAAATAATTTAAAAATAGTTGAAAAATAATTGAAAAATAATTTAAAAATAATTGAAAAATAATAGAAAAATAATTGAAAAATAATTGAAAAATAATTGAAAAGGAGTTGAAAAATAATTGAAAAATAATTGAAAAATAATTGAAAAATAATTGAAAAATAATTGAAAAATAATTGAAAATTAATTGAAGAATAGTTGAAAAATAATTGAAAAATAATTGAAAACTAATTGAAAAATAATGGAAAAATAATTGAAAAATAATTGAAAAATAATTGAAAAATAATTGAAAAATAATTGAAGATTAGCTGAAAAATAATTGAAAAATAATTGGATAATAATAATTGAAAAATAATTGAAAAATAATTAAAAAATAATTAAAAAATAATTAAAAAATAATTAAAAAATAATTGAAAAATAATTGAAAAAAATTAAAAAATAATTGAAAAATAATTGAAAAATAATGGAAAAATAATTGAAAAATAATTGAAAAATAATTGAAAAATAATTGAAAAATAATTGAAGATTAGCTGAAAAATAATTGAAAAATAATTGAAAAATAATTGAAAACTTATTGAAAAATAATTGAAAAATAATTGAAGAATAGTTGAAAAATAATTGAAAAATAATTGAAAAATAATTGAAAAATAATTGAAAAATAATTGAAAAATAATTGAAAAATAAATGAAAAATATTTGAAAAATAATTGAAAATTAATTGAAAAATAATTGAAAAATAATTGAAAAATAATTGAAAAATAATTGAAAAATAATTGAAAAATAATTGAAAAATAATTGAAAAAAATTGAAAAGTAATTGAAAAATAATTGAAAAATAATTGAAAAATAATTAAAAAATAATTGAAAAATAATTGAAAAATAATTGAAAAATAATTGAAAAATAATTGGATAATAATAATTGAAAAATAATTGAAAAATAATTAAAAAATAATTTAAAAATAATTAAAAAATAATTAAAAAATAATTGAAAAATAATTGAAAAAAAATTAAAAAATAATTGAAAAATAATTGAAAAATAATTGAAAAATAATTGAAAAATAATTGAAAAATAATTGAAAAATAATTGAAAAATAATTGAAAAATAATTGAAAAATAATTGAAAAAGAATTGAAAAATAATAGAAAAATAATTGAAAAATAATGGAAAAATAATTGAAAAATAATTGAAAAATAATTGGAAAATAATAATTGAAAAATAATTGAAAAATAATTGAAAAAGTATTGAAAAATAACTGAAATATAATTGAAAAATAATTGAAAAATAATTGAAAAACAATTGAAAAATAATAGAAAAATAATAGAAAAATTATTGAAAAATAATTCAAAAATAATTGAAAAATAATTGAAAAATAATTGAAAAATTATTGAAAAATAATTGAAAAATAATTGAAAAATAATTGAAAAATAATTGAAAAATAATTGAGAAATAATTGAAAAATAATTGAAAAGTAATTGAAAAATAATTGAGAAATAATTGAAAAATAATTGAAAAATAATTGAAAAATAATTGAAAAATAATTGAAAAATAATTGAAAAATAATTGTAAAATTATTGAAATATAATTGAAAAATAATTGAAAACTAATTGAAAAATAATTGAAAAATAATTGAAAAATAATTGAAAAATAATTGAAAAATAATTGAAAAATAATTGAAAAATAATTGAAAAATAATTGAAAAATAATTGAAAAATAATTGAAAAACAATTGAAAAATAATTGAAAAATAATTGAAAAATAATTGAAAAATAATTGAAAAATAATTTAAAAATAGTTGAAAAATAATTGAAAAATAATTTAAAAATAATTGAAAAATAATAGAAAAATAATTGAAAAATAATTGAAAAATAATTGAAAAGGAGTTGAAAAATAATTGAAAAATAATTGAAAAATAATTGAAAAATAATTGAAAAATAATTGAAAAATAATAGAAAAATAATTGAAAAATAATTGAAAAATAATTGAAAAATAATTGAAAAATAATTGAAAAATAATTGAAAAATAATTGAAAAATAATTGAAAAATAATTGAAAAATAATTGAAAAATAATTGAAAAATAGTTGAAAAATAATTGAAAAATAATTGGAAAATAATTGTAAAATAATTGAAAAATAATTGAAAAATAATTGAAAAATAATTGAAAAATAATTGAAAATTAATTGAAGAATAGTTGAAAAATAATTGAAAAATAATTGAAAACTAATTGAAAAATAATGGAAAAATAATTGAAAAATAATTGAAAAATAATTGAAAAATAATTGAAAAATAATTGAAGATTAGCTGAAAAATAATTGAAAAATAATTGAAAAATAATTGAAAAATAAATGAAAAATAATTGAAAAATAATTGAAAACTAATTGAAAAATAATTGAAAAATAATAGAAAAATAATTGAAGAATAGTTGAAAAATAATTGAAAAATAATTGAAAAATAATTAAAAAATAATTGAAAAATAATTGAAAAATAATTGAAAAATAATTGAAAAATAATTGGATAATAATAATTGAAAAATAATTGAAAAATAATTAAAAAATAATTAAAAAATAATTAAAAAATAATTAAAAAATAATTGAAAAATAATTGAAAAAAATTAAAAAATAATTGAAAAATAATTGAAAAATAATGGAAAAATAATTGAAAAATAATTGAAAAATAATTGAAAAATAATTGAAAAATAATTGAAGATTAGCTGAAAAATAATTGAAAAATAATTGAAAAATAATTGAAAACTTATTGAAAAATAATTGAAAAATAATTGAAGAATAGTTGAAAAATAATTGAAAAATAATTGAAAAATAATTGAAAAATAATTGAAAAATAATTGAAAAATAATTGAAAAATAAATGAAAAATATTTGAAAAATAATTGAAAATTAATTGAAAAATAATTGAAAAATAATTGAAAAATAATTGAAAAATAATTGAAAAATAATTGAAAAATAATTGAAAAATAATTGAAAAAAATTGAAAAGTAATTGAAAAATAATTGAAAAATAATTGAAAAATAATTAAAAAATAATTGAAAAATAATTGAAAAATAATTGAAAAATAATTGAAAAATAATTGGATAATAATAATTGAAAAATAATTGAAAAATAATTAAAAAATAATTTAAAAATAATTAAAAAATAATTAAAAAATAATTGAAAAATAATTGAAAAAAAATTAAAAAATAATTGAAAAATAATTGAAAAATAATGGAAAAATAATTGAAAAATAATTGAAAAATAATTGAAAAATAATTGAATAATAATTGAAGATTAGCTGAAAAATAATTGAAAAAGAATTGAAAAATAATTGAAAACTTATTGAAAAATAATTGAAAAATAATTGAAAAATAATTGAAGAATAGTTGAAAAATAATTGAAAATAATTGAAAAATAATTGAAAAATAATTGAAAAATAAATGAAAAATAATTGAAAAATAATTGAAAAATAATTGAAAAATAATGGAAAAATTATTGAAAAATAATTAAAAAATAATTGAAAAATAATTGAAAAATAATTGAAAAATAATTGAAAAATTATTGAAAAATAATTGAAAAATAATTGAAGAATAGTTGAAAAATAATTGAAAAATAATTGAAAACTAATTGAAAAATAATTGAGAAATAATTGAAGAATAGTTGAAAAATAATTGAAAAATAATTGAAAAATAATTGAAAAATAATTGAAAAATAAATGAAAAATAATTGAAAAATAATTGAATAATAATTGAAAAATAATTGAAAAATAATTGAAAAATAATTGAAAAATAATTGAAAAATAATTGAAAATAATTGAAAAAAATTGAAAAGTAATTGGAAAATAATTGAAAAATAATTGAAAAATAATTGAAAAATAATTGAAGAATAGTTGAAAAATAATTGAAAAATAATTGAAAAATAATTGAAAAATAATTGAAAAATAATTGTAAAATTATTGAAATATAATTGAAAAATAATTGAAAACTAATTGAAAAATAATTGAAAAATAATTGAAAAATAATTGAAAAATAATTGAAAAATAATTTAAAAATAATTGAAAAATAATTTAAAAATAATTGAAAAATAATTGAAAAATAATTGGAAAATAATAGAAAAATAATTGAAAAATAATTTAAAAACAATTGAAAAATAATTGAAAAATAATTGAAAAATAATTGAAAAATAATTGAAAAATAATTGAAAAATAATTGAAAAATAGTTGAAAAATAATTGAAAAATAATTGAAAAATAATTGTAAAATAATTGAAAAATAATTGAAAAGTAATTGAAAAATAATTGAAAAATAATTGAAAAATAATTGAAAATTAATTGAAGAATAGTTGAAAAATAATTGAAAAATAATTGAAAAATAGTTGAAAAATAATTGAAAAATAATTGAAAAATAATTGTAAAATAATTGAAAAATAATTGATAAATAATTGAAAAATAATTGAAAATTAATTGAAGAATAGTTGAAAAATAATTGTAAAATTATTGAAATATAATTGAAAAATAATTGAAAAATAATTGAAAAATAATTGAAAAATAATTGAAAAATAATTGAAAAGTAATTGAAAAATAATTGAAAAATAACTGAAAAATAATTGAAAAATAATTGAAAAATAATTGTAAAATTATTGAAATATAATTGAAAAATAATTGAAAAATAATTGAAAAATAATTGAAAAATAATTGATAAATAATTGTAAAATAATTGAAAAATAATTGAAAAATAATTGAAAAATAATTGAAAAATAATTGAAAATTAATTGAAGAATAGTTGAAAAATAATTGAAAAATTATTGAAAACTAATTGAAAAATAATTGAAAAATAATTGAAAAATAATTGAAAAATAATTGAAAAATAATTGAAAAATAATTGAAAAATATTTTAAAAATAATTGAAAAATAATTGGAAAATAATTGTAAAATAATTGAAAAATAATTGAAAAATAATTGAAAAATAATTGAAAAATAATTGAAAATTAATTGAAGAATAGTTGAAAAATAATTGAAAAATAATTGAAAACTAATTGAAAAATAATTGAAAAATAATTGAAAAATAATTGAGAAATAATTGAAAAATAATTGAAAAATAATTGAAAAATAATTGAAAAGAAATTGAAAAATAATTGAAAAATAATTGAAAAATAATTGAAAAATAATTGAAAAATAATTGAAAAATAATTGAAAAATAATTGAATAAAAATTGGAATATAATAATTGAAAAATAATTGAAAAATAATTAAAAATAATTGAAAAGTAATTGAAAAATAATTGAAAAATAATTGAAAAATAATTGAAAATTAATTGAAGAATAGTTGAAAAATAATTGAAAAATAATTGAAAAATAGTTGAAAAATAATTGAAAAATAATTGAAAAATAATTGTAAAATAATTGAAAAATAATTGAAAAATAATTGATAAATAATTGAAAAATAATTGAAAATTAATTGAAGAATAGTTGAAAAATAATTGTAAAATTATTGAAATATAATTGAAAAATAATTGAAAAATAATTGAAAAATAATTGAAAAATAATTGAAAAATAATTGAAAAGTAATTGAAAAATAATTGAAAAATAACTGAAAAATAATTGAAAAATAATTGAAAAATAATTGAAAAATAATTGTAAAATTATTGAAATATAATTGAAAAATAATTGAAAAATAATTGAAAAATAATTGAAAAATAATTGAAAAATAATTGAAAAGTAATTGAAAAATAATTGAAAAATAATTGAAAAATAATTGAAAAATAATTGAAAAATAATTGAAAAATAATTGAAAAGTAATTGAAAAATAATTGAAAAATAATTGAAAAATAATTGAAAAATAATTGAAAAATAATTGAAAAATAATTGAAAAGTAATATGAAAAATAATTGAAAAATAATTGAAAAATAATTGAAAAATAATTGAGAAATAATTCAAAAATAATTGAAAAATAATTGAAAAATAATTGAGAAATAATTGAAAAATAATTGAAAAATAATTGAAAAATAATTGTAAAATTATTGAAATATAATTGAAAAATAATTGGAAAATAATTGAAAAATAATTGAAAAATAATTGAAAAATAATTGAAAAGTAATTGAAATATAATTGAAAAATAATTGAAAAATAATTGAAAAATAATTGAAAAATAATTGAAAAATAATTGTAAAATTATTTAAATATAATTGAAAAATAATTGAAAAATAGTTGAAAAATAATTGAAAACTAATTTAAAAATAATTGAAAAATAATGGAAAAATAATTGAAAAATAATTGAAAAATAATTGAAAAATAATTGAAAAATAATTGAAAAATAATTGAAAAATAATTGAAGAATAGTTGAAAAGTAATTGAAAAATAATAGAAAAATAATTGAAAAATAATTGAAAAATAATTGAAAAATTATTGAAAAATAATTGAAAAGTAATTGAAAAATAATTGAAGAATAGTTGAAAAATAATTGAAAAATAATTGAAAAATAATTGAAAAATAAATGAAAAATAATTGATTAATAAATGAAAAATAATTGAAAAATAATTGAAAAATAATTGAAAAATAATTGAAAAATAACTGAATAATAATTGAAAAATAATTGAAAAATAATAGAAAAATAATTGAAAAATAATTGAAAAATAATTGAAAAGTAATTGGAAAATAATTGAAAAATAATTGAAAAATAACTGAAAAATAATTGAAAAATAATTGAAAAATAATAGAAAAATAATTGAAAAATAATTGAAAAATAATTGAAAAATAATTGAAAAGTAATTGAAAAATAATTGAAAAATAATTGAAAAATAATTGAAAAAGAATTGAAAAATAATAGAAAAATAATTGAAAAATAATGGAAAAATAATTGAAAAATAATTGAAAAATAATTGGAAAATAATAATTGAAAAATAATTGAAAAATAATTGAAAAATAATTGAAAAAGTATTGAAAAATAACTGAAATATAATTGAAAAATAATTGAAAAATAATTGAAAAACAATTGAAAAATAATAGAAAAATAATAGAAAAATTATTGAAAAATAATGGAAAAATAATTGAAAAATAATTGAAAAAAAATTGAAAAGTAATTGGAAAATAATTGAAAAATAATTGAAAAATAATTGAAAAATAATTGAAAAATAATTGAGAAATAATTGAAAAATAATTGAAAAGTAATTGAAAAATAATTGAGAAATAATTGAAAAATAATTGAAAAATAATTGAAAAATAATTGAAAAATAATTGAAAAATAATTGAAAAATAATTGAAAAATAATTGAAAAATAATTGAAAAATAATTGAAGAATAGTTGAAAAATAATTGAAAAATAATTGAAAACTAATTGAAAAATAATTGAAAAATAATGGAAAAATAATTGAAAAATAATTGAATAATAATTGAAAAGTAATTGAAAAATAATTGAAAAATAATTAAAAATAATTGAAAAATAATTAAAAAATAATTGAAAAAAAATTAAAAAATAATTGAAAAATAATTGAAAAATAATAGAAAAATAATTGAAAAATAATTGAAAAATAATTGAAAAACAATTGGAAAATAATTGAAGAATAGCTGAAAAATAATTGAAAAATAATTGAAAAATAATTGAAAACTAATTGAAAAATAATTGAAAAATAATTGAAAAATAATTGAAAAATAATTGAGAAATAATTGAAAAATAATTGAAAAATAATTGAAAAATAATTGAAAAATAATTAAATATAATTGAAAAGTAATTGAAAAATAATTGAAAAATAATTGAAAAATAATTGAAAATTAATTGAAGAATAGTTGAAAAATAATTGAAAAATAATTGAAAAATAGTTGAAAAATAATTGAAAAATAATTGAAAAATAATTGTAAAATAATTGAAAAATAATTGAAAAATAATTGATAAATAATTGAAAAATAATTGAAAATTAATTGAAGAATAGTTGAAATATAATTGTAAAATTATTGAAATATAATTGAAAAATAATTGAAAAATAATTGAAAAATAATTGAAAAATAATTGAAAAATAATTGAAAAGTAATTGAAAAATAATTGAAAAATAACTGAAAAATAATTGAAAAATAATTGAAAAATAATTGAAAAATAATTGTAAAATTATTGAAATATAATTGAAAAATAATTGAAAAATAATTGAAAAATAATTGAAAAATAATTGAAAAATAATTGAAAAGTAATTGAAAAATAATTGAAAAATAATTGAAAAATAATTGAAAAATAATTGAAAAATAATTGAAAAATAATTGAAAAGTAATTGAAAAATAATTGAAAAATAATTGAAAAATAATTGAAAAATAATTGAAAAATAATTGAAAAATAATTGAAAAGTAATATGAAAAATAATTGAAAAATAATTGAAAAATAATTGAAAAATAATTGAGAAATAATTCAAAAATAATTGAAAAATAATTGAAAAATAATTGAGAAATAATTGAAAAATAATTGAAAAATAATTGAAAAATAATTGTAAAATTATTGAAATATAATTGAAAAATAATTGGAAAATAATTGAAAAATAATTGAAAAATAATTGAAAAATAATTGAAAAGTAATTGAAAAATAATTGAAAAATAATTGAAAAATAATTGAAAAATAATTGAAAAATAATTGAAAAATAATTGAAAAATAATTGTAAAATTATTTAAATATAATTGAAAAATAATTGAAAAATAGTTGAAAAATAATTGAAAACTAATTTAAAAATAATTGAAAAATAATGGAAAAATAATTGAAAAATAATTGAAAAATAATTGAAAAATAATTGAAAAATAATTGAAAAATAATTGAAAAATAATTGAAGAATAGTTGAAAAGTAATTGAAAAATAATAGAAAAATAATTGAAAAATAATTGAAAAATAATTGAAAAATTATTGAAAAATAATTGAAAAGTAATTGAAAAATAATTGAAGAATAGTTGAAAAATAATTGAAAAATAATTGAAAAATAATTGAAAAATAAATGAAAAATAATTGATTAATAATTGAAAAATAATTGAAAAATAATTGAAAAATAATTGAAAAATAATTGAAAAATAACTGAATAATAATTGAAAAATAATTGAAAAATAATAGAAAAATAATTGAAAAATAATTGAAAAATAATTGAAAAGTAATTGGAAAATAATTGAAAAATAATTGAAAAATAACTGAAAAATAATTGAAAAATAATTGAAAAATAATAGAAAAATAATTGAAAAATAATTGAAAAATAATTGAAAAATAATTGAAAAATAATTGAAAAATAATTGAAAAATAATTGAAAAATAATTGAAAAAGAATTGAAAAATAATAGAAAAATAATTGAAAAATAATGGAAAAATAATTGAAAAATAATTGAAAAATAATTGGAAAATAATAATTGAAAAATAATTGAAAAATAATTGAAAAATAATTGAAAAAGTATTGAAAAATAACTGAAATATAATTGAAAAATAATTGAAAAATAATTGAAAAACAATTGAAAAATAATAGAAAAATAATAGAAAAATTATTGAAAAATAATGGAAAAATAATTGAAAAATAATTGAAAAAAAATTGAAAAGTAATTGGAAAATAATTGAAAAATAATTGAAAAATAATTGAAAAATAATTGAAAAATAATTGAGAAATAATTGAAAAATAATTGAAAAGTAATTGAAGAATAATTGAGAAATAATTGAAAAATAATTGAAAAATAATTGAAAAATAATTGAAAAATAGTTGAAAAATAATTGCAAAATAATTGAAAAATAATTGAAAAATAATTGAAAAATAATTGAAGAATAGTTGAAAAATAATTGAAAAATAATTGAAAAATAATTGAAAAATAATTGAAAAATAATTGAAAAATAATTGAAAAATAATTGAAAACTAATTGAAAAATAATTGAAAAATAATTGAAGAATAGTTGAAAAATAATTGAAAAAAAATTGAAAAGTAATTGGAAAATAATTGAAAAATAATTGAAAAATAATTGAAAAATAATTGAAAAATAATTGAAAAATAATTGAAAAATAATTGAGAAATAATTGAAAAATAATTGAAAAGTAATTGAAAAATAATTGAGAAATAATTGAAAAATAATTGAAAAATAATTGAAAAATAATTGAAAAATAATTGAAAAATAATTGAAAAATAATTGAAAAATAATTGAAAAATAATTGAAAAATAATTGAAGAATAGTTGAAAAATAATTGAAAAATAATTGAAAACTAATTGAAAAATAATTGAAAAATAATTGAAAAATAATTGAAAAATAATTGCAAAATAATTGAATAATAATTGAAAAATAATTGATATAGTTGAAAAATAATTGATATAGTTGAAAAATAATTGAAAAATAAATGAAAAATTAATGAAAAATAATTGAAAAATTATTGAAAAATAATTTAAAAAGAATTGAAGAATAGTTGAAATATAATTGAGAAATAATTGAAAAATAATTGAAAAATAATTGAAAAATAATTTAAAACTAATTGAAAAATAATTGAAAAATAATTGTAAGATTATTGAAATATAATGGAAAAATAATTGAAAAATAATTGAAAAATAATTGAAAAATAATTGACAAATAATTGAAAAATAATTGAAAAATAATTGGATAATAATAATTGCAAAATAATTGAAAAATAATTGAAAAATAATTAAAAAATAATTAAAAAAAATTGAAAAATTATTGAAAAATAATTGAAAAATAATTGAAAAATAATTGCAAAATAATTGAAAAATAATTGAAAAATAATTGAAAAGTAATTGAAAAATAATTGAAAAATAATTGAAAAATAATTGAAAAGTAATTGAAAAATAATAGAAAAATAATTGAAAAATAATTGAAAAACAATTGAAAAATAATTGATAAATAATTGAAAAATAATTGAAAAATAATTGAAAAATAATTGAAAAATAGTTGGAAAGTAATTGATAAATAATTGAAAAATAATTGAAAAATAATGGAAAAATAATTGAAAAATAATTGAAAAATAATTGAAAAATAATTGGATAATAATAATTGCAAAATAATTGAAAAATAATTGAAAAATAATTGAAAAATAATTGAAAAATAATTGAAAAATAATTGAAAAATAATTGAAAAATAATTGAAAAGTAATTGAAAAATAATTGAAAAATAATTGAAAAAAATTGGAATATAATAATTGAAAAATAATTGAAAAATAATTGAAAAATAATTGAAAAAAAATTGAAAAGTAATTGGAAAATAGTTGAAAAATAATTGAAAAATAATTGAAAAATAATTGAAAAATAATTGAAAAATAATTGAAAAATAATTGATAAATAATTGAAAAATAATTGAAAAATAATTGAAAAGTAATTGAAAAATAATTGAAAAATAATTGAAAAAAAATTGGAATATAATAATTGAAAAATAATTGAAAAATAATTGAAAAAAATTGAAAAGTAATTGGAAAATAGTTGAAAAATAATTGAAAAATAATTGAAAAATAATTGAAAAATAATTGAAAAATAATTGAAAAATAATTGAAAAATAATTGAAAAATAATTGAAAAATAATTGAAAAATAATTGAAAAATAATTGGAAAAAAATTGGAAAATAATAATTGAAAAATAATTGAAGAATAGTTGAAAAATAATTGAAAAATAATTGAAAAATAATTGAAAAATAATTGAAAAATAATTGAAAAAAAATTGAAAAGTAATTGGAAAATAATTGAAAAGTAATTGAAAAATAATTGAGAAATAATTGAAAAATAATTGAAAAATAATTGAAAAATAATTGAAAAATAATTGAAAAATAATTGAAAAATAATTGAAAAATAATCGAAAAATAATTGAAAAATAATTAAAAATAATTGAAAAATAATTGAAAAATAATTGAAAAAAAATTGGAATATAATAATTGAAAAATAATTGCAAAATAATTGAAAAAAAAATGAAAAAAAAATTGAAAAGTAATTGAAAAATAATTGAAAAATAATTGAAAAATAATTGAAAAATAATCGAAAAATAGTTGAAAAATAATTGAAAAATAATTGAAAAATAATTGAAAAATAATTGAAAAATAATTGAAAAATAATTGAAAAATAATTGAAAAATAATTGAAAAATAATTGAAAAATAATTGAAAAATAATTGAAAAATAATTGAAAAAAAAATTGGAAAATAATAATTGAAAAATAATTGAAGAATAGTTGAAAAATAATTGAAAAATAATTGAAAAATAATTGAAAAATAATTGAAAAATAATTGAAAAAAAATTGAAAAGTAATTGGAAAATAATTGAAAAATAATTGAAAAATAATTGAAAAATAATTGAAAAATAATTGAGAAATAATTGAAAAATAATTGAAAAGTAATTGAAAAATAATTGAGAAATAATTGAAAAATAATTGAAAAATAATTGAAAAATAATTGAAAAATAATTGAAAAATAATTGAAAAATAATTGAAAAATAATTGAAAAATAATTGAAAAATAATCGAAAAATAATTGAAAAATAATTGAAAAATAATTGAAAAATAATTGAAAAATAATTGAAAAAAAATTGGAATATAATAATTGAAAAATAATTGCAAAATAATTGAAAAAAAAATGAAAAAAAAATTGAAAAGTAATTGGAAAATAATTGAAAAATAATTGAAAAATAATTGAAAAATAGTTGAAAAATAAGTGAATAATAAATGAAAAATAATTTAAAAGTAATTGAAAAATAATAGAAAAATAATTGAAAAATAATTGATAAATAATTGAAAAATAATTGAAAAATAATTGAAAAGTAATTGAAAAATAATTAAAAAATAATTGAATAATAATTGAAAATTAATTGAAAAATAATTGAAAAATAATTGAAAAATAATTGAAAAATAAATTGAAAAAAAATTGGAATATAATAATTGAAAAATAATTGAAAAATAATTGAAAAATAATTGAAAAAAAATTGAAAAGTAATTGGAAAATAGTTGAAAAATAATTGAAAAATAATTGAAAAATAATTGAAAAATAATTGAAAAATAATTGAAAAATAATTGAAAAATAATTGATAAATAATTGAAAAATAATTGAAAAATAATTGAAAAGTAATTGAAAAATAATTGAAAAATAATTGAAAAAAAATTGGAATATAATAATTGAAAAATAATTGAAAAATAATTGAAAAAAATTGAAAAGTAATTGGAAAATAGTTGAAAAATAATTGAAAAATAATTGAAAAATAATTGAAAAATAATTGAAAAATAATTGAAAAATAATTGAAAAATAATTGAAAAATAATTGAAAAATAATTGAAAAATAATTGAAAAATAATTGAAAAATAATTGAAAAATAATTGAAAAATAATCGAAAAATAATTGAAAAATAATTGAAAAATAATTGAAAAATAATTGAAAAATAATTGAAAAAAAATTGGAATATAATAATTGAAAAATAATTGCAAAATAATTGAAAAAAAAATGAAAAAAAAATTGAAAAGTAATTGGAAAATAATTGAAAAATAATTGAAAAATAATTGAAAAATAATTGAAAAATAAGTGAATAATAAATGAAAAATAATTTAAAAGTAATTGAAAAATAATAGAAAAATAATTGAAAAATAATTGATAAATAATTGAAAAATAATTGAAAAATAATTGAAAAGTAATTGAAAAATAATTAAAAAATAATTGAAAAATAATTGAAAATTAATTGAAAAATAATTGAAAAATAATTGAAAAATAATTGAAAAATAATTGAAAAAAATTGGAATATAATAATTGAAAAATAATTGAAAAATAATTGAAAAATAATTGAAAAAAAATTGAAAAGTAATTGGAAAATAGTTGAAAAATAATTGAAAAATAATTGAAAAATAATTGAAAAATAATTGAAAAATAATTGAAAAATAATTGAAAAATAATTGATAAATAATTGAAAAATAATTGAAAAATAATTGAAAAGTAATTGAAAAATAATTGAAAAAAAATTGGAATATAATAATTGAAAAATAATTGCAAAATAATTGAAAAAAAAATGAAAAAAAAATTGAAAAGTAATTGGAAAATAATTGAAAAATAATTGAAAAATAATTGAAAAATAATTGAAAAATAAGTGAATAATAAATGAAAAATAATTTAAAAGTAATTGAAAAATAATAGAAAAATAATTGAAAAATAATTGATAAATAATTGAAAAATAATTGAAAAATAATTGAAAAGTAATTGAAAAATAATTAAAAAATAATTGAAAAATAATTGAAAATTAATTGAAAAATAATTGAAAAATAATTGAAAAATAATTGAAAAATAATTGAAAAAAATTGGAATATAATAATTGAAAAATAATTGAAAAATAATTGAAAAATAATTGAAAAAAAATTGAAAAGTAATTGGAAAATAGTTGAAAAATAATTGAAAAATAATTGAAAAATAATTGAAAAATAATTGAAAAATAATTGAAAAATAATTGAAAAATAATTGATAAATAATTGAAAAATAATTGAAAAATAATTGAAAAGTAATTGAAAAATAATTGAAAAATAATTGAAAAAAAATTGGAATATAATAATTGAAAAATAATTGAAAAATAATTGAAAAATAATTGAAAAAAATTGAAAAGTAATTGGAAAATAGTTGAAAAATAATTGAAAAATAATTGAAAAATAATTGAAAAATAATTGAAAAATAATTGAAAAATAATTGAAAAATAATTGAAAAATAATTGAAAAATAATTGAAAAATAATTGAAAAATAATTGAAAAATAATAATTGAAAAATAATTGAAGAATAGTTGAAAAATAATTGAAAAATAATTGAAAAATAATTGAAAAATAATTGAAAAATAATTGAAAAATAATTGAAAAATAATTGCAAAATAATTGAATAATAATTGAAAAGTAATTGAAAAATAATTGAAAAATAATTAAAAATAATTGAAAAATAATTGAAAAATAATTGAAAAATAATTGAAGAATAGTTGAAAAATAATTGAAAAATAATTGAAAACTAATTGAAAAATAATTGAAAAATAATTGAAAAATAATTGAAAAATAATTGCAAAATAATTGAATAATAATTGAAAAGTAATTGAAAACTAATTGAAAAATAATAGAAAAATAATTTAAAAATAATTGAAAAATAATTGAAAAATAATTGAAAAATAGTTGAAAAATAATTGAAAAATAATTGAAAAATAATTGAAAAATAATTGAAAAATAATTGAAGAATTGTTGAAAAATAATATAAGACTAATTGAAAAATAATTGAAAAATAATTGCAATTTTTTTTTAAAATAATTGAAAAATAATTGAAAAATAATTGAAAAATAATTGAAGAATAGTTGAAAAATAATTGAAAAATAATTGAAAAATAATTGAAAAATAATTGAAAAATAATTGACAAATAATTGAAAAATAATTGAAAAATAATTGGATAATAATAATTGCAAAATAATTGAAAAATAATTGAAAAATAATTAAAAAATAATTAAAAAATAATTAAAAAATAATTGAAAAATAATAGAAAAATTATTGAAAAAAATTGAAAAATTATTGAAAAATAATTGAAAAATAATTGAGAAATAATTGCAAAATAATTGAAAAATAATTGAAAAATAATTGAAAAGTAATTGAAAAATAATTGAAAAATAATTGAAAAATAATAGAAAAGTAATTGAAAAATAATAGAAAAATAATTGAAAAATAATTGAAAAACAATTGAAAAATAATTGATAAATAATTGAAAAATAATTGAAAAATAATTGAAAAATAATTGAAAAATAGTTGGAAAATAATTGAAAAATAATTGAAAAATAATTGGATAATAATAATTGCAAAATAATTGAAAAATAATTGAAAAATTATTGAAAAAAATTGAAAAATTATTGAAAAATAATTGAAAAATAATTGAAAAATAATTGCAAAATAATTGAAAAATAATTGAAAAATAATTGAAAAATAATTGAAAAATAATTGTAAGATTATTGAAATATAATGGAAAAATAATTTAAAAATAATTGAAAAATAATTGAAAAATAATTGACAAATAATTGAAAAATAATTGAAAAATAATTGGATAATAATAATTGCAAAATAATTGAAAAATAATTGAAAAATAATTAAAAAATAATTAAAAAAAATTGAAAAATTATTGAAAAATAATTGAAAAATAATTGAAAAATAATTGCAAAATAATTGAAAAATAATTGAAAAATAATTGAAAAGTAATTGAAAAATAATTGAAAAATAATTGAAAAATAATTGAAAAGTAATTGAAAAATAATAGAAAAATAATTGAAAAATAATTGAAAAACAATTGAAAAATAATTGATAAATAATTGAAAAATAATTGAAAAATAATTGAAAAATAATTGAAAAATAGTTGGAAAGTAATTGATAAATAATTGAAAAATAATTAAAAAATAATGGAAAAATAATTGAAAAATAATTGAAAAATAATTGAAAAATAATTGACAAATAATTGAAAAATAATTGAAAAATAATTGGATAATAATAATTGCAAAATAATTGAAAAATAATTGAAAAATAATTGAAAAATAATTGAAAAATAATTGAAAAATAATTGAAAAATAATTGAAAAGTAATTGAAAAATAATTGAAAAATAATTGAAAAAAATTGGAATATAATAATTGAAAAATAATTGAAAAATAATTGAAAAATAATTGAAAAAAAATTGAAAAGTAATTGGAAAATAGTTGAAAAATAATTGAAAAATAATTGAAAAATAATTGAAAAATAATTGAAAAATAATTGAAAAATAATTGATAAATAATTGAAAAATAATTGAAAAATAATTGAAAAGTAATTGAAAAATAATTGAAAAATAATTGAAAAAAAATTGGAATATAATAATTGAAAAATAATTGAAAAATAATTGAAAAAAATTGAAAAGTAATTGGAAAATAGTTGAAAAATAATTGAAAAATAATTGAAAAATAATTGAAAAATAATTGAAAAATAATTGAAAAATAATTGAAAAATAATTGAAAAATAATTGAAAAATAATTGAAAAATAATTGAAAAATAATTGAAAAATAATTGAGAAATAATTGAAAAATAATTGAAAAGTAATTGAAAAATAATTGAGAAATAATTGAAAAATAATTGAAAAATAATTGAAAAATAATTGAAAAATAATTGAAAAATAATTGAAAAATAATTGAAAAATAATCGAAAAATAATTGAAAAATAATTAAAAATAATTGAAAAATAATTGAAAAATAATTGAAAAAAAATTGGAATATAATAATTGAAAAATAATTGCAAAATAATTGAAAAAAAAATGAAAAAAAAATTGAAAAGTAATTGAAAAATAATTGAAAAATAATTGAAAAATAATTGAAAAATAATCGAAAAATAGTTGAAAAATAATTGAAAAATAATTGAAAAATAATTGAAAAATAATTGAAAAATAATTGAAAAATAATTGAAAAATAATTGAAAAATAATTGAAAAATAATTGAAAAATAATTGAAAAATAATTGAAAAATAATTGAAAAATAATTGAAAAAAAATTGGAAAATAATAATTGAAAAATAATTGAAGAATAGTTGAAAAATAATTGAAAAATAATTGAAAAATAATTGAAAAATAATTGAAAAATAATTGAAAAATAATTGAAAAATAATTGAAAAAAAATTGAAAAGTAATTGGAAAATAATTGAAAAATAATTGAAAAATAATTGAAAAATAATTGAAAAATAATTGAGAAATAATTGAAAAATAATTGAAAAGTAATTGAAAAATAATTGAGAAATAATTGAAAAATAATTGAAAAATAATTGAAAAATAATTGAAAAATAATTGAAAAATAATTGAAAAATAATTGAAAAATAATTGAAAAATAATTGAAAAATAATCGAAAAATAATTGAAAAATAATTGAAAAATAATTGAAAAATAATTGAAAAATAATTGAAAAAAAATTGGAATATAATAATTGAAAAATAATTGCAAAATAATTGAAAAAAAAATGAAAAAAAAATTGAAAAGTAATTGGAAAATAATTGAAAAATAATTGAAAAATAATTGAAAAATAGTTGAAAAATAAGTGAATAATAAATGAAAAATAATTTAAAAGTAATTGAAAAATAATAGAAAAATAATTGAAAAATAATTGATAAATAATTGAAAAATAATTGAAAAATAATTGAAAAGTAATTGAAAAATAATTAAAAAATAATTGAATAATAATTGAAAATTAATTGAAAAATAATTGAAAAATAATTGAAAAATAATTGAAAAATAAATTGAAAAAAAATTGGAATATAATAATTGAAAAATAATTGAAAAATAATTGAAAAATAATTGAAAAAAAATTGAAAAGTAATTGGAAAATAGTTGAAAAATAATTGAAAAATAATTGAAAAATAATTGAAAAATAATTGAAAAATAATTGAAAAATAATTGAAAAATAATTGATAAATAATTGAAAAATAATTGAAAAATAATTGAAAAGTAATTGAAAAATAATTGAAAAATAATTGAAAAAAAATTGGAATATAATAATTGAAAAATAATTGAAAAATAATTGAAAAAAATTGAAAAGTAATTGGAAAATAGTTGAAAAATAATTGAAAAATAATTGAAAAATAATTGAAAAATAATTGAAAAATAATTGAAAAATAATTGAAAAATAATTGAAAAATAATTGAAAAATAATTGAAAAATAATTGAAAAATAATTGAAAAATAATTGAAAAATAATTGAAAAATAATCGAAAAATAATTGAAAAATAATTGAAAAATAATTGAAAAATAATTGAAAAATAATTGAAAAAAAATTGGAATATAATAATTGAAAAATAATTGCAAAATAATTGAAAAAAAAATGAAAAAAAAATTGAAAAGTAATTGGAAAATAATTGAAAAATAATTGAAAAATAATTGAAAAATAATTGAAAAATAAGTGAATAATAAATGAAAAATAATTTAAAAGTAATTGAAAAATAATAGAAAAATAATTGAAAAATAATTGATAAATAATTGAAAAATAATTGAAAAATAATTGAAAAGTAATTGAAAAATAATTAAAAAATAATTGAAAAATAATTGAAAATTAATTGAAAAATAATTGAAAAATAATTGAAAAATAATTGAAAAATAATTGAAAAAAATTGGAATATAATAATTGAAAAATAATTGAAAAATAATTGAAAAATAATTGAAAAAAAATTGAAAAGTAATTGGAAAATAGTTGAAAAATAATTGAAAAATAATTGAAAAATAATTGAAAAATAATTGAAAAATAATTGAAAAATAATTGAAAAATAATTGATAAATAATTGAAAAATAATTGAAAAATAATTGAAAAGTAATTGAAAAATAATTGAAAAATAATTGAAAAAAAATTGGAATATAATAATTGAAAAATAATTGAAAAATAATTGAAAAATAATTGAAAAAAATTGAAAAGTAATTGGAAAATAGTTGAAAAATAATTGAAAAATAATTGAAAAATAATTGAAAAATAATTGAAAAATAATTGAAAAATAATTGAAAAATAATTGAAAAATAATTGAAAAATAATTGAAAAATAATTGAAAAATAATTGAAAAATAATAATTGAAAAATAATTGAAGAATAGTTGAAAAATAATTGAAAAATAATTGAAAAATAATTGAAAAATAATTGAAAAATAATTGAAAAATAATTGAAAAATAATTGCAAAATAATTGAATAATAATTGAAAAGTAATTGAAAAATAATTGAAAAATAATTAAAAATAATTGAAAAATAATTGAAAAATAATTGAAAAATAATTGAAGAATAGTTGAAAAATAATTGAAAAATAATTGAAAACTAATTGAAAAATAATTGAAAAATAATTGAAAAATAATTGAAAAATAATTGCAAAATAATTGAATAATAATTGAAAAGTAATTGAAAAATAATTGAAAAATAATCGAAAAACAAATGAAAAATAATTGAAAAATAATTGAAAAATAATTGAAAAATAATTGAAAAATAATTGAAAAATAATTGAAAAGTAATTGAAAAATAATTGAAAAATAATTGAAAAATAATTGAAAAGTAATTGAAAAATAATAGAAAAATAATTGAAAAATAATTGAAAAATAATTGAAAAATAATTGAAAAATGATTGAAAAATTGTTGAAAAATAATTAAAAAATAATTGAAAAATAATTGAAAAATAATTGAATAATAATTGAAAAATTATTGAAAAATAATTGAAAAATAATTGAAAAATAATTGATAAATAATTGAAAAATAATTGAAAAATAATTGTAAAATTATTGAAATATAATTGAAAAATAATTGAAAAATAATTGAAAAATAATTGAAAAATAATTGAAAAATAATTGAAAAATAATTGAAAAATAATTGAAAAATAATTGAAGAATAGTTGAAAAATAATTGAAAAATAATTGAAAAATAATTGAAAAATAATTGAAAAATAATTGAAAAATAATTGAAAAATAATTGAAAAATAATTGGCTAATAATAATTGAAAAATAATTGAAAAATAATTGAAAAATAATTGAAAAATAATTGAAAAATAATTGAAAAATAATTGAAAAGTAATTGAAAAATAATTGAAAAATAATTGAAAAATAATTGAAAAATAATTGAAAAATAATTGAAAAATAATTGAAAAATAATTGAAAAATAATTGAAGAATAGTTGAAAAATAATTGAAAAATAATTGAAAACTAATTGAAAAATAATTGAAAAATAATTGAAAAATAATTGCAAAATAATTGAATAATAATTGAATAATAATTGAAAAGTAATTGAAAAATAATTGAAAAATAATCGAAAAACAATTGAAAAATAATTGAAAAATAATTGAAAAATAATTGAAAAATAATTGAATAATAATTGAAAAATTATTGAAAAATAATTGAAAAATAATTGAAAAATAATTGATAAATAATTGAAAAATAATTGAAAAATAATTGTAAAATTATTGAAATATAATTGAAAAATAATTGAAAAATAATTGAAAAATAATTGCAAATTATTGAAAAGTAATTGAAAAATAATAGAAAAATAATTGAAAAATAATTGAAAAATAATTGAAAAATAATTAAAAAATAATTAAAGAATAGTTGAAAAATAATTGAAAAATAATTGAAAAATAATTGAAAAATAATTGAAAAGTAATTGAAAAATAATTGAAAAATAATTGAAAAATAATTGAAGAATAGTTGAAAAATAATTGAAAAATTATTGAAAAATAATTGAAAAATAATTGAAAAATAATTGAAAAATAATTGAAAAATTATTGAAAAATAATTGAAAAGTAATTGAAAAATAATTGAAAAATAATTGAAAAATAATGGAAAAATTATTGAAAAATAATTGAAAAATAATTATAAAAATATTGAAAAATTATTGAAAAATAAATGAAAAATAATTGAAAAAAAATTGGAATATAATAATTGAAAAATAATTGAAGCATAATTGAAAAATAATTGAAAAATAATTGAGGAATACTTGAAAAATAATTGAAAAATAATTGAAAAATAGTTTAAAAATAATTTAAAAATAATTGAAAAATAATCGAAAAATAATTTAAAAATAATTGAAGAATAGTTGAAAAATAATTGATAAATAATTCAAAAATAATTGAAAACTAATTGAAAAATAATTGAAAAATAATTGAAAAATAATTGAAGAATAGTTGAAAAATAATTGAAAAATAAGTGAAAAATAATTGAAAAATAATTGAAAAATAATTGAGAAATAGTTGAAAAATAATTGAAAAATAATTGAAAAATAATTTAAAAATAATTTAAAAATAATTGAAAAATAATTGAAAACTAATTGAAAAATAATTGAAAAATAATTGAAAAATAATTGAAGAATAGTTGAAAAATAATTGAAGAATAGTTAAAAATAATTGAAAAATAATTGAAAAATAATTGAAAAATAATTGAAAAATAATTGAAAAATAATTGAAAAATAATTGAAAAATAATTGAAAAATAATTTAAAAATAATTGAAAAATAATCGAAAAATAATTGAAAAATAATTGAAGAATAGTTGAAAAATAATTGATAAATAATTGAAAAATAATTGAAAACTAATTGAAAAATACTTGAAAAATAATTGAAAAATAATTGAAAAATAGTTTAAATATAATTTAAAAATAATTGAAAAATAATCGAAAAATAATTTAAAAATAATTGAAGAATAGTTGAAAAATAATTGATAAATAATTCAAAAATAATTGAAAACTAATTGAAAAATAATTGAAAAATAATTGAAAAATAATTGAAGAATAGTTGAAAAATAATTGAAAAATAAGTGAAAAATAATTGAAAAATAATTGAAAAATAATTGAAAAATAATTGAAAAATAATTGAAAAATAATTGAAAAATAATTGAAAAATAATTTAAAAATAATTTAAAAATAATTGAAATATAATTGAAGAATAGTTGAAAAATAATTGAAAAATAATTGAAAAATAATTGAAAAATAATTGAAAAATAATTGAAAAATAATTGAAAAATAATTGAAAAATAATTGAAAAATAATTGAAAAATAATTGAAAAATAATTGAAAACTAACAGAAAAATAATTGAGAAATAATTGAAAAATAATTGAAAAATAATGGAAAAATAATTGAAAAATAATTGAAAATTAATTGAAGAATAGTTGAAAAATAATTGAAAAATAATTGAAAACTAATTGAAAAATAATTGAAAAATAATTGAAAAATAATTGAAAAATAATTGAAAAATAATTGAAAAATAATTGAAAAGTAATTGAAAAATAATTGAAAAATAATTGAAAAATAATTGAAAAATAATTGAAAAATAATTGAAAAATAATTGAAAAATAATTGAAGAATAGTTGAAAAATAATTGAAAAATAATTGAAAAATAATTGAAAAATAATTGAAATATAATTGAAGAATAGTTGAAAAATAATTGAAAAATAATTGAAAAATAATTGAAATATAATTGAAGAATAGTTGAAAAATAATTGAAAAATAATTGAAAAATAATTGAAAAATAATTGAAAAATAATTGAAAAATAATTGAAAAATAATTGAAAAATAGTTTAAAAATAATTCAAAAATAATTGAAAAATAATTTAAAAATAATTTAAAAATAATTTAAAAATAATTGAAGAATAGTTGAAAAATAATTGAAAAATAATTGAAAAATAATTGATATAGTTGAAAAATAATTGATATAGTTGAAAAATAATTGAAAAATGAATGAAAAATTAATGAAAAATAATTGAAAAATTATTGAAAAATAATTTAAAAAGAATTGAAGAATAGTTGAAAAATAATTGAGAAATAATTGAAAAATAATTGAAAAATAATTGAAAAATAATTTAAAACTAATTGAAAAATAATTGAAAAATAATAGAAAAATAATTGAAGAATAGTTGAAAAATAATTGAAAAATAATTGAAAAATAATTAAAAAATAATTGAAAAATAATTGAAAAATAATTGAAAAATAATTGAAAAAAAATTAAAAAATAATTGAAAAATAATTGAAAAATAATGGAAAAATAATTGAAAAATAATTGAAAAATAATTGAAAAATAATTGAATAATAATTGAAGATTAGCTGAAAAATAATTGAAAAATAATTGAAAAATAATTGAAAACTTATTGAAAAATAATTGAAAAATAATTGAAAAATAATTGAAAAATAATTGAAAAATAATTGAAAAATAATTCAAAAATAATTGAAAAATAATTGAAAAATAATTGAAAAATTATTTAAAAATAATTGAAAAATAATTGAAGAATAGTTGAAAAATAATTGAAAAATAATTGAAAAATAATTGAAAAATAATTGAAAAATAATTGAAGAATAGTTGAAAAATAATTGAAAAATAATTGAAATATAATTGAAAAATAATTGAAAAATAATTGAAAAATAATTGAAAAATAAATGAAAAATAATTGAAAAATAATTGAAAAATAATTGAAAAATAATTGAAAAATAATTGAAAAATAATTGAAAAATAATTGAAGAATAGCTGAAAAATAATTGAAAAATAATTGAAAAATAATTGAAAACTAATTCAAAAATAATTGAAAAATAATTGAAAATTAATTGAAAAATAATTGAAAAGTAATTGAAAAATAATTGAAAAATTAATGAAAAATAATTGAAGAACAGTTGAAAAATAATTGAAAAATAATTGAAAAATAATTGAAAAATAATTGAAAAATTATTGAAAAATAAATGGTAAAAATAATTGAAAAATAATTGAGAAATAATTGAAAAATAATTGAAAACTAATTGAAAAATAATTGAAAAATAATTGAAGAATAGTTGAAAAATAATTGAAAAATAATTGAAGAATAATTGAAAAATAATTGAAAAATAATTGAAAAATAATTGAAAAATAATTGAAAAATAATTGAAAAATAATTGAAGAATAGTTGAAAAATAATTGAAAAATAATTGAAAACTAATTGAAAAATAATTGAAAAATAATTGAAAAATAATTGAAAAATAATTGCAAAATAATTGAATAATAATTGAAAAGTAATTGAAAAATAATTGAAAAATAATTAAAAATAATTGGAAAATAATTGAAGAATAGCTGAAAAATAATTGAAAAATAATTGAAAAATAATTGAAAAAAAATTAAAAAATAATTGAAAAATAATTGAAAAATAATAGAAAAATAATTGAAAAATAATTGAAAAATAATTGAAAAATAATTGAAAAATAATTGAAAAATAATTGAAAAATAATTGAAAAATAATTGAAAAATAATTGAAGAAAATTGAAAAGTAATTGGAAAATAATTGAAAAATAATTGAAAAATAATTGAAAAATAATTGAAGAATAGTTGAAAAATAATTGAAAAATAATTGAAATATAATTGAAAAATAATTGAAAAATAATTGAAAAATAATTGAAAAATAAATGAAAAATAATTGAAAAATAATTGAAAAATAATTGAAAAATAATTGAAAAATAATTGAAAAATAATTGAAAAATAATTGAAAAATAATTGAAAAATAATTGAAAAATAATTGAAAAAAATTGAAAAGTAAATTAAGAATAGTTGAAAAATAATTGAAAAGTAATTGAAAAATAATTGAAAAATAATTGAAAAGTAATTGATAAATAATTGAAAAATAATTGAAAAATAATTGAGAAATAATTGAAAAATAATTGAAAAATAATTGAAAAATAATTGAAGAATAGTTGAAAAATAATTGAAAAATAATTGAAAAATTATTGAAAAATAATTGAAAAATAATTGAAAAATAATTGAAAAATAATTGAAAAATAATTGAAAAATAATTGAAAAGTAATTGAAGAATAATTGAAAAATAATTGAAAAATAATTGAAATATAATTGAAAAATAATTGAAAAATTATTGAAAAATAATTGAAAAATAATTGAAAAATAATTGAAAAATAATTGAAAAATAATTGAAAAATAAATGAAAAATAATTGAAAAATAATTGAAAAATAATTGAAAAATAATTGAAAAATAATTGAAAAATAATTGATAAATAATTGAAAAATAATAGAAAAATAATTGAAAAATAATTGAAGAATAGTTGAAAAATAATTGAAAAATAATTGAAAAATAATTGATACATAATCGAAAAATAATAGAAAAATAATTTAAAAATAATTGAAAAATAATTGAAAAATAATTGAAAAATAGTTGAAAAATAATTGAAAAATAATTGAAAAATAATTGAAAAATAATTGAAAAATAATTGAAGAATTGTTGAAAAATAATATAAGACTAATTGAAAAATAATTGAAAAATAATTGAAAATTTTTTTTAAAATAATTGAAAAATAATTGAAAAATAATTGAAAAATAATTGAAGAATAGTTGAAAAATAATTGAAAAATAATTGAAAAATAATTGAAAAATAATTGAAAAATAATTGAAAAATAATTGACAAATAATTGAAAAATAATTGAAAAATAATTGGATAATAATAATTGCAAAATAATTGAAAAATAATTGAAAAATAATTAAAAAATAATTAAAAAATAATTAAAAAATAATTGAAAAATAATAGAAAAATTATTGAAAAAAATTGAAAAATTATTGAAAAATAATTGAAAAATAATTGAAAAATAATTGCAAAATAATTGAAAAATAATTGAAAAATAATTGAAAAGTAATTGAAAAATAATTGAAAAATAATTGAACAATAATAGAAAAGTAATTGAAAAATAATAGAAAACTAATTGAAAAATAATTGAAAAACAATTGAAAAATAATTGATAAATAATTGAAAAATAATTGAAAAATAATTGAAAAATAATTGAAAAATAGTTGGAAAATAATTGAAAAATAATTGAAAAATAATTGGATAATAATAATTGCAAAATAATTGAAAAATAATTGAAAAATTATTGAAAAAAATTGAAAAATTATTGAAAAATAATTGAAAAATAATTGAAAAATAATTGAAAAATAATTGAAAAATAATTGAAAAATAATTGAAAAATAATTGTTAAATTATTGAAATATAATGGAAAAATAATTGAAAAATAATTGAAAAATAATTGAAAAATAATTGACAAATAATTGAAAAATAATTGAAAAATAATTGGATAATAATAATTGCAAAATAATTGAAAAATAATTGAAAAATAATTAAAAAATAATTAAAAAAAAATGAAAAATTATTGAAAAATAATTGAAAAATAATTGAAAAATAATTGCAAAATAATTGAAAAATAATTGAAAAATAATTGAAAAGTAATTGAAAAATAATTGAAAAATAATTGAAAAATAATTGAAAAGTAATTGAAAAATAATAGAAAAATAATTGAAAAATAATTGAAAAACAATTGAAAAATAATTGATAAATAATTGAAAAATAATTGAAAAATAATTGAAAAATAATTGAAAAATAGTTGGAAAATAATTGATAAATAATTGAAAAATAATTGAAAAATAATTGAAAAATAATTGAAAAATATTTGAAAAACAATTGAAAAATAATTGAAAAATAATTGAAAAATAATTGAAAAATAATTGAAAAATAATTGAAAAATAATTGAAAAATAATTGAAAAATTATTGAAAAATAATTGAAAAATAATTGAAAAATAATTGAAAAAAATTGGAATACAATAAATGAAAAATAATTGAAAAATAATTAAAAATAATTGAAAAGTAATTGAAAAATAATTGTAAAATTATTGAAATATAATTGAAAAATAATTGAAAAATAGTTGAAAAATAATTGAAAACTAATTTAAAAATAATTGAAAAATAATGGAAAAATAATTGAAAAATAATTGAAAAATAATTGAAAAATAATTGAAAAATAATTGAAAAATAATTGAAAAATAATTGAAGAATAGTTGAAAAGTAATTGAAAAATAATAGAAAAATAATTGAAAAATAATTGAAAAATAATTGAAAAATTATTGAAAAATAATTGAAAAGTAATTGAAAAATAATTGAAAAATAATTGAAAAATAATTGAAAAATAATTGAAAAATAATTGACAAATAATTGTAAAATAACTGAAAAATTATTGAAAAATAATTGAAAAATTATTGAAAAATAATTGAAAAGTAATTGAAAAATAATAGAAAAATAATTGAAAAATAATTGAAAAATAATTGAAAATAATTGAAAAATAATTGAAAAATAATTTAAGAATAGTTGAAAAATAATTGAAAAATAATTGAAAAATAATTGAAAAAAAATTGAAAAATAATTGAAAAATAATTGAAAAATAATTGTAAAATAATTGAAAAATAATTGAAGAATAGTTGAAATATAATTGAAAAATTATTGAAAAATAATTGAAAAATTATTGAAAAGTAATTGAAAAATACTTGAAAAATAATTGAAAAATAATGGAAAAATAATTGAAAAATAATTGAAAAATAATTGAAAAATAATTGAAAAATAATTGAAAAATAATTGAAGAATAGTTGAAAAATAATAGAAAAATAATTGAAAAATAATTGAAAAATAATTGAAAAATACTTGAAAATACTTGAAAAATAATTGAAAAATAATTGAAAAATAATTGAAAAATAATTGTAAAATAATTGAAAAATTATTGAAAAATAATTGAAAAATTATTGAAAAATAATTGAAAAGTAATTGAAAAATAATAGAAAAATAATTGAAAAATAATTGAAAAATAATTGAAAATAATTGAAAAATAATTGAAAAATAATTTAAGAATAGTTGAAAAATAATTGAAAAATAATTGAAAAATAATTGAAAAAAAATTGAAAAATAATTGAAAAATAATTGAAAAATAATTGTAAAATAATTGAAAAATAATTGAAGAATAGTTGAAAAATAATTGAAAAATTATTGAAAAATAATTGAAAAATAATTGAAAAATAATTGAAAAATAATTGAAAAATTATTGAAAAATAATTGAAAAGTAATTGAAAAATACTTGAAAAATAATTGAAAAATAATGTAAAAATAATTGAAAAATAATTGAAAAATAATTGAAAAATAATTGAAAAATAATTGAAGAATAGTTGAAAAATAATAGAAAAATAATTGAAAAATAATTGAAAAATAATTGAAAAATAATTGAAAAATAATTGAAAAATAATTGAAAAATAATTGAAAAATAATTGGATAATAATAATTGCAAAATAATTGAAAAATTATTGAAAAATAATTGAAAAATAATTGAAAAATAATTGAAAAATTATTGAAAAATAAATGGTAAAAATAATTGAAAAATAATTGAGAAATAATTGAAAAATAATTGAAAACTAATTGAAAAATAATTGAAAAATAATTGAAGAATAGTTGAAAAATAATTGAAAAATAATTGAAGAATAATTGAAAAATAATTGAAAAATAATTGAAAAATAATTGAAAAATAATTGAAAAATAATTGAAAAATAATTGAAGAATAGTTGAAAAATAATTGAAAAATAATTGAAAACTAATTGAAAAATAATTGAAAAATAATTGAAAAATAATTGAAAAATAATTGCAAAATAATTGAATAATAATTGAAAAGTAATTGAAAAATAATTGAAAAATAATTAAAAATAATTGGAAAATAATTGAAGAATAGCTGAAAAATAATTGAAAAATAATTGAAAAATAATTGAAAAAAAATTAAAAAATAATTGAAAAATAATTGAAAAATAATAGAAAAATAATTGAAAAATAATTGAAAAATAATTGAAAAATAATTGAAAAATAATTGAAAAATAATTGAAAAATAATTGAAAAATAATTGAAAAATAATTGAAGAAAATTGAAAAGTAATTGGAAAATAATTGAAAAATAATTGAAAAATAATTGAAAAATAATTGAAGAATAGTTGAAAAATAATTGAAAAATAATTGAAATATAATTGAAAAATAATTGAAAAATAATTGAAAAATAATTGAAAAATAAATGAAAAATAATTGAAAAATAATTGAAAAATAATTGAAAAATAATTGAAAAATAATTGAAAAATAATTGAAAAATAATTGAAAAATAATTGAAAAATAATTGAAAAATAATTGAAAAAAATTGAAAAGTAAATTAAGAATAGTTGAAAAATAATTGAAAAGTAATTGAAAAATAATTGAAAAATAATTGAAAAGTAATTGATAAATAATTGAAAAATAATTGAAAAATAATTGAGAAATAATTGAAAAATAATTGAAAAATAATTGAAAAATAATTGAAGAATAGTTGAAAAATAATTGAAAAATAATTGAAAAATTATTGAAAAATAATTGAAAAATAATTGAAAAATAATTGAAAAATAATTGAAAAATAATTGAAAAATAATTGAAAAGTAATTGAAGAATAATTGAAAAATAATTGAAAAATAATTGAAATATAATTGAAAAATAATTGAAAAATTATTGAAAAATAATTGAAAAATAATTGAAAAATAATTGAAAAATAATTGAAAAATAATTGAAAAATAAATGAAAAATAATTGAAAAATAATTGAAAAATAATTGAAAAATAATTGAAAAATAATTGAAAAATAATTGATAAATAATTGAAAAATAATAGAAAAATAATTGAAAAATAATTGAAGAATAGTTGAAAAATAATTGAAAAATAATTGAAAAATAATTGATACATAATCGAAAAATAATAGAAAAATAATTTAAAAATAATTGAAAAATAATTGAAAAATAATTGAAAAATAGTTGAAAAATAATTGAAAAATAATTGAAAAATAATTGAAAAATAATTGAAAAATAATTGAAGAATTGTTGAAAAATAATATAAGACTAATTGAAAAATAATTGAAAAATAATTGAAAATTTTTTTTAAAATAATTGAAAAATAATTGAAAAATAATTGAAAAATAATTGAAGAATAGTTGAAAAATAATTGAAAAATAATTGAAAAATAATTGAAAAATAATTGAAAAATAATTGAAAAATAATTGACAAATAATTGAAAAATAATTGAAAAATAATTGGATAATAATAATTGCAAAATAATTGAAAAATAATTGAAAAATAATTAAAAAATAATTAAAAAATAATTAAAAAATAATTGAAAAATAATAGAAAAATTATTGAAAAAAATTGAAAAATTATTGAAAAATAATTGAAAAATAATTGAAAAATAATTGCAAAATAATTGAAAAATAATTGAAAAATAATTGAAAAGTAATTGAAAAATAATTGAAAAATAATTGAACAATAATAGAAAAGTAATTGAAAAATAATAGAAAACTAATTGAAAAATAATTGAAAAACAATTGAAAAATAATTGATAAATAATTGAAAAATAATTGAAAAATAATTGAAAAATAATTGAAAAATAGTTGGAAAATAATTGAAAAATAATTGAAAAATAATTGGATAATAATAATTGCAAAATAATTGAAAAATAATTGAAAAATTATTGAAAAAAATTGAAAAATTATTGAAAAATAATTGAAAAATAATTGAAAAATAATTGAAAAATAATTGAAAAATAATTGAAAAATAATTGAAAAATAATTGTTAAATTATTGAAATATAATGGAAAAATAATTGAAAAATAATTGAAAAATAATTGAAAAATAATTGACAAATAATTGAAAAATAATTGAAAAATAATTGGATAATAATAATTGCAAAATAATTGAAAAATAATTGAAAAATAATTAAAAAATAATTAAAAAAAAATGAAAAATTATTGAAAAATAATTGAAAAATAATTGAAAAATAATTGCAAAATAATTGAAAAATAATTGAAAAATAATTGAAAAGTAATTGAAAAATAATTGAAAAATAATTGAAAAATAATTGAAAAGTAATTGAAAAATAATAGAAAAATAATTGAAAAATAATTGAAAAACAATTGAAAAATAATTGATAAATAATTGAAAAATAATTGAAAAATAATTGAAAAATAATTGAAAAATAGTTGGAAAATAATTGATAAATAATTGAAAAATAATTGAAAAATAATTGAAAAATAATTGAAAAATATTTGAAAAACAATTGAAAAATAATTGAAAAATAATTGAAAAATAATTGAAAAATAATTGAAAAATAATTGAAAAATAATTGAAAAATAATTGAAAAATTATTGAAAAATAATTGAAAAATAATTGAAAAATAATTGAAAAAAATTGGAATACAATAAATGAAAAATAATTGAAAAATAATTAAAAATAATTGAAAAGTAATTGAAAAATAATTGTAAAATTATTGAAATATAATTGAAAAATAATTGAAAAATAGTTGAAAAATAATTGAAAACTAATTTAAAAATAATTGAAAAATAATGGAAAAATAATTGAAAAATAATTGAAAAATAATTGAAAAATAATTGAAAAATAATTGAAAAATAATTGAAAAATAATTGAAGAATAGTTGAAAAGTAATTGAAAAATAATAGAAAAATAATTGAAAAATAATTGAAAAATAATTGAAAAATTATTGAAAAATAATTGAAAAGTAATTGAAAAATAATTGAAAAATAATTGAAAAATAATTGAAAAATAATTGAAAAATAATTGACAAATAATTGTAAAATAACTGAAAAATTATTGAAAAATAATTGAAAAATTATTGAAAAATAATTGAAAAGTAATTGAAAAATAATAGAAAAATAATTGAAAAATAATTGAAAAATAATTGAAAATAATTGAAAAATAATTGAAAAATAATTTAAGAATAGTTGAAAAATAATTGAAAAATAATTGAAAAATAATTGAAAAAAAATTGAAAAATAATTGAAAAATAATTGAAAAATAATTGTAAAATAATTGAAAAATAATTGAAGAATAGTTGAAATATAATTGAAAAATTATTGAAAAATAATTGAAAAATTATTGAAAAGTAATTGAAAAATACTTGAAAAATAATTGAAAAATAATGGAAAAATAATTGAAAAATAATTGAAAAATAATTGAAAAATAATTGAAAAATAATTGAAAAATAATTGAAGAATAGTTGAAAAATAATAGAAAAATAATTGAAAAATAATTGAAAAATAATTGAAAAATACTTGAAAATACTTGAAAAATAATTGAAAAATAATTGAAAAATAATTGAAAAATAATTGTAAAATAATTGAAAAATTATTGAAAAATAATTGAAAAATTATTGAAAAATAATTGAAAAGTAATTGAAAAATAATAGAAAAATAATTGAAAAATAATTGAAAAATAATTGAAAATAATTGAAAAATAATTGAAAAATAATTTAAGAATAGTTGAAAAATAATTGAAAAATAATTGAAAAATAATTGAAAAAAAATTGAAAAATAATTGAAAAATAATTGAAAAATAATTGTAAAATAATTGAAAAATAATTGAAGAATAGTTGAAAAATAATTGAAAAATTATTGAAAAATAATTGAAAAATAATTGAAAAATAATTGAAAAATAATTGAAAAATTATTGAAAAATAATTGAAAAGTAATTGAAAAATACTTGAAAAATAATTGAAAAATAATGTAAAAATAATTGAAAAATAATTGAAAAATAATTGAAAAATAATTGAAAAATAATTGAAGAATAGTTGAAAAATAATAGAAAAATAATTGAAAAATAATTGAAAAATAATTGAAAAATAATTGAAAAATAATTGAAAAATAATTGAAAAATAATTGAAAAATAATTGGATAATAATAATTGCAAAATAATTGAAAAATTATTGAAAAATAATTGAAAAATAATTGAAAAATAATTGAAAAATAATTGAAAAATAATTGTAAAATTATTGAAAAATAATTGAAAAATAATTGAAAAGTAATTGAAAAATAATAGAAAAATAATTGAAAAATAATTGAAAAATAATTGAAAAATACTTAAAAAGTAATTGAAAAATAATTTAAGAATAGTGGAAAAATAATTGAAAAAGAATTGAAAAATAATTGAAAAATAATTGTAAAATTATTGAAAAATAATTGAAAAATAATTGAAAAATAATTGAAAAATAATTGAAAAAGAATTGAAAAGTAATTGAAAAATAATAGAAAAATAATTGAAAAATAATTTAAAAATAATTGAAAAATTATTGACAAATTATTGAAAAGTAATTGAAAAATAATTGAAAAATAATTGAAAAATAATTGAAAAATAATTGAAAAATAATTGATAAATAATTGTAAAATTATTGAAATATAATTGAAAAATAATTGAAAAATAATTGAAAAATAATTGAAAAATTATTGAAAAATAATTGAAAAATAATTGAAAAATAATTGAAAAATAATTGAAAAATAATTGAAGAATAGTTGAAAAATAATTGAGAAATAATTGAAAAATAATTGAAGAATAGTTGAAAAATAATTGAAAAATAATTGTAAAATTATTGAAATATAATTGAAAAATAATTGAAAAGTGGTTGAAAAATAATTGAAAAATAATTGAAAATTAATTGACGAATATTTGAAAAATAATTGAAAAATAATTGAAAAATAATTGAAAAATAATTGAAAAATAATTGAAAAATAATTGAAAAATAGTTGAAAAATAATTGAAAAATAATTGAAAAATAATTGAAAAATAATTGAAAAATAATTGAAAAATAATTGAAAAATAATTGAAAAATAATTGAAAAATAATTGAATAATAATTGAAAAATAATTGAAAAATAATTGAAAAGTAATGTAAGAATAATTCAAAAATAATTGAAAAATAATTGAAAAAAAAAAATGAAAACTAATTTAAAAATAATTGAAAAATAATTGAAAAATAATTGAAAAATAATTGAAAAATAATTGAAAAATAATTGAAAAATAATTGAATAATAATTGAAAAATAATTGAAAAATAATTGAAAAATAATTGAAAAATAATTGAAAAATAAATGAAAAATAATTGAATAATAATTAAAAAATAATTGAAAAATAATTGAAAGTTAATTGAAAAATAATTGAAAAATAATTGAAAAATAATTGAAAAATAATTGAAAAATAATTGAAAAATAATTGAAAAATAATTGAAAAATAATTGGATAATAATAATTGAAAAATAATTGAAAAATAATTGAAAAATAGTTGAAAAATAATTGAAAAATAATTGAAAAATAATTGAAAAATAATTGAAAAATAATTGGATAATAATAATTGCAAAATAATTGAAAAATAATTGAAAAATAATTGAAAAATAATTAAAAAATAATTCAAAAATAATTCAAAAATAATTTAAAAATTATTGAAAAATAATTGAAAAATAATTGAAAAATAATTGAAAAATAACTGAAAAATAATTGAAAAATAATTGAAAAATAATTGAAAAATAATTGAAAAATAATTGAAGAATAGTTGAAAAATAATTGAAAAATAATTGAAAAATAATTGAAAAATAATTGAAGAATAGTTGAAAAATAATAGAAAAATAATTGAAAAATAATTGAAAAATAATTGAAAAATACTTGAAAATACTTGAAAAATAATTGAAAAATAATTGAAAAATAATTGAAAAATAATTGTAAAATAATTGAAAAATTATTGAAAAATAATTGAAAAATTATTGAAAAATAATTGAAAAGTAATTGAAAAATAATAGAAAAATAATTGAAAAATAATTGAAAAATAATTGAAAATAATTGAAAAATAATTGAAAAATAATTTAAGAATAGTTGAAAAATAATAGAAAAATAATTGAAAAATAATTGAAAAATAATTGAAAAATAATTGAAAAATAATTGAAAAATAATTGAAAAATAATTGAAAAATAATTGGATAATAATAATTGCAAAATAATTGAAAAATTATTGAAAAATAATTGAAAAATAATTGAAAAATAATTGAAAAATAATTGAAAAATAATTGTAAAATTATTGAAAAATAATTGAAAAATAATTGAAAAGTAATTGAAAAATAATAGAAAAATAATTGAAAAATAATTGAAAAATAATTGAAAAATACTTAAAAAGTAATTGAAAAATAATTTAAGAATAGTGGAAAAATAATTGAAAAAGAATTGAAAAATAATTGAAAAATAATTGTAAAATTATTGAAAAATAATTGAAAAATAATTGAAAAATAATTGAAAAATAATTGAAAAAGAATTGAAAAGTAATTGAAAAATAATAGAAAAATAATTTAAAAATAATTTAAAAATAATTGAAAAATTATTGACAAATTATTGAAAAGTAATTGAAAAATAATTGAAAAATAATTGAAAAATAATTGAAAAATAATTGAAAAATAATTGATAAATAATTGTAAAATTATTGAAATATAATTGAAAAATAATTGAAAAATAATTGAAAAATAATTGAAAAATTATTGAAAAATAATTGAAAAATAATTGAAAAATAATTGAAAAATAATTGAAAAATAATTGAAGAATAGTTGAAAAATAATTGAGAAATAATTGAAAAATAATTGAAGAATAGTTGAAAAATAATTGAAAAATAATTGTAAAATTATTGAAATATAATTGAAAAATAATTGAAAAGTGGTTGAAAAATAATTGAAAAATAATTGAAAATTAATTGACGAATATTTGAAAAATAATTGAAAAATAATTGAAAAATAATTGAAAAATAATTGAAAAATAATTGAAAAATAATTGAAAAATAGTTGAAAAATAATTGAAAAATAATTGAAAAATAATTGAAAAATAATTGAAAAATAATTGAAAAATAATTGAAAAATAATTGAAAAATAATTGAAAAATAATTGAAAAATAATTGAAAAATAATTGAAAAATAATTGAAAAATAATTGAAAAATAATTGAAAAATAATTGATAAATAATTGAAAAATAATTGAAAAATAATTGAAAAGTAATTGAAAAATAATTGAAAAATAATTGAAAAAAAATTGGAATATAATAATTGAAAAATAATTGAAAAATAATTGAAAAAAAATTGAAAAGTAATTGGAAAATAGTTGAAAAATAATTGAAAAATAATTGAAAAATAATTGAAAAATAATTGAAAAATAATTGAAAAATAATTGAAAAATAATTGAAAAATAATTGAAAAATAATTGAAAAATAATTGAAAAATAATTGAAAAATAATTGAAAAATAATTGAAAAAAATTGGAAAATAATAATTGAAAAATAATTGAAGAATAGTTGAAAAATAATTGAAAATTAATTGAAAAATAATTGAAAACGAATTGAAAAATAATTGAAAAATAATTGAAATATAATTGAAAAATAATATAAGAATAACTGAAAAATAATTGAAAAATAATTGAAAAATAATTGAAAAATAATTGAAAAATAATTGAAAAATAATTAAAAAATAATTCAAAAATAATTCAAAAATAATTCAAAAATAATTCAAAAATTATTGAAAAAAAATTGAAAAATAATTGAAAAATAGTTGAAAAATAATTGAAAAATAATTGAAAAATAATTGAAAAATAATTGAAAAATAATTGAAAAATAATTGAAAAATAATTGAAAAATAATTGAAAAATAATTGAAAAATAATTGAAGAATTGTTGAAAAATAATTAAAAAATAATTGAAAAATAATTGAAAAATAATTTAAAAATAATTGAAAAATAATTGAAAAATAATTGAAAAATAATTGAAAAATAATTGAATAATAATTGAAAAATAATTGAAAAATAATTGAAAAGTAATGTAAGAATAATTCAAAAATAATTGAAAAATAATTGAAAAAAAAAAATGAAAACTAATTTAAAAATAATTGAAAAATAATTGAAAAATAATTGAAAAATAATTGAAAAATAATTGAAAAATAATTGAAAAATAATTGAATAATAATTGAAAAATAATTGAAAAATAATTGAAAAATAATTGAAAAATAATTGAAAAATAAATGAAAAATAATTGAATAATAATTAAAAAATAATTGAAAAATAATTGAAAAATAATTGAAAGTTAATTGAAAAATAATTGAAAAATAATTGAAAAATAATTGAAAAATAATTGAAAAATAATTGAAAAATAATTGAAAAATAATTGAAAAATAATTGGATAATAATAATTGAAAAATAATTGAAAAATAATTGAAAAATAGTTGAAAAATAATTGAAAAATAATTGAAAAATAATTGAAAAATAATTGAAAAATAATTGGATAATAATAATTGCAAAATAATTGAAAAATAATTGAAAAATAATTGAAAAATAATTAAAAAATAATTCAAAAATAATTCAAAAATAATTTAAAAATTATTGAAAAATAATTGAAAAATAATTGAAAAATAATTGAAAAATAACTGAAAAATAATTGAAAAATAATTGAAAAATAATTGAAAAATAATTGAAAAATAATTGAAGAATAGTTGAAAAATAATTGAAAAATAATTGAAAAATAATTGAAAAATAATTGAAAAATAATTGAAAAATAATTGAAAAATAATTGAAAAATAATTGAAAAATAATTGAAAAGTAATATAAGAATAATTGAAAAATAATTGAAAAATAATTGAAAAATAATTGAAAAATAATTGAAAAATAATTGAAAAATAATTGAAAAATAATTGAAAACTAATATGAAAAATAATTGAAAAATAATTGAAAAATAATTGAAAAATAATTGAAAAATAATTGAAAAATAATTGAAAAATAATCGAAAAATAATTGAAAAGTAATTGAAAAATAATTGAAAAATAATTGGAAAATAATTGCAAAATAATTGAAAAATAATTGAAAAATAATTGAAAAATAATTGAAAAATAATGGAAAAATAATTGAAAAATAATTGAAAAATAATTGAAAAATAATTGAAAAATAATTGATATAGTTGAAAAATAATTGATATAGTTGAAAAATAATTGAAAAATAAATGAAAAATTAATGAAAAATAATTGAAAAATTATTGAAAAATAATTTAAAAAGAATTGAAGAATAGTTGAAAAATAATTGAGAAATAATTGAAAAATAATTGAAAAATAATTGAAAAATAATTTAAAACTAATTGAAAAATAATTGAAAAATAATAGAAAAATAATTGAAGAATAGTTGAAAAATAATTGAAAAATAATTGAAAAATAATTAAAAAATAATTGAAAAATAAATGAAAAATAATTGAAAAATAATTAAAAAATAATTGAAAAATAATTGAAAAATAATTGAAAAATAATTGAAAAATAATTGAAAAATAATGGAAAAATAATGGAAAAATAATTGAAAAATAATTGAAAAATAATTGAAAAAAAATTGGAATAAAATAATTGAAAAATAATTGAAAAATAATTGAAAAATAATTGAAAAATAATTGAAAAATAATTGAAAAGTAATTGAAAAATAATAGAAAAATAATTGAAAAATAATTGATAAATAATTGAAAAATAATTGAAAAATAATTGAAAAGTAATTGAAAAATAATTGAAAAATAATTGAAAAATAATTGAAAAATAATTGAAAAATAATTGAAAAATAATTGAAAAATAATTGAAAATTAATTGAAGTATAGTTGAAAAATAATTGAAAAATAATTGAAAACTAATTGAAAAATAATTGAAAAATAATTGAAAAATAATTGAAAAATAATTGAAAAATAATTGAAAAATAATTGAATAATAATTGAAGAATAGTTGAAAAATAATTGAAAAATAATTGAAAACTAATTGAAAAATAATTGAAAAATAATTGAAATATAATTGAAGAATAGTTGAAAAATAATTGAAAAATAATTGAAAAATAATTGAAATATATTTGAAGAATAGTTGAAAAATAATTGAAAAATAATTGAAAAATAATTGAAAAATAATTGAAAAATAATTGAAAAATAATTGAAAAATAATTGAAAACAAACAGAAAAATAATTGAAAAATAATTGAGAAATAAATGAAAAATAATTGAAAAATAATGGAAAAATAATTGAAAAATAATTGAAAATTAATTGAAGAAGAGTTGAAAAATAATTGAAAAATAATTGAAAAGTAATTGAAAAATAATTGAAAAATAATTGAAAAATAATTGAAAAATAATTGAAAAATAATTGAAAAGTAATTGAAAAATAATAGAAAAATAATTGAAAAATAATTGATAAATAATTGAAAAATAATTGAAAAATAATTGAAAAGTAATTGAAAAATAATTGAAAAATAATTGAAAAATAATTAAAAAATAATTGAAAAATAATTGAAAAATAATTGAAAAATAATTGAAAATTAATTGAAGTATAGTTGAAAAATAATTGAAAAATAATTGAAAACTAATTGAAAAATAATTGAAAAATAATTGAAAAATAATTGAAAAATAATTGAAAAATAATTGAAAAATAATTGAAAAATAATTGAAAAATAATTGAAGAATAGTTGAAAAATAATTGAAAAATAATTGAAAACTAATTGAAAAATAATTGAAAAATAATTGAAATATAATTGAAGAATAGTTGAAAAATAATTGAAAAATAATTGAAAAATAATTGAAAAATAATTGAAAAATAATTGAAAAATAATTGAAAAATAATTGAAAAATAATTGAAAAATAATTGAAAAATAATTGAAAAATAATTGAAATATAATTGAAAAATAATTGAAAAATAATTGAAAAATAATTGAAGAATAGTTGAAAAATAATTGAAAAATAATTGAAAAATTTATTGAAAAATAATTGAAAAATAAATGAAATATAATTGAAGAATAGTTGAAAAATAATTGAAAAATAATTGAAAAATGATTGAAAAATAATTGAAAAATAAATGTAAAATTATTGAAATATAATTGAAATATAATTGAAAAATAATTGAAAATTAATTGAAGAATAGTTGAAAAATAATTGAAAAATAATTGAAAACTAATTGAAAAATAATTGAAAAATAATTGAAAAATAATTGAAAAATAATTGGAAAATAATTGAAAAATAATTGAAATATAATTGAAAAATAATTGAAAAATAATTGAAGAATAGTTGAAAAATAATTGAAAAATAATTGAAAAATAGTTAAAAAATAATTGAAAAATAATTGAAAAATAATTGAAAAATAATTGAAAAATAATTGAAAAATAATTGAAAAAAAAAGAAATATAATTGCAAAATAATTGAAAAATAATTGAAGAGTAGTTGAAAAATAATTGATAAATAATTGAAAAATAATTGAAAACTAATTGAAAAATAATTGAAAAATAATTGAAGAATAGTTGAAAAATAATTGAAAAATAATTGAAAAATAATAGAAAAATAATTGAAAAATAATTGAAAAATAATTGAAAAGGAGTTGAAAAATAATTGAAAAATAATTGAAAAATAATTGAAAAGTAATTGGATGATAATTGAAAAATAATTGAAAAATAATTGAAAAATAATTGAAAAATAATTGAAAAATAATTGAAAAATAATTTCAGAATAGTTGAAAAATAATTGAAAAGTAATTGAAAAATAACTCAAAAATAATTGAAAAATAATTGAAAAATAATTGAAAAATAGTTGAAAAATAATTGAAAAATAATTGAAAAATAATTGTAAAATAATTGAAAAATAATTGAAAAATAATTGAAAAATAATTGAAAAATAATTGAAAAATTAATTGAAAAATAATTGAAAAATAATTGAAAAATAATTGAAAAATAATTGAAAAATAATTGAAAAATAGTTGAAAAATAATTGAAAAATAATTGAAAAATAATTGTAAAATAATTGAAAAATAATTGAAAAATAATTGAAAAATAATTGAAAAATAATTGAAAAATAATTGAAAATTAATTGAAGAATAGTTGAAAAATAATTGAAGAATAATTGAAAACTAATTGAAAAATAATTGAAAAATAATTGAAAAATAATTGAAAAATAATTGAAAAATAATTGAAAAATAATTGAAAAGTAATTGAAAAATAATTGAAAAATAATTGAAAAATAATTGAAAAACAATTGAAAAATAATTGAAAAATAATAGAAAAATAATTGAAAAATAATTGAAAAACAATTGAAAAACAATTGCAAAATAATTGAATAATAATAGAAAAATAATTGAAAAATTATTGAAAAATAATTGAAAAATAATTGAAAAATAATTGAAAAATAATTGAAAAATAATTGAAAAATAATTGAAAAATAATTGAAAAATAATTGAAAAACAATTGAAAAATAATTGAAAAATAATTGAAAAATAATTGAAAAATAATTGAAAAATAATTGAAAAATAGTTGCAAAATAATTGAAAAATAATTGAAAAATAATTGAAAAATAATTGAAAAAGAGTTGAAAAATAATTGAAAAATAATTGAAAAATAATTGAAAAGTAATTGAAAAATAATTGAAAAATAATTGAAAAATAATTGAAAAATAATAGAAAAATAATTGAAAAATAATTGAAAAATAATTGAAAAGGAGTTGAAAAATAATTGAAAAATAATTGAAAAATAATTGAAAAATAATTGAAAAATAATTGAAAAATAATTGAAAAATAATTGAAAAATAATTGAAAAATAATTGAAAAATAATTGAAAAATAAATGAAAAATAATTGAAAAATAATTGAAAAATAATTGAAAAGTAATTGAAAAATAATTGAAAAATAATTGAAAAATAATTGAAAAACAATTGAAAAATAATTGAAAAATAATAGAAAAATAATTGAAAAATAATTGAAAAATAATTGAAAAATAATTGAAAAACAATTGAAAAACAATTGAAAAATAATTGAAAAATAATTGAAAAATAATTGAAAAATAATTGAAAAATAATTGAAAAATAATTGAAAAATAATAGAAAAATAATTGAAAAATAATTGAAAAATAATTGAAAAATAGTTGAAAAATAATTGAAAAATAATTGAAAGATAATTGAAAAATAATTGAAAAATAATTGAAAAATAATTGAAAAATAATTGAAAAATAGTTGAAAAATAATTGAAAAATAATTGAAAAATAATTGTAAAATAATTGAAAAATAATTGAAAAATAATTGAAAAATAATTGAAAAATAATTGAAAAATAATTGAAAAATAATTGAAAATTAATTGAAGAATAGTTGAAGAATAATTGAAAAATAATTGAAAACTAATTGCAAAATAATTGAAAAATAATTGAAAAATAATTGAAAAATAATTGAAAAATAATTGAAAAATAATTGAAAAGTAATTGAAAGATAATTGAAAAATAATTGAAAAATAATTGAAAAACAATTGAAAAATAATTGAAAAATAATAGAAAAATAATTGAAAAATAATTGAAAAACAATTGAAAAATAATTGAAAAATAATAGAAAAATAATTGAAAAATAATTGAAAAATAATTAAAAAATAATTAAAAAATCATTCAAAAATAATTGAAAATTAATTGAAAAATTATTGAAAAGTAATTGAAAAATAATTGAAAAATAATTGAAAAATAATTGAAAAATAATTGAAAAATAATTGAAAAATAATTGAAAAATAATTGAAAAGTAATTGAAAAATAATAGAAAAATAATTGAAAAATAATTGAAAAACAATTGAAAAACAATTGAAAAATAATTGAAAAATAATTGAAAAATAATTGAAAAATAATTGAAAAATAATTAAAAAATAATGGAAAAATAATTGAAAAATAATAGAAAAATAATTGAAAAATAATTGAAAAATAATTGAAAAATAGTTGAAAAATAATTGAAAAATAATTGAAAAATAATTGAAAAATAATTGAAAAATAATTGAAAAATAATTGAAAAATGATTGAAAAATAATTGAAAAATAATTGAAAAATAGTTGAAAAATAATTGAAAAATAATTGAAAAATAATTGAAAAATAATTGAAAAATAATTGTAAAATTATTGAAATATAATTGAAAAATAATTGAAAAATAATTGAAAAATAATTGAAAAATAATGGAAAAATAATTGAAAAATAATTGAAAAATAATTGAAAAATAATTGAAAAGTAATATAAGAATAATTGAAAAATAATTGAAAAATAATTGAAAAAAAAAATCATTGAAAACTAACTTAAAAATAATGGAAAAATAACTGAAAAATAATTGAAAAATAATTGAAAAATAATTGAAAAATAATTGAAAAATAATTGAAAAATAATTGAAAAATAATTGTAAAATAATTGAAAAATAATTGAAAAATAATTGAAAAATAATTGAAAAATAATTGAAAAGTAATTAGATGATAATTGAAAAATAATTGAAAAATAATTGAAAAATAATTGAAAAATAATTGAAAAGTAATTGGATGATAATTGAAAAATAATTGAAAAATAATTGAAAAATAATTTCAGAATAGTTGAAAAATAATTGAAAAGTAATTGAAAAATAATTCAAAAATAATTGAAAAATAATTGAAAAATAATTGAAAAATAGTTGAAAAATAATTGAAAAATAATTGAAAAATAATTGTAAAATAATTGAAAAATAATTGAAAAATAATTGAAAAATAATTGAAAATTAATTGAAAAATAATTGAAAAATAATTGAAAAATAATTGAAAAATAATTGAAAAATAATTGAAAAATAATTGAAAAATAATTGAAAAGTAATTGAAAAATAATAGAAAAATAATTGAAAACTAATTGAAAAACAATTGAAAAATAATTGAAAAATAATTGAAAAATAATTGAAAAATAATTGAAAAATAATTGATGAATAGTTGAAAAATAATTGAAAAATAATTGAAAAATAATTGAAAAATAATTGAAAAATAATTGAAAAATAATTGAAGAATAGTTGAAAAATAATTGAAAAATAATTGAAAAATAATTGAAAAATAATTGAAAAATAAATGAAAAATAATTGAAAAATAATTGAAAAATAATTGAAAAATAAATGAAAAATAATTGAAAAATAATGGAAAAATAATAGCAAAATAGTTGAAAAAAATTGTAAAAATATTGAAAAATAATTGAAAAATAATTGAAGAATAGTTGAAAAATAATTGAAAAATAATTGAAAAATAATTGAAAAATAATTGAAAAATAATTGAAAAATAATTGCAAAATAATTGAATAATAATTGAAAAGTAATTGAAAAATAATTGAAAAATAATCGAAAAACAATTGAATAATAATTGAAAAATAATTTAAAAATAATTGAAAAATAATTGAAAAATAATTGAAAAATGATTGAAGAATAGTTGAAAAATAATTGAAAAATAATTGAAAAATAATTGAAAAATAATTGAAAAATAATTGAAAAATAATTGAAAAGTAATTGAAAAATAATTGAAAAATAATTGAAAAATAATTGAAAAATAATTGAAAAATAATTTAATAATAATTGAAAAGTAATTGAAAAATAATTGAAAAATAATCGAAAAACAATTGAAAAATAATTGAAAAATAATTGAAAAATAATTGAAAAATAATTGAAAAATAATTGAAAAATAATTGAAAAGTAATTGGAAAATAATTGAAAAATAATTGAAAAATAATTGAAAAATAATTGAAAAATAATTGAAAAATAATTGAAAAATAATTGAAAAATAATTGAAAAATAATTGAAGAATAAATGAAAAATAATTTAAGAATAGTTGAAAAATAATCGAAAAGTAATTGAAAAATAATTGAAAAATAAATGAAAAATAATTGAAAAATAATTGAAAAATAATTGAAAAATAAATGAAAAATAATTGAAAAATAATTGAAAAATAATGGAAAAATAATAGCAAAATAGTTGAAAAAAATTGTAAAAATATTGAAAAATAATTGAAAAATAATTGAAGAATAGTTGAAAAATAATTGAAAAATAATTGAAAAATAATTGAAAAATAATTGCAAAATAATTGAATAATAATTGAAAAGTAATTGAAAAATAATTGAAAAATAATTGAAAAATAATTGAAAAATAATTGAAAAATAATTGAAAAATAATTGAAAAGTAATTGGAAAATAATTGAAAAATAATTGAAAAATAATTGAAAAGTAATTGAAAAATAATTGAAAAATAATTGAAAAATAATTGAAAAATAATTGAAAAATAATTGAAGAATAAATGAAAAATAATTTAAGAATAGTTGAAAAATAATCGAAAAGTAATTGAAAAATAATTGAAAAATAAATGAAAAATAATTGAAAAATAATTGAAAAATAATCGAAAAACAATTGAAATATAATTGAAAAATAATTGAAAAATAATTGAAGAATAGTTGAAAAATAATTGAAAAATAATTGAAAAATTATTGAAAAATAATTGAAAAATAATTGAAAAATAATTGAAAAATAATTGAAAAATAATTGAAAAATAATTGAAAAGTAATTGAAAAATAATTGAAACATAATTGAAAAATAATTGAAAAATAATTGAAAAATAATTGAAAAATAATTGTAAAATTATTGAAATATAATTGAAAAATAATTGAAAAATAATTGAAAAATAATTGAAAAGTAATTGAAAAATAATTGAAAAGTAATATAAGAATAATTGTAAAATAATTGAAAAATAATTGAAAAAAAATAATTAATTGAAACTAATTGAAAAATAATTGAAAAATAATTGAAAAATAATTGAAAATAATTGAAAAATAATTTAAGAATAGTTGAAAAATAATTTAAGAATAGTTGAAAAATAATTGAAAAGTAATTGAAAAATAATTGAAAAATAATTGAAAAATAATTGAAAAAAAAAATAATTGAAAACTAATTTAAAAGTAATTGAAAAATAATGGAAAAATAATTGAAAAATAATTGAAAAATAATTGAAAAATAATTGAAGAATAGTTGAAAAATAATTGAAAAATAATTGAAAAATAATTGAAATATAATTGAAAAATAATTGAAAAATAATTGAAAAATAATTGAAAAATAATTGAAAAATAATTGAAGAATAGTTGAAAAATAATTGAAAAATAATTGAAAAATAATTGAAAAATAATTGAAAAATAATTGTAAAATTATTGAAATATAATTGAAAAATAATTGAAAAATAATTGAAAAATAATTGAAAAATAATTGAAAAATAATTGAAAAATAATTGAAAAGTAATTGAAAAATAATTGAAAAATAATTGTAAAATTATTGAAATATAATTGAAAAATAATTGAAAAATAATTGTAAAATTATTGAAATATAATTGAAAAATAATTGAAAAATAATTGAAAAATAATTGAAAAATAATTGAAAAATAATTGAAAAATAATTGAAAAGTAATTGAAAAATAATTGAAAAATAATTGAAAAATAATTGAAAAATTATTGAAAAATAATTCAAAAATAATTGAAAAATAATTGAAAAATAATTCAAAAATAATTGAAAAATAATATAAGAATAATTGAAAAATAATTGAAAAATAATTGAAAAAAAATTTTAAAATAATTGAAAAATAATTGAAAAATAATGCAAAAATAATTGAAAAATTATTGAAAAATAATTGAAAAATAATTGAAAAATAATTGAAAAATAATTGAAAAGTAATTGAAATATAATTGAAAAATAATTGTAAAATTATTGAAATATAATAGAAAAATAATTGAAAAATAATTGAAGAATAGTTGAAAAAAATTGAAAAATAATTGAAAAATTATTGAAAAATAATTTAAAAATAATTGAAAAGTAATTGAAAAATAATTGAAAAATAATTGAAAAATAATTGAAAAATAATTGAAGAATAGTTGAAAAATAATTGAAAAATAATTAAAAACAAATAGAAAAATAATTGAAAAATAATTGAGAAATAATTGAAAAAAATTTAAAAACAATTGAAAAATAATTGAAAAATAATGGAAAAATAATTGAAAAATATTTGAAAAATAATTGAAATATAATTGAAAAATAATTGAAGAATAGTTGAAAAATAATTGAAAAATAATTGAAGAATTATTGAAAAATAATTGAAAAATTATTGAAAAATAAATGAAAAATTATTGAAAAATAATTGAAAAATAATTGAAGAATAGTTGAAAAATAATTGAAATATAATTGAAAAATAATTGAAAAATAATTGAAAAATAATTGAAAAATAATTGAAAAATAATTAAAAAATAATTGAAAAATAATTGAAAAATAATTCAAAAATAATTGAAAAATAATATAAGAATAATTGAAGAATAATTGAAAAATAATTGAAAAAAATTTTTAAAATAATTGAAAAATAATTGAAAAATAATGCAAAAATAATTGAAAAATTATTGAAAAATAATTGAAAAATAATTGAAAAATAATTGAAAAATAATTGAAAAGTAATTGAAAAATAATTGAAAATTTTTTTTAAAATAATTGAAAAATAATTGAAAAATAATGCAAAAATAATTGAAAAATTATTGAAAAATAATTGAAAAATAATTGAAAAATAATTGAAAAATAATTGAAAAGTAATTGAAAAATAATTGAAAAATAATTGTAAAATTATTGAAATATAATAGAAAAATAATTGAAAAATAATTGAAAAATAATTGAAAAATAATTGAAAAGTAATTGAAAAATAATAGAAAGATAATTGAAAAATAATTGAAAAACAATTGAAGAATAGTTGAAAAATAATTGAAAAATAATTGAAAAATAATTGAAAAATAATTGAAAAATAATTGAAAAATAATTGAAGAATAGTTGAAAATTAATTGAAAAATAATTAAAAACAAATAGAAAAATAATTGAAAAATAATTGAAAAATAATTGAAGAATAGTTGAAAAATAATTGAAAAATAATTGAAAAATAATTGAAAAATAATTGAAAAATAATTGAAAAATAATTGAAAAATAATTGAAAAATAATTGAAAAATAATTGAAAAATAATTGAAAAATAATTGAAAAATAATTGTAAAATTATTGAAATATAATTGAAAAATAATAGAAAAATAATTGAAAAATAATTGAAAAGTAATTGAAAAACAATTGAAAAGTAATATAAGAATAATTGTAAAATAATTGAAAAATAATTGAAAAAAAATAATTAATTGAAAACTAATTGAAAAATAATTTAAAAGTAATTGAGAAATAATTGAAAAATAATTTAAGAATTGTTGAAAAATAATTTAAAAGTAATTGAAAAATAATTGAAAAATAATTGAAAAATAATTGAAAAATAATTGAAAAATAATTGAAAAATAATTGAAAAGTAATATAAGAATAATTGAAAAATAATTGAAAAATAATTTTAAAAAAAAATAATTGAAAACTAATTTAAAAATAATTGAAAAATAATGGAAAAATAATTGAATAATAATTGAAAAATAATTGAAAAATAATTGAAAATAATTGAAAAATAATTTAAGAATAGTTGAAAAATAATTTAAGAATAGTTGAAAAATAATTGAAAAGTAATTGAAAAATAATTGAAAAATAATTGAAAAATAATTGAAAAAAAAAAAATTGAAAACTAATTTAAAAGTAATTGAAAAATAATGGAAAAATAATTGAAAAATAATTGAAAAATAATTGAAAAATAATTGAAAAATAATTGAAAAATAATTGAAAAATAATTGAAAAATAATTGAAAAATAATTGAAAAATAATTGAAAAATAATTGAAAAATAATTGAAAAATAAATGAAAAATAATTAAAAATAATTGAAAAATAATTGAAAAGTAATTGAAAAATAATTGAAAAATAATTGAAAAATAATTGAAAAACAATTGAAAAATAATTGAAAAATAATAGAAAAATAATTGAAAAATAATTGAAAAATAATTGAAAAATAATTGAAAAACAATTGAAAAACAATTGAAAAATAATTGAAAAATAATTGAAAAATAATTGAAAAATAATTGAAAAATAATTGAAAAATAATTGAAAAATAATAGAAAAATAATTGAAAAATAATTGAAAAATAATTGAAAAATAGTTGAAAAATAATTGAAAAATAATTGAAAGATAATTGAAAAATAATTGAAAAATAATTGAAAAATAATTGAAAAATAATTGAAAAATAATTAAAAAATAATTGAAAAATAATTGAAAAATAATTCAAAAATAATTGAAAAATAATATAAGAATAATTGAAAAATAATTGAAAAATAATTGAAAAAAATTTTTAAAATAATTGAAAAATAATTGAAAAATAATGCAAAAATAATTGAAAAATTATTGAAAAATAATTGAAAAATAATTGAAAAATAATTGAAAAATAATTGAAAAGTAATTGAAAAATAATTGAAATTTTTTTTTAAAATAATTGAAAAATAATTGAAAAATAATGCAAAAATAATTGAAAAATTATTGAAAAATAATTGAAAAATAATTGAAAAATAATTGAAAAATAATTGAAAAGTAATTGAAAAATAATTGAAAAATAATTGTAAAATTATTGAAATATAATAGAAAAATAATTGAAAAATAATTGAAAAATAATTGAAAAATAATTGAAAAGTAATTGAAAAATAATAGAAAGATAATTGAAAAATAATTGAAAAACAATTGAAGAATAGTTGAAAAATAATTGAAAAATAATTGAAAAATAATTGAAAAATAATTGAAAAATAATTGAAAAATAATTGAAGAATAGTTGAAAATTAATTGAAAAATAATTAAAAACAAATAGAAAAATAATTGAAAAATAATTGAAAAATAATTGAAGAATAGTTGAAAAATAATTGAAAAATAATTGAAAAATAATTGAAAAATAATTGAAAAATAATTGAAAAATAATTGAAAAATAATTGAAAAATAATTGAAAAATTATTGAAAAATAATTGAAAAATAATTGAAAAATAATTGTAAAATTATTGAAATATAATTGAAAAATAATTGAAAAATAATTGAAAAATAATTGAAAAGTAATTGAAAAATAATTGAAAAGTAATATAAGAATAATTGTAAAATAATTGAAAAATAATTGAAAAAAAATAATTAATTGAAAACTAATTGAAAAATAATTTAAAAGTAATTGAGAAATAATTGAAAAATAATTTAAGAATTGTTGAAAAATAATTTAAAAGTAATTGAAAAATAATTGAAAAATAATTGAAAAATAATTGAAAAATAATTGAAAAATAATTGAAAAATAATTGAAAAGTAATATAAGAATAATTGAAAAATAATTGAAAAATAATTTAAAAAAAAAATAATTGAAAACTAATTTAAAAATAATTGAAAAATAATGGAAAAATAATTGAATAATAATTGAAAAATAATTGAAAAATAATTGAAAATAATTGAAAAATAATTTAAGAATAGTTGAAAAATAATTTAAGAATAGTTGAAAAATAATTGAAAAGTAATTGAAAAATAATTGAAAAATAATTGAAAAATAATTGAAAAAAAAAATTGAAAACTAATTTAAAAGTAATTGAAAAATAATGGAAAAATAATTGAAAAATAATTGAAAAATAATTGAAAAATAATTGAAAAATAATTGAAAAATAATTGAAAAATAATTGAAAAATAATTGAAAAATAATTGAAAAATAATTGAAAAATAATTGAAAAATAATTGAAAAATAAATGAAAAATAATTGAAAAATAATTGAAAAATAATTGAAAAGTAATTGAAAAATAATTGAAAAATAATTGAAAAATAATTGAAAAACAATTGAAAAATAATTGAAAAATAATAGAAAAATAATTGAAAAATAATTGAAAAATAATTGAAAAATAATTGAAAAACAATTGAAAAACAATTGAAAAATAATTGAAAAATAATTGAAAAATAATTGAAAAATAATTGAAAAATAATTGAAAAATAATTGAAAAATAATAGAAAAATAATTGAAAAATAATTGAAAAATAATTGAAAAATAGTTGAAAAATAATTGAAAAATAATTGAAAGATAATTGAAAAATAATTGAAAAATAATTGAAAAATAATTGAAAAATAATTGAAAAATAGTTGAAAAATAATTGAAAAATAATTGAAAAATAATTGTAAAATAATTGAAAAATAATTGAAAAATAATTGAAAAATAATTGAAAAATAATTGAAAAATAATTGAAAAATAATTGAAAATTAATTGAAGAATAGTTGAAGAATAATTGAAAAATAATTGAAAACTAATTGCAAAATAATTGAAAAATAATTGAAAAATAATTGAAAAATAATTGAAAAATAATTGAAAAATAATTGAAAAGTAATTGAAAGATAATTGAAAAATAATTGAAAAATAATTGAAAAACAATTGAAAAATAATTGAAAAATAATAGAAAAATAATTGAAAAATAATTGAAAAACAATTGAAAAATAATTGAAAAATAATAGAAAAATAATTGAAAAATAATTGAAAAATAATTAAAAAATAATTAAAAAATCATTCAAAAATAATTGAAAATTAATTGAAAAATTATTGAAAAGTAATTGAAAAATAATTGAAAAATAATTGAAAAATAATTGAAAAATAATTGAAAAATAATTGAAAAATAATTGAAAAATAATTGAAAAGTAATTGAAAAATAATAGAAAAATAATTGAAAAATAATTGAAAAACAATTGAAAAACAATTGAAAAATAATTGAAAAATAATTGAAAAATAATTGAAAAATAATTGAAAAATAATTAAAAAATAATGGAAAAATAATTGAAAAATAATAGAAAAATAATTGAAAAATAATTGAAAAATAATTGAAAAATAGTTGAAAAATAATTGAAAAATAATTGAAAAATAATTGAAAAATAATTGAAAAATAATTGAAAAATAATTGAAAAATGATTGAAAAATAATTGAAAAATAATTGAAAAATAGTTGAAAAATAATTGAAAAATAATTGAAAAATAATTGAAAAATAATTGAAAAATAATTGTAAAATTATTGAAATATAATTGAAAAATAATTGAAAAATAATTGAAAAATAATTGAAAAATAATGGAAAAATAATTGAAAAATAATTGAAAAATAATTGAAAAATAATTGAAAAGTAATATAAGAATAATTGAAAAATAATTGAAAAATAATTGAAAAAAAAAATCATTGAAAACTAACTTAAAAATAATGGAAAAATAACTGAAAAATAATTGAAAAATAATTGAAAAATAATTGAAAAATAATTGAAAAATAATTGAAAAATAATTGAAAAATAATTGTAAAATAATTGAAAAATAATTGAAAAATAATTGAAAAATAATTGAAAAATAATTGAAAAGTAATTAGATGATAATTGAAAAATAATTGAAAAATAATTGAAAAATAATTGAAAAATAATTGAAAAGTAATTGGATGATAATTGAAAAATAATTGAAAAATAATTGAAAAATAATTTCAGAATAGTTGAAAAATAATTGAAAAGTAATTGAAAAATAATTCAAAAATAATTGAAAAATAATTGAAAAATAATTGAAAAATAGTTGAAAAATAATTGAAAAATAATTGAAAAATAATTGTAAAATAATTGAAAAATAATTGAAAAATAATTGAAAAATAATTGAAAAATAATTGAAAATTAATTGAAAAATAATTGAAAAATAATTGAAAAATAATTGAAAAATAATTGAAAAATAATTGAAAAATAATTGAAAAATAATTGAAAAGTAATTGAAAAATAATAGAAAAATAATTGAAAAATAATTGAAAAACAATTGAAAAATAATTGAAAAATAATTGAAAAATAATTGAAAAATAATTGAAAAATAATTGATGAATAGTTGAAAAATAATTGAAAAATAATTGAAAAATAATTGAAAAATAATTGAAAAATAATTGAAAAATAATTGAAGAATAGTTGAAAAATAATTGAAAAATAATTGAAAAATAATTGAAAAATAATTGAAAAATAAATGAAAAATAATTGAAAAATAATTGAAAAATAATTGAAAAATAAATGAAAAATAATTGAAAAATAATGGAAAAATAATAGCAAAATAGTTGAAAAAAATTGTAAAAATATTGAAAAATAATTGAAAAATAATTGAAGAATAGTTGAAAAATAATTGAAAAATAATTGAAAAATAATTGAAAAATAATTGAAAAATAATTGAAAAATAATTGCAAAATAATTGAATAATAATTGAAAAGTAATTGAAAAATAATTGAAAAATAATCGAAAAACAATTGAATAATAATTGAAAAATAATTTAAAAATAATTGAAAAATAATTGAAAAATAATTGAAAAATGATTGAAGAATAGTTGAAAAATAATTGAAAAATAATTGAAAAATAATTGAAAAATAATTGAAAAATAATTGAAAAATAATTGAAAAGTAATTGAAAAATAATTGAAAAATAATTGAAAAATAATTGAAAAATAATTGAAAAATAATTGAAAAATAATTGAAAAATAATTGAAAAATAATTGAAGAATAGTTGAAAAATAATTAAAAATAATTGAAAACTAATTGAAAAATAATTGAAAAATAATTGAAAAATAATTGAAAAATAATTGCAAAATAATTTAATAATAATTGAAAAGTAATTGAAAAATAATTGAAAAATAATCGAAAAACAATTGAAAAATAATTGAAAAATAATTGAAAAATAATTGAAAAATAATTGAAAAATAATTGAAAAATAATTGAAAAGTAATTGGAAAATAATTGAAAAATAATTGAAAAATAATTGAAAAATAATTGAAAAATAATTGAAAAATAATTGAAAAATAATTGAAAAATAATTGAAAAATAATTGAAGAATAAATGAAAAATAATTTAAGAATAGTTGAAAAATAATCGAAAAGTAATTGAAAAATAATTGAAAAATAAATGAAAAATAATTGAAAAATAATTGAAAAATAATTGAAAAATAAATGAAAAATAATTGAAAAATAATTGAAAAATAATGGAAAAATAATAGCAAAATAGTTGAAAAAAATTGTAAAAATATTGAAAAATAATTGAAAAATAATTGAAGAATAGTTGAAAAATAATTGAAAAATAATTGAAAAATAATTGAAAAATAATTGCAAAATAATTGAATAATAATTGAAAAGTAATTGAAAAATAATTGAAAAATAATTGAAAAATAATTGAAAAATAATTGAAAAATAATTGAAAAATAATTGAAAAGTAATTGGAAAATAATTGAAAAATAATTGAAAAATAATTGAAAAGTAATTGAAAAATAATTGAAAAATAATTGAAAAATAATTGAAAAATAATTGAAAAATAATTGAAGAATAAATGAAAAATAATTTAAGAATAGTTGAAAAATAATCGAAAAGTAATTGAAAAATAATTGAAAAATAAATGAAAAATAATTGAAAAATAATTGAAAAATAATCGAAAAACAATTGAAATATAATTGAAAAATAATTGAAAAATAATTGAAGAATAGTTGAAAAATAATTGAAAAATAATTGAAAAATTATTGAAAAATAATTGAAAAATAATTGAAAAATAATTGAAAAATAATTGAAAAATAATTGAAAAATAATTGAAAAGTAATTGAAAAATAATTGAAACATAATTGAAAAATAATTGAAAAATAATTGAAAAATAATTGTAAAATTATTGAAATATAATTGAAAAATAATTGAAAAATAATTGAAAAATAATTGAAAAATAATTGAAAAATAATTGAAAAATAATTGAAAAGTAATTGAAAAATAATTGAAAAATAATTGTAAAATTATTGAAATATAATTGAAAAATAATTGAAAAATAATTGTAAAATTATTGAAATATAATTGAAAAATAATTGAAAAATAATTGAAAAATAATTGAAAAATAATTGAAAAATAATTGAAAAATAATTGAAAAGTAATTGAAAAATAATTGAAAAATAATTGAAAAATAATTGAAAAATTATTGAAAAATAATTCAAAAATAATTGAAAAATAATTGAAAAATAATTCAAAAATAATTGAAAAATAATATAAGAATAATTGAAAAATAATTGAAAAATAATTGAAAAAAAATTTTAAAATAATTGAAAAATAATTGAAAAATAATGCAAAAATAATTGAAAAATTATTGAAAAATAATTGAAAAATAATTGAAAAATAATTGAAAAATAATTGAAAAGTAATTGAAATATAATTGAAAAATAATTGTAAAATTATTGAAATATAATAGAAAAATAATTGAAAAATAATTGAAGAATAGTTGAAAAAAATTGAAAAATAATTGAAAAATTATTGAAAAATAATTTAAAAATAATTGAAAAGTAATTGAAAAATAATTGAAAAATAATTGAAAAATAATTGAAAAATAATTGAAGAATAGTTGAAAAATAATTGAAAAATAATTAAAAACAAATAGAAAAATAATTGAAAAATAATTGAGAAATAATTGAAAAAAATTTAAAAACAATTGAAAAATAATTGAAAAATAATGGAAAAATAATTGAAAAATATTTGAAAAATAATTGAAAAATAATTGAAAAATAATTGAAGAATAGTTGAAAAATAATTGAAAAATAATTGAAGAATTATTGAAAAATAATTGAAAAATTATTGAAAAATAAATGAAAAATTATTGAAAAATAATTGAAAAATAATTGAAGAATAGTTGAAAAATAATTGAAATATAATTGAAAAATAATTGAAAAATAATTGAAAAATAATTGAAAAATAATTGAAAAATAATTAAAAAATAATTGAAAAATAATTGAAAAATAATTCAAAAATAATTGAAAAATAATATAAGAATAATTGAAAAATAATTGAAAAATAATTGAAAAAAATTTTTAAAATAATTGAAAAATAATTGAAAAATAATGCAAAAATAATTGAAAAATAATTGAAAAATAATTGAAAAATAATTGAAAAGTAATTGAAAAATAATTGAAAATTTTTTTTAAAATAATTGAAAAATAATTGAAAAATAATGCAAAAATAATTGAAAAATTATTGAAAAATAATTGAAAAATAATTGAAAAATAATTGAAAAATAATTGAAAAGTAATTGAAAAATAATTGAAAAATAATTGTAAAATTATTGAAATATAATAGAAAAATAATTGAAAAATAATTGAAAAATAATTGAAAAATAATTGAAAAGTAATTGAAAAATAATAGAAAGATAATTGAAAAATAATTGAAAAACAATTGAAGAATAGTTGAAAAATAATTGAAAAATAATTGAAAAATAATTGAAAAATAATTGAAAAATAATTGAAAAATAATTGAAGAATAGTTGAAAATTAATTGAAAAATAATTAAAAACAAATAGAAAAATAATTGAAAAATAATTGAAAAATAATTGAAGAATAGTTGAAAAATAATTGAAAAATAATTGAAAAATAATCGAAAAGTAATTGAAAAATAATTGAAAAATAAATGAAAAATAATTGAAAAATAATTGAAAAATAATCGAAAAACAATTGAAATATAATTGAAAAATAATTGTAAAATTATTGAAATATAATTGAAAAATAATTGAAAAATAATTGAAAAATAATTGAAAAGTAATTGAAAAATAATTGAAAAATAATTGAAAAGTAATTGAAAAATAATTTTAAAAAAAAATAATTGAAAACTAATTTAAAAATAATTGAAAAATAATGGAAAAATAATTGAATAATAATTGAAAAATAATTGAAAAATAATTGAAAATAATTGAAAAATAATTTAAGAATAGTTGAAAAATAATTTAAGAATAGTTGAAAAATAATTGAAAAGTAATTGAAAAATAATTGAAAAATAATTGAAAAATAATTGAAAAAAAAAAAATTGAAAACTAATTTAAAAGTAATTGAAAAATAATGGAAAAATAATTGAAAAATAATTGAAAAATAATTGAAAAATAATTGAAAAATAATTGAAAAATAATTGAAAAATAATTGAAAAGTAATTGAAAAATAATTGAAAAATAATTGTAAAATTATTGAAATATAATTGAAAAATAATTGAAAAATAATTGAAAAATAATTGAAAAATAATTGAAAAATAATTTAAAAGTAATTGAGAAATAATTGAAAAATAATTTAAGAATTGTTGAAAAATAATTTAAAAGTAATTGAAAAATAATTGAAAAATAATTGAAAAATAATTGAAAAATAATTGAAAAATAATTGAAAAATAATTGAAAAGTAATATAAGAATAATTGAAAAATAATTGAAAAATAATTTAAAAAAAAAATAATTGAAAACTAATTTAAAAATTATTGAAAAATAATGGAAAAATAATTGAATAATAATTGAAAAATAATTGAAAAATAATTGAAAAATAATTGAAAAATAATTGAAGAATAGTTGAAAAATAATTGAAAAATAATTGAAAAATAATTGAAAAATAATTGAAAAATAATTGAAAAATAATTGAAAAATAATTGTAAATTTATTGAAATATAATTGAAAAATAATTGAAAAATAATTGAAAAATAATTGAAAAGTAATTGAAAAATATTTGAAAAGTAATATAAGAATAATTGTAAAATAATTGAAAAATAATTGAAAAAAAATAATTAATTGAAAACTAATTGAAAAATAATTGAAAAATAATTGAAAAATAATTGAAAAATAATTGAAAAATAATTGAAAAAAAATAATTAATTGAAAACTAATTGAAACATAATTGAGAAATAATTGAAAAATAATTGAAAAATAATTGAAAAATAATTGAAAAATAATTGAAAATAATTGAAAAATAATTTAAGAATAGTTGAAAAATAATTGAAAAGTAATTGAAAAATAATTGAAAAATAATTGAAAAATAATTGAAAACTAATTTAAAAGTAATTGAAAAATAATGGAAAAATAATTGAAAAATAATTGAAAAATAATTGAAAAATAATTGAAAAATAATTGAAGAATAGTTGAAAAAAATTGAAAAATAATTGAAAAAATTGAAAAATAATTGAAAAATTATTGAAAAATAATTGAAAAATAATTGAAAAATAATTGAAAAGTAATTGAAAAATAATAGAAAAATAATTGAAAAATAATTGAAAAATAATTGAAAAATAATTGAAAAATAATTGAAAAAAAAAAATAATTGAAAACTAATGTGACGTCCCACAAATTTTCGCTCGCAGATAAAATAACATTTCTTCATAAACCACTATACAACTCCACTTAAAACTCCTCAAACCTCAATTCTTACCCTTTCTCCATGACCTCGACCGCCTTGGCGATGTACCTTAGCGGTCCCCATCTCAAGACGGTCAATCAATGAATCTCCCTCACATATTCGCCCAACGCGGCACAAACTCTTCCCTCCTATCGAATCTAAACAAGTCCCTCGCCCCTTCTATCTCTTAAATCGAGACCACGTCTCAAGCCCACTAAATGACCAAAGAAGTCAAAGCCATTACCACCCCTTTCCTATTAAAACACCCAAAATCTATCCGAGGAGTCGAGCATTCAAATTCACATGTATAAGAACCCCAGAAGGATAATCGCGAGGATTATCTGGCGTACGTGCCGAAGATACGAGTCTAAATATAGACCAACCTTTGGTCCTTACAAAAACCCCGAAATGTTTCTGCGACGCATATGCGTAAATATGTCAAGGTGCGTACTGCGCACCCCCCTTCAAGCCGAAAAGATTGTAATTAGTATAAATACGAAGAACCGCGAGAGCTCGTACTGGTTCTATGGAAATCAATCAACGACCAATACGAAAATCTATCAACGTTCTACAGAAACATTCTAAAGTTTTATTTAACCGCAGTATTATTCAAAGTACTCAATTACGAACATAAATTCAGTGTTCAACGGCAACTACCGTAAGAATTTATATTACCATTTAAAATATTGCCTATCATCTCCATACATATTATTGTGTATTTCTACGCGTATTGCGTTCACCTATTATTTTGTATTGCTATTCTAATTGCTTTCATATTATATTGTCTTGTTACGCTTGTTGCTTTATTATATTGTATTATTAACGCTCATCTCAATCATATTTCATGTTCTTATCAATGCTTATTGCTTATATCATTCTATCTTAACCATATACTGTATGTCACGCTCATAATCACGTTTTATATATTGATAACCATTTATATTAATGTTCTGTGCCAATGATTAATGTCTAAACGCATAATATGTTCAACAAAGCACTTTCACAAACAGTGCACATATATTTTGCCTAAACTAATAAACCGTTTTGCTTAACTAACGTTTCGAGTCATTGTGTTAATCCTTCGGCTACGAAGATCACGAAATCCAACCAGGCTGCCGGAACAGCTGATTACGGGCAACGACCGCGGAAAGCATTGCAGTGTTTACTAACTTACTTTCGTATAGGTTTCGTATAACCGTAAGAATAGCTGATTTTGCTGAATCATTACGAGTGTCTTTTACCTCGATGCAACAGTAAATCCAATTATCGTGCCAAACCACAACAAAAGCTCTAACGGGTGTCCCCGGATACCATTCGCCTTTAAACCTTCCCTGACCGATCAGTGTGCTGGATTACAGATTCGCGCCTGATTCCTCTAAAAACCTCAGCGTGACGGATGTAAGATTCGCGCCTGGCTTTCCTCAAAAACCCTCAGTGTGCTGGATTACAGATTCGCGCCTGATTCCTCTAAAACCCTCAGCGTGACGGATTTAATATTCGCGCCTGACCCCTCTAAAAACCCTCAGTGTGCTGGATTACAGATTCGCGCCTGATTCCTCTAAAACCCTCAGCGTGACGGATTTAATATTCGCGCCTGACCCCTCTAAAAACCCTCAGTGTGCTGGATTACAGATTCGCGCCTGACTCCTCAAAAACCCTCAGAGTGACGGATTTAATATTCGCGCCTAAGTTCCCACAAAATCTCAGAGTGCTGGATTACAGATTCGCGCCTGACCCCTCTAAAAACCCTCAGTGTGCTGGATTACAGATTCACGCCTGACTCCTCAAAAACCCTCAGAGTGACGGATTTAATATTCGCGCCTAAGTTCCCACAAAATCTCAGAGTGCTGGATTTTAGATTCGCGCCTGAGTCCATTCTACCCCACATGTCATTGTCCCCAAAAGACCTCACCCGGGACGTGACATAATTTTGGTGACAGCGGTGGGATCTTCGTCTACCGTCGAGAAAAACAAATTTTCTTTAATACGGTACCCACTAGGTCCCTATATTTAGCATTCGTGTGCATTGAGCACCCAAATCGGTGTGAACCAACATACCGAAGCCGCAGACTGCAAAGCCTAACGGCATATCTGAATTCGCTGACCTGCATTTCTGGTGGCATCGCTACCACCACAGACGGGAGCGAAATTTGCTTAAGGTGTTCTGTCCTAGCGCCTGCAGATACGGTAGAAGTATATTGGACGCATTATTAATATTCTTATAGGACACCTACCTATTGCTCGCGTTGCAAACAATCGTTAATTTCCAAACGCCCCATAAGAGACTGCACAGAGTGCACGGATAGTTACCTTCTCGCGGGTATAAGCTTCTTAAGGTTCGATAATCACCATTTGTAGAGGTAGAGAACGCCGTGAGCTTTAGATAACGGCGACCGGACGCCTAAACCTAGAAATATTCCCTAAACTAACTAATAATAGAGAAACGGGCGCGTTCAAAATGTCTGTGTACGGTCAAACCGACGACTCGTGCGTTGTGGACCAAGACGTGAACCAATTCACTGATCGAGTAGACACCGCAACTGCCGAAATATTAGAACAGATGCGATTGTTAAAATTAAAACAAGCGATAATTGAAGAGAGATGCGAAAAATACGGTATCAGCATACGACCTAACGCACAACCGAGTGTAGAAACCGAAACGGGCGGCCTTACGTTAGAGGGTCTTTCCGGTCAGATGAAAACTATACAAGGACTAGTAGAAAAACTTCTTACACCCCCGCCACTCGCGAACAATTTTGCTACGCCGGGTTCCTCACGTTTCGATAGAAAACCGGTGTTAAATAATAATAAAGTTCCTGAGGTATTGACTCGTAACTATATTCCGGACCAGGATCCAACACCCCAGATCAAATTAAAAGACGCTATAGAAACTGTCCCTAATTTTAATGGACATAATATACCAGTAGAGCAATTCGCGAGAGCTTGCAATAGGGCTAAAGCTGTGGTTCCCCCGCAGGCTGAGCCCCAGCTGGCGAGGTTATTACGCAATAAATTGCAAGATCACGCCTCCTTGGCCGTTGAGGATAAGGGTTTCAACTCCGTAAATGATTTGATAAAACAACTCAAACGAACATTTTCCCCCGCGAAAACATCAGATCATTATAGAGGGGAACTGGCGAACGTTATCAAAGGGACTAACGAACACGTATTGGAATACATCTCGCGCGTTAAAGACCTCCGATTCGCTATTTTGGAAGAAGATAGGGAATATTATCGCGACTTTGCACGGAATCATCCCGAAGATCTAGACCGTTTGACGCTGGACTCATTTGTGGATGGACTTCCTCCTCATATTCGAACTAGATTATTACAACATAACTTCGACACGCTCGAGGAAGCATTCGAGCTCACCATACTCGTAGATAAGAAAATCGATCGAGACTGCCAGAGATTTTCAGAGCAAAAGGCTCCTAAAATAATTTGCCAAGTTTGTAATAAGAAAGGACACGACGCTCTGTCCTGTAGAAACAACCAAAATTTAGCTTCTCAACCTACCGAACGATATACCCAAAACCCCGTTGCGGGATACGGTAATCAGGCCCCAAACCCTTTACTCCCCTACTGGGATAAAAACCGACCTCCTCCCTCAAGGCCTACGGAACTGCGTATCTGCGCATATTGTAAGAAGCCTGGACACCTAATCTCTGAATGTAGAAAACGTTTATTCAATCGTAACGAGAGAAACCCTGGAACCTTTCAAGAACGAGACTCGGGAAATGCCCTGCCCCTACGGTCAACTATGGAGGCGTACCGTGGAACGGGCCAAGCTGCAGCGCGTCCAATAATAATAAGCCAGGAGGAACCGGGAATGTCAAGACTAGGATCGCCACCGCATGGTTAAACACTGTTGATGAAGCCCCGTCCGTAATTATCCAGTCCCCAGACTTCGAAATAGCTCCAGAATTGATGATTGATACTGGTTCCGAAGTGAATATATTGAAATTAAACACCGTAAGACAAACTCAAGAAATAGACAAGAACAAACAATTACAACTCAGGGGCATCGCTAAGGACCTCGTTTCCACTCTTGGGACAATAAAAATAACTCTAATGGGCAACGATGTTACATTCCACGTAGTCCAAAATGACTTCCCTATTAAACCGCAGGGCATACTAGGAACTGAATTTTTCATAAAACTAAATGCCTCCATACATTATTCAAAGAAACAATTAGAACTCAACGGAACCTCTATTCCGTTTGTAAATAGAACTCAAATCGTGCTACCCGCTAGATCGAAAACCGTTTCCTTCGTTAACGTATCGAATTCAGACATAAAGGAAGGGTATTTATCCCGGCTAGACTTAGGCACTGGGATTCATGCTGGTAACGTTCTAGTCAGTAATCAGAACGGTAAAGCGTATTTACAGATAATAAATTCTAATGAAGAGGACACGACGATCACAATTCCTACTGTTGAATTGGAGGAATTTGAAATCATGACTCCAGAACCCAAACAAAGACGAACAAAAGAGACTATGACGTCAAAACGCGTCACTCCTATCCCCGCCCTAAATTTAAACAAGTCCCTTATACCCCAGGATCCGTTGATCCACCAAACCGAGGCACCCGCGAAAGTGCACTCACTCTCTGAGCATTATGCCAGATCAACCCTCCACCCAAATTTCCTTGAGTCTCTTAGTATTGCGTCGGGTGAGGAAGTATCAATAATTTCTGAAAAACCTTCAACAAGGATGGAAAAAGTGCTCGAATTAATTTCGACGGAACATATGAATCCGGAGGAAAAACTTCATGTCCAAGGAATTTTAAGTAAGAACCACGACCTTTTCCACCTACCTGATGAGAAGTTGGGTCACACAAACGCTATCCAGCATGGAATCCAGACGACGGACCCAATGCCTATAAATACTAAGCAGTATCGCTTCCCTCCAATACACAAGAAGGAAATTGAAAATCAAGTACAAAAATTATTAGACCAGGATATAATAAAACCATCGATGTCACCTTACAATTCACCTATCTGGATTGTATCCAAAAAGCCAGGACCCAACGGGGAATTCCTGTGGCGGGTAGTAATTGATTTTAGAGATTTAAACAAAAAGACAGTTCCTGACGCATATCCAATTCCTAATATTAACGAAATATTGGACCAATTGGGAGGAGCCAAGTACTTTTCCGTGTTTGATCTAGCCTCGGGTTTCCACCAAATACCCATGAAATCTGAGGATGCACATAAAACAGCTTTTTCTACACCATACGGACACTACGAATTTAAAAGGATGCCATTTGGACTTTGTAATGCTCCAGCTACCTTCCAACGCCTAATGGACCATACCCTTACAGGACTTCAAGGCACGGAAATGTTCGTATATCTGGACGATATCGTCCTTTACGCAAGTTCCCTAACCGAACATTTAATCAAATTCAAAAAACTCGCTAACCGTTTACGAGAAGCAAATCTAAAGTTACAACCTACAAAATGTAAATTCCTACGTAAGGAAGTCGCTTACTTGGGACACGTAATTACCGAAGAAGGGGTAAAACCTGATCAAAACAAAATCCAAGCCATTCGAAGCTACCCTGAACCTCGGACGCCGAAAGGAATTAAGGAATTCCTCGGTCTAACTGGCTATTATAGAAGATTTATCCCCGAATTCTCTAAGACAGCTCGCCCTTTGACTTCCCTATTGAAAAAAGACGTATCTTTCGACTGGGGATTGTCCCAGCAGAATGCGTTCGATCACTTAAGATCAGCATTACTAAAGGAACCTATCCTGCAATATCCGAATTTTGAACTGGAATTCCACGTTACTACTGATGCCTCCGAATACGCCATCGGAGGAATATTAAGTCAGGCCATTGACGAAAAGGAGCTACCAATTGCTTACGCGTCTCGTCTTTTAAACAAAGCGGAAACCAATTACGCAATCATAGAAAAAGAACTCCTAGCCATAGTTTATTGTGTCAGATATTTCCGTCCTTACCTCTATGGAAGGAAATTTATTTTATATACCGACCACCGACCTTTAGTTTGGTTACACAGTGTAAAGGATCCGACGTCACGCCTCGTTAGGTGGCGTCTAAAATTAGCAGAATACAATTATGAAATTCGTTATCAACCGGGAAAAAGCAATAAACTTGCCGATGCCTTATCCCGTAATCCACCTACGGTGGAAGCATGCCCCATACGACCAAGAGAGGAAGCCGACGATGATTGGGAAGATCTGCCCCCGCCTAAACGAGGCCCAGGGAGGCCTCGGAACTCCCAAGCATCCACCTCCACACAAACATCTACAAGTAAAATTCGCCACAGAACGGCACCTACGAGGATACAACCACGCCGAAAAGTACGCAAGGACCCGACGCCGATAAAAGCGCCACCGGATTTCCCCTCTCTAAATCTACCAAAATCGGGAAATATTATAGAAGAGGAAACTCAGGCAGCAGAAGAAGAACATGCAGATGAGCCACATTCGATTATTTCGCTTCTGGAATCGCCAACACCGCCGGAACAAGACGACTCGGATTCCGAAGTGGAATCCAATGCTTCTCACGAATCAACAACAGACTCGGAATCATCGATAATCGAGACGAACGATCCTTCAGAAACAGCCTACGAAGCGGATCCAGACCGAGAAATCATCATAACACCGTCAATCAGTCGCGACCCTTTGTCCCTACGTAAAGAAACGTTAGTATTCTTTTTAAGTGCCGATGGGAAACCTTGCGACGAAGGAGCTAGACAATTACAGGAAGCAGGAGAACTGACGATAGCAGGCGAACTCACTCTGGGTAAAGCTCACGTATCATATAAAAAGGGACAAATTTTCGTAGGTTTAGTTATCAAGGAGACACAAAATATACCCCTAACCACGACAAATTGGAACGAAGCCCTTTCTTCACTTAAGGATATAGTACGCGAATTAATAATATATTCGTTCAGCATTGCCAAAACAAACAATATTGATCAACTGAGTTGGCAAGATATTATAATAGACGTTCTCGAAGCCATTAACGAAGAAGACATCAGCGTCACTATATGCTTACAGCTAGTCCAGATTCCTGAAGAATCAAAAAGACAAAGTATAATTACGGAAAATCACGCGTCTGCATTAGCCGGACATAAAGGAGTAACTAAAACTTATAATAGAATTCGTCACTATTATTTTTGGAAAGGTATGAAGAAAGCAGTGGAAGATTATGTACGAAAATGCGAGGATTGTCAGCGGAAGAAACTCGTTCGTGTCAAAACTAAACAACCGATGATCCTTACCGACACGCCTGGACAAGCCTTTGACAAAATTGCATTAGATATAGTAGGACCATTACCTACCACTAGAGAAGGAAACTCCTATATATTAACAATGCAAGATTTATTAACAAAATACTTCGTGTGCGAACCCATCAAACAATCTACGTCTATAAAGATTGCAGATGCGTTCATAAAGAAATTTATTTGTCAGTTCGGAGCTCCCAGAGCCGTCCTCACGGACCAAGGAGCTAATTTCACTGGTAAATTCATGAAAACTATCGCGCAAAAATTTAAAATTGAACAATTTAGAACCACAGCTTTTCACCCACAGACTAACGGTACTTTAGAGCGATCGCACCTCGTCCTAACGGAATATTTAAAAATGTTTATCGGTAAATATAGCGACTGGGATGAATGGACCGACATGGCCGCGTTTTCCTATAATACCAGCGTCCACGAGGGCACTGGTTACACTCCACACGAGTTAGTATTCGGGAAAGTAGCCCGGGTACCCAGTCGGAAAAGGGTGCCCGAAGATTTCGAAAACGAAACTTATAATCGATACCTCTCGAAATTAAGCATAAGGGTGCAGGAGCTGCAAACTGCTGCAGCAGAAAAGTTAAACCAATCCAAGATTCGTTATAAAAAATATTACGATCGACATCTAAACGTAGAGACCTTCAGACCGGGCGACCCGGTCTTCGTTATGATAGAACCGCGAAAAGGGAAATTCGGTGACCAGTATTCTGGACCACACACCATACTGGAAGTTATCCCTTCACAAAATCTAAAAATAACCTGGAAAGGAAAAACAAAAATAATACATGCGAACAAGGCACGTCTTGGCCGACCACGCGAAAACCCTGGTTGACCCTAGTTATAAGAAAAGAAATATAAATATTAATTATTACATTTCCTAGGAAAACCAAAATGCCACACAAGAGGGCCCAAAAGCCCAACGGGCCAAGAACCAGTGGGGGAGGGAGAGGAAGAGTAATCTCCCACCTCAAGTAGAAGCGCCGAGAAGCCCTACGGGAGGGAAGAAGCTTATCGCCCCTCCTCCCGAAGGTAACCTCCTCCAGTATCATCCGGGAAGCAGCACCCCAGGTGGAAGTAATAACAATCGAGGACTCCCCTTCCCCCCCCCCCCCCTCATCTACACCCATCGACTGGGAGGCCCTGATGGAGGCAGTGACGCCTCCACCCCCGCATCGCTCCCCAAAAAGGGTGCTCACCCCTCCTCCCCAACTCCCGAGCATTCCAGTCCCCTCCACCATCCCTCCTTGTCCAGGGGTCGTGGAAATTTTGGACACGGGGTCAGCCACGAAGGTCCCAGACCACAAAGAGCTGACGCCCGAGTTTTTAAAATGGTTCGATGACCTCTATCAAAGTGGTCAGGACCTCACGTTTATCCTGGACGATCCCTCCCTCCAATACCTCTCCTATTCTTATCCCCCTTAAAATCCTACTCCTATCCCCCTAAATCCCTTGTAAATAGTTCCCTGTATATACCCCCTCCCTGTAAATAGTTCCCTGTATATACCCCCTTACCCTTTCTTATATTTTTCTTTTATTTTAATAGGCCCTTGCCCAAATGATTCTTTTTGTATATATATATTTTTGAATAACCCCATTTTCTTTTCCGTTTCCTTTTTGATTTCTTTTGTCTATCACTGCAATGAGCAGCATAACATAACTTCAAATCACATCCCGCTCCTTACGGGGAAGAAATGCAGGCATTTCTTCATGTAAGGGGGGAGGTGTGACGTCCCACAAATTTTCGCTCGCAGATAAAATAACATTTCTTCATAAACCACTATACAACTCCACTTAAAACTCCTCAAACCTCAATTCTTACCCTTTCTCCATGACCTCGACCGCCTTGGCGATGTACCTTAGCGGTCCCCATCTCAAGACGGTCAATCAATGAATCTCCCTCACATATTCGCCCAACGCGGCACAAACTCTTCCCTCCTATCGAATCTAAACAAGTCCCTCGCCCCTTCTATCTCTTAAATCGAGACCACGTCTCAAGCCCACTAAATGACCAAAGAAGTCAAAGCCATTACCACCCCTTTCCTATTAAAACACCCAAAATCTATCCGAGGAGTCGAGCATTCAAATTCACATGTATAAGAACCCCAGAAGGATAATCGCGAGGATTATCTGGCGTACGTGCCGAAGATACGAGTCTAAATATAGACCAACCTTTGGTCCTTACAAAAACCCCGAAATGTTTCTGCGACGCATATGCGTAAATATGTCAAGGTGCGTACTGCGCACCCCCCTTCAAGCCGAAAAGATTGTAATTAGTATAAATACGAAGAACCGCGAGAGCTCGTACTGGTTCTATGGAAATCAATCAACGACCAATACGAAAATCTATCAACGTTCTACAGAAACATTCTAAAGTTTTATTTAACCGCAGTATTATTCAAAGTACTCAATTACGAACATAAATTCAGTGTTCAACGGCAACTACCGTAAGAATTTATATTACCATTTAAAATATTGCCTATCATCTCCATACATATTATTGTGTATTTCTACGCGTATTGCGTTCACCTATTATTTTGTATTGCTATTCTAATTGCTTTCATATTATATTGTCTTGTTACGCTTGTTGCTTTATTATATTGTATTATTAACGCTCATCTCAATCATATTTCATGTTCTTATCAATGCTTATTGCTTATATCATTCTATCTTAACCATATACTGTATGTCACGCTCATAATCACGTTTTATATATTGATAACCATTTATATTAATGTTCTGTGCCAATGATTAATGTCTAAACGCATAATATGTTCAACAAAGCACTTTCACAAACAGTGCACATATATTTTGCCTAAACTAATAAACCGTTTTGCTTAACTAACGTTTCGAGTCATTGTGTTAATCCTTCGGCTACGAAGATCCCGAAATCCAACCAGGCTGCCGGAACAGCTGATTACGGGCAACGACCGCGGAAAGCATTGCAGTGTTTACTAACTTACTTTCGTATAGGTTTCGTATAACCGTAAGAATAGCTGATTTTGCTGAATCATTACGAGTGTCTTTTACCTCGATGCAACAGTAAATCCAATTATCGTGCCAAACCACAACAAAAGCTCTAACGGGTGTCCCCGGATACCATTCGCCTTTAAACCTTCCCTGACCGATCAGTGTGCTGGATTACAGATTCGCGCCTGATTCCTCTAAAAACCTCAGCGTGACGGATGTAAGATTCGCGCCTCGCTTTCCTCAAAAACCCTCAGTGTGCTGGATTACAGATTCGCGCCTGATTCCTCTAAAACCCTCAGCGTGACGGATTTAATATTCGCGCCTGACCCCTCTAAAAACCCTCAGTGTGCTGGATTACAGATTCGCGCCTGATTCCTCTAAAACCCTCAGCGTGACGGATTTAATATTCGCGCCTGACCCCTCTAAAAACCCTCAGTGTGCTGGATTACAGATTCGCGCCTGACTCCTCAAAAACCCTCAGAGTGACGGATGTAATATTCGCGCCTAAGTTCCCACAAAATCTCAGAGTGCTGGATTACAGATTCGCGCCTGACCCCTCTAAAAACCCTCAGTGTGCTGGATTACAGATTCACGCCTGACTCCTCAAAAACCCTCAGAGTGACGGATTTAATATTCGCGCCTAAGTTCCCACAAAATCTCAGAGTGCTGGATTTTAGATTCGCGCCTGAGTCCATTCTACCCCACATGTCATTGTCCCCAAAAGACCTCACCCGGGACGTGACACTAATTTAAAAGTAATTGAAAAATAATGGAAAAATAATTGAAAAATAATTGAAAAATAATTGAAAAATAATTGAAAAATAATTGAAAAATAATTGAAAAATAATTGAAAAGTAATTGAAAAATAATTGAAAAATAATTGTAAAATTATTGAAATATAATTGAAAAATAATTGAAAAATAATTGAAAAATAATTGAAAAATAATTGAAAAATAATTTAAAAATTATTGAAAAATAATTGAAAAATAATTGAAAAATAATTGAAAAATAATTGAAAAATAATTGAAAAATAATTGAAAAATAATATAAGAATAATTGAAAAATAATTGAAAAATAATTGAAAAAAAATTAAAAATAATTGAAAAATAATTGAAAAATAATGGAAAAATAATTGAAAAATAATTGAAAAATTATTGAAAAATAATTGAAAAATAATTGAAGAATAGTTGAAAAATAATTGAAAAATAATTGAAAAATTATTGAAAAATAATTGAAAAATAATTGAAAAATAATTGAAAAATAATTGAAAAATAATTGAAAAATAATTGAAAAGTAATTGAAAAATAATTGAAACATAATTGAAAAATAATTGAAAAATAATTGAAAAATAATTGAAAAATAATTGTAAAATTATTGAAATATAATTGAAAAATAATTGAAAAATAATTGAAAAATAATTGAAAAGTAATTGAAAAATAATTGAAAAGTAATATAAGAATAATTGTAAAATAATTGAAAAATAATTGAAAAAAAATAATTAATTGAAAACTAATTGAAAAATAATTGAAAAATAATTGAAAAATAATTGAAAATAATTGAAAAATAATTTAAGAATAGTTGAAAAATAATTTAAGAATAGTTGAAAAATAATTGAAAAGTGATTGAAAAATAATTGAAAAATAATTGAAAAATAATTGAAAAAAAAAAATAATTGAAAACTAATTTAAAAGTAATTGAAAAATAATTGAAAAATAATTGAAAAATAATTTAAAAGTAATTGAAAAATAATTGAAAAATAATTTAAGAATTGTTGAAAAATAATTTAAAAGTAATTGAAAAATAATTGAAAAATAATTGAAAAATAATTGAAAAATAATTGAAAAATAATTGAAAAATAATTGAAAAGTAATATAAGAATAATTGAAAAATAATTGAAAAATAATTTTAAAAAAAAATAATTGAAAACTAATTTAAAAATAATTGAAAAATAATGGAAAAATAATTGAATAATAATTGAAAAATAATTGAAAAATAATTGAAAAATAATTGAAAAATAATTGAAGAATAGTTGAAAAATAATTGAAAAATAATTAAAAACAAATAGAAAAATAATTGAAAAATAATTGAAAAATAATTGAAGAATAGTTGAAAAATAATTGAAAAATAATTGAAAAATAATTGAAATATAATTGAAAAATAATTTAAATATAATTGAAAAATAATTGAAAAATAATTGAAAAGTAATTGAAAAATAATTGAAAAATAATTGAAATATAATTGAAAAATAATTGAAAAATAATTGAAAAATAATTGAAAAATAATTGGATAATAATTGAAAAATAATTGAAAAATTATTAAAAAATAATTAAAAAATAATTGAAAAATAATTGAAAAATAATATAAGACTAATTGAAAAATAATATAAGAATAATTGAAAAATAATTGAAAAATAATTGAAAAATAATTGAAAAATAATTGAAAAATAATTGAAGAATAGTTGAAAAATAATTAAAAAATAATTGAAAACTAATTGAAAAATAAAGAAAAAATAATTGAAAAATAATTGAAAAATAATTGAAAAATAATTGAAAAATAATTGAAAAATAATTGAAATATAATTGAAAAATAATTTAAATATAATTGAAAAATAATTGAAAAATAATTGAAAAGTAATTGAAAAATAAATGAAAAATAAATGAAGAATTGTTGAAAAATAATTGAAAAATAATTGAAATGTAATTGAAAAATATTGGAAAAATTAATGAAAAATAATTGAAAAATAATTTAAGAATAGTTGAAAAATAATTGAAAAATAATTGAAAACTAATTGAAAAATAATTGAAAAATAATTGAAAAATGATTGAAAAATAATTTAAAAATAATTGAAATATAATTGAAAAGTAATTGAAAAATAATTGAAAAATAATTGAAAAATAATTTAAAAATAATTGAAAAATAATTGAAAAATAATTGAAAAATAATTGAAAAATAATTGGAAAATAATTGAAAAATAATTGAAAAATAATTGAAAAATAGTTGAAAAATAATTGAAAAATAATTGAAAAATAATTGAAAAATAATTGAAAAATAATTGAAAAATAATTGAAAAATAATTGAAAAATAACTGAAAAATAATTGAAAAATAATTGAAAAATAATTGAAAAATTATTGAAAAATAATAGAAAAATAATTGGATAATAATTGAAAAATAATTGAAAAATAATTCAAAAATAATTCAAAAATAATTGAAAAATAATTGAAAAGTAATTGAAAAATAATTGAAAAATAATTGAAAAATAATTGAAAAATAATTGAAAAATAATTGAAAAGTAATATAAGAATAATTGAAAAATAATTGAAAAATAATTGAAAAAAAAAAATAATTGAAAACTAATTTAAAAGTAATTGAAAAATAATTGAAAAATAATTGAAAAATAATTTAAAAGTAATTGAAAAATAATTGAAAAATAATTTAAGAATTGTTGAAAAATAATTTAAAAGTAATTGAAAAATAATTGAAAAATAATTGAAAAATAATTGAAAAATAATTGAAAAATAATTGAAAAATAATTGAAAAGTAATATAAGAATAATTGAAAAATAATTGAAAAATAATTTTAAAAAAAAATAATTGAAAACTAATTTAAAAATAATTGAAAAATAATGGAAAAATAATTGAATAATAATTGAAAAATAATTGAAAAATAATTGAAAAATAATTGAAAAATAATTGAAGAATAGTTGAAAAATAATTGAAAAATAATTAAAAACAAATAGAAAAATAATTGAAAAATAATTGAAAAATAATTGAAGAATAGTTGAAAAATAATTGAAAAATAATTGAAAAATAATTGAAATATAATTGAAAAATAATTTAAATATAATTGAAAAATAATTGAAAAATAATTGAAAAGTAATTGAAAAATAATTGAAAAATAATTGAAATATAATTGAAAAATAATTGAAAAATAATTGAAAAATAATTGAAAAATAATTGGATAATAATTGAAAAATAATTGAAAAATTATTAAAAAATAATTAAAAAATAATTGAAAAATAATTGAAAAATAATATAAGACTAATTGAAAAATAATATAAGAATAATTGAAAAATAATTGAAAAATAATTGAAAAATAATTGAAAAATAATTGAAAAATAATTGAAGAATAGTTGAAAAATAATTAAAAAATAATTGAAAACTAATTGAAAAATAAAGAAAAAATAATTGAAAAATAATTGAAAAATAATTGAAAAATAATTGAAAAATAATTGAAAAATAATTGAAATATAATTGAAAAATAATTTAAATATAATTGAAAAATAATTGAAAAATAATTGAAAAGTAATTGAAAAATAAATGAAAAATAAATGAAGAATTGTTGAAAAATAATTGAAAAATAATTGAAATGTAATTGAAAAATATTGGAAAAATTAATGAAAAATAATTGAAAAATAATTTAAGAATAGTTGAAAAATAATTGAAAAATAATTGAAAACTAATTGAAAAATAATTGAAAAATAATTGAAAAATGATTGAAAAATAATTTAAAAATAATTGAAATATAATTGAAAAGTAATTGAAAAATAATTGAAAAATAATTGAAAAATAATTTAAAAATAATTGAAAAATAATTGAAAAATAATTGAAAAATAATTGAAAAATAATTGGAAAATAATTGAAAAATAATTGAAAAATAATTGAAAAATAGTTGAAAAATAATTGAAAAATAATTGAAAAATAATTGAAAAATAATTGAAAAATAATTGAAGAATTGTTGAAAAATAATTGAAAAATAATTGAAAAATAATTGAAAAATAATTGAAAAATAATTGAAAAATAATTGAAAAATAATTGGAAAATAATTGAAAAATAATTGAAAAATAATTGAAAAATAATTGAAGAATAGTTGAAAAATAATTGAAAAATAATTGAAAAATAATTGAAAAATAATTGAAAAATAACTGAAAAATAATTGAAAAATAATTGAAAAATAATTGAAAAATTATTGAAAAATAATAGAAAAATAATTGGATAATAATTGAAAAATAATTGAAAAATAATTCAAAAATAATTCAAAAATAATTCAAAAATAATTGAAAAGTAATTGAAAAATAATTCAAAAATAATTAAAAAATAATTGAAAAATATTTCAAAAATAATTCAAAAATATTTGAAGAATAGTTGAAAAATAATTGAAAAATAATTGAAGAATAGTTGAAAAATAATTGAAACATAATTGAAAAATAATTGAAAAATAATTGAAAAATAATTGAAAAGTAATTGAAAAATAATTGACAAACAATTGTAAAATTATTGAAATATACACTCCGCGTCAAAATTAAGGGAACACTATAATTTCCCGAAAATTTTGGTCATTTTCAAATGGCTGTATCTCTGCGAAAAATGGTCGCAAAAAATATTTAAAAAACGCATTTTAAAGCTTGAAGTTTCTAGTTTTTGAATCATGTACTCAATTTTTTTCTCCGTCCATTATGATACTGTTTTATCAAGATGAAGCGCAGGAAACGAAGTTTCAAAAATTTTTGCCTAGTTTGGACGTATGCACGGGCCAAAAAAAATTTTTTCAGATAAATCCAATGGAGGGTTCTTATAGAGCAAACATTTCTCTTTAATTTCGTTTTTTTTACTTTGTTGTATGATTTTTATTGACCGAGTTATTCGCTATCAAAGCAAAAAAGGAACTTTCAACTTTGAACGCCTATAACTTGCTAACGCATGATCGTAGAACATTGTTCATGAGTGTTTTGGAAAGCTAAGACAGTTTCCTTTCAGAACATTTAGTTGCCAATTCAATGAGATTTTTTTTTAACTGTATTAAATTAATTTTAAAATGATCCCAAAAATTGCATATTTACCATTTTCTAGAAAACATGATGCCACTTCAAGGAAAATCATGGAATCATTCAAGTGTCCACGTTTTTTCTGAGCTGAAACTACCCCTTAAACACTGCGCAAAAGGCCGGACCGATCAGATTTTTTTTCCCGTATGTCCTCGATGGTCAAACATCCGATACGGTCTGAAAAATTGAAGGATCACCTGTTTTACGTTATGTTTCTCTGTAAAACCCTTTCTTTGGTTCTCGCGGCTTTTGAACACTTGTTGCACGTTTTTTTTTTGTTAGTTCAACGTCATTTTAGTAAAAACAAAAGATTTCAAAAATTTAAAAAAAAATTATACCCAAACTCTTCGGAATGACGAAAACTGTACTTCAATAACTGGCATTAGCACCATCCAAAGCGCGCCACGAGTTGGCGCATGCGCGGTCGGATTTACACTTCATTGTATGTGCGTCAGCATGGAGAGATGAGACCCTGCGGTTCGTCACTCCCGCAGTATTTTATGACCCAAACTCACACTCCGATGCGTGTGTGTATGAGAGCACGTGCGTGCGTTGTGTATGCCTGTGTGTATTTGTGTGTGGTCTAATAATGTGTGTTGCCACCTCTCCGCATGATGACTTCCCGCAATCGGTTGCGCATGTTAATGCAGTTGCGAATTTCCCTTTGGGGAATTCTCTGCCAAATTTGGCGGAGGGCGTCTGCTAATTGTCCCAAATTCGCCAGGTTCGGGTACTGTTGTCGCAAACGTCGCCCAAGAATGTCCCAAACGTGCTCAATCGGATTCAGATCTGGGCTCACTGCTGGATGGCCAAGAACTGATATCCGATTTTGCCGCAGAAATCGTAGCGTATGGCGTGCGGTATGCGCCCTTGCATTATCCTGCATAAGGACGAAGCGGTTCCCCATACGTTGACGCAGGGGGAGTACAACGGGGCGCAGTATCTCGTCCACGTATCGCGCAGCGGTCAGCCCACCAGGTGGGAGCACAATTAATGGGGTACGTGAGTACCGCGTTACCCCGGCCCAAACCATAACTGATCCACCATTGAACGCAACAACCGGCCTTGTATGGTTGGCATTATGGCGTTCACCACGACGACGCCAGACCTGAACCCGTCGATCATTCCCGTGGAGGCAAAATCGGGACTCGTCAGTAAAAAGGACATTTGCCCATTGTCGCTGGCCCCAGTGCACGTAATGGCGAGCGTATGCCAAACGCTGCCGTTGATGTGTGCGAGTGAGCAACGGGACTCGCACTGGACGCCTTGAACGCAAGCCAACGTCCCTCAATCGACGTCTGACAGTACTATTGGAGATCGGACGTGGCGGATTATGTCTGCGGTTCATAAATTGTCCCGCAATAACGCGTGCAGTGACGATTGGCTCCCGAAGAGCATGTCGCATAATCCTCCTATCCTCTCGAGAACTTGTCGCACGTCTGCGCCCTTGCCCTGTTCTGCGACAGTACAGTCCAGTCTCTCGAAATCGAGCATACAGACGGTTGACAACCGACGGACTAACACCAAAAGAATTGGCAACGTGTCGCTGGCTGTGGCCCTCCTCCAACAGAGTCACAAGCCGAGCGACTTCGAACTCAGTTAGGTGACGCCGGGGCATAACTCGAGGCAAAAAAGGAAGTTCGCTAAAATTCGAATTTAAAGTCGCAAGTTGTAGCGTGAGTAGCTGTGGCGGGGCGTCTCGTCTTGCTGTGTTGGCGCATGCGTAGTGAGGCGTAGGTCCGACCGCGCATGCGCCAACTCGTGGCGCGCTTTGGATGGTGCTAATGCCAGTTATTGAAGTACAGTTTTCGTCATTCCGAAGAGTTTGGGTATAATTTTTTTTTTAAATTTTTGAAATCTTTTGTTTTTACTAAAATGACGTTGAACTAACAAAAAAAAAACGTGCAACAAGTGTTCAAAAGCCGCGAGAACCAAAGGAAGGGTTTTACAGAGAAACATAACGTAAAACAGGTGATCCTTCAATTTTTCAGACCGTATCGGATGTTTGACCATCGAGGACATACGGGAAAAAAAATCTGATCGGTCCGGCCTTTTGCGCAGTGTTTAAGGGGTAGTTTCAGCTCAGAAAAAACGTGGACACTTGAATGATTCCATGATTTTCCTTGAAGTGGCATCATGTTTTCTAGAAAATGGTAAATATGCAATTTTTGGGATCATTTTAAAATTAATTTAATACAGTTAAAAAAAAATCTCATTGAATTGGCAACTAAATGTTCTGAAAGGAAACTGTCTTAGCTTTCCAAAACACTCATGAACAATGTTCTACGATCATGCGTTAGCAAGTTATAGGCGTTCAAAGTTGAAAGTTCCTTTTTTGCTTTGATAGCGAATAACTCGGTCAATAAAAATCATACAACAAAGTAAAAAAAACGAAATTAAAGAGAAATGTTTGCTCTATAAGAACCCTCCATTGGATTTATCTGAAAAAATTTTTTTTGGCCCGTGCATACGTCCAAACTAGGCAAAAATTTTTGAAACTTCGTTTCCTGCGCTTCATCTTGATAAAACAGTATCATAATGGACGGAGAAAAAAAATTGAGTACATGATTCAAAAACTAGAAACTTCAAGCTTTAAAATGCGTTTTTTAAATATTTTTTGCGACCATTTTTCGCAGAGATACAGCCATTTGAAAATGACCAAAATTTTCGGGAAATTATAGTGTTCCCTTAATTTTGACGCGGAGTGTAATTGAAAAATAATTGAAAAATAATTGAAAAGCAATTGAAAAATAATTGAAAAATAATTGAAAAATAATTGAAAAATAATTGAAAAATAATTGAAAAATAATTGAAAAATAATTGAAAAATAATTGAAAAATAATTGAAAAGTAATATAAGAATAATTGAAAAATAATTGAAAAATAATTGAAAAAAAAAAATAATTGAAAAATAATTGAAAAATAATTGAAAAATAATTGAAAAATAATTTAAGAATAGTTGAAAAATAATTGAAAAGTAATTGAAAAAAATTGAAAAATTATTGAAAAATAATTGAAAAATAATTGAAAAATAATTGCAAAATAATTGAAAAATAATTGAAAAATAATTGAAAAATAATTGAAAAATAATTGAAAAGTAATTGAAAAATAATTGAAAAATAATTGTAAAATTATTGAAATATAATTGAAAAATAATTGAAAAATAATTGAAAAATAATTGAAAAATAATTGAAAAGTAATAGAAAAATAATAGAAAAATAATTGAAAAATAATTGAAAAACAATTGAAAAATAATTGAAAAATAATTGAAAAATAATTGAAAAATAATTGAAAAATAATTGAAAAATAGTTGAAAAATAATTGAAAAATAATTGAAAAATAATTGAAAAATAATAGAAAAATAATTGAAAAATAATTGAAAAATAATTGAAAAATAGATGAAAAATAATTGAAAAATAATTGAAAAATAATTGAAAAATAATTGAAAAATAATTGAAAAATAATTGAAAAATAATTGAAAAGTAATTGAAAAATAATTGAAAAATAATTGAAAAATAATTGAAAAATAATTGAAAAATAATTGAAAAATAATTGAAAACTAATTGAAAAATAATTGAAAAATAATTGAAACATAATTGAAGAATAGTTGAAAAATATTTGCGAAAATAATTGAAAAATAATTGAAAAATAATTGAAAAATAATTGAAAAATAATTGAAAAATAATTGAAATATAATTGAAAAATAATTGAAAAATAATTGAAAAATAATTGAAAAATAGTTTAAAAATAATTGAAAAATAATTGAAAAATAATTGAAAAATAATTGAAAAATAATTGAAAAATAATTGAAAAATAATTGAAAAATAATTGATAAATAATTGAAAAATAATTGAAAAATAATTGAAAAATAATTGAAAAATAATTGAAAAATAATTGAAAAATAATTGAAAAATAATTGAAAAATATTTGAAAAATAATTGAAAAATAATTGAAAAATAATTGGATAATAATAATTGAAAAATAATTGAAAAATAATTGAAAAATAGTTTTAAAATAATTGAAAAATAATTGAAAAATTATTGAAAAATAATTGAAAAATTATTGAAAAATAATTGAAAAATTATTGAAAAATAATTGAAAAATTATTGAAAAATAATTGAAAAATAATTGAAAAATTATAGAAAAATAATTGAAAAATAATTTAAAAATAATTGAAGAATAGTTGAAAAATAATTGAAAAATAATTGAAAAATAACTGAAGAATAGTTGAAAAATAATTGATAAATAATTGAAAAATAATTGAAAACTAATTGAAAAATATTTGAAAAATAAGTGAAAAATAATTGAAGAATAGTTGAAAAATAATTGAAAAATAATTGAAAAATAGTTGAAAAATAAGTGAAAAATAATTTAAGAATAGTTGAAAAATAATTGAAAAATAATTGAAAAATAATTGAAAAATAATTTTAAAATAATTTAAAAATAATTGAAAAATAATTGAAAAATAATTGTAAAATAATTTAAAAATAATTGAAAAATAATTTAAAAATAATTGAAAAATAATTGAAAAATAATTGAAAAATAATGGAAAAATAATTGAAAAATAGTTTAAAAATAATTGAAAAATAATTGAAAAATAATTGAAAAATAATTGAAAAATAATTGAAAAATATTTGAAAAATAATTGAAAAATATTTGAAAAATAATTGAAAAATATTTGAAAAATAATTGAAAAATAATTGGATAATATTAATTGAAAAATAATTGAAAAATAATTGAAAAATAATTGAAAAATAGTTTTAAAATAATTGAAAAATAATGGAAAAATAATTGAAAAATAATTGAAAAATAATTGAAAAATAATTGAAAAATAATTGAAAAATAATTGAAAAATAATTGAAAAATAATTGAAAAATAATTGATAAATAATTGAAAAATAATTGAAAAATAATTGAAAAATATTTGAAAAACATTTGAAAATAGTTGAAAAATAATTGAAAAATAATTGAAAAATAATTGAAAAATAATTGAAAACTAATTGAAAAATAATTGAAAATAATTGAAAAATAATTGAATAATAGTTGAAAAATAATTGAAAAATAATTGAAAAATAGTTTAAAAATAATTGAAAAATAATTGAAAAATAATTGAAAAATAATTGAAAAAAAATTGAAAAAAAAGAAAAATAATTGTATAATAATTGAAAAATAATTGAAGAATAGTTGAAAAATAATTGAAAAATAATTGAAAAATAATTGAAAACTAACTGAAAAATAATTGAAAAATAATTGAAAAATAATTGAAGAATAGTTGAAAAATAATTGAAAAATAATTGAAAAATAATTGTAAAATAATTGAAAAATAATTGAAAAATAATTGAAAAATAATCGAAAAATAGTTGAAGAATAGTTGAAAAATAATTGAAAAATAATTGGATAATAATAATTGAAAAATAATTGATAAATAATTGAAGAATAGTTGAAAAATAATTGGAAAATAATTGAAAAATAATTTAAGAATAGTTGAAAAATAATTGAAAAATAATTGAAAAGTAATATAAGAATAATTGAAAAATAATTGAAAAATAATTGAAAAAAAATAATTGAAAACTAATTTAACAAAAATTGAAAAATAATGGAAAAATAATTGAAAAATAATTGAAAAATAATTGAAAAATGATTGAAAAATAATTGAAAAATAATTGAAGAATAGTTGAAAAATAATTGAAAAATAATTGAAAACGAATTGAAAAATAATTGAAAAATAATTGAAAAATAATTGAAGAATAGTTGAAAAATAATTGAAAAATAATTGAAAAATAATTGAAAAATAATTGAAAAACAATTTAAAAATAATTAAAAAATAATTGAAAAGTAATTGAAAAATAATTGAAAAATAATTGAAAAATAATTGAAAAGTAATTGAAAAATAATTGAAAAACAATTGAAAAATAATTGAAAAATTATTGAAAAATAATTGAAAAATAATTGAAAAATTATTGAAAAGTAATTGATAAATAATTGAAAAGTAATTGATAAATAATTGAAAAATAATTGAAACGTAATTGAGAAATAATTGAAAAATAATTGAAAAATAATTGAAAAATAATTGAAAAATAATTGATAAATAATTGAAAAATAATTGAAAAATAATTGAAAAACAATTGAAAAATAATTGAAAAATAATTGAAAAGTAATTGAAAAATATTTGAAAAATAATTGTAAAATTATTGAAAAATTATTGAAACATAATTGAAAAATAATTGAAAAATTATTGAAAAGTAATTGATAAATAATTGAAAAGTAATTGATAAATAATTGAAAAATAATTGAAACGTAATTGAGAAATAATTGAAAAATATTTGAAAAATAATTGAAAAATAATTTAAGAATAGTTGAAAAATAATTGAAAAATAATTGAAAAATAATTGAAAAATAATTGAAAAAAAATTGAAAAAAAAATGAAAAATAATTGTAAAATAATTTAAGAATAGTTGAAAAATAATTGAAAAATAATTGAAAAATAATTGAAAAATAATTGAAAAATAATTGAAAAATAGTTGAAAAATAATTGAAAAATAATTGAAAAATAATTTAAGAATAGTTGAAAAATAATTGAAAAATAATTGAAAAATAATTGAAGAATAGTTGAAAAATAATTGATAAATAATTGAAAAATAATTGAAAAATAATTGAAAAATAATTGATAAATAATTGAAAAATAAATGAAAAATAATTGAAAACTAATTGAAAAATATTTGAAAAAAGTTGAAAAATAATTGAAAAATAATTGTAAAATAATTGAAAAATAATTGAAAACTAATTGAAAAATATTTGAAAATAGTTGAAAAATAATTGAAAAATAATTGTAAAATAATTGAAAAATAATTGAAAAATAATTGAAAAATAATTGAAGAATAGTTGAAAAATAATTGAAAAATAATTGAAAAATAATTGAAAAAAAATTGAAAAAAAATGAAAAATAATTGTAAAATAATTTAAGAATAGTTGAAAAATAATTGAAAAATAATTGAAAAATAATTGAAAAATAATTGAAAAATAATTGAAAAATAATTGAAAAATAGTTGAAAAATAATTGAAAAATAATTGAAAAATAATTTAAGAATAGTTGAAAAATAATTGAAAAATAATTGAAAAATAATTGAAAAATAATTGAAAAATAATTGAAAAATTATTGAAAAATAATTGAAAAATAATTGAAAAATAATTGAAGAATAGTTGAAAAATAATTGATAAATAATTGATAAATAATTGAAAAATAATTGAAAAATAATTGAAAAATAATTGAAAAATATTTGAAAATAGTTGAAAAATAATTGAAAATTAATTGAAAAATAATTGAAAAATAATTGAAAAATAATTGAAAAATAATTGATAAATAATTGAAAAATAATTGAAAAATAATTGAAAAATAATTGAAAAATAATTGAAACATAATTAAAGAATAGTTGAAAAATATTTGGAAAATAATTGAAAAATAATTGAAAAGTAATTGAAAAATAATTGAAAAATAATTGAAACATAATTAAAGAATAGTTGAAAAATAATTGAAAAATAATTGAAAAATAATTGAAAAATAATTGAAAAATAATTGAAAAATAATTGAAAAATAATTGAAAAATAATTGAAAAATAATTGAAAAATAATTGAAAAATAATTGAAAAATAATTGAAAAATAATTGAAAAATAATTGATAAATAATTGAAAAATAATTGAAAAATAATTGAAAAATAATTGAAAAGTAATTGAAAAATAATTGAAAAACAATTGAAAAATAATTGAAAAATTATTGAAAAATAATTGAAAAATAATTGAAAAATTATTGAAAAGTAATTGATAAATAATTGAAAAGTAATTGATAAATAATTGAAAAATAATTGAAACATAATTGAGAAATAATTGAAAAATAATTGAAAAATAATTGAAAAATAATTGAAAAATAATTGAAAAGTAATTGAAAAATAATTGAAAAATAATTGAAAAATAATTGAAAAATAATTGAAAAATAATTGATAAATAATTGAAAAATAATTGAAAAGTAATTGAAAAATAATTGAAAAATAATTGAAAAATAATTGAAAAATAATTGAAAAATAATTGATAAATAATTGAAAAATAATTGAAAAGTAATTGAAAAATAATTGAAAAACAATTGAAAAATAATTGAAAAATTATTGAAAAATAATTGAAAAATAATTGAAAAATTATTGAAAAGTAATTGATAAATAATTGAAAAGTAATTGATAAATAATTGAAAAATAATTGAAACATAATTGAGAAATAATTGAAAAATAATTGAAAAATAATTGAAAAATATTTGAAAAATAATTGATAAATAATTGAAAAATAATTGAAAAATAATTGAAAAACAATTGAAAAATAATTGAAAAATAATTGAAAAGTAATTGAAAAATATTTGAAAAATAATTGTAAAATTATTGAAAAATTATTGAAACATAATTGAAAAATAATTGAAAAATTATTGAAAAGTAATTGATAAATAATTGAAAAGTAATTGATAAATAATTGAAAAATAATTGAAAAATAATTGAAAAATAATTGAAGAATAGTTGAAAAATAATTGAAAAATAATTGAAAAATAATTGAAAAAAAATTGAAAAAAAAATGAAAAATAATTGTAAAATAATTTAAGAATAGTTGAAAAATAATTGAAAAATAATTGAAAAATAATTGAAAAATAATTGAAAAATAATTGAAAAATAATTGAAAAATAGTTGAAAAATAATTGAAAAATAATTGAAAAATAATTTAAGAATAGTTGAAAAATAATTGAAAAATAATTGAAAAATAATTGAAAAATAATTGAAAAATAATTGAAAAATTATTGAAAAATAATTGAAAAATAATTGAAAAATAATTGAAGAATAGTTGAAAAATAATTGATAAATAATTGAAAAATAATTGAAAAATAATTGAAATACAATTGATAAATAATTGAAAAATAATTGAAAAATAATTGAAAAATAATTGAAAAATATTTGAAAATAGTTGAAAAATAATTGAAAATTAATTGAAAAATAATTGAAAAATAATTGAAAAATAATTGAAAAATAATTGATAAATAATTGAAAAATAATTGAAAAATAATTGAAAAAAAATTGGAATATAATAATTGAAAAATAATTGAAAAATACTTAAAAATAAATGAAAAGTAATTGAAAAATAATTGAAAAATAATTGAAAAATAATTGAAAAATAATTGAAAAATAATTGTAAAATTATTGAAATACAATTGAAAAATAATTGAAAAATAATTGAAAAATAATTGTAAAATAATTGAAAAATAATTGAAAAGTAATTGAAAAATAATTGAAAAATAATTGAAAAATAATTGAAAAAAAATTGAAAAATAATTGAAAAATAATTGAAAAATAATTGAAAAATAATTGAAAAATAATTGTAAAATTATTGAAATATAATGGAAAAATAATTGAAATATAATTGAAAAATAATTGAAAAATAATTGAAAAATAATTTAAGAATAGTTGAAAAATAATTGAAAAGTAATTGAAAAATAATTGAAAAATAATTGAAAAATAATTGAAAAATAATTGTAAAATAATTTTAAAATAATTGAAAAATAATTGAAAAATAGTTGAAAAATAATTGAAAAATAATTGAAAAATAATTTAAGAATAGTTGAAAAATAATTGAAAAATAATTGAAAAATAATTGAAAAATAATTGAAAAATAATTGAAAAATTATTGAAAAATAATTGAAAAATAATTGAAAAATAATTGAAGAATAGTTGAAAAATAATTGATAAATAATTGATAAATAATTGAAAAATAATTGAAAAATAATTGAAAAATAATTGAAAAATATTTGAAAATAGTTGAAAAATAATTGAAAATTAATTGAAAAATAATTGAAAAATAATTGAAAAATAATTGAAAAATAATTGATAAATAATTGAAAAATAATTGAAAAATAATTGAAAAATAATTGAAAAATAATTGAAACATAATTAAAGAATAGTTGAAAAATATTTGGAAAATAATTGAAAAATAATTGAAAAATAATTGAAAAATAATTGAAAAATAATTGAAACATAATTAAAGAATAGTTGAAAAATAATTGAAAAATAATTGAAAAATAATTGAAAAATAATTGAAAAATAATTGAAAAATAATTGAAAAATAATTGAAAAATAATTGAAAAATAATTGAAAAATAATTGAAAAATAATTGAAAAATAATTGAAAAATAATTGAAAAATAATTGATAAATAATTGAAAAATAATTGAAAAATAATTGAAAAATAATTGAAAAGTAATTGAAAAATAATTGAAAAACAATTGAAAAATAATTGAAAAATTATTGAAAAATAATTGAAAAATAATTGAAAAATTATTGAAAAGTAATTGATAAATAATTGAAAAGTAATTGATAAATAATTGAAAAATAATTGAAACATAATTGAGAAATAATTGAAAAATAATTGAAAAATAATTGAAAAATAATTGAAAAATAATTGAAAAGTAATTGAAAAATAATTGAAAAATAATTGAAAAATAATTGAAAAATAATTGAAAAATAATTGATAAATAATTGAAAAATAATTGAAAAGTAATTGAAAAATAATTGAAAAATAATTGAAAAATAATTGAAAAATAATTGAAAAATAATTGATAAATAATTGAAAAATAATTGAAAAGTAATTGAAAAATAATTGAAAAACAATTGAAAAATAATTGAAAAATTATTGAAAAATAATTGAAAAATAATTGAAAAATTATTGAAAAGTAATTGATAAATAATTGAAAAGTAATTGATAAATAATTGAAAAATAATTGAAACATAATTGAGAAATAATTGAAAAATAATTGAAAAATAATTGAAAAATATTTGAAAAATAATTGATAAATAATTGAAAAATAATTGAAAAATAATTGAAAAACAATTGAAAAATAATTGAAAAATAATTGAAAAGTAATTGAAAAATATTTGAAAAATAATTGTAAAATTATTGAAAAATTATTGAAACATAATTGAAAAATAATTGAAAAATTATTGAAAAGTAATTGATAAATAATTGAAAAGTAATTGATAAATAATTGAAAAATAATTGAAAAATAATTGAAAAATAATTGAAGAATAGTTGAAAAATAATTGAAAAATAATTGAAAAATAATTGAAAAAAAATTGAAAAAAAAATGAAAAATAATTGTAAAATAATTTAAGAATAGTTGAAAAATAATTGAAAAATAATTGAAAAATAATTGAAAAATAATTGAAAAATAATTGAAAAATAATTGAAAAATAGTTGAAAAATAATTGAAAAATAATTGAAAAATAATTTAAGAATAGTTGAAAAATAATTGAAAAATAATTGAAAAATAATTGAAAAATAATTGAAAAATAATTGAAAAATTATTGAAAAATAATTGAAAAATAATTGAAAAATAATTGAAGAATAGTTGAAAAATAATTGATAAATAATTGAAAAATAATTGAAAAATAATTGAAATACAATTGATAAATAATTGAAAAATAATTGAAAAATAATTGAAAAATAATTGAAAAATATTTGAAAATAGTTGAAAAATAATTGAAAATTAATTGAAAAATAATTGAAAAATAATTGAAAAATAATTGAAAAATAATTGATAAATAATTGAAAAATAATTGAAAAATAATTGAAAAAAAATTGGAATATAATAATTGAAAAATAATTGAAAAATACTTAAAAATAAATGAAAAGTAATTGAAAAATAATTGAAAAATAATTGAAAAATAATTGAAAAATAATTGAAAAATATTTGAAAATAGTTGAAAAATAATTGAAAATTAATTGAAAAATAATTGAAAAATAATTGAAAAATAATTGAAAAATAATTGATAAATAATTGAAAAATAATTGAAAAATAATTGAAAAATAATTGAAAAATAATTGAAACATAATTAAAGAATAGTTGAAAAATATTTGGAAAATAATTGAAAAATAATTGAAAAATAATTGAAAAATAATTGAAAAATAATTGAAACATAATTAAAGAATAGTTGAAAAATAATTGAAAAATAATTGAAAAATAATTGAAAAATAATTGAAAAATAATTGAAAAATAATTGAAAAATAATTGAAAAATAATTGAAAAATAATTGAAAAATAATTGAAAAATAATTGAAAAATAATTGAAAAATAATTGAAAAATAATTGATAAATAATTGAAAAATAATTGAAAAATAATTGAAAAATAATTGAAAAGTAATTGAAAAATAATTGAAAAACAATTGAAAAATAATTGAAAAATTATTGAAAAATAATTGAAAAATAATTGAAAAATTATTGAAAAGTAATTGATAAATAATTGAAAAGTAATTGATAAATAATTGAAAAATAATTGAAACATAATTGAGAAATAATTGAAAAATAATTGAAAAATAATTGAAAAATAATTGAAAAATAATTGAAAAGTAATTGAAAAATAATTGAAAAATAATTGAAAAATAATTGAAAAATAATTGAAAAATAATTGATAAATAATTGAAAAATAATTGAAAAGTAATTGAAAAATAATTGAAAAATAATTGAAAAATAATTGAAAAATAATTGAAAAATAATTGATAAATAATTGAAAAATAATTGAAAAGTAATTGAAAAATAATTGAAAAACAATTGAAAAATAATTGAAAAATTATTGAAAAATAATTGAAAAATAATTGAAAAATTATTGAAAAGTAATTGATAAATAATTGAAAAGTAATTGATAAATAATTGAAAAATAATTGAAACATAATTGAGAAATAATTGAAAAATAATTGAAAAATAATTGAAAAATATTTGAAAAATAATTGATAAATAATTGAAAAATAATTGAAAAATAATTGAAAAACAATTGAAAAATAATTGAAAAATAATTGAAAAGTAATTGAAAAATATTTGAAAAATAATTGTAAAATTATTGAAAAATTATTGAAACATAATTGAAAAATAATTGAAAAATTATTGAAAAGTAATTGATAAATAATTGAAAAGTAATTGATAAATAATTGAAAAATAATTGAAAAATAATTGAAAAATAATTGAAGAATAGTTGAAAAATAATTGAAAAATAATTGAAAAATAATTGAAAAAAATTGAAAAAAAAATGAAAAATAATTGTAAAATAATTTAAGAATAGTTGAAAAATAATTGAAAAATAATTGAAAAATAATTGAAAAATAATTGAAAAATAATTGAAAAATAATTGAAAAATAGTTGAAAAATAATTGAAAAATAATTGAAAAATAATTTAAGAATAGTTGAAAAATAATTGAAAAATAATTGAAAAATAATTGAAAAATAATTGAAAAATAATTGAAAAATTATTGAAAAATAATTGAAAAATAATTGAAAAATAATTGAAGAATAGTTGAAAAATAATTGATAAATAATTGAAAAATAATTGAAAAATAATTGAAATACAATTGATAAATAATTGAAAAATAATTGAAAAATAATTGAAAAATAATTGAAAAATATTTGAAAATAGTTGAAAAATAATTGAAAATTAATTGAAAAATAATTGAAAAATAATTGAAAAATAATTGAAAAATAATTGATAAATAATTGAAAAATAATTGAAAAATAATTGAAAAAAAATTGGAATATAATAATTGAAAAATAATTGAAAAATACTTAAAAATAAATGAAAAGTAATTGAAAAATAATTGAAAAATAATTGAAAAATAATTGAAAAATAATTGAAAAATAATTGTAAAATTATTGAAATACAATTGAAAAATAATTGAAAAATAATTGAAAAATAATTGTAAAATAATTGAAAAATAATTGAAAAGTAATTGAAAAATAATTGAAAAATAATTGAAAAATAATTGAAAAAAAATTGAAAAATAATTGAAAAATAATTGAAAAATAGTTGAAAAATAATTGAAAAATAATTGAAAAATAATTGAAAAATAATTGAAAAATAATTGAAGAATTGTTGAAAAATAATTGAAAAATAATTGAAAAATAATTGAAAAATAATTGAAAAATAATTGAAAAATAATTGAAAAATAATTGGAAAATAATTGAAAAATAATTGAAAAATAATTGAAAAATAATTGAAGAATAGTTGAAAAATAATTGAAAAATAATTGAAAAATAATTGAAAAATAATTGAAAAATAACTGAAAAATAATTGAAAAATAATTGAAAAATAATTGAAAAATTATTGAAAAATAATAGAAAAATAATTGGATAATAATTGAAAAATAATTGAAAAATAATTCAAAAATAATTCAAAAATAATTGAAAAATAATTGAAAAGTAATTGAAAAATAATTCAAAAATAATTAAAAAATAATTGAAAAATATTTCAAAAATAATTCAAAAATATTTGAAGAATAGTTGAAAAATAATTGAAAAATAATTGAAGAATAGTTGAAAAATAATTGAAACATAATTGAAAAATAATTGAAAAATAATTGAAAAATAATTGAAAAGTAATTGAAAAATAATTGACAAACAATTGTAAAATTATTGAAATATACACTCCGCGTCAAAATTAAGGGAACACTATAATTTCCCGAAAATTTTGGTCATTTTCAAATGGCTGTATCTCTGCGAAAAATGGTCGCAAAAAATATTTAAAAAACGCATTTTAAAGCTTGAAGTTTCTAGTTTTTGAATCATGTACTCAATTTTTTTCTCCGTCCATTATGATACTGTTTTATCAAGATGAAGCGCAGGAAACGAAGTTTCAAAAATTTTTGCCTAGTTTGGACGTATGCACGGGCCAAAAAAAATTTTTTCAGATAAATCCAATGGAGGGTTCTTATAGAGCAAACATTTCTCTTTAATTTCGTTTTTTTTACTTTGTTGTATGATTTTTATTGACCGAGTTATTCGCTATCAAAGCAAAAAAGGAACTTTCAACTTTGAACGCCTATAACTTGCTAACGCATGATCGTAGAACATTGTTCATGAGTGTTTTGGAAAGCTAAGACAGTTTCCTTTCAGAACATTTAGTTGCCAATTCAATGAGATTTTTTTTTAACTGTATTAAATTAATTTTAAAATGATCCCAAAAATTGCATATTTACCATTTTCTAGAAAACATGATGCCACTTCAAGGAAAATCATGGAATCATTCAAGTGTCCACGTTTTTTCTGAGCTGAAACTACCCCTTAAACACTGCGCAAAAGGCCGGACCGATCAGATTTTTTTTCCCGTATGTCCTCGATGGTCAAACATCCGATACGGTCTGAAAAATTGAAGGATCACCTGTTTTACGTTATGTTTCTCTGTAAAACCCTTTCTTTGGTTCTCGCGGCTTTTGAACACTTGTTGCACGTTTTTTTTTTGTTAGTTCAACGTCATTTTAGTAAAAACAAAAGATTTCAAAAATTTAAAAAAAAATTATACCCAAACTCTTCGGAATGACGAAAACTGTACTTCAATAACTGGCATTAGCACCATCCAAAGCGCGCCACGAGTTGGCGCATGCGCGGTCGGATTTACACTTCATTGTATGTGCGTCAGCATGGAGAGATGAGACCCTGCGGTTCGTCACTCCCGCAGTATTTTATGACCCAAACTCACACTCCGATGCGTGTGTGTATGAGAGCACGTGCGTGCGTTGTGTATGCCTGTGTGTATTTGTGTGTGGTCTAATAATGTGTGTTGCCACCTCTCCGCATGATGACTTCCCGCAATCGGTTGCGCATGTTAATGCAGTTGCGAATTTCCCTTTGGGGAATTCTCTGCCAAATTTGGCGGAGGGCGTCTGCTAATTGTCCCAAATTCGCCAGGTTCGGGTACTGTTGTCGCAAACGTCGCCCAAGAATGTCCCAAACGTGCTCAATCGGATTCAGATCTGGGCTCACTGCTGGATGGCCAAGAACTGATATCCGATTTTGCCGCAGAAATCGTAGCGTATGGCGTGCGGTATGCGCCCTTGCATTATCCTGCATAAGGACGAAGCGGTTCCCCATACGTTGACGCAGGGGGAGTACAACGGGGCGCAGTATCTCGTCCACGTATCGCGCAGCGGTCAGCCCACCAGGTGGGAGCACAATTAATGGGGTACGTGAGTACCGCGTTACCCCGGCCCAAACCATAACTGATCCACCATTGAACGCAACAACCGGCCTTGTATGGTTGGCATTATGGCGTTCACCACGACGACGCCAGACCTGAACCCGTCGATCATTCCCGTGGAGGCAAAATCGGGACTCGTCAGTAAAAAGGACATTTGCCCATTGTCGCTGGCCCCAGTGCACGTAATGGCGAGCGTATGCCAAACGCTGCCGTTGATGTGTGCGAGTGAGCAACGGGACTCGCACTGGACGCCTTGAACGCAAGCCAACGTCCCTCAATCGACGTCTGACAGTACTATTGGAGATCGGACGTGGCGGATTATGTCTGCGGTTCATAAATTGTCCCGCAATAACGCGTGCAGTGACGATTGGCTCCCGAAGAGCATGTCGCATAATCCTCCTATCCTCTCGAGAACTTGTCGCACGTCTGCGCCCTTGCCCTGTTCTGCGACAGTACAGTCCAGTCTCTCGAAATCGAGCATACAGACGGTTGACAACCGACGGACTAACACCAAAAGAATTGGCAACGTGTCGCTGGCTGTGGCCCTCCTCCAACAGAGTCACAAGCCGAGCGACTTCGAACTCAGTTAGGTGACGCCGGGGCATAACTCGAGGCAAAAAAGGAAGTTCGCTAAAATTCGAATTTAAAGTCGCAAGTTGTAGCGTGAGTAGCTGTGGCGGGGCGTCTCGTCTTGCTGTGTTGGCGCATGCGTAGTGAGGCGTAGGTCCGACCGCGCATGCGCCAACTCGTGGCGCGCTTTGGATGGTGCTAATGCCAGTTATTGAAGTACAGTTTTCGTCATTCCGAAGAGTTTGGGTATAATTTTTTTTTTAAATTTTTGAAATCTTTTGTTTTTACTAAAATGACGTTGAACTAACAAAAAAAAAACGTGCAACAAGTGTTCAAAAGCCGCGAGAACCAAAGGAAGGGTTTTACAGAGAAACATAACGTAAAACAGGTGATCCTTCAATTTTTCAGACCGTATCGGATGTTTGACCATCGAGGACATACGGGAAAAAAAATCTGATCGGTCCGGCCTTTTGCGCAGTGTTTAAGGGGTAGTTTCAGCTCAGAAAAAACGTGGACACTTGAATGATTCCATGATTTTCCTTGAAGTGGCATCATGTTTTCTAGAAAATGGTAAATATGCAATTTTTGGGATCATTTTAAAATTAATTTAATACAGTTAAAAAAAAATCTCATTGAATTGGCAACTAAATGTTCTGAAAGGAAACTGTCTTAGCTTTCCAAAACACTCATGAACAATGTTCTACGATCATGCGTTAGCAAGTTATAGGCGTTCAAAGTTGAAAGTTCCTTTTTTGCTTTGATAGCGAATAACTCGGTCAATAAAAATCATACAACAAAGTAAAAAAAACGAAATTAAAGAGAAATGTTTGCTCTATAAGAACCCTCCATTGGATTTATCTGAAAAAATTTTTTTTGGCCCGTGCATACGTCCAAACTAGGCAAAAATTTTTGAAACTTCGTTTCCTGCGCTTCATCTTGATAAAACAGTATCATAATGGACGGAGAAAAAAAATTGAGTACATGATTCAAAAACTAGAAACTTCAAGCTTTAAAATGCGTTTTTTAAATATTTTTTGCGACCATTTTTCGCAGAGATACAGCCATTTGAAAATGACCAAAATTTTCGGGAAATTATAGTGTTCCCTTAATTTTGACGCGGAGTGTAATTGAAAAATAATTGAAAAATAATTGAAAAGCAATTGAAAAATAATTGAAAAATAATTGAAAAATAATTGAAAAATAATTGAAAAATAATTGAAAAATAATTGAAAAATAATTGAAAAATAATTGAAAAATAATTGAAAAGTAATATAAGAATAATTGAAAAATAATTGAAAAATAATTGAAAAAAAAAATAATTGAAAAATAATGGAAAAATAATTGAAAAATAATTGAAAAATAATTGAAAAATAATTGAAAAATAATTTAAGAATAGTTGAAAAATAATTGAAAAGTAATTAAAAAAAATTGAAAAATTATTGAAAAATAATTGAAAAATAATTGAAAAATAATTGCAAAATAATTGAAAAATAATTGAAAAATAATTGAAAAATAATTGAAAAATAATTGAAAAGTAATTGAAAAATAATTGAAAAATAATTGTAAAATTATTGAAATATAATTGAAAAATAATTGAAAAATAATTGAAAAATAATTGAAAAATAATTGAAAAGTAATTGAAAAATAATAGAAAAATAATTGAAAAATAATTGAAAAACAATTGAAAAATAATTGAAAAATAATTGAAAAATAATTGAAAAATAATTGAAAAATAATTGAAAAATAATTGAAAAATAGTTTTAAAATAATTGAAAAATAATTGAAAAATTATTGAAAAATAATTGAAAAATTATTGAAAAATAATTGAAAAATTATTGAAAAATAATTGAAAAATTATTGAAAAATAATTGAAAAATAATTGAAAAATTATAGAAAAATAATTGAAAAATAATTTAAAAATAATTGAAGAATAGTTGAAAAATAATTGAAAAATAATTGAAAAATAACTGAAGAATAGTTGAAAAATAATTGATAAATAATTGAAAAATAATTGAAAACTAATTGAAAAATATTTGAAAAATAAGTGAAAAATAATTGAAGAATAGTTGAAAAATAATTGAAAAATAATTGAAAAATAGTTGAAAAATAAGTGAAAAATAATTTAAGAATAGTTGAAAAATAATTGAAAAATAATTGAAAAATAATTGAAAAATAATTGGAAAATAATTGAAAAATAATTGATAAATAATTGAAAAATAATTGAAAAATAATTGAAAAATAATTGAAAAATAATTGAAAAATAATTGAAAAATAATTGAAAAATAATTGAAAAATATTTGAAAAATAATTGAAAAATAATTGAAAAATAATTGGATAATAATAATTGAAAAATAATTGAAAAATAATTGAAAAATAGTTTTAAAATAATTGAAAAATAATTGAAAAATTATTGAAAAATAATTGAAAAATTATTGAAAAATAATTGAAAAATTATTGAAAAATAATTGAAAAATTATTGAAAAATAATTGAAAAATAATTGAAAAATTATAGAAAAATAATTGAAAAATAATTTAAAAATAATTGAAGAATAGTTGAAAAATAATTGAAAAATAATTGAAAAATAACTGAAGAATAGTTGAAAAATAATTGATAAATAATTGAAAAATAATTGAAAACTAATTGAAAAATATTTGAAAAATAAGTGAAAAATAATTGAAGAATAGTTGAAAAATAATTGAAAAATAATTGAAAAATAGTTGAAAAATAAGTGAAAAATAATTTAAGAATAGTTGAAAAATAATTGAAAAATAATTGAAAAATAATTGAAAAATAATTTAAAAATAATTTAAAAATAATTGAAAAATAATTGAAAAATAATTGTAAAATAATTTAAAAATAATTGAAAAATAATTTAAAAATAATTGAAAAATAATTGAAAAATAATTGAAAAATAATGGAAAAATAATTGAAAAATAGTTTAAAAATAATTGAAAAATAATTGAAAAATAATTGAAAAATAATTGAAAAATAATTGAAAAATATTTGAAAAATAATTGAAAAATATTTGAAAAATAATTGAAAAATATTTGAAAAATAATTGAAAAATAATTGGATAATATTAATTGAAAAATAATTGAAAAATAATTGAAAAATAATTGAAAAATAGTTTTAAAATAATTGAAAAATAATGGAAAAATAATTGAAAAATAATTGAAAAATAATTGAAAAATAATTGAAAAATAATTGAAAAATAATTGAAAAATAATTGAAAAATAATTGAAAACTAATTGAAAAATATTTGAAAAATAAGTGAAAAATAATTGAAGAATAGTTGAAAAATAATTGAAAAATAATTGAAAAATAGTTGAAAAATAAGTGAAAAATAATTTAAGAATAGTTGAAAAATAATTGAAAAATAATTGAAAAATAATTGAAAAATAATTTAAAAATAATTTAAAAATAATTGAAAAATAATTGAAAAATAATTGTAAAATAATTGAAAAATAATTGAAAAATAATTTAAAAATAATTGAAAAATAATTGAAAAATATTTGAAAAATAATTGAAAAATATTTGAAAAATAATTGTAAAATAATTTAAAAATAATTGAAAAATAATTTAAAAATAATTGAAAAATAATTGAAAAATAATTGAAAAATAATGGAAAAATAATTGAAAAATAGTTTAAAAATAATTGAAAAATAATTGAAAAATAATTGAAAAATAATTGAAAAATAATTGAAAAATATTTGAAAAATAATTGAAAAATATTTGAAAAATAATTGAAAAATATTTGAAAAATAATTGAAAAATAATTGGATAATATTAATTGAAAAATAATTGAAAAATAATTGAAAAATAATTGAAAAATAGTTTTAAAATAATTGAAAAATAATGGAAAAATAATTGAAAAATAATTGAAAAATAATTGAAAAATAATTGAAAAATAATTGAAAAATAATTGAAAAATAATTGAAAAATAATTGAAAAATAATTGATAAATAATTGAAAAATAATTGAAAAATAATTGAAAAATAATTGAAAAATAATTGAAAAATAATTGAAAAATAATTGAAAAATATTTGAAAAATAATTGAAAAATAATTGAAAAATAATTGGATAATAATAATTGAAAAATAATTGAAAAATAATTGAAAAATAGTTTTAAAATAATTGAAAAATAATTGAAAAATTATTGAAAAATAATTGAAAAATTATTGAAAAATAATTGAAAAATTATTGAAAAATAATTGAAAAATTATTGAAAAATAATTGAAAAATAATTGAAAAATTATAGAAAAATAATTGAAAAATAATTTAAAAATAATTGAAGAATAGTTGAAAAATAATTGAAAAATAATTGAAAAATAACTGAAGAATAGTTGAAAAATAATTGATAAATAATTGAAAAATAATTGAAAACTAATTGAAAAATATTTGAAAAATAAGTGAAAAATAATTGAAGAATAGTTGAAAAATAATTGAAAAATAATTGAAAAATAGTTGAAAAATAAGTGAAAAATAATTTAAGAATAGTTGAAAAATAATTGAAAAATAATTGAAAAATAATTGAAAAATAATTTAAAAATAATTTAAAAATAATTGAAAAATAATTGAAAAATAATTGTAAAATAATTGAAAAATAATTGAAAAATAATTTAAAAATAATTGAAAAATAATTGAAAAATAATTGAAAAATAATTGAAAAATAATTGAAAAATAGTTTAAAAATAATTGAAAAATAATTGAAAAATAATTGAAAAATAATTGAAAAATAATTGAAAAATATTTGAAAAATAATTGAAAAATATTTGAAAAATAATTGAAAAATATTTGAAAAATAATTGAAAAATAATTGGATAATATTAATTGAAAAATAATTGAAAAATAGTTGAAAAATAATTGAAAAATAGTTTTAAAATAATTGAAAAATAATGGAAAAATAATTGAAAAATAATTGAAAAATAATTGAAAAATAATTGAAAAATAATTGAAAATAATTGAAAAATAATTGAAAAATAATTGAAAAATAATTGATAAATAATTGAAAAATAATTGAAAAATAATTGAAAAATATTTGAAAAACATTTGAAAATAGTTGAAAAATAATTGAAAAATAATTGAAAAATAATTGAAAAATAATTGAAAAATAATTGAAAAATAATTGATAAATAATTGAAAAATAATTGAAAAATAATTGAAAAATAATTGAAAAATAATTGAAAAATAATTGGATAATATTAATTGAAAAATAATTGAAAAATAATTGAAAAATAATTGAAAAATAGTTTTAAAATAATTGAAAAATAATTGAAAAATATTTGAAAAATAATTGAAAAATAATTGAAAAATAATTGGATAATAATAATTGAAAAATAATTGAAAAATAATTGAAAAATAGTTTTAAAATAATTGAAAAATAATTGAAAAATAATTGAAAAATAATTGAAAAATAATTGAAAAGTAATTGAAAAATAATTGAAAAACAATTGAAAAATAATTGAAAAATTATTGAAAAATAATTGAAAAATAATTGAAAAATTATTGAAAAGTAATTGATAAATAATTGAAAAGTAATTGATAAATAATTGAAAAATAATTGAAACATAATTGAGAAATAATTGAAAAATAATTGAAAAATAATTGAAAAATAATTGAAAAATAATTGATAAATAATTGAAAAATAATTGAAAAATAATTGAAAAACAATTGAAAAATAATTGAAAAATAATTGAAAAATAATTGAAAAATATTTGAAAAATAATTGTAAAATTATTGAAAAATTATTGAAAAATAATTGAAAAATAATTGAAAAATTATTGAAAAGTAATTGATAAATAATTGAAAAGTAATTGATAAATAATTGAAAAATAATTGAAACGTAATTGAGAAATAATTGAAAAATAATTGAAAAATAATTGAAAAATAATTTAAGAATTGTTGAAATATAATTGAAAAATAATTGAAAAATAATTGAAAAATAATTGAAAAAAAATTGAAAAAAAAATGAAAAATAATTGTAAAATAATTTAAGAATAGTTGAAAAATAATTGAAAAATAATTGAAAAATAATTGAAAAATAATTGAAAAATAATTGAAAAATAATTGAAAAATATTTGAAAATTAATTGAAAAATATTTGAAAAATAATTGAAAAATAATTGAAAAATAATTAAAAACTAATTGGATAATAATAATTGAAAAATAATTGAAAAATAATTGAAAAATAGTTTTAAAATAATTGAAAAATAATTGAAAAATAATTGAAAAATAATTGAAAAATAATTGAAAAATAATTGAAAAATAATTGAAAAATAATTGAAAAATAATTGAAAAATAATTGAAAAATAATTGAAAAATAATTGAAAAATAATTGAAAAATAATTGAAAAATAATTGATAAATAATTGAAAAATAATTGAAAAATAATTGAAAAATAATTGAAAAATATTTGAAAATAGTTGAAAAATAATTGAAAAATAATTGAAAAATAATTGAAAAATAATTGAAAAATAATTGAAAAATAATTGAAAAATAATTGAAAAATAATTGAAAAATAATTGAAAAATATTTGAAAAATAATTGAAAAATATTTGAAAAATAATTGAAAAATAATTGAAAAATAATTGAAAAATAATTGAATAATATTTAAAAATAGTTTAAAAATAATTGAAAAATAATTGAAAAATAATTGAAAAATAATTGAAAAATAAGTGAAAAATAATTGATAAATAATTGAAAAATAATTGAAAAATAATTGAAAAATAATTGAAAAATAATTGATAAATAATTGAAAAATAATTGAAAACTAATTGAAAAATAATTGAAAATAATTGAAAAATAATTGAATAATAGTTGAAAAATAATTGAAAAATAATTGAAAAATAGTTTAAAAATAATTGAAAAATAATTGAAAAATAATTGAAAAATAATTGAAAAAAAATTGAAAAAAAAGAAAAATAATTGTATAATAATTGAAAAATAATTGAAGAATAGTTGAAAAATAATTGAAAAATAATTGAAAAATAATTGAAAACTAACTGAAAAATAATTGAAAAATAATTGAAAAATAATTGAAGAATAGTTGAAAAATAATTGAAAAATAATTGAAAAATAATTGGAAAATAATTGAAAAATAATTGAAAAATAATTGAAAAATAATCGAAAAATAGTTGAAGAATAGTTGAAAAATAATTGAAAAATAATTGGATAATAATAATTGAAAAATAATTGATAAATAATTGAAGAATAGTTGAAAAATAATTGAAAAATAATTGAAAAATAATTTAAGAATAGTTGAAAAATAATTGAAAAATAATTGAAAAGTAATATAAGAATAATTGAAAAATAATTGAAAAATAATTGAAAACTAATTTAACAAAAATTGAAAAATAATGGAAAAATAATTGAAAAATAATTGAAAAATAATTGAAAAATGATTGAAAAATAATTGAAAAATAATTGAAGAATAGTTGAAAAATAATTGAAAAATAATTGAAAACGAATTGAAAAATAATTGAAAAATAATTGAAAAATAATTGAAGAATAGTTGAAAAATAATTGAAAAATAATTGAAAAATAATTGAAAAATAATTGAAAAACAATTTAAAAATAATTAAAAAATAATTGAAAAGTAATTGAAAAATAATTGAAAAATAATTGAAAAATAATTGAAAAGTAATTGAAAAATAATTGAAAAACAATTGAAAAATAATTGAAAAATTATTGAAAAATAATTGAAAAATAATTGAAAAATTATTGAAAAGTAATTGATAAATAATTGAAAAGTAATTGATAAATAATTGAAAAATAATTGAAACATAATTGAGAAATAATTGAAAAATAATTGAAAAATTATTGAAAAGTAATTGATAAATAATTGAAAAGTAATTGATAAATAATTGAAAAATAATTGAAACGTAATTGAGAAATAATTGAAAAATATTTGAAAAATAATTGAAAAATAATTTAAGAATAGTTGAAAAATAATTGAAAAATAATTGAAAAATAATTGAAAAATAATTGAAAAAAAATTGAAAAAAAAATGAAAAATAATTGTAAAATAATTTAAGAATAGTTGAAAAATAATTGAAAAATAATTGAAAAATAATTGAAAAATAATTGAAAAATAATTGAAAAATAGTTGAAAAATAATTGAAAAATAATTGAAAAATAATTTAAGAATAGTTGAAAAATAATTGAAAAATAATTGAAAAATAATTGAAGAATAGTTGAAAAATAATTGATAAATAATTGAAAAATAATTGAAAAATAATTGAAAAATAATTGATAAATAATTGAAAAATAAATGAAAAATAATTGAAAACTAATTGAAAAATATTTGAAAAAAGTTGAAAAATAATTGAAAAATAATTGTAAAATAATTGAAAAATAATTGAAAACTAATTGAAAAATATTTGAAAATAGTTGAAAAATAATTGAAAAATAATTGTAAAATAATTGAAAAATAATTGAAAAATAATTGAAAAATAATTGAAGAATAGTTGAAAAATAATTGAAAAATAATTGAAAAATAATTGAAAAAAAATTGAAAAAAAATGAAAAATAATTGTAAAATAATTTAAGAATAGTTGAAAAATAATTGAAAAATAATTGAAAAATAATTGAAAAATAATTGAAAAATAATTGAAAAATAATTGAAAAATAGTTGAAAAATAATTGAAAAATAATTGAAAAATAATTTAAGAATAGTTGAAAAATAATTGAAAAATAATTGAAAAATAATTGAAAAATAATTGAAAAAAAATTGAAAAATTATTGAAAAATAATTGAAAAATAATTGAAAAATAAATGAAGAATAGTTGAAAAATAATTGATAAATAATTGAAAAATAATTGAAAAATAATTGAAAAATAATTGATAAATAATTGAAAAATAATTGAAAAATAATTGAAAAATAATTGAAAAATATTTGAAAATAGTTGAAAAATAATTGAAAATTAATTGAAAAATTATTGAAAAATAATTGAAAAATAATTGAAAAATAATTGAAAAATAATTGAAAAATAATTGATAAATAATTGAAAAATAATTGAAAAATAATTGAAAAATAATTGAAAAGTAATTGAAAAATAATTGAAAAACAATTGAAAAATAATTGAAAAATTATTGAAAAATAATTGAAAAATAATTGAAAAATTATTGAAAAGTAATTGATAAATAATTGAAAAGTAATTGATAAATAATTGAAAAATAATTGAAACATAATTGAGAAATAATTGAAAAATAATTGAAAAATAATTGAAAAATAATTGAAAAATAATTGAAAAGTAATTGAAAAATAATTGAAAAATAATTGAAAAATGATTGAAAAATAATTGAAAAATAATTGATAAATAATTGAAAAATAATTGAAAAGTAATTGAAAAATAATTGAAAAATAATTGAAAAATAATTGAAAAATAATTGAAAAATAATTGATAAATAATTGAAAAATAATTGAAAAGTAATTGAAAAATAATTGAAAAACAATTGAAAAATAATTGAAAAATTATTGAAAAATAATTGAAAAATTATTGAAAAATAATTGAAAAATAATTGAAAAATTATTGAAAAGTAATTGATAAATAATTGAAAAGTAATTGATAAATAATTGAAAAATAATTGAAACATAATTGAGAAATAATTGAAAAATAATTGAAAAATAATTGAAAAATAATTAAAAAATAATTGATAAATAATTGAAAAATAATTGAAAAATAATTGAAAAACAATTGAAAAATAATTGAAAAATAATTGAAAAGTAATTGAAAAATATTTGAAAAATAATTGTAAAATTATTGAAAAATTATTGAAACATAATTGAAAAATAATTGAAAAATTATTGAAAAGTAATTGATAAATAATTGAAAAGTAATTGATAAATAATTGAAAAATAATTGAAAAATAATTGAAAAATAATTGAAAAATAATTGAAGAATAGTTGAAAAATAATTGAAAAATAATTGAAAAATAATTGAAAAATAATTGAAAAATAGTTTAAAAATAATTGAAAAATAATTGAAAAATAATTGAAAAATAATTGAAAAATAATTGATAAATAATTGAAAAATAATTGAAAAATAATTGAAAAATAATTGAAAAGTAATTGAAAAATAATTGAAAAACAATTGAAAAATAATTGAAAAATTATTGAAAAATAATTGAAAAATAATTGAAAAATTATTGAAAAGTAATTGATAAATAATTGAAAAATAATTGAAAAATAATTGAAAAATAATTGAAAAGTAATTGAAAAATAATTGAAAAATAATTGAAAAATAATTGAAAAATAATTGAAAAATAATTGAAAAGTAATTGAAAAATAATTGAAAAATAATTGAAAAATAATTGAAAAATAATTGAAAAATAATTGATAAATAATTGAAAAATAATTGAAAACTAATTGAAAAATAATTGAAAATAATTGAAAAATAATTGAATAATAGTTGAAAAATAATTGAAAAATAATTGAAAAATAGTTTAAAAATAAATGAAAAATAATTGAAAAATAATTGAAAAATAATTGAAAAAAAAATTGAAAAAAAAGAAAAATAATTGTAAAATAATTGAAAAATAATTGAAGAATAGTTGAAAAATAATTGAAAAATAATTGAAAAATAATTGAAAACTAATTGAAAAATAATTGAAAAATAATTGAAAAATAATTGAAGAATAGTTGAAAAATAATTGAAAAATAATTGAAAAATAATTGAAAAATAATTGATAAATAATTGAAAAATAATTGATAAATAATTGAAAAATAATTGAAAAATAATTGAAAAATAATTGAAAAATAATTGAAAAATAATTGAAAAATAATTGAAAAATAATTGAAAAATAATTGAAAAATAATTGAAACATAATTAAAGAATAGTTGAAAAATATTTGGAAAATAATTGAAAAATAATTGAAAAATAATTGAAAAATAATTGAAAAATAATTGAAACATAATTAAAGAATAGTTGAAAAATAATTGAAAAATAATTGAAAAATAATTGAAAAATAATTGAAAAATAATTGAAAAATAATTGAAAAATAATTGAAAAATAATTGAAAAATAATTGAAAAATAATTGAAAAATAATTGAAAAATAATTGAAAAATAATTGATAAATAATTGAAAAATAATTGAAAAATAATTGAAAAATAATTGAAAAGTAATTGAAAAATAATTGAAAAACAATTGAAAAATAATTGAAAAATTATTGAAAAATAATTGAAAAATAATTGAAAAATTATTGAAAAGTAATTGATAAATAATTGAAAAGTAATTGATAAATAATTGAAAAATAATTGAAACATAATTGAGAAATAATTGAAAAATAATTGAAAAATAGTTGAAAAATAATTGAAAAATAATTGAAAAGTAATTGAAAAATAATTGAAAAATAATTGAAAAATAATTGAAAAATAATTGAAAAATAATTGATAAATAATTGAAAAATAATTGAAAAGTAATTGAAAAATAATTGAAAAATAATTGAAAAATAATTGAAAAATAATTGAAAAATAATTGATAAATAATTGAAAAATAATTGAAAAGTAATTGAAAAATAATTGAAAAACAATTGAAAAATAATTGAAAAATTATTGAAAAATAATTGAAAAATAATTGAAAAATTATTGAAAAGTAATTGATAAATAATTGAAAAGTAATTGATAAATAATTGAAAAATAATTGAAACATAATTGAGAAATAATTGAAAAATAATTGAAAAATAATTGAAAAATAATTGAAAAATAATTGATAAATAATTGAAAAATAATTGAAAAATAATTGAAAAACAATTGAAAAATAATTGAAAAATAATTGAAAAGTAATTGAAAAATATTTGAAAAATAATTGTAAAATTATTGAAAAATTATTGAAACATAATTGAAAAATAATTGAAAAATTATTGAAAAGTAATTGATAAATAATTGAAAAGTAATTGATAAATAATTGAAAAATAATTGAAAATAAATTGAAAAATAATTGAAAAATAATTGAAGAATAGTTGAAAAATAATTGAAAAATAATTGAAAAATAATTGAAAAAAAAATGAAAAAAAAATGAAAAATAATTGTAAAATAATTTAAGAATAGTTGAAAAATAATTGAAAAATAATTGAAAAATAATTGAAAAATAATTGAAAAATAATTGAAAAATAATTGAAAAATAGTTGAAAAATAATTGAAAAATAATTGAAAAATAATTTAAGAATAGTTGAAAAATAATTGAAAAATAATTGAAAAATAATTGAAAAATAATTGAAAAATAATTGAAAAATTATTGAAAAATAATTGAAAAATAATTGAAAAATAATTGAAGAATAGTTGAAAAATAATTGATAAATAATTGAAAAATAATTGAAAAATAATTGAAAAATAATTGAAAAATTATTGAAAAGTAATTGATAAATAATTGAAAAGTAATTGAAAAATAATTGAAAAATAATTGAAAAATAATTGAAAAATAATTGAAAAATAATTGAAAAATAATTGAAAAATAATTGAAAAGTAATATAAGAATAATTGAAAAATAATTGAAAAATAATTGAAAAAAAAAATAATTGAAAAATAATGGAAAAATAATTGAAAAATAATTGAAAAATAATTGAAAAATAATTGAAAAATAATTTAAGAATAGTTGAAAAATAATTGAAAAGTAATTGAAAAAAATTGAAAAATTATTGAAAAATAATTGAAAAATAATTGAAAAATAATTGCAAAATAATTGAAAAATAATTGAAAAATAATTGAAAAATAATTGAAAAATAATTGAAAAGTAATTGAAAAATAATTGAAAAATAATTGTAAAATTATTGAAATATAATTGAAAAATAATTGAAAAATAATTGAAAAATAATTGAAAAATAATTGAAAAGTAATTGAAAAATAATTGAAAAATAATTGAAAAGTAATTGAAAAATATTTGAAAAATAATTGTAAAATTATTGAAAAATTATTGAAACATAATTGAAAAATAATTGAAAAATTATTGAAAAGTAATTGATAAATAATTGAAAAGTAATTGATAAATAATTGAAAAATAATTGAAAATAAATTGAAAAATAATTGAAAAATAATTGAAGAATAGTTGAAAAATAATTGAAAAATAATTGAAAAATAATTGAAAAAAAAATGAAAAAAAAATGAAAAATAATTGTAAAATAATTTAAGAATAGTTGAAAAATAATTGAAAAATAATTGAAAAATAATTGAAAAATAATTGAAAAATAATTGAAAAATAATTGAAAAATAGTTGAAAAATAATTGAAAAATAATTGAAAAATAATTTAAGAATAGTTGAAAAATAATTGAAAAATAATTGAAAAATAATTGAAAAATAATTGAAAAATAATTGAAAAATTATTGAAAAATAATTGAAAAATAATTGAAAAATAATTGAAGAATAGTTGAAAAATAATTGATAAATAATTGAAAAATAATTGAAAAATAATTGAAAAATAATTGAAAAATTATTGAAAAGTAATTGATAAATAATTGAAAAGTAATTGAAAAATAATTGAAAAATAATTGAAAAATAATTGAAAAATAATTGAAAAATAATTGAAAAATAATTGAAAAATAATTGAAAAGTAATATAAGAATAATTGAAAAATAATTGAAAAATAATTGAAAAAAAAAATAATTGAAAAATAATGGAAAAATAATTGAAAAATAATTGAAAAATAATTGAAAAATAATTGAAAAATAATTTAAGAATAGTTGAAAAATAATTGAAAAGTAATTGAAAAAAATTGAAAAATTATTGAAAAATAATTGAAAAATAATTGAAAAATAATTGCAAAATAATTGAAAAATAATTGAAAAATAATTGAAAAATAATTGAAAAATAATTGAAAAGTAATTGAAAAATAATTGAAAAATAATTGTAAAATTATTGAAATATAATTGAAAAATAATTGAAAAATAATTGAAAAATAATTGAAAAATAATTGAAAAGTAATTGAAAAATAATAGAAAAATAATTGAAAAATAATTGAAAAACAATTGAAAAATAATTGAAAAATAATTGAAAAATAATTGAAAAATAATTGAAAAATAATTGAAAAATAATTGAAAAATAGTTTTAAAATAATTGAAAAATAATTGAAAAATTATTGAAAAATAATTGAAAAATTATTGAAAAATAATTGAAAAATTATTGAAAAATAATTGAAAAATTATTGAAAAATAATTGAAAAATAATTGAAAAATTATAGAAAAATAATTGAAAAATAATTTAAAAATAATTGAAGAATAGTTGAAAAATAATTGAAAAATAATTGAAAAATAACTGAAGAATAGTTGAAAAATAATTGATAAATAATTGAAAAATAATTGAAAACTAATTGAAAAATATTTGAAAAATAAGTGAAAAATAATTGAAGAATAGTTGAAAAATAATTGAAAAATAATTGAAAAATAGTTGAAAAATAAGTGAAAAATAATTTAAGAATAGTTGAAAAATAATTGAAAAATAATTGAAAAATAATTGAAAAATAATTGAAAAATAATTGAAAAATAATTGAAAAATAATTGATAAATAATTGAAAAATAATTGAAAAATAATTGAAAAATAATTGAAAAATAATTGAAAAATAATTGAAAAATAATTGAAAAATAATTGAAAAATATTTGAAAAATAATTGAAAAATAATTGAAAAATAATTGGATAATAATAATTGAAAAATAATTGAAAAATAATTGAAAAATAGTTTTAAAATAATTGAAAAATAATTGAAAAATTATTGAAAAATAATTGAAAAATTATTGAAAAATAATTGAAAAATTATTGAAAAATAATTGAAAAATAATTGAAAAATAGTTTTAAAATAATTGAAAAATAATTGAAAAATATTTGAAAAATAATTGAAAAATAATTGAAAAATAATTGGATAATAATAATTGAAAAATAATTGAAAAATAATTGAAAAATAGTTTTAAAATAATTGAAAAATAATTGAAAAATAATTGAAAAATAATTGAAAAATAATTGAAAAGTAATTGAAAAATAATTGAAAAACAATTGAAAAATAATTGAAAAATTATTGAAAAATAATTGAAAAATAATTGAAAAATTATTGAAAAGTAATTGATAAATAATTGAAAAGTAATTGATAAATAATTGAAAAATAATTGAAACATAATTGAGAAATAATTGAAAAATAATTGAAAAATAATTGAAAAATAATTGAAAAATAATTGATAAATAATTGAAAAATAATTGAAAAATAATTGAAAAACAATTGAAAAATAATTGAAAAATAATTGAAAAATAATTGAAAAATATTTGAAAAATAATTGTAAAATTATTGAAAAATTATTGAAAAATAATTGAAAAATAATTGAAAAATTATTGAAAAGTAATTGATAAATAATTGAAAAGTAATTGATAAATAATTGAAAAATAATTGAAACGTAATTGAGAAATAATTGAAAAATAATTGAAAAATAATTGAAAAATAATTTAAGAATTGTTGAAATATAATTGAAAAATAATTGAAAAATAATTGAAAAATAATTGAAAAAAAATTGAAAAAAAAATGAAAAATAATTGTAAAATAATTTAAGAATAGTTGAAAAATAATTGAAAAATAATTGAAAAATAATTGAAAAATAATTGAAAAATAATTGAAAAATAATTGAAAAATATTTGAAAATTAATTGAAAAATATTTGAAAAATAATTGAAAAATAATTGAAAAATAATTAAAAACTAATTGGATAATAATAATTGAAAAATAATTGAAAAATAATTGAAAAATAGTTTTAAAATAATTGAAAAATAATTGAAAAATAATTGAAAAATAATTGAAAAATAATTGAAAAATAATTGAAAAATAATTGAAAAATAATTGAAAAATAATTGAAAAATAATTGAAAAATAATTGAAAAATAATTGAAAAATAATTGAAAAATAATTGAAAAATAATTGATAAATAATTGAAAAATAATTGAAAAATAATTGAAAAATAATTGAAAAATATTTGAAAATAGTTGAAAAATAATTGAAAAATAATTGAAAAATAATTGAAAAATAATTGAAAAATAATTGAAAAATAATTGAAAAATAATTGAAAAATAATTGAAAAATAATTGAAAAATATTTGAAAAATAATTGAAAAATATTTGAAAAATAATTGAAAAATAATTGAAAAATAATTGAAAAATAATTGAATAATATTTAAAAATAGTTTAAAAATAATTGAAAAATAATTGAAAAATAATTGAAAAATAATTGAAAAATAAGTGAAAAATAATTGATAAATAATTGAAAAATAATTGAAAAATAATTGAAAAATAATTGAAAAATAATTGAAAAATAATTGATAAATAATTGAAAAATAATTGAAAACTAATTGAAAAATAATTGAAAATAATTGAAAAATAATTGAATAATAGTTGAAAAATAATTGAAAAATAATTGAAAAATAGTTTAAAAATAATTGAAAAATAATTGAAAAATAATTGAAAAATAATTGAAAAAAAATTGAAAAAAAAGAAAAATAATTGTATAATAATTGAAAAATAATTGAAGAATAGTTGAAAAATAATTGAAAAATAATTGAAAAATAATTGAAAACTAACTGAAAAATAATTGAAAAATAATTGAAAAATAATTGAAGAATAGTTGAAAAATAATTGAAAAATAATTGAAAAATAATTGGAAAATAATTGAAAAATAATTGAAAAATAATTGAAAAATAATCGAAAAATAGTTGAAGAATAGTTGAAAAATAATTGAAAAATAATTGGATAATAATAATTGAAAAATAATTGATAAATAATTGAAGAATAGTTGAAAAATAATTGAAAAATAATTGAAAAATAATTTAAGAATAGTTGAAAAATAATTGAAAAATAATTGAAAAGTAATATAAGAATAATTGAAAAATAATTGAAAAATAATTGAAAACTAATTTAACAAAAATTGAAAAATAATGGAAAAATAATTGAAAAATAATTGAAAAATAATTGAAAAATGATTGAAAAATAATTGAAAAATAATTGAAGAATAGTTGAAAAATAATTGAAAAATAATTGAAAACGAATTGAAAAATAATTGAAAAATAATTGAAAAATAATTGAAGAATAGTTGAAAAATAATTGAAAAATAATTGAAAAATAATTGAAAAATAATTGAAAAACAATTTAAAAATAATTAAAAAATAATTGAAAAGTAATTGAAAAATAATTGAAAAATAATTGAAAAATAATTGAAAAGTAATTGAAAAATAATTGAAAAACAATTGAAAAATAATTGAAAAATTATTGAAAAATAATTGAAAAATAATTGAAAAATTATTGAAAAGTAATTGATAAATAATTGAAAAGTAATTGATAAATAATTGAAAAATAATTGAAACATAATTGAGAAATAATTGAAAAATAATTGAAAAATTATTGAAAAGTAATTGATAAATAATTGAAAAGTAATTGATAAATAATTGAAAAATAATTGAAACGTAATTGAGAAATAATTGAAAAATATTTGAAAAATAATTGAAAAATAATTTAAGAATAGTTGAAAAATAATTGAAAAATAATTGAAAAATAATTGAAAAATAATTGAAAAAAAATTGAAAAAAAAATGAAAAATAATTGTAAAATAATTTAAGAATAGTTGAAAAATAATTGAAAAATAATTGAAAAATAATTGAAAAATAATTGAAAAATAATTGAAAAATAGTTGAAAAATAATTGAAAAATAATTGAAAAATAATTTAAGAATAGTTGAAAAATAATTGAAAAATAATTGAAAAATAATTGAAGAATAGTTGAAAAATAATTGATAAATAATTGAAAAATAATTGAAAAATAATTGAAAAATAATTGATAAATAATTGAAAAATAAATGAAAAATAATTGAAAACTAATTGAAAAATATTTGAAAAAAGTTGAAAAATAATTGAAAAATAATTGTAAAATAATTGAAAAATAATTGAAAACTAATTGAAAAATATTTGAAAATAGTTGAAAAATAATTGAAAAATAATTGTAAAATAATTGAAAAATAATTGAAAAATAATTGAAAAATAATTGAAGAATAGTTGAAAAATAATTGAAAAATAATTGAAAAATAATTGAAAAAAAATTGAAAAAAAATGAAAAATAATTGTAAAATAATTTAAGAATAGTTGAAAAATAATTGAAAAATAATTGAAAAATAATTGAAAAATAATTGAAAAATAATTGAAAAATAATTGAAAAATAGTTGAAAAATAATTGAAAAATAATTGAAAAATAATTTAAGAATAGTTGAAAAATAATTGAAAAATAATTGAAAAATAATTGAAAAATAATTGAAAAAAAATTGAAAAATTATTGAAAAATAATTGAAAAATAATTGAAAAATAAATGAAGAATAGTTGAAAAATAATTGATAAATAATTGAAAAATAATTGAAAAATAATTGAAAAATAATTGATAAATAATTGAAAAATAATTGAAAAATAATTGAAAAATAATTGAAAAATATTTGAAAATAGTTGAAAAATAATTGAAAATTAATTGAAAAATTATTGAAAAATAATTGAAAAATAATTGAAAAATAATTGATAAATAATTGAAAAATAATTGAAAAATAATTGAAAAATAATTGAAAAATAATTGAAACATAATTAAAGAATAGTTGAAAAATATTTGGAAAATAATTGAAAAATAATTGAAAAATAATTGAAAAATAATTGAAAAATAATTGAAACATAATTAAAGAATAGTTGAAAAATAATTGAAAAATAATTGAAAAATAATTGAAAAATAATTGAAAAATAATTGAAAAATAATTGAAAAATAATTGAAAAATAATTGAAAAATAATTGAAAAATAATTGAAAAATAATTGAAAAATAATTGAAAAATAATTGATAAATAATTGAAAAATAATTGAAAAATAATTGAAAAATAATTGAAAAGTAATTGAAAAATAATTGAAAAACAATTGAAAAATAATTGAAAAATTATTGAAAAATAATTGAAAAATAATTGAAAAATTATTGAAAAGTAATTGATAAATAATTGAAAAGTAATTGATAAATAATTGAAAAATAATTGAAACATAATTGAGAAATAATTGAAAAATAATTGAAAAATAATTGAAAAATAATTGAAAAATAATTGAAAAGTAATTGAAAAATAATTGAAAAATAATTGAAAAATGATTGAAAAATAATTGAAAAATAATTGATAAATAATTGAAAAATAATTGAAAAGTAATTGAAAAATAATTGAAAAATAATTGAAAAATAATTGAAAAATAATTGAAAAATAATTGATAAATAATTGAAAAATAATTGAAAAGTAATTGAAAAATAATTGAAAAACAATTGAAAAATAATTGAAAAATTATTGAAAAATAATTGAAAAATTATTGAAAAATAATTGAAAAATAATTGAAAAATTATTGAAAAGTAATTGATAAATAATTGAAAAGTAATTGATAAATAATTGAAAAATAATTGAAACATAATTGAGAAATAATTGAAAAATAATTGAAAAATAATTGAAAAATAATTAAAAAATAATTGATAAATAATTGAAAAATAATTGAAAAATAATTGAAAAACAATTGAAAAATAATTGAAAAATAATTGAAAAGTAATTGAAAAATATTTGAAAAATAATTGTAAAATTATTGAAAAATTATTGAAACATAATTGAAAAATAATTGAAAAATTATTGAAAAGTAATTGATAAATAATTGAAAAGTAATTGATAAATAATTGAAAAATAATTGAAAAATAATTGAAAAATAATTGAAAAATAATTGAAGAATAGTTGAAAAATAATTGAAAAATAATTGAAAAATAATTGAAAAATAATTGAAAAATAGTTTAAAAATAATTGAAAAATAATTGAAAAATAATTGAAAAATAATTGAAAAATAATTGATAAATAATTGAAAAATAATTGAAAAATAATTGAAAAATAATTGAAAAGTAATTGAAAAATAATTGAAAAACAATTGAAAAATAATTGAAAAATTATTGAAAAATAATTGAAAAATAATTGAAAAATTATTGAAAAGTAATTGATAAATAATTGAAAAATAATTGAAAAATAATTGAAAAGTAATTGAAAAATAATTGAAAAATAATTGAAAAATAATTGAAAAATAATTGAAAAATAATTGAAAAGTAATTGAAAAATAATTGAAAAATAATTGAAAAATAATTGAAAAATAATTGAAAAATAATTGATAAATAATTGAAAAATAATTGAAAACTAATTGAAAAATAATTGAAAATAATTGAAAAATAATTGAATAATAGTTGAAAAATAATTGAAAAATAATTGAAAAATAGTTTAAAAATAAATGAAAAATAATTGAAAAATAATTGAAAAATAATTGAAAAAAAAATTGAAAAAAAAGAAAAATAATTGTAAAATAATTGAAAAATAATTGAAGAATAGTTGAAAAATAATTGAAAAATAATTGAAAAATAATTGAAAACTAATTGAAAAATAATTGAAAAATAATTGAAAAATAATTGAAGAATAGTTGAAAAATAATTGAAAAATAATTGAAAAATAATTGAAAAATAATTGATAAATAATTGAAAAATAATTGATAAATAATTGAAAAATAATTGAAAAATAATTGAAAAATAATTGAAAAATAATTGAAAAATAATTGAAAAATAATTGAAAAATAATTGAAAAATAATTGAAAAATAATTGAAACATAATTAAAGAATAGTTGAAAAATATTTGGAAAATAATTGAAAAATAATTGAAAAATAATTGAAAAATAATTGAAAAATAATTGAAACATAATTAAAGAATAGTTGAAAAATAATTGAAAAATAATTGAAAAATAATTGAAAAATAATTGAAAAATAATTGAAAAATAATTGAAAAATAATTGAAAAATAATTGAAAAATAATTGAAAAATAATTGAAAAATAATTGAAAAATAATTGAAAAATAATTGATAAATAATTGAAAAATAATTGAAAAATAATTGAAAAATAATTGAAAAGTAATTGAAAAATAATTGAAAAACAATTGAAAAATAATTGAAAAATTATTGAAAAATAATTGAAAAATAATTGAAAAATTATTGAAAAGTAATTGATAAATAATTGAAAAGTAATTGATAAATAATTGAAAAATAATTGAAACATAATTGAGAAATAATTGAAAAATAATTGAAAAATAATTGAAAAATAATTGAAAAATAATTGAAAAGTAATTGAAAAATAATTGAAAAATAATTGAAAAATAATTGAAAAATAATTGAAAAATAATTGATAAATAATTGAAAAATAATTGAAAAGTAATTGAAAAATAATTGAAAAATAATTGAAAAATAATTGAAAAATAATTGAAAAATAATTGATAAATAATTGAAAAATAATTGAAAAGTAATTGAAAAATAATTGAAAAACAATTGAAAAATAATTGAAAAATTATTGAAAAATAATTGAAAAATAATTGAAAAATTATTGAAAAGTAATTGATAAATAATTGAAAAGTAATTGATAAATAATTGAAAAATAATTGAAACATAATTGAGAAATAATTGAAAAATAATTGAAAAATAATTGAAAAATAATTGAAAAATAATTGATAAATAATTGAAAAATAATTGAAAAATAATTGAAAAACAATTGAAAAATAATTGAAAAATAATTGAAAAGTAATTGAAAAATATTTGAAAAATAATTGTAAAATTATTGAAAAATTATTGAAACATAATTGAAAAATAATTGAAAAATTATTGAAAAGTAATTGATAAATAATTGAAAAGTAATTGATAAATAATTGAAAAATAATTGAAAATAAATTGAAAAATAATTGAAAAATAATTGAAGAATAGTTGAAAAATAATTGAAAAATAATTGAAAAATAATTGAAAAAAAAATGAAAAAAAAATGAAAAATAATTGTAAAATAATTTAAGAATAGTTGAAAAATAATTGAAAAATAATTGAAAAATAATTGAAAAATAATTGAAAAATAATTGAAAAATAATTGAAAAATAGTTGAAAAATAATTGAAAAATAATTGAAAAATAATTTAAGAATAGGTGAAAAATAATTGAAAAATAATTGAAAAATAATTGAAAAATAATTGAAAAATAATTGAAAAATTATTGAAAAATAATTGAAAAATAATTGAAAAATAATTGAAGAATAGTTGAAAAATAATTGATAAATAATTGAAAAATAATTGAAAAATAATTGAAAAACAATTGATAAATAATTGAAAAATAATTGAAAAATAATTGAAAAATAATTGAAAAATATTTGAAAATAGTTGAAAAATAATTGAAAATTAATTGAAAAATAATTGAAAAATAATTGAAAAATAATTGAAAAATAATTGATAAATAATTGAAAATTAATTGAAAAATAATTGAAAAATAATTGAAAAATAATTGAAACATAATTAAAGAATAGTTGAAAAATATTTGGAAAATAATTGAAAAATAATTGAAAAATAATTGAAAAATAATTGAAAAATAATTGAAAAATAATTGAAAAATAATTGAAAAATAATTGAAAAATAATTGAAAAATAATTGAAAAATAATTGAAAAATAATTGAAAAATAATTGAAAAATAATTGAAAAATAATTGAAAAATAATTGAAAAATAATTGAAAAATAATTGAAAAATAATTGAAAAATAGTTTAAAAATAATTGAAAAATAATTGAAAAATAATTGAAAAATAATTGAAAAATAATTGATAAATAATTGAAAAATAATTGAAAAATAATTGAAAAATAATTGAAAAGTAATTGAAAAATAATTGAAAAACAATTGAAAAATAATTGAAAAATTATTGAAAAATAATTGAAAAATAATTGAAAAATTATTGAAAAGTAATTGATAAATAATTGAAAAGTAATTGATAAATAATTGAAAAATAATTGAAACATAATTGAGAAATAATTGAAAAATAATTGAAAAATAATTGAAAAATAATTGAAAAATAATTGAAAAGTAATTGAAAAATAATTGAAAAATAATTGAAAAATAATTGAAAAATAATTGAAAAATAATTGAAGAGTAATTGAAAAATAATTGAAAAATAATTGAAAAATAATTGAAAAATAATTGAAAAATAATTGATAAATAATTGAAAAATAATTGAAAACTAATTGAAAAATAATTGAAAATAATTGAAAAATAATTGAATAATAGTTGAAAAATAATTGAAAAATAATTGAAAAATAGTTTAAAAATAAATGAAAAATAATTGAAAAATAATTGAAAAATAATTGAAAAAAAAATTGAAAAAAAAGAAAAATAATTGTAAAATAATTGAAAAATAATTGAAGAATAGTTGAAAAATAATTGAAAAATAATTGAAAAATAATTGAAAACTAATTGAAAAATAATTGAAAAATAATTGAAAAATAATTGAAGAATAGTTGAAAAATAATTGAAAAATAATTGAAAAATAATTGAAAAATAATTGATAAATAATTGAAAAATAATTGAAAAATAATTGAAAAATATTTGAAAAACATTTGAAAATAGTTGAAAAATAATTGAAAAATAATTGAAAAATAATTGAAAAATAATTGAAAAATAATTGAAAAATAATTGAAAAATAATTGATAAATAATTGAAAAATAATTGAAAAATAATTGAAAAATAATTGAAAAATAATTGAAAAATAATTGAAAAATAATTGAAAAATAATTGAAAAATATTTGAAAAATAATTGAAAAATAATTGAAAAATATTTGAAAATAGTTGAAAAATAATTGAAAAATAATTGAAAAATAATTGAAAAATAATTGAAAAATAATTGAAAAATAATTGAAAAATAATTGAAAAATAATTGAAAAATAATTGAAAAATAATTGAAAAATAGTTTAAAAATAATTGAAAAATAATTGAAAAATAATTGAAAAATAATTGAAAAATAATTGATAAATAATTGAAAAATAATTGAAAAATAATTGAAAAATAATTGAAAAGTAATTGAAAAATAATTGAAAAACAATTGAAAAATAATTGAAAAATTATTGAAAAATAATTGAAAAATAATTGAAAAATTATTGAAAAGTAATTGATAAATAATTGAAAAGTAATTGATAAATAATTGAAAAATAATTGAAACATAATTGAGAAATAATTGAAAAATAATTGAAAAATAATTGAAAAATAATTGAAAAATAATTGAAAAGTAATTGAAAAATAATTGAAAAATAATTGAAAAATAATTGAAAAATAATTGAAAAATAATTGAAAAGTAATTGAAAAATAATTGAAAAATAATTGAAAAATAATTGAAAAATAATTGAAAAATAATTGATAAATAATTGAAAAATAATTGAAAACTAATTGAAAAATAATTGAAAATAATTGAAAAATAATTGAATAATAGTTGAAAAATAATTGAAAAATAATTGAAAAATAGTTTAAAAATAATTGAAAACTAATTGAAAAATAATTGAAAAATAATTGAAAAATAATTGAAGAATAGTTGAAAAATAATTGAAAAATAATTGAAAAATAATTGAAAAATAATTGATAAATAATTGAAAAATAATTGAAAAATAATTGAAAAATATTTGAAAAACATTTGAAAATAGTTTAAAAATAATTGAAAAATAATTGAAAAATAATTGAAAAATAATTGAAAAATAATTGAAAAATAATTGAAAAATAATTGATAAATAATTGAAAAATAATTGAAAAATAATTGAAAAATAATTGAAAAATAATTGAAAAATAATTGAAAAATAATTGAAAAATAATTGAAACATAATTAAAGAATAGTTGAAAAATATTTGGAAAATAATTGAAAAATAATTGAAAAATAATTGAAAAATAATTGAAAAATAATTGAAAAATAATTGAAAAATAATTGAAACATAATTAAAGAATAGTTGAAAAATAATTGAAAAATAATTGAAAAATAATTGAAAAATAATTGAAAAATAATTGAAAAATAATTGAAAAATAATTGAAAAATAATTGAAAAATAATTGAAAAATAATTGAAAAATAATTGAAAAATAATTGATAAATAATTGAAAAATAATTGAAAAATAATTGAAAAATAATTGAAAAGTAATTGAAAAATAATTGAAAAACAATTGAAAAATAATTGAAAAATTATTGAAAAATAATTGAAAAATAATTGAAAAATTATTGAAAAGTAATTGATAAATAATTGAAAAGTAATTGATAAATAATTGAAAAATAATTGAAACATAATTGAGAAATAATTGAAAAATAATTGAAAAATAATTGAAAAATAATTGAAAAATAATTGAAAAGTAATTGAAAAATAATTGAAAAATAATTGAAAAATAATTGAAAAATAATTGAAAAATAATTGATAAATAATTGAAAAATAATTGAAAAGTAATTGAAAAATAATTGAAAAATAATTGAAAAATAATTGAAAAATAATTGAAAAATAATTGATAAATAATTGATAAATAATTGAAAAATAATTGAAAAATAATTGAAAAATAATTGAAAAATATTTGAAAATAGTTGAAAAATAATTGAAAAATAATTGAAAAATAATTGAAAAATAATTGAAAAATAATTGAAAAATAATTGAAAAATAATTGAAAAATAATTGAAAAATAATTGAAAAATAATTGAAAAATAGTTTAAAAATAATTGAAAAATAATTGAAAAATAATTGAAAAATAATTGAAAAATAATTGATAAATAATTGAAAAATAATTGAAAAATAATTGAAAAATAATTGAAAAGTAATTGAAAAATAATTGAAAAACAATTGAAAAATAATTGAAAAATTATTGAAAAATAATTGAAAAATAATTGAAAAATTATTGAAAAGTAATTGATAAATAATTGAAAAGTAATTGATAAATAATTGAAAAATAATTGAAACATAATTGAGAAATAATTGAAAAATAATTGAAAAATAATTGAAAAATAATTGAAAAATAATTGAAAAGTAATTGAAAAATAATTGAAAAATAATTGAAAAATAATTGAAAAATAATTGAAAAATAATTGAAAAGTAATTGAAAAATAATTGAAAAATAATTGAAAAATAATTGAAAAATAATTGAAAAATAATTGATAAATAATTGAAAAATAATTGAAAACTAATTGAAAAATAATTGAAAATAATTGAAAAATAATTGAATAATAGTTGAAAAATAATTGAAAAATAATTGAAAAATAGTTTAAAAATAAATGAAAAATAATTGAAAAATAATTGAAAAATAATTGAAAAAAAAATTGAAAAAAAAGAAAAATAATTGTAAAATAATTGAAAAATAATTGAAGAATAGTTGAAAAATAATTGAAAAATAATTGAAAAATAATTGAAAACTAATTGAAAAATAATTGAAAAATAATTGAAAAATAATTGAAGAATAGTTGAAAAATAATTGAAAAATAATTGAAAAATAATTGAAAAATAATTGATAAATAATTGAAAAATAATTGAAAAATAATTGAAAAATATTTGAAAAACATTTGAAAATAGTTTAAAAATAATTGAAAAATAATTGAAAAATAATTGAAAAATAATTGAAAAATAATTGAAAAATAATTGAAAAATAATTGATAAATAATTGAAAAATAATTGAAAAATAATTGAAAAATAATTGAAAAATAATTGAAAAATAATTGAAAAATAATTGAAAAATAATTGAAAAATAATTGAAACATAATTAAAGAATAGTTGAAAAATATTTGGAAAATAATTGAAAAATAATTGAAAAATAATTGAAAAATAATTGAAAAATAATTGAAACATAATTAAAGAATAGTTGAAAAATAATTGAAAAATAATTGAAAAATAATTGAAAAATAATTGAAAAATAATTGAAAAATAATTGAAAAATAATTGAAAAATAATTGAAAAATAATTGAAAAATAATTGAAAAATAATTGAAAAATAATTGAAAAATAATTGATAAATAATTGAAAAATAATTGAAAAATAATTGAAAAATAATTGAAAAGTAATTGAAAAATAATTGAAAAACAATTGAAAAATAATTGAAAAATTATTGAAAAATAATTGAAAAATAATTGAAAAATTATTGAAAAGTAATTGATAAATAATTGAAAAGTAATTGATAAATAATTGAAAAATAATTGAAACATAATTGAGAAATAATTGAAAAATAATTGAAAAATAATTGAAAAATAATTGAAAAATAATTGAAAAGTAATTGAAAAATAATTGAAAAATAATTGAAAAATAATTGAAAAATAATTGAAAAATAATTGATAAATAATTGAAAAATAATTGAAAAGTAATTGAAAAATAATTGAAAAATAATTGAAAAATAATTGAAAAATAATTGAAAAATAATTGATAAATAATTGAAAAATAATTGAAAAGTAATTGAAAAATAATTGAAAAACAATTGAAAAATAATTGAAAAATTATTGAAAAATAATTGAAAAATAATTGAAAAATTATTGAAAAGTAATTGATAAATAATTGAAAAGTAATTGATAAATAATTGAAAAATAATTGAAACATAATTGAGAAATAATTGAAAAATAATTGAAAAATAATTGAAAAATAATTGAAAAATAATTGATAAATAATTGAAAAATAATTGAAAAATAATTGAAAAACAATTGAAAAATAATTGAAAAATAATTGAAAAGTAATTGAAAAATATTTGAAAAATAATTGTAAAATTATTGAAAAATTATTGAAACATAATTGAAAAATAATTGAAAAATTATTGAAAAGTAATTGATAAATAATTGAAAAGTAATTGATAAATAATTGAAAAATAATTGAAAAATAATTGAAAAATAATTGAAAAATAATTGAAGAATAGTTGAAAAATAATTGAAAAATAATTGAAAAATAATTGAAAAAAAATTGAAAAAAAAATGAAAAATAATTGTAAAATAATTTAAGAATAGTTGAAAAATAATTGAAAAATAATTGAAAAATAATTGAAAAATAATTGAAAAATAATTGAAAAATAATTGAAAAATAGTTGAAAAATAATTGAAAAATAATTGAAAAATAATTTAAGAATAGTTGAAAAATAATTGAAAAATAATTGAAAAATAATTGAAAAATAATTGAAAAATAATTGAAAAATTATTGAAAAATAATTGAAAAATAATTGAAAAATAATTGAAGAATAGTTGAAAAATAATTGATAAATAATTGAAAAATAATTGAAAAATAATTGAAAAACAATTGATAAATAATTGAAAAATAATTGAAAAATAATTGAAAAATAATTGAAAAATATTTGAAAATAGTTGAAAAATAATTGAAAATTAATTGAAAAATAATTGAAAAATAATTGAAAAATAATTGAAAAATAATTGATAAATAATTGAAAATTAATTGAAAAATAATTGAAAAATAATTGAAAAATAATTGAAACATAATTAAAGAATAGTTGAAAAATATTTGGAAAATAATTGAAAAATAATTGAAAAATAATTGAAAAATAATTGAAAAATAATTGAAAAATAATTGAAAAATAATTGAAAAATAATTGAAAAATAATTGAAAAATAATTGAAAAATAATTGAAAAATAATTGAAAAATAATTGAAAAATAATTGAAAAATAATTGAAAAATAATTGAAAAATAATTGAAAAATAATTGAAAAATAATTGAAAAATAGTTTAAAAATAATTGAAAAATAATTGAAAAATAATTGAAAAATAATTGAAAAATAATTGATAAATAATTGAAAAATAATTGAAAAATATTTGAAAAATAATTGAAAAGTAATTGAAAAATAATTGAAAAACAATTGAAAAATAATTGAAAAATTATTGAAAAATAATTGAAAAATAATTGAAAAATTATTGAAAAGTAATTGATAAATAATTGAAAAGTAATTGATAAATAATTGAAAAATAATTGAAACATAATTGAGAAATAATTGAAAAATAATTGAAAAATAATTGAAAAATAATTGAAAAATAATTGAAAAGTAATTGAAAAATAATTGAAAAATAATTGAAAAATAATTGAAAAATAATTGAAAAATAATTGAAAAGTAATTGAAAAATAATTGAAAAATAATTGAAAAATAATTGAAAAATAATTGAAAAATAATTGATAAATAATTGAAAAATAATTGAAAACTAATTGAAAAATAATTGAAAATAATTGAAAAATAATTGAATAATAGTTGAAAAATAATTGAAAAATAATTGAAAAATAGTTTAAAAATAAATGAAAAATAATTGAAAAATAATTGAAAAATAATTGAAAAAAAAATTGAAAAAAAAGAAAAATAATTGTAAAATAATTGAAAAATAATTGAAGAATAGTTGAAAAATAATTGAAAAATAATTGAAAAATAATTGAAAACTAATTGAAAAATAATTGAAAAATAATTGAAAAATAATTGAAGAATAGTTGAAAAATAATTGAAAAATAATTGAAAAATAATTGAAAAATAATTGATAAATAATTGAAAAATAATTGAAAAATAATTGAAAAATATTTGAAAAACATTTGAAAATAGTTGAAAAATAATTGAAAAATAATTGAAAAATAATTGAAAAATAATTGAAAAATAATTGAAAAATAATTGAAAAATAATTGATAAATAATTGAAAAATAATTGAAAAATAATTGAAAAATAATTGAAAAATAATTGAAAAATAATTGAAAAATAATTGAAAAATAATTGAAAAATATTTGAAAAATAATTGAAAAATAATTGAAAAATAATTGGATAATAATAATTGAAAAATAATTGAAAAGTAATTGATAAATAATTGAAAAGTAATTGATAAATAATTGAAAAATAATTGAAACGTAATTGAGAAATAATTGAAAAATAATTGAAAAATAATTGAAAAATAATTTAAGAATTGTTGAAATATAATTGAAAAATAATTGAAAAATAATTGAAAAATAATTGAAAAAAAATTGAAAAAAAAATGAAAAATAATTGTAAAATAATTTAAGAATAGTTGAAAAATAATTGAAAAATAATTGAAAAATAATTGAAAAATAATTGAAAAATAATTGAAAAATAATTGAAAAATATTTGAAAATTAATTGAAAAATATTTGAAAAATAATTGAAAAATAATTGAAAAATAATTAAAAACTAATTGGATAATAATAATTGAAAAATAATTGAAAAATAATTGAAAAATAGTTTTAAAATAATTGAAAAATAATTGAAAAATAATTGAAAAATAATTGAAAAATAATTGAAAAATAATTGAAAAATAATTGAAAAATAATTGAAAAATAATTGAAAAATAATTGAAAAATAATTGAAAAATAATTGAAAAATAATTGAAAAATAATTGATAAATAATTGAAAAATAATTGAAAAATAATTGAAAAATATTTGAAAATAGTTGAAAAATAATTGAAAAATAATTGAAAAATAATTGAAAAATAATTGAAAAATAATTGAAAAATAATTGAAAAATAATTGAAAAACAATTGAAAAATAATTGAAAAATTATTGAAAAATAATTGAAAAATAATTGAAAAATTATTGAAAAGTAATTGATAAATAATTGAAAAGTAATTGATAAATAATTGAAAAATAATTGAAACATAATTGAGAAATAATTGAAAAATAATTGAAAAATAATTGAAAAATAATTGAAAAATAATTGATAAATAATTGAAAAATAATTGAAAAATAATTGAAAAACAATTGAAAAATAATTGAAAAATAATTGAAAAGTAATTGAAAAATATTTGAAAAATAATTGTAAAATTATTGAAAAATTATTGAAACATAATTGAAAAATAATTGAAAAATTATTGAAAAGTAATTGATAAATAATTGAAAAGTAATTGATAAATAATTGAAAAATAATTGAAAAATAATTGAAAAATAATTGAAAAATAATTGAAGAATAGTTGAAAAATAATTGAAAAATAATTGAAAAATAATTGAAAAAAAATTGAAAAAAAAAAGAAAAATAATTGTAAAATAATTTAAGAATAGTTGAAAAATAATTGAAAAATAATTGAAAAATAATTGAAAAATAATTGAAAAATAATTGAAAAATAATTGAAAAATAGTTGAAAAATAATTGAAAAATAATTGAAAATAATTTAAGAATAGTTGAAAAATAATTGAAAAATAATTGAAAAATAATGGAAAAATAATTGAAAAATAATTGAAAAATTATTGAAAAATAATTGAAAAATAATTGAAAAATAATTGAAGAATAGTTGAAAAATAATTGATAAATAATTGAAAAATAATTGAAAAATAATTGAAAAACAATTGATAAATAATTGAAAAATAATTGAAAAATAATTGAAAAATAATTGAAAAATATTTGAAAATAGTTGAAAAATAATTGAAAATTAATTGAAAAATAATTGAAAAATAATTGAAAAATAATTGAAAAATAATTGATAAATAATTGAAAATTAATTGAAAAATAATTGAAAAATAATTGAAAAATAATTGAAACATAATTAAAGAATAGTTGAAAAATATTTGGAAAATAATTGAAAAATAATTGAAAAATAATTGAAAAATAATTGAAAAATAATTGAAAAATAATTGAAAAATAATTGAAAAATAATTGAAAAATAATTGAAAAATAATTGAAAAATAATTGAAAAATAATTGAAAAATAATTGAAAAATAATTGAAAAATAATTGAAAAATAGTTTAAAAATAATTGAAAAATAATTGAAAAATAATTGAAAAATAATTGAAAAATAATTGATAAATAATTGAAAAATAATTGAAAAATAATTGAAAAATAATTGAAAAGTAATTGAAAAATAATTGAAAAACAATTGAAAAATAATTGAAAAATTATTGAAAAATAATTGAAAAATAATTGAAAAATTATTGAAAAGTAATTGATAAATAATTGAAAAGTAATTGATAAATAATTGAAAAATAATTGAAACATAATTGAGAAATAATTGAAAAATAATTGAAAAATAATTGAAAAATAATTGAAAAATAATTGAAAAGTAATTGAAAAATAATTGAAAAATAATTGAAAAATAATTGAAAAATAATTGAAAAATAATTGAAAAGTAATTGAAAAATAATTGAAAAATAATTGAAAAATAATTGAAAAATAATTGAAAAATAATTGATAAATAATTGAAAAATAATTGAAAACTAATTGAAAAATAATTGAAAATAATTGAAAAATAATTGAATAATAGTTGAAAAATAATTGAAAAATAATTGAAAAATAGTTTAAAAATAAATGAAAAATAATTGAAAAATAATTGAAAAATAATTGAAAAAAAAATTGAAAAAAAAGAAAAATAATTGTAAAATAATTGAAAAATAATTGAAGAATAGTTGAAAAATAATTGAAAAATAATTGAAAAATAATTGAAAACTAATTGAAAAATAATTGAAAAATAATTGAAAAATAATTGAAGAATAGTTGAAAAATAATTGAAAAATAATTGAAAAATAATTGAAAAATAATTGATAAATAATTGAAAAATAATTGAAAAATAATTGAAAAATATTTGAAAAACATTTGAAAATAGTTGAAAAATAATTGAAAAATAATTGAAAAATAATTGAAAAATAATTGAAAAATAATTGAAAAATAATTGAAAAATAATTGATAAATAATTGAAAAATAATTGAAAAATAATTGAAAAATAATTGAAAAATAATTGAAAAATAATTGAAAAATAATTGAAAAATAATTGAAAAATATTTGAAAAATAATTGAAAAATAATTGAAAAATAATTGGATAATAATAATTGAAAAATAATTGAAAAGTAATTGATAAATAATTGAAAAGTAATTGATAAATAATTGAAAAATAATTGAAACGTAATTGAGAAATAATTGAAAAATAATTGAAAAATAATTGAAAAATAATTTAAGAATTGTTGAAATATAATTGAAAAATAATTGAAAAATAATTGAAAAATAATTGAAAAAAAATTGAAAAAAAAATGAAAAATAATTGTAAAATAATTTAAGAATAGTTGAAAAATAATTGAAAAATAATTGAAAAATAATTGAAAAATAATTGAAAAATAATTGAAAAATAATTGAAAAATATTTGAAAATTAATTGAAAAATATTTGAAAAATAATTGAAAAATAATTGAAAAATAATTAAAAACTAATTGGATAATAATAATTGAAAAATAATTGAAAAATAATTGAAAAATAGTTTTAAAATAATTGAAAAATAATTGAAAAATAATTGAAAAATAATTGAAAAATAATTGAAAAATAATTGAAAAATAATTGAAAAATAATTGAAAAATAATTGAAAAATAATTGAAAAATAATTGAAAAATAATTGAAAAATAATTGAAAAATAATTGATAAATAATTGAAAAATAATTGAAAAATAATTGAAAAATATTTGAAAATAGTTGAAAAATAATTGAAAAATAATTGAAAAATAATTGAAAAATAATTGAAAAATAATTGAAAAATAATTGAAAAATAATTGAAAAATAATTGAAAAATAATTGAAAAATAATTGAAAAATAATTGAAAAATAGTTTAAAAATAATTGAAAAATAATTGAAAAATAATTGAAAAATAATTGAAAAATATTTGAAAATTAATTGAACAATATTTGAAAAATAATTGAAAAATAATTGAAAAATAATTAAAAAATAATTGGATAATAATAATTGAAAAATAATTGAAAAATAATTGAAAAATAGTTTTAAAATAATTGAAAAATAATTGAAAAATAATTGATAAATAATTGAAAAATAATTGAAAAGTAATTGAAAAATAATTGAAAAATATTTGAAAATAGTTGAAAAATAATTGAAAAATAATTGAAAAATAATTGAAAAAAAATTGAAAAAAATGAAAAATAATTGTAAAATAATTTAAGAATAGTTGAAAAATAATTGAAAAATAATTGAAAAATAATTGAAAAATAATTGAAAAATAATTGAAAAAAAATTGAAAAAAATGAAAAATAATTGTAAAATAATTTAAGAATAGTTGAAAAATAATTGAAAAATAATTGAAAAATAATTGAAAAATAATTGAAAAATAATTGAAAAATAATTGAAAAATAATTGAAAAATAATTGAAAAAAAATTGAAAAAAATGAAAAATAATTGTAAAATAATTTAAGAATAGTTGAAAAATAATTGAAAAATAATTGAAAAATAATTGAAAAATAATTGAAAAATAATTGAAAACAAATTGAAAAATAATTGAAAAATAATTGAAAAATAATTGAAGAATAGTTGAAAAATAATTGAAAAATAATTGAAAAAGAATTGAAAAATAATTGAAAAATAATTGAAAAATAATTGAAAAATAATTGAAAAATAATTGAAAAATAATTGAAAAATAATTGAAAAATAATTGAAAAATAATTGAAAACTAATTGAAAAATAATTGAAAAATTTCAACTAAAATTACTCAAATGCAGCCGTCCATCAAAACAACTTATCATAATCCAGAAAAATCGAAGTTGGTTTCAACAAAATTTTTTATAATTTGACAAAAATCTGTACAAACATCCAAAAATTCGAAGTTAATTTCAACTATAATTACTCAAATGCAGCTCCTCTATCAAAAAAACCTAACATAATCCAGAAAAATCGAAGTAGGTTTCAACAAAATTTTTTAAAATTTGACAAAAATCTGTAAAAGAATCCAAAAATTCGAAGTTAATTTCAACTAAAATTACTCAAATGCAGCTCCTCTATCAAAAAAACTTTACATAATCCAGAGAAATCGAAGTTGGTTTCAACAAAATTTTTTAAATTTTTACAAAAATCTGTACAAAAATCCAAAAATTCGGAGTTCATTTCAACTAAAATTACTCAAATGCAGCTCCTCTATCAAAAAAACCTAACATAATCCAGAAAAATCGAAGTTGGTTTCAACAAAATTTTTTGTAATTTGACAAAAATCTGTACAAACATCCAAAAATTCGAAGTTAATTTCAACTAAAATTACTCAAATGCAGCTCCTCTATCAAAAAAACCTAACATAATCCAGAAAAATCAAAGTTGGTTTCAACAAAATTTTTAAAAATTTGACAAATATCTGTACAAAAATCCAAAAATTCGAAGTTAATTTAAACTAAAATTACTCAAATGCAGCTCCTCTATCAAAAAAACATAATATAATCCAGAAAAATCGAAGTAGGTTTAAACAAAATTTTTTAAAATTTACAAAAATCTGTACAAAAATCCAAAAATTCGAAGTTATTTTCAACTAAAATTACTCAAATGCAGTTCCTCTATCAAAAAAACTTTACATAATCCCGAAAAATCGAAGTAGGTTTAAACAAAATTTTTTAAAATTTGACAAAAATCTGTACAAAAATCCAAAAATTCGAAGTTATTTTCAACTAAAATTACTCAAATGCAGCTCCTCTATCAAAAAAACCTAACAAAATCCAGAAAAATCGAAGTTGGTTTCAACAAAATTTTTTAAAATTTGACAAACATCTGTACAAAAATCCAAAAATTCGAAGTTATTTTCAACTAAAATTACTCAAATGCAGCTCCTCTATCAAAAAAACCTAACATAATCCAGAAAAATCGAAGTTGGTTTCAACAAAATATTTTAAAATTTGACAAAAATCTGTACAAAAATCCAAAAATTCGAAGTTAATTTCAACTAGAAATACTCAAATGCAGCTCCTCTATCCAAAAAACCTAACATAATCCAGAAAAATCGAAGTTGGGTTCAACAAAATTTTATAAAAATTTGACAAAAATCTGTACAAAAATCCAAAAATTCGAAGTTAATTACAACTAAAATTACTCAAATGCAGCTCCTCTATCCAAAAAACCTAACATAATCCAGAAAAATCGAAGTTGGTTTCAACAAAATTTTTTAAAATTTTACAAAAATCTGTACAAAAATCCAAAAATTCGAAGTTAATTTAAACTAAAATTACTCAAATGCAGCTCCTCTATCAAAAAAACATAATATAATCCCGAAAAATCGAAGTAGGTTTAAACAAAATTTTTTAAAATTTGACAAAAATCTGTACAAAAATCCAAAAATTCGAAGTTATTTTCAACTAAAATTACTCAAATGCAGCTCCTCTATCAAAAAAACCTAACAAAATCCAGAAAAATCGAAGTTGGTGTCAACAAAATTTTTTAAAATTTGACAAACATCTGTACGAAAATCCAAAAATTCGAAGTTATTTTCAACTAAAATTACTCAAATGCAGCTCCTCTATCAAAAAAACCTAACATAATCCAGAAAAATCGAAGATGGTTTCAACAAAATTTTTTAAAATTTGACAAAAATCTGTACACGAATCCAAAAATTCGATGTTAATTTCAACTAAAATTACTCAAATGCAGCTCCTCTATCAAAAAAAGTTTACATAATTCAGAGAAACCGAAGTTGGTTTCAACAAAATTTTTTTAATTTTTACAAAAATCTGTACAAAAATCCAAAAATTCGAAGTTAATTTCAACTAAAATTACTCAAATGCAGCTCCTCTATCAAAAAAACCTAACATAATCCAGAAAAATCGAAGTTGGTTTCAACAAAATTTTTTGAAATTTTACAAAAATCTGTACAAAAATCCAAAAATTCGAAGTTAATTTCAACTAAAATTACTCAAATGCAGCCGTCTATCAAAAAAACTTAACATAATCCAGAAAAATCGAAGTTGGTTTAAACAAAATTTTTAAAAAATTTTACAAAAATCTGTACAAAAATCCCAAAATTCGAAGTTAATTACAACTAAAATTACGCAAATGCAGCTCCTCTATCCAAAAAACCTAACATAATCCAGAAAAATCGAAGTTGGTTTCAACAAAATTTTTTAAAGTTTGACAAAAATCTGTACAAAAATCCCAAAATTCGAAGTTAATTTAAACTAAAATTACTTAAATGCAGCTCCTCTATCAAAAAAACTTTACATAATCCAGAAAAATCGAAGTTGGTTTCAACAAAATTTTTTAAAATTTGACAAACATCTGAACAAAAAATCCAAAAATTCGAAGTTAATTTAAGCTAAAATTACTCAAATGCAGCTCCTCTATCAAAAAAACCTAACATAATCCAGAAAAATCGAAGTAGGTTTAAACAAAATTTTTTAAAATCTGACAAATATCTGTACAAAAATCCAAAAATTCGAAGTTATTTTCAACTAAAATTACTCAAATGCAGCTCCTCTATCAAAAAAACTTTATATAATCCAGAAAAATCGAAGTAGGTTTAAACAAAATTTTTTAAAATTTACAAAAATCTGTACAAAAATCCAAAAATTCGAAGTTATTTTCATCTAAAATTACTCAAATGCAGTTCCTCTATCAAAAAAACTTTACATAATCCCGAAAAATCGAAGTAGGTTTAAACAAAATTTTTTAAAATTTGACAAAAATCTGTACAAAAATCCAAAAATTCGAAGTTATTTTCAACTAAAATTACTCAAATGCAGCTCCTCTATCAAAAAAACCTAACATAATCCAGAAAAATCGAAGTAGGTTTAAACAAAATTTTTTAAAATTTGACAAAAATCTGTACAAAAATCCAAAAATTCGAAGTTATTTTCAACTAAAATTACTCAAATGCAGCTCCTCTACCAAAAAAACCTAACATAATCCAGAAAAATCGAAGTAGGTTTCAACAAAATTTTTTAAAATTTGACAAAAATCTGTACAAAAATCCAAAAATTCGAAGTTTATTTCAACTAAAATTAATCAAATGCAGCCGTCTATCAAAAAAACTTTACATAATCCAGAAAAATCGAAGTTGGTTTCAACAAAATTTTTTGAAATTTGACAAAAATCTGTACAAAAATCCAAAAATTCGAAGTTATTTTCAACTAAAATTACTCAAATGCAGCTCCTCTATCAAAAAAACCTAACCTAATCCAGAAAAATCGAAGTTGGGTTCAACAAAATTTTATAAAATTTGACAAAAATCTGTACAAAAATCCAAAAATTCGAAGTTATTTTCAACTAAAATTACTCAAATGCAGCTCCTCTATCAAAAAAACTTTATATAATCCAGAAAAATCGAAGTTGGTTTCAACAAAATTTTTTAAAATTTGACAAAAATCTGTACAAAAATCCAAAAATTCGCAGTTAATTTAAACTAAAATTACTCAAATGCAGCTCCTCTATCAAAAAAACCTAACATAATCCCGAAAAATCGAAGTAGGTTTAAACAAAATTTTTTAAAATTTGACAAAAATCTGTACAAAAATCCAAAAATTCGAAGTTATTTTCAACTAAAATTACTCAAATGCAGATCCTCTACCAAAAAAACCTAACATAATCCAGAAAAATCGAAGTAGGTTTCAACAAAATTTTTTAAAATTTGACAAAAATCTGTACAAAAATCCAAAAATTCGAAGTTATTTTCAACTAAAATTACTCAAATGTAGCTCCTCTATCAAAAAAACCTAACATAATCCAGAAAAATCGAAGTTGGGTTCAACAAAATTTTATAAAATTTGACAAAAATCTGTACAAAAATCCAAAAATTCGAAGTTAATTACAACTAAAATTAGGCAAATGCAGCTCCTCTATCCAAAAAACCTAACATAATCCAGAAAAATCGAAGTTGGTTTCAACAAAATTTTTTAAAGTTTGACAAAAATCTGTGCAAACATCCAAAAATTCGAAGTTAATTTCAACTAAAATTACTCAAATGCAGCTCCTCTATCAAAAAAACCTAACATAATCCAGAAAAATCGAAGTTGGTTTCAACAAAATTTTTTTAAATTTGACAAAAATCTGTACAAAAATCCAAAAATTCGAAGTTAATTTCAACTAAAATTACTCAAATGCAGCTCCTCTATCAAAAAAACCTAACATAATCCAGAAAAATCGAAGTAGGTTTAAACAAAATTTTTTAAAATTTGACAAAAATCTGTACAAAAATCCAAAAATTCGAAGTTAATTTCAAGTAGAATTACTCAAATGCAGCTCCTCTATAAAAAAACCTAACATATTTCAGAAAAATCGAAGTTGGTTTCAACAAAATTTTTAAAATTTAACAAAAATCTGTACAAAAATCCAAAAATTCGAAGTTATTTTCAACTAAAATTACTCAAATGCAGCTCCGCTACCAAAAAAACCTAACGTAATCCAGAAAAATCGAAGATGGGTTCAACAAAATTTTATAAAATTTGACAAAAATCTGCACAAAAATCCAAAAATTCGAAGTTAATTATAACTAAAATTACTCAAATGCAGCTCCTCTATCCAAAAAACCTAACATAATCCAGAAAAATCGAAGTTGGTTCAACAAAATTTTTTAAAATTTGACAAAAATCTGTACAAAAATCCAAACATTCGAAGTTAATTTCAAGTAGAATTACTCAAATGCAGCTCCTCTATCAAAAAAACCTAACATATTCCAGAAAAATCGAAGTTGGTTTCAACAAAATTTTTAAAATTTGACAAAAATCTGTACAAAAATCCAAACATTCGAAGTTAATTTCAAGTAGAATTACTCAAATGCAGCTCCTCTATCAAAAAAACCTAACATATTCCAGAAAAATCGAAGTTGGTTTCAACAAAATTTTTAAAATTTGACAAAAATCTGTACAAAAATCCAAAAATTCGAAGTTATTTTCAACTAAAATTACTCAAATGCAGCTCCTCTATCAAAAAAACTTTTCATAATCCAGAAAAATCGAAGTTGGTTTCAACAAAATTTTTTAAAATTTGACAAAAATCTATACAAAAATCCAAAAATTCGAAGTTAATTTCAACTAGAATTACTCAAATGCAGCTCCTCTATCAAAAAAACCTAACATAATCCAGAAAAATCGAAGTTGGGTTCAACAAAATTTTATAAAATTTGACCAAAATCTGCACAAAAATCCAAAAATTCGAAGTGAATTACAACTAAAATTACTCAAATGCAGCTCCTCTATCCAAAAAACCTAACATAATCCAGAAAAATCGAAGTTGGTTTCAACAAAATTTTTTAAAATTTGACAAAATCTGTACAAAAATCCAAAAATTAGAAGTTAATTTCAAGTAGAATTACTCAAATGCAGCTCCTCTATCAAAAAAACCTGACATATTCCAGAAAAACCGAAGTTGGTTTCAACAAAATATTTTAAAATTTGACAAAAATCTGTACAAAAATCCAAAAATTCGAAGTTAATTTCAACTAAAATTACTCAAATGCAGCTCCTCTATCGAAAAACCTAACATAATCCAGAAAAATCGAAGTTGGTTTCAACAAAATTTTTTAAAATTTGACAAACATCTGTACAAAAATCCCAAAATTCGAAGTTAATTTCAACTAAAATTACTCAAATGCAGCTCCGCTACCAAAAAAACCTTACGTAATCCAGAGTAATCGAAGTTGGTTTCAACAAAATTTTTTAAAATTTGACAAAAATCTGTACAAAAATCCAAAAATTCGAAGTTAATTTCAACTAAAATTACTCAAAGGCAGCTCCTCTATCAAAAAAACCTAACATAATCCAGAAAAATCGAAGTTGATTTCAACAAAATTTTTTAAAATTTGACAAACGTCTGTACAAACATCCCAAAATTCGAAGTTAATTTCAACTAAAATTACTCAAATGCAGCTCCGCTACCAAAAAAACCTAACGTAATCCAGAAAAATCGAAGATGGGTTCAACAAAATTTTTTAAAATTTGAAAAAATCTGTACAAAAATCCAAAAATTCGAAGTTATTTTCAACTAAAATTACTCAAATGCAGCTCCTCTATCAAAAAAACCTAACATATTCCAGAAAAATCGAAGTTGGTTTCAACAAATTTTTTTAAAATTTGACAAAAATCTGTACAAAAATCCAAAAATTCGAAGATAATTTCAACTAAAATTACTCAAATGCAGCTCCTCTATCAAAAAAACCTAACATATTCCAGAAAAATCGAAGTTGATTTCAACAAAATTTTTAAAATTTGACAAAAATCTGTACAAAAATCCAAACATTCGAAGTTAATTTCAAGTAGAATTACTCAAATGCAGCTCCTCTATCAAAAAAACCTGACATATTCCAGAAAAACCGAAGTTGGTTTCAACAAAATATTTTAAAATTTGACAAAAATCTGTACAAAAATCCAAAAATTCGAAGTTAATTTCAACTAAAATTACTCAAATGCAGCTCCTCTATCGAAAAACCTAACATAATCCAGAAAAATCGAAGTTGGTTTCAACATAATTTTTTAAAATTTGACAAACATCTGTACAAAAATCCCAAAATTCGAAGTTAATTTCAACTAAAATTACTCAAATGCAGCTCCGCTACCAAAAAAACCTTACGTAATCCAGAGTAATCGAAGTTGGTTTCAACAAAATTTTTTAAAATTTGACAAAAATCTGTACAAAAATCCAAAAATTCGAAGTTAATTTCAACTAAAATTACTCAAAGGCAGCTCCTCTATCAAAAAAACCTAACATAATCCAGAAAAATCGAAGTTGATTTCAACAAAATTTTTTAAAATTTGACAAACGTCTGTACAAACATCCCAAAATTCGAAGTTAATTTCAACTAAAATTACTCAAATGCAGCTCCGCTACCAAAAAAACCTAACGTAATCCAGAAAAATCGAAGATGGGTTCAACAAAATTTTTTAAAATTTGAAAAAATCTGTACAAAAATCCAAAAATTCGAAGTTATTTTCAACTAAAATTACTCAAATGCAGCTCCTCTATCAAAAAAACCTAACATATTCCAGAAAAATCGAAGTTGGTTTCAACAAATTTTTTTAAAATTTGACAAAAATCTGTACAAAAATCCAAAAATTCGAAGTTAATTTCAACTAAAATTACTCAAATGCAGCTCCTCTATCGAAAAACCTAACATAATCCAGAAAAATCGAAGTTGGTTTCAACAAAATTTTTTAAAATTTGACAAACGTCTGTACAAACATCCCAAAATTCGAAGTTATTTTCAACTAAAATTACTCAAATGCAGCTCCGCTACCAAAAAAACCTAACGTAATCCAGAAAAATCGAAGATGGGTTCAACAAAATTTTATAAAATTTGACAAAAATCTGCACAAAAATCCAAAAATTCGAAGTTAATTATAACTAAAATTACTCAAATGCAGCTCCTCTATCAAAAAACCTAACATAATCCAGAAAAATCGAAGTTGGTTTCAACAAAATTTTTTAAAATTTGACAAATATCTATACAAAAATCCAAAAATTCGAAGTTAATTTCAACTAGAATTACTCAAATGCAGCTCCTCTATCAAAAAAACCTGACATATTCCAGAAAAACCGAAGTTGGTTTCAACAAAATATTTTAAAATTTGACAAAAATCTGTACAAAAATCCAAAAATTCGAAGTTAATTTCAACTAAAATTACTCAAATGCAGCTCCTCTATCGAAAAACCTAACATAATCCAGAAAAATCGAAGTTGGTTTCAACAAAATATTTTAAAATTTGACAAAAATCTGTACAAAAATCCAAAAATTCGAAGTTAATTTCAACTAGAATTACTCAAATGCAGCTCCTCTATCAAAAAAACCTAACATAATCCAGAAAAATCGAAGTTGGGTTCAACAAAATTTTATAAAATTTGACAAAAATCTGTACAAAAATCCAAAAATTCGAAGATAATTTCACCCAAAATTACTCAAATGCAGCTCCTCTATCCAAAAAACCTAACATAATCCAGAAAAATCGAAGTTGGTTTCAACAAAATTTTTTAAAATTTGACAAAAATCTGTACAATAATCCAAAAATTCGAAGATAATTTCAACTAAAATTACTCAAATGCAGCTCCTCTATCCAAAAAACCTAACATAATCCAGAAAAATCGAAGTTGGTTTCAACAAAATTTTTTAAAATTTGACAAAAATCTGTACAAAAATCCAAAAATTCGAAGATAATTTCAACTAAAATTACTCAAATGCAGCTCCTCTATCCAAAAAACCTAACATAATCCAGAAAAATCGAAGTTGGTTTCAACAAAATTTTTTAAAATTTGACAAAAATCTGTACAAAAATCCAAAAATTCGAAGTTAATTTCAACTAGAATTACTCAAATGCAGCTCCTCTATCAAAAAAACCTAACATAATCCAGAAAAATCGAATTTGGTTTCAACAAAATTTTTTAAAATTTGACAAAAATCTGTACAAAAATCCAAAAATTCGAAGTTAATTTCAACTAAAATTACTCAAATGCAGCTCCTCTATCAAAAAACCTAACATAATCCAGAAAAATCGAAGTTGGTTTCAACAAAATTTTTTATAATTTGAAAAAAATCTGTACAAACATCCAAAAATTCGAAGTTAATTTCATCTAAAATTACTCAAATGCAGCTCCTCTATCAAAAAAACCTAACATAATCCAGAAAAATCGAAGTTGGTTTCAACAAAATATTTTAAAATTTGACAAAAATCTGTACAAAAATCCAAAAATTCGAAGTTAATTTCAACTAGAATTACTCAAATGCAGCTCCTCTATCAAAAAAACCTAACATATTCCAGAAAAATCGAAGTTGATTTCAACAAAATTTTTTAAAATTTGACAAAAATCTGTACAAAAATCCAAAAATTCGAAGTTAATTTCAACTAAAATTACTCAAATGCAGCTCCTCTATCAAAAAACCTAACATAATCCAGAAAAATCGAAGTTGGTTTCAACAAAATTTTTTATAATTTGAAAAAAATCTGTACAAAAATCCAAAAATTCGAAGTTAATTTCAACTAAAATTACTCAAATGCAGCTCCGCTACCAAAGAAACCTAACGTAATCCAGAGTAATCGAAGTTGGTTTCAACAAAATTTTTTAAAATTTGACAAAAATCTGCACAAAAATTCAAAAATTCGAAGTTAATTTCAACTAAAATTACTCAAATGCAGCTCCTCTATCAAAAAAACCTAACATATTCCAGAAAAATCGAAGTTGATTTCAACAAAATTTTTTAAAATTTGACAAAAATCTGTACAAAAATCAAAAAATTCGAAGTTATTTTCAACTAAAATTACCCAAATGTAGCGACGCTACCAAAAAAACCTAACATAATCCAGAAAAATCGAAGTTGGTTTCAACAAAATTTTTTATAATTTGAAAAAAATCTGTACAAACATCCAAAAATTCGAAGTTATTTTCAACTAAAATTACTCAAATGCAGCTCCTCTATCAAAAAAACCTAACATAATCCAGAAAAATCGAAGTTGGGTTCAACAAAATTTTATAAAATTTGACAAAAATCTGTACAAAAATCCAAAAATTCGAAGCTAATTTCAACTAAAATTACTCAAATGCAGCTCCTCTATCCAAAAAACCTAACATAATCCAGAAAAATCGAAGTTGGTTTCAACAAAATTTTTTAAAATTTGACAAAAATCTGTACAAAAATCCAAAAATTCGAAGATAATTTCAACTAAAATTACTCAAATGCAGCTCCTCTATCCAAAAAACCTAACATAATCCAGAAAAAACGATGTTGGTTTCAACAAAATTTTTTAAAATTTGACAAAAATCTGTACAAAAATCCAAGAATTCGAAGTTAATTTCAACTAAAATTACTCAAATGCAGCTCCTCTATCAGAAAAACCTAACATATTCCAGAAAAATCGAAGTTGGTTTCAACAAAATTTTTTAAAATTTGACAAAAATCTGTACAAAAATCCAAAAATTCGAAGTTAATTTCAACTAGAATTACTCAAATGCAGCTCCTCTATCAAAAAAACCTAACATATTCCAGAAAAATCGAAGTTGATTTCAACAAAATTTTTTAAACTTTGACAAAAATCTGTACAAAAATCCAAAAATTCGAAGATAATTTCAACTAAAATTACTCAAATGCAGCTCCTCTATCCAAAAAACCTAACATAATCCAGAAAAATCGAAGTTGGTCTCAACAAAATTTTTTAAAATTTGACAAAATCTGTACAAAAATCCAAAAATTCGAAGTTAATTTCAACTAAAATTACGCAAATGCAGCTCCGCTACCAAAGAAACCTAACGTAATCCAGAGTAATCGAAGTTGGTTTCAACAAAATTTTTTAAAATTTGACAAAAATCTGCACAAAAATCCAAAAATTCGAAGTTAATTTCAACTAAAATTACTCAAATGCAGCTCCTCTATCAAAAAAACCTAACATAGTCCAGAAAAATCGAAGTTGATTTCAACAAAATTTTTTAAAATTTGACAAAAATCTGTACAAAAATCCAAAAATTCGAAGATAATTTCAACTAAAATTACTCAAATGTAGCGACGCTACCAAAAAAACCTAACATAATCCAGAAAAATCGAAGTTGGTTTCAACAAAATTTTCTATAATTTGAAAAAAATCTGTACAAACATCCAAAAATTCGAAGTTATTTTCAACTAAAATTACTCAAATGCAGCTCCTCTATCAAAAAAACCTAACATAATCCAGAAAAATCGAAGTTGGTTTCAACAAAATTTTTTAAAATTTGACAAAAATCTGTACAATAATCCAAAAATTCGAAGTTAATTTCAACTAAAATTACTCAAATGCAGCTCCTCTATCAAAAAACCTAACATAATCCAGAAAAATCGAAGTTGGTTTCAACAAAATTTTTTATAATTTGAAAAAAAATCTGTACAAACATCCAAAAATTCGAAGTTAATTTCAACTAAAATTACTCAAATGCAGCTCCTCTATCAAAAAAACCTAACATAATCCAGAAAAATCGTAGTTGGTTTCAACAAAATTTTTTAAAATTTGACAAATATCTGTACAAAAATCCAAAAATTCGAAGTTATTTTCAACTAAAATTACTCAAATGCAGCTCCTCTATCAAAGAAACCTAACGTAATCCAGAGTAATCGAAGTTGGTTTCAACAAAATTTTTTAAAATTTGACAAAAATCTGCACAAAAATTCAAAAATTCGAAGTTAATTTCAACTAAAATTACTCAAATGCAGCTCCTCTATCAAAAAAACCTAACATATTCCAGAAAAATCGAAGTTGATTTCAACAAAATTTTTTAAAATTTGACAAAAATCTGTACAAAAATCAAAAAATTCGAAGTTATTTTCAACTAAAATTACCCAAATGTAGCGACGCTACCAAAAAAACCTAACATAATCCAGAAAAATCGAAGTTGGTTTCAACAAAATTTTTTATAATTTGAAAAAAATCTGTACAAACATCCAAAAATTCGAAGTTATTTTCAACTAAAATTACTCAAATGCAGCTCCTCTATCAAAAAAACCTAACATAATCCAGAAAAATCGAAGTTAGGTTCAACAAAATTTTATAAAATTTGACAAAAATCTGTACAAAAATCCAAAAATTCGAAGATAATTTCAACTAAAATTACTCAAATGCAGCTCCTCTATCCAAAAAACCTAACATAATCCAGAAAAATCGAAGTTGGTTTCAACAAAATTTTTTAAAATTTGACAAAAATCTGTACAAAAATCCAAAAATTCGAAGTTAATTTCAACTAGAATTACTCAAATGCAGCTCCTCTATCAAAAAAACCTAACATATTCCAGAAAAATCGAAGTTGATTTCAACAAAATTTTTTAAAATTTGACAAAAATCTGTACAAAAATCCAAAAATTCGAAGTTAATTTCAACTAAAATTACTCAAATGCAGCTCCTCTATCAAAAAACCTAACATAATCCAGAAAAATCGAAGTTGGTTTCAACAAAATTTTTTATAATTTGAAAAAAATCTGTACAAAAATCCAAAAATTCGAAGTTAATTTCAACTAAAATTACTCAAATGCAGCTCCGCTACCAAAGAAACCTAACGTAATCCAGAGTAATCGAAGTTGGTTTCAACAAAATTTTTTAAAATTTGACAAAAATCTGCACAAAAATTCAAAAATTCGAAGTTAATTTCAACTAAAATTACTCAAATGCAGCTCCTCTATCAAAAAAACCTAACATATTCCAGAAAAATCGAAGTTGATTTCAACAAAATTTTTTAAAATTTGACAAAAATCTGTACAAAAATCAAAAAATTCGAAGTTATTTTCAACTAAAATTACCCAAATGTAGCGACGCTACCAAAAAAACCTAACATAATCCAGAAAAATCGAAGTTGGTTTCAACAAAATTTTTTATAATTTGAAAAAAATCTGTACAAACATCCAAAAATTCGAAGTTATTTTCAACTAAAATTACTCAAATGCAGCTCCTCTATCAAAAAAACCTAACATAATCCAGAAAAATCGAAGTTGGGTTCAACAAAATTTTATAAAATTTGACAAAAATCTGTACAAAAATCCAAAAATTCGAAGATAATTTCAACTAAAATTACTCAAATGCAGCTCCTCTATCAAAAAAACCTAACATAATCCAGAAAAATCGAAGTTGGGTTCAACAAAATTTTATAAAATTTGACAAAAATCTGTACAAAAATCCAAAAATTCGAAGATAATTTCAACTAAAATTACTCAAATGCAGCTCCTCTATCCAAAAAACCTAACATAATCCAGAAAAATCGAAGTTGGTTTCAACAAAATTTTTTAAAATTTGACCAAAATCTGTACAAAAATCCAAAAATTCGAAGTTAATTTCAACTAGAATTACTCAAATGCAGCTCCTCTATCAAAAAAACCTAACATATTCCAGAAAAATCGAAGTTGATTTCAACAAAATTTTTTAAAATTTGACAAAAATCTGTACAAAAATCCAAAAATTCGAAGTTAATTTCAACTAAAATTACTCAAATGCAGCTCCTCTATCAAAAAACCTAACATAATCCAGAAAAATCGAAGTTGGTTTCAACAAAATTTTTTATAATTTGAAAAAAATCTGTACAAAAATCCAAAAATTCGAAGTTAATTTCAACTAAAATTACTCAAATGCAGCTCCGCTACCAAAGAAACCTAACGTAATCCAGAGTAATCGAAGTTGGTTTCAACAAAATTTTTTAAAATTTGACAAAAATCTGCACAAAAATTCAAAAATTCGAAGTTAATTTCAACTAAAATTACTCAAATGCAGCTCCTCTATCAAAAAAACCTAACATATTCCAGAAAAATCGAAGTTGATTTCAACAAAATTTTTTAAAATTTGACAAATATCTGTACAAAAATCAAAAAATTCGAAGTTATTTTCAACTAAAATTACCCAAATGTAGCGACGCTACCAAAAAAACCTAACATAATCCAGAAAAATCGAAGTTGGTTTCAACAAAATTTTTTATAATTTGAAAAAAATCTGTACAAACATCCAAAAATTCGAAGTTATTTTCAACTAAAATTACTCAAATGCAGCTCCTCTATCAAAAAAACCTAACATAATCCAGAAAAATCGAAGTTGGGTTCAACAAAATTTTATAAAATTTGACAAAAATCTGTACAAAAATCCAAAAATTCGAAGATAATTTCAACTAAAATTACTCAAATGCAGCTCCTCTATCAAAAAAACCTAACATAATCCAGAAAAATCGAAGTTGGTTTCAACAAAATTTTTTAAAATTTGACAAAAATCTGTACAATAATCCAAAAATTCGAAGTTAATTTCAACTAAAATTACTCAAATGCAGCTCCTCTATCAAAAAACCTAACATAATCCAGAAAAATCGAAGTTGGTTTCAACAAAATTTTTTATAATTTGAAAAAAAATCTGTACAAACATCCAAAAATTCGAAGTTAATTTCAACTAAAATTACTCAAATGCAGCTCCTCTATCAAAAAAACCTAACATAATCCAGAAAAATCGTAGTTGGTTTCAACAAAATTTTTTAAAATTTGACAAATATCTGTACAAAAATCCAAAAATTCGAAGTTAATTTCAACTAGAATTACTCAAATGCAGCTCCTCTATCAAAAAAACCTAACATATTCCAGAAAAATCGAAGTTGATTTCAACAAAATATTTTAAACTTTGACAAAAATCTGTACAAAAATCCAAAAATTCGAAGTTAATTTCAACTAGAATTACTGAAATGCAGCTCCTCTATCAAAAAAACCTAACATAATCCAGAAAAATCGAAGTTGGGTTCAACAAAATTTTATAAAATTTGACAAAAATCTATACAAGAATCCAAAAATTCGAAGTTAATTTCAACTAGAACTACTCAAATGCAGCTCCTCTATCAAAAAAACCTAACATAATCCAGAAAAATCGAAGTTGGTTTCAACAAAATATTTTAAAATTTGAAAAAAATCTGTACAAACATCCAAAAATTCGAAGTTAATTTCAACTAGAATTACTCAAATGCAGCTCCTCTATCAAAAAAACTTAACATAATCCAGAAAAATCGAAGTTGGTTTCAACAAAATTTTTTAAAATTTGACAAAAATCTGTACAAAAATCCAAAAATTCGAAGTTAATTTCAACTAAAATTACTCAAATGCAGCTCCTCTATCAAAAAACCTAACATAATCCAGAAAAATCGAAGTTGGTTTCAACAAAATTTTTTAAAATTTAACAAATATCTATACAAAAATCCAAAAATTCGAAGTTAATTTCAACTAGAATTACTCAAATGCAGCTCCTCTATCAAAAAAACCTAACATAATCCAGAAAAATCGAAGTTGGTTTCAACAAAATTTTTTATAATTTGAAAAAAATCTGTACAAACATCCAAAAATTCGAAGTTAATTTCAACTAAAATTACTCAAATGCAGTTCCTCTATCAAAAAAACCTAACATAATCCAGAAAAATCGAAGTTGGTTTCAACAAAATATTTTAAAATTTGACAAAAATCTGTACAAAAATCCAAAAATTCAAAGTTAATTTCAACTAGAATTACTCAAATGCAGCTCCTCTATCAAAAAAACCTAACATATTCCAGAAAAATCGAAGTTGGTTTCAACAAAATTTTTTAAAATTTGACAAATATCTGTACAAAAATCCAAAAATACGAAGTTAATTTCAACTAGAATTACTCAAATGCAGCTCCTCTATCAAAAAAACCTAACATATTCCAGAAAAATCGAAGTTGATTTCAACAAAATTTTTTAAAATTTGACAAAAATCTGTACAAAAATCCAAAAATTCGAAGTTAATTTCAACTAAAATTACTCAAATGCAGCTCCGCTTCCAAAAAGCCTAACGTAATCCAGAGTAATCGAAGTTGGTTTCAACAAAATTTTTTAAAATTTGACAAAAATCTGTACAAAAATCCAAAAATTCGAAGTTATTTTCAAATAAAATTACTCAAATGCAGCTCCTCTATCAAAAAAACTTTACATAATCCAGAAAAATCGAAGTTGGTTTCAACAAAATTTTTTAAAATTTGACAAAAATCCAAAAATTCGAAGTTAATTGCAACTAAAATTACTCAAATGCAGCTCCTCTGTCCAAAAAACCTAACATAATCCAGAAAAATCGAAGTTGGTTTCAACAAAATTTTTTAAAATTTGACAAATATCTGCACAAAAATTCAAAAATTCGAAGTTATTTTCAACTAAAATTACTCAAATGCAGCTCCTCTATCAAAAAAAACTTTACATAATCCAGAAAAATCGAAGTTGGTTTCAACAAAATTTTTTAAAATTTGACAAATATCTATACAAAAATCCAAAAATTCGAAGTTAATTTCAACTAGAATTACTCAAATGCAGCTCCTCTATCAAAAAAACCTAACATAATCCAGAAAAATCGAAGTTGGTTTCAACAAAATTTTTTAAAATTTGACAAAAATCTGTACAAAAATCCAAAAATTCGAAGTTAATTTCAACTAAAATTACTCAAATGCAGCTCCTCTATCAAAAAACCTAACATAATCCAGAAAAATCGAAGTTGGTTTCAACAAAATTTTTTAAAATTTGACAAATATCTATACAAAAATCCAAAAATTCGAAGTTAATTTCAACTAGAATTACTCAAATGCAGCTCCTCTATCAAAAAAACCTAACATAATCCAGAAAAATCGAAGTTGGTTTCAACATAATTTTTTATAATTTGAAAAAAATCTGTACAAACATCCAAAAATTCGAAGTTAATTTCAACTAAAATTACTCAAATGCAGTTCCTCTATCAAAAAAACCTAACATAATCCAGAAAAATCGAAGTTGGTTTCAACAAATATTTTAAAATTTGACAAAAATCTGTACAAAAATCCAAAAATTCAAAGTTAATTTCAACTAGAATTACTCAAATGCAGCTCCTCTATCAAAAAAACCTAACATAATCCAGAAAAATCGAAGTTGGGTTCAACAAAATTTTATAAAATTTGACAAAAATCTGTACAAAAATCTAAAAATTCGAAGATAATTTCAACTAAAATTACTCAAATGCAGCTCCTCTATCCAAAAAACCTAACATAATCCAGAAAAATCGAAGTTGGTTTCAACAAAATTTTTTAAAATTTGACCAAAATCTGTACAAAAATCCAAAAATTCGAAGATAATTTCAACTAAAATTACTCAAATGCAGCTCCTCTATCCAAAAAACCTAACATAATCCAGAAAAATCGAAGTTGGTTTCAACAAAATTTTTTAAAATTTGACAAAAATCTGTACAAAAATCCAAAAATTCGAAGTTAATTTCAACTAAAATTACTCATATGCAGCTCCTCTATCAAAAAAACCTAACATAATCCAGAAAAATCGAAGTTGGTTTCAACAAAATTTTTTAAAATTTGACAAAAATCTGTACAAAAATCCAAAAATTCGAAGTTAATTTCAACTAAAATTACTCAAATGCAGCTCCTCTATCAAAAAAACCTAACATATTCCAGAAAAATCGAAGTTGATTTCAACAAAATTTTTTAAACTTTGACAAAAATCTGTACAAAAATCCAAAAATTCGAAGTTAATTTCAACTAAAATTACTCAAATGCAGCTCCTCTATCAAAAAACCAAACATAATCCAGAAAAATCGAAGTTGGTTTCAACAAAATTTTTTATAATTTGAAAAAAATCTGTACAAACATCCAAAAATTCGAAGTTAATTTCAACTAAAATTACTCAAATGCAGCTCCTCTATCAAAAAAACCTAACATAATCCAGAAAAATCGAAGTTGGTTTCAACAAAATATTTTAAACTTTGACAAAAATCTGTACAAAAATCCAAAAATTCGAAGTTAATTTCAACTAGAATTACTGAAATGCAGCTCCTCTATCAAAAAAACCTAACATAATCCAGAAAAATCGAAGTTGGGTTCAACAAAATTTTATAAAATTTGACAAAAATCTATACAAGAATCCAAAAATTCGAAGTTAATTTCAACTAGAACTACTCAAATGCAGCTCCTCTATCAAAAAAACCTAACATAATCCAGAAAAATCGAAGTTGGTTTCAACAAAATATTTTAAAATTTGAAAAAAATCTGTACAAACATCCAAAAATTCGAAGTTAATTTCAACTAGAATTACTCAAATGCAGCTCCTCTATCAAAAAAACTTAACATAATCCAGAAAAATCGAAGTTGGTTTCAACAAAATTTTTTAAAATTTGACAAAAATCTGTACAAAAATCCAAAAATTCGAAGTTAATTTCAACTAAAATTACTCAAATGCAGCTCCTCTATCAAAAAACCTAACATAATCCAGAAAAATCGAAGTTGGTTTCAACAAAATTTTTTAAAATTTAACAAATATCTATACAAAAATCCAAAAATTCGAAGTTAATTTCAACTAGAATTACTCAAATGCAGCTCCTCTATCAAAAAAACCTAACATAATCCAGAAAAATCGAAGTTGGTTTCAACAAAATTTTTTATAATTTGAAAAAAATCTGTACAAACATCCAAAAATTCGAAGTTAATTTCAACTAAAATTACTCAAATGCAGTTCCTCTATCAAAAAAACCTAACATAATCCAGAAAAATCGAAGTTGGTTTCAACAAAATATTTTAAAATTTGACAAAAATCTGTACAAAAATCCAAAAATTCAAAGTTAATTTCAACTAGAATTACTCAAATGCAGCTCCTCTATCAAAAAAACCTAACATATTCCAGAAAAATCGAAGTTGGTTTCAACAAAATTTTTTAAAATTTGACAAATATCTGTACAAAAATCCAAAAATTCGAAGTTAATTTCAACTAGAATTACTCAAATGCAGCTCCTCTATCAAAAAAACCTAACATATTCCAGAAAAATCGAAGTTGATTTGAACAAAATTTTTTACAATTTGACAAAAATCTGTACAAAAATCCAAAAATTCGAAGTTAATTTCAACTAAAATTACTCAAATGCAGCTCCGCTTCCAAAAAGCCTAACGTAATCCAGAGTAATCGAAGTTGGTTTCAACAAAATTTTTTAAAATTTGACAAAAATCTGTACAAAAATCCAAAAATTCGAAGTTATTTTCAAATAAAATTACTCAAATGCAGCTCCTCTATCAAAAAAACTTTACATAATCCAGAAAAATCGAAGTTGGTTTCAACAAAATTTTTTAAAATTTGACAAAAATCCAAAAATTCGAAGTTAATTGCAACTAAAATTACTCAAATGCAGCTCCTCTGTCCAAAAAACCTAACATAATCCAGAAAAATCGAAGTTGGTTTCAACAAAATTTTTTAAAATTTGACAAATATCTGCACAAAAATTCAAAAATTCGAAGTTATTTTCAACTAAAATTACTCAAATGCAGCTCCTCTATCAAAAAAAACTTTACATAATCCAGAAAAATCGAAGTTGGTTTCAACAAAATTTTTTAAAATTTGACAAATATCTATACAAAAATCCAAAAATTCGAAGTTAATTTCAACTAAAATTACTCAAATGCAGTTCCTCTATCAAAAAAACCTAACATAATCCAGAAAAATCGAAGTTGGTTTCAACAAAATATTTTAAAATTTGACAAAAATCTGTACAAAAATCCAAAAATTCAATGTTAATTTCAACTAGAATTACTCAAATGCAGCTCCTCTATCAAAAAAACCTAACATAATCCAGAAAAATCGAAGTTGGGTTCAACAAAATTTTATAAAATTTGAAAAAAATCTGTACAAAAATCCAAAAATTCGAAGATAATTTCAACTAAAATTACTCAAATGCAGCTCCTCTATCCAAAAAACCTAACATAATCCAGAAAAATCGAAGTTGGTTTCAACAAAATTTTTTAAAATTTGACAAAAATCTGTACAAAAATCCAAAAATTCGAAGATAATTTCAACTAAAATTACTCAAATGCAGCTCCTCTATCCAAAAAACCTAACATAATCCAGAAAAATCGAAGTTGGTTTCAACAAAATTTTTTAAAATTTGACAAAAATCTGTACAAAAATCCAAAAATTCGAAGTTAATTTCAACTAAAATTACTCAAATGCAGCTCCTCTATCAACAAAACCTAACATATTCCAGAAAAATCGAAGTTGGTTTCAACAAAATTTTTTAAAATTTGACAAAAATCTGTACAAAAATCCAAAAATTCGAAGTTAATTTCAACTAGAATTACTCAAATGCAGCTCCTCTATCAAAAAAACCTAACATATTCCAGAAAAATCGAAGTTGATTTCAACAAAATTTTTTAAACTTTGACAAAAATCTGTACAAAAATCCAAAAATTCGAAGATAATTTCAACTAAAATTACTCAAATGCAGCTCCTCTATCCAAAAAACCTAACATAATCCAAAAAAATCGAAGTTGGTTTCAACAAAATTTTTTAAAATTTGACAAAATCTGTACAAAAATCAAAAAATTCGAAGTTATTTTCAACTAAAATTACTCAAATGCAGCTCCTCTATCAAAAAACCTAACATAATCCAGAAAAATCGAAGTTGGTTTCAACAAAATTTTTTATAATTTGAAAAAAATCTGTACAAAAATCCAAAAATTCGAAGATAATTTCAACTAAAATTACTCAAATGCAGCTCCTCTATCCAAAAAACCTAACATAATCCAGAAAAATCGAAGTTGGTTTCAACAAAATTTTTTAAAATTTGACAAAAATCTGTACAAAAATCCAAAAATTCGAAGATAATTTCAACTAAAATTACTCAAATGCACCTCCTCTATCCAAAAAACCTAACATAATCCAGAAAAATCGAAGTTGGTTTCAACAAAATTTTTTAAAATTTGACAAAAATCTGTACAAAAATCCAAAAATTCGAAGTTAATTTCAACTAAAATTACTCAAATGCAGCTCCTCTATCAACAAAACCTAACATATTCCAGAAAAATCGAAGTTGGTTTCAACAAAATTTTTTAAAATTTGACAAAAATCTGTACAAAAATCCAAAAATTCGAAGTCAATTTCAACTAGAATTACTCAAATGCAGCTCCTCTATCAAAAAAACCTAACATATTCCAGAAAAATCGAAGTTGATTTCAACAAAATTTTTTAAACTTTGACAAAAATCTGTACAAAAATCCAAAAATTCGAAGATAATTTCAACTAAAATTACTCAAATGCAGCTCCTCTATCCAAAAAACCTAACATAATCCAAAAAAATCGAAGTTGGTTTCAACAAAATTTTTTAAAATTTGACAAAATCGGTACAAAAATCAAAAAATTCGAAGTTATTTTCAACTAAAATTACTCAAATGCAGCTCCTCTATCAAAAAAACCTAACATAATCCAGAAAAATCGAAGTTGGTTTCAACAAAATTTTTTAAAATTTGACAAAAATCTGTACAATAATCCAAAAATTCGAAGTTAATTTCAACTAAAATTACTCAAATGCAGCTCCTCTATCAAAAAACCTAACATAATCCAGAAAAATCGAAGTTGGTTTCAACAAAATTTTTTATAATTTGAAAAAAATCTGTACAAACATCCAAAAATTCGAAGTTAATTTCAACTAAAATTACTCAAATGCAGCTCCTCTATCAAAAAACCTAACATAATCCAGAAAAATCGAAGTTGGTTTCAACAAAATTTTTTAAAATTTGACAAAAATCTGTACAATAATCCAAAAATTCGAAGTTAATTTCAACTAAAATTACTCAAATGCAGCTCCTCTATCAAAAAACCTAACATAATCCAGAAAAATCGAAGTTGGTTTCAACAAAATTTTTTATAATTTGAAAAAAATCTGTACAAACATCCAAAAATTCGAAGTTAATTTCAACTAAAATTACTCAAATGCAGCTCCTCTATCAAAAAAACCTAACATAATCCAGAAAAATCGAAGTTGGTTTCAACAAAATTTTTTAAAATTTGACAAATATCTGTACAAAAATCCAAAAATTCGAAGTTATTTTCAACTAAAATTACTCAAATGCAGCTCCTCTATCAAAAAAAACTTTACATAATCCAGAAAAATCGAAGTTGGTTTCAACAAAATTTTTTAAAATTTGACAAATATCTATACAAAAATCCAAAAATTCGAAGATAATTTCAACTAAAATTACTCAAATGCAGCTCCTCTATCCAAAAAACCTAACATAATCCAGAAAAATCGAAGTTGGTTTCAACAAAATTTTTAAAATTTGACAAAGATCTGTACAAAAATCCAAAAATTCGAAGTTAATTTCAACTAAAATTACTCAAATGCAGCTCCTCTATCAAAAAAACCTAACATATTCCAGCAAAAACGAAGTTGGTTTCAACAAAATTTTTTAAAATTTGACAAAAATCTGTACAAAAATCCAAAAATTCGAAGTTAATTTCAACTAAAATTACTCAAATGCAGCTCCTCTATCAAAAAACCTAACGTAATCCAGAAAAATCGAAGTTGGTTTCAACAAAATTTTTTAAAATTTGACAAATATCTGTACAAAAATCCAAAAATTCGAAGTTATTTTCAACTAAAATTACTCAAATGCAGCTCCTCTATCAAAAAAACTTTACATAATCCAGAAAAATCGAAGTTGGTTTCAACAAAATTTTTTATAATTTGAAAAAAATCTGTACAAACATCCAAAAATTCGAAGTTAATTTCAACTAAAATTACTCAAATGCAGTTCCTCTATCAAAAAAACCTAACATAATCCAGAAAAATCGAAGTTGGTTTCAACAAAATATTTTAAAATTTGACAAAAATCTGTACAAAAATCCAAAAATTCGAAGTTAATTTCAACTAGAATTACTCAAATGCAGCTCCTCTATCAAAAAAACCTAACATAATCCAGAAAAATCGAAGTTGGGTTCAACAAAATTTTATAAAATTTGACAAAAATCTGTACAAAAATCCAAAAATTCGAAGATAATTTCACCTAAAATTACTCAAATGCAGCTCCTCTATCCAAAAAACCTAACATAATCCAGAAAAATCGAAGTTGGTTTCAACAAAATTTTTTAAAATTTGACAAAAATCTGTACAAAAATCCAAAAATTCGAAGATAATTTCAACTAAAATTACTCAAATGCAGCTCCTCTATCCAAAAAACCTAACATAATCCAGAAAAATCGAAGTTGGTTTCAACAAAATTTTTTAAAATTTGACAAAAATCTGTACAAAAATCCAAAAATTCGAAGATAATTTCAACTAAAATTACTCAAATGCAGCTCCTCTATCGAAAAAACCTAACATAATCCAGAAAAATCGAAGTTGGTTTCAACAAAATTTTTTAAAATTTGACAAAAATCTGTACAAAAATCCAAAAATTCGAAGTTAATTTCAACTAGAATTACTCAAATGCAGCTCCTCTATCAAAAAAACCTAACATAATCCAGAAAAATCGAAGTTGGTTTCAACAAAATTTTTTAAAATTTGACAAAAATCTGTACAAAAATCCAAAAATTCGAAGTTAATTTCAACTAAAATTACTCAAATGCAGCTCCTCTATCAAAAAACCTAACATAATCCAGAAAAATCGAAGTTGGTTTCAACAAAATTTTTTATAATTTGAAAAAAATCTGTACAAACATCCAAAAATTCGAGGTTAATTTCAACTAAAATTACTCAAATGCAGCTCCTCTATCAAAAAAACCTAACATAATCCAGAAAAATCGAAGTTGGTTTCAACAAAATATTTTAAAATTTGACAAAAATCTGTACAAAAATCCAAAAATTCGAAGTTAATTTCAACTAGAATTACTCAAATGCAGCTCCTCTATCAAAAAAACCTAACATAATCCAGAAAAATCGAAGTTGGGTTCAACAAAATTTTATAAAATTTGACAAAAATCTGTACAAAAATCCAAAAATTCGAAGATAATTTCAACTAAAATTACTCAAATGCAGCTCCTCTATCCAAAAAACCTAACATAATCCAGAAAAATCGAAGTTGGTTTCAACAAAATTTTTTAAAATTTGACAAAAATCTGTACAAAAATCCAAAAATTCGAAGATAATTTCAACTAAAATTACTCAAATGCAGCTCCTCTATCCAAAAAACCTAACATAATCCAGAAAAATCGAAGTTGGTTTCAACAAAATTTTTTAAAATTTGACAAAAATCTGTACAAAAAACCAAAAATTCGAAGTTAATTTCAACTAAAATTACTCAAATGCAGCTCCTCTATCAACAAAACCTAACATATTCCAGAAAAATCGAAGTTGGTTTCAACAAAATTTTTTAAAATTTGACAAAAATCTGTACAAAAATCCAAAAATTCGAAGTTAATTTCAACTAGAATTACTCAAATGCAGCTCCTCTATCAAAAAAACCTAACATATTCCAGAAAAATCGAAGTTGATTTCAACAAAATTTTTTAAACTTTGACAAAAATCTGTACAAAAATCCAAAAATTCGAAGATAATTTCAACTAAAATTACTCAAATGCAGCTCCTCTATCCAAAAAACCTAACATAATCCAAAAAAATCGAAGTTGGTTTCAACAAAATTTTTTAAAATTTGACAAAATCTGTACAAAAATCAAAAAATTCGATGTTATTTTCAACTAAAATTACTTAAATGCAGCTCCTCTATCAAAAAAACCTAACATAATCCAGAAAAATCGAAGTTGGTTTCAACAAAATTTTTTAAAATTTGACAAAAATCTGTACAATAATCCAAAAATTCGAAGTTAATTTCAACTAAAATTACTCAAATGCAGCTCCTCTATCAAAAAACCTAACATAATCCAGAAAAATCGAAGTTGGTTTCAACAAAATTTTTTATAATTTGAAAAAAATCTGTACAAACCACCAAAAATTCGAAGTTAATTTCAACTAAAATTACTCAAATGCAGCTCCTCTATCAAAAAAACCTAACATAATCCAGAAAAATCGAAGTTGATTTCAACAAAATTTTTTAAAATTTGACAAAAATCTGTACAAAAATCCAAAAATTCGAAGTTAATTTCAACTAAAATTACTCAAATGCAGCTCCGCTTCCAAAAAGCCTAACGTAATCCAGAGTAATCGAAGTTGGTTTCAACAAAATTTTTTAAAATTTGACAAAAATCTGTACAAAAATCCAAAAATTCGAAGTTATTTTCAACTAAAATTACTCAAATGCAGCTCCTCTATCAACAAAACCTAACATATTCCAGAAAAATCGAAGTTGGTTTCAACAAAATTTTTTAAAATTTGACAAAAATCTGTACAAAAATCCAAAAATTCGAAGTTAATTTCAACTAGAATTACTCAAATGCAGCTCCTCTATCAAAAAAACCTAACATATTCCAGAAAAATCGAAGTTGATTTCAACAAAATTTTTTAAAATTTGACAAAAATCTGTACAATAATCCAAAAATTCGAAGTTAATTTCAACTAAAATTACTCAAATGCAGCTCCTCTATCAAAAAACCTAACATAATCCAGAAAAATCGAAGTTGGTTTCAACAAAATTTTTTATAATTTGAAAAAAATCTGTACAAACCACCAAAAATTCGAAGTTAATTTCAACTAAAATTACTCAAATGCAGCTCCTCTATCAAAAAAACCTAACATAATCCAGAAAAATCGAAGTTGATTTCAACAAAATTTTTTAAAATTTGACAAAAATCTGTACAAAAATCCAAAAATTCGAAGTTAATTTCAACTAAAATTACTCAAATGCAGCTCCGCTTCCAAAAAGCCTAACGTAATCCAGAGTAATCGAAGTTGGTTTCAACAAAATTTTTTAAAATTTGACAAAAATCAGTACAAAAATCCAAAAATTCGAAGTTATTTTCAAATAAAATTACTCAAATGCAGCTCCTCTATCAAAAAAACTTTACATAATCCAGAAAAATCGAAGTTGGTTTCAACAAAATTTTTTAAAATTTGACAAAAATCTATACAAAAATCCAAAAATTCGAAGTTAATTACAACTAAAATTACTCAAATGCAGCTCCTCTGTCCAAAAAACCTAACATAATCCAGAAAAATCGAAGTTGGTCTCAACAAAATTTTTTAAAATTTGACAAATATCTGTACAAAAATTCAAAAATTCGAAGTTATTTTCAACTAAAATTACTCAAATGCAGCTCCTCTATCAAAAAAAACTTTACATAATCCAGAAAAATCGAAGTTGGTTTCAACAAAATTTTTTAAAATTTGACAAATATCTATACAAAAATCCAAAAATTCGAAGTTAATTTCAACTAGAATTACTCAAATGCAGCTCCTCTATCAAAAAAACCTAACATAATCCAGAAAAATCGAAGTTGGTTTCAACAAAATTTTTTAAAATTTGACAAAAATCTGTACAAAAATCCAAAAATTCGAAGTTAATTTCAACTAAAATTACTCAAATGCAGCTCCTCTATCAAAAAACCTAACATAATCCAGAAAAATCGAAGTTGGTTTCAACAAAATTTTTTAAAATTTGACAAATATCTGTACAAAAATCCAAAAATTCGAAGTTATTTTCAACTAAAATTACTCAAATGCAGCTCCTCTATCAAAAAAAACTTTACATAATCCAGAAAAATCGAAGTTGGTTTCAACAAAATTTTTTAAAATTTGACAAATATCTATACAGAAATCCAAAAATTCGAAGTTAATTTCAACTAAAATTACTCAAATGCAGCTCCTCTATCAAAAAACCTAACATAATCCAGAAAAATCGAAGTTGGTTTCAACAAAATTTTTTAAAATTTGACAAATATCTATACAAAAATCCAAAAATTCGAAGTTAATTTCAACTAGAATTACTCAAATGCAGCTCCTCTATCAAAAAAACCTAACATAATCCAGAAAAATCGAAGTTGGTTTCAACAAAATTTTTTATAATTTGAAAAAAATCTGTACAAACATCCAAAAATTCGAAGTTAATTTCAACTAAAATTACTCAAATGCAGTTCCTCTATCAAAGAAACCTAACATATTCCAGAAAAATCGAAGTTGGTTTCAACAAAATTTTTTAAAATTTGACAAAAATCTGTACAAAAATCCAAAAATTCGAAGTTAATTTCAACTAGAATTACTCAAATGCAGCTCCTCTATCAAAAAAACCTAACATATTCCAGAAAAATCGAAGTTGATTTCAACAAAATTTTTTAAAATTTGACAAAAATCTGTACAAAAATCCAAAAATTCGAAGTTAATTTCAACTAAAATTACTCAAATGCAGTTCCTCTATCAAAAAAACCTAACATAATCCAGAAAAATCGAAGTAGGTTTCAACAAAATATTTTAAAATTTGACAAAAATCTGTACAAAAATCCAAAAATTCAAAGTTAATTTCAACTAGAATTACTCAAATGCAGCTCCTCTATCAAAAAAACCTAACATATTCCAGAAAAATCGAAGTTGGTTTCAACAAAATTTTTTAAAATTTGACAAAAATCTGTACAAAAATACAAAAATTCGAAGTTAATTTCAACTAGAATTACTCAAATGCAGCTCCTCTATCAAAAAAACCTAACATATTCCAGAAAAATCGAAGTTGATTTCAACAAAATTTTTTAAAATTTGACAAAAATCTGTACAAAAATCCAAAAATTCGAAGTTAATTTCAACTAAAATTACTCAAATGCAGCTCCTCTATCAAAAAACCTAACGTAATCCAGAAAAATCGAAGTTGGTTTCAACAAAATTTTTTAAAATTTGACAAATATCTGTACAAAAATCCAAAAATTCGAAGTTATTTTCAACTAAAATTACTCAAATGCAGCTCCTCTATCAAAAAAACTTTACATAATCCAGAAAAATCGAAGTTGGTTTCAACAAAATTTTTTATAATTTGAAAAAAATCTGTACAAACATCCAAAAATTCGAAGTTAATTTCAACTAAAATTACTCAAATGCAGTTCCTCTATCAAAAAAACCTAACATAATCCAGAAAAATCGAAGTTGGTTTCAACAAAATATTTTAAAATTTGACAAAAATCTGTACAAAAATCCAAAAATTCGAAGTTAATTTCAACTAGAATTACTCAAATGCAGCTCCTCTATCAAAAAAACCTAACATAATCCAGAAAAATCGAAGTTGGGTTCAACAAAATTTTATAAAATTTGACAAAAATCTGTACAAAAATCCAAAAATTCGAAGATAATTTCACCTAAAATTACTCAAATGCAGCTCCTCTATCCAAAAAACCTAACATAATCCAGAAAAATCGAAGTTGGTTTCAACAAAATTTTTTATAATTTGAAAAAAATCTGTACAAACATCCAAAAATTCGAAGTTAATTTCAACTAAAATTACTCAAATGCAGCTCCTCTATCAAAAAAACCTAACATAATCCAGAAAAATCGAAGTTGGGTTCAACAAAATTTTATAAAATTTGAAAAAAATCTGTACAAAAATCCAAAAATTCGAAGATAATTTCAACTAAAATTACTCAAATGCAGCTCCTCTATCCAAAAAACCTAACATAATCCAGAAAAATCGAAGTTGGTTTCAACAAAATTTTTTAAAATTTGACAAAAATCTGTACAAAAATCCAAAAATTCGAAGATAATTTCAACTAAAATTACTCAAATGCAGCTCCTCTATCCAAAAAACCTAACATAATCCAGAAAAATCGAAGTTGGTTTCAACAAAATTTTTTAAAATTTGACAAAAATCTGTACAAAAATCCAAAAATTCGAAGTTAATTTCAACTAAAATTACTCAAATGCAGCTCCTCTATCAACAAAACCTAACATATTCCAGAAAAATCGAAGTTGGTTTCAACAAAATTTTTTAAAATTTGACAAAAATCTGTACAAAAATCCAAAAATTCGAAGTTAATTTCAACTAGAATTACTCAAATGCAGCTCCTCTATCAAAAAAACCTAACATATTCCAGAAAAATCGAAGTTGATTTCAACAAAATTTTTTAAACTTTGACAAATATCTGTACAAAAATCCAAAAATTCGAAGATAATTTCAACTAAAATTACTCAAATGCAGCTCCTCTATCCAAAAAACCTAACATAATCCAAAAAAATCGAAGTTGGTTTCAACAAAATTTTTTAAAATTTGACAAAATCTGTACAAAAATCAAAAAATTCGAAGTTAATTTCAACTAAAATTACTCAAATGCAGCTCCTCTATCAAAAAACCTAACATAATCCAGAAAAATCGAAGTTGGTTTCAACAAAATTTTTTATAATTTGAAAAAAATCTGTACAAACATCCAAAAATTCGAAGTTAATTTCAACTAAAATTACTCAAATGCAGCTCCTCTATCAAAAAAACCTAACATAATCCAGAAAAATCGAAGTTGGTTTCAACAAAATTTTTTAAAATTTGACAAATATCTGTACAAAAATCCAAAAATTCGAAGTTATTTTCAACTAAAATTACTCAAATGCAGCTCCTCTATCAAAAAAAACTTTACATAATCCAGAAAAATCGAAGTTGGTTTCAACAAAATTTTTTAAAATTTGACAAATATCTATACAAAAATCCAAAAATTCGAAGATAATTTCAACTAAAATTACTCAAATGCAGCTCCTCTATCCAAAAAACCTAACATAATCCAGAAAAATCGAAGTTGGTTTCAACAAAATTTTTAAAATTTGACAAAGATCTGTACAAAAATCCAAAAATTCGAAGTTAATTTCAACTAAAATTACTCAAATGCAGCTCCTCTATCAAAAAAACCTAACATATTCCAGCAAAAACGAAGTTGGTTTCAACAAAATTTTTTAAAATTTGACAAAAATCTGTACAAAAATCCAAAAATTCGAAGTTAATTTCAACTAGAATTACTCAAATGCAGCTCCTCTATCAAAAAAACCTAACATATTCCAGAAAAATCGAAGTTGATTTCAACAAAATTTTTTAAAATTTGACAAAAATCTGTACAAAAATCCAAAAATTCGAAGTTAATTTCAACTAAAATTACTCAAATGCAGCTCCTCTATCAAAAAACCTAACGTAATCCAGAAAAATCGAAGTTGGTTTCAACAAAATTTTTTAAAATTTGGCAAATATCTGTACAAAAATCCAAAAATGCGAAGTTATTTTCAACTAAAATTACTCAAATGCAGCTCCTCTATCAAAAAAACTTTACATAATCCAGAAAAATCGAAGTTGGTTTCAACAAAATTTTTTATAATTTGAAAAAAATCTGTACAAACATCCAAAAATTCGAAGTTAATTTCAACTAAAATTACTCAAATGCAGTTCCTCTATCAAAAAAACCTAACATAATCCAGAAAAATCGAAGTTGGTTTCAACAAAATATTTTAAAATTTGACAAAAATCTGTACAAAAATCCAAAAATTCAAAGTTAATTTCAACTAGAATTACTCAAATGCAGCTCCTCTATCAAAAAAACCTAACATATTCCAGAAAAATCGAAGTTGATTTCAACAAAATTTTTTAAAATTTGACAAAAATCTGTACAAAAATCCAAAAATTCGAAGTTAATTTCAACTAAAATTACTCAAATGCAGTTCCTCTATCAAAAAAACCTAACATAATCCAGAAAAATCGAAGTTGGTTTCAACAAAATATTTTAAAATTTGACAAAAATCTGTACAAAAATCCAAAAATTCAAAGTTAATTTCAACTAGAATTACTCAAATGCAGCTCCTCTATCAAAAAAACCTAACATATTCCAGAAAAATCGAAGTTGGTTTCAACAAAATTTTTTAAAATTTGACAAAAATCTGTACAAAAATCCAAAAATTCGAAGTTAATTTCAACTAGAATTACTAAAATGCAGCTCCTCTATCAAAAAAACCTAACATATTCCAGAAAAATCGAAGTTGATTTCAACAAAATTTTTTAAAATTTGACAAAAATCTGTACAAAAATCCAAAAATTCGAAGTTAATTTCAACTAAAATTACTCAAATGCAGTTCCTCTATCAAAAAAACCTAACATAATCCAGAAAAATCGAAGTTGGTTTCAACAAAATATTTTAAAATTTGACAAAAATCTGTACAAAAATCCAAAAATTCAAAGTTAATTTCAACTAGAATTACTCAAATGCAGCTCCTCTATCAAAAAAACCTAACATATTACAGAAAAATCGAAGTTGGTTTCAACAAAATTTTTTATAATTTGAAAAAAATCTGTACAAACATCCAAAAATTCGAAGTTAATTTCAACTAAAATTACTCAAATGCAGTTCCTCTATCAAAAAAACCTAACATAATCCAGAAAAATCGAAGTTGGTTTCAACAAAATATTTTAAAATTTGACAAAAATCTGTACAAAAATCCAAAAATTCAAAGTTAATTTCAACTAGAATTACTCAAATGCAGCTCCTCTATCAAAAAAAACTTTACATAATCCAGAAAAATCGAAGTTGGTTTCAACAAAATTTTATAAAATTTGACAAATATCTATACAGAAATCCAAAAATTCGAAGTTAATTTCAACTAAAATTACTCAAATGCAGCTCCTCTATCAAAAAACCTAACATAATCCAGAAAAATCGAAGTTGGTTTCAACAAAATTTTTTAAAATTTGACAAATATCTATACAAAAATCCAAAAATTCGAAGTTAATTTCAACTAGAATTACTCAAATGCAGCTCCTCTATCAAAAAAACCTAACATAATCCAGAAAAATCGAAGTTGGTTTCAACAAAATTTTTTATAATTTGAAAAAAATCTGTACAAACATCCAAAAATTCGAAGTTAATTTCAACTAAAATTACTCAAATGCAGTTCCTCTATCAAAAAAACCTAACATATTCCAGAAAAATCGAAGTTGGTTTCAACAAAATTTTTTAAAATTTGACAAAAATCTGTACAAAAATCCAAAAATTCGAAGTTAATTTCAACTAGAATTACTCAAATGCAGCTCCTCTATCAAAAAAACCTAACATATTCCAGAAAAATCGAAGTTGATTTCAACAAAATTTTTTAAAATTTGACAAAAATCTGTACAAAAATCAAAAAATTCGAAGTTAATTTCAACTAAAATTACTCAAATGCAGTTCCTCTATCAAAAAAACCTAACATAATCCAGAAAAATCGAAGTAGGTTTCAACAAAATATTTTAAAATTTGACAAAAATCTGTACAAAAATCCAAAAATTCAAAGTTAATTTCAACTAGAATTACTCAAATGCAGCTCCTCTATCAAAAAAACCTAACATATTCCAGAAAAATCGAAGTTGGTTTCAACAAAATTTTTTAAAATTTGACAAAAATCTGTACAAAAATCCAAAAATTCGAAGTTAATTTCAACTAGAATTACTCAAATGCAGCTCCTCTATCAAAAAAACCTAACATATTCCAGAAAAATCGAAGTTGATTTCAACAAAATTTTTTAAAATTTGACAAAAATCTGTACAAAAATCCAAAAATTCGAAGTTAATTTCAACTAAAATTACTCAAATGCAGCTCCGCTTCCAAAAAGCCTAACGTAATCCAGAGTAATCGAAGTTGGTTTCAACAAAATTTTTTAAAATTTGACAAAAAACTGTACAAAAATCCAAAAATTCGTAGTTATTTTCAAATAAAATTACTCAAATGCAGCTCCTCTATCAAAAAAACTTTACATAATCCAGAAAAATCGAAGTTGGTTTCAACAAAATTTTTTAAAATTTGACAAATATCTGTACAAAAATCCAAAAATTCGAAGTTATTTTCAACTAAAATTACTCAAATGCAGCTCCTCTATCAAAAAAAACTTTACATAATCCAGAAAAATCGAAGTTGGTTTCAACAAAATTTTTTAAAATTTGACAAATATCTATACAAAAATCCAAAAATTCGAAGATAATTTCAACTAAAATTACTCAAATGCAGCTCCTCTATCCAAAAAACCTAACATAATCCAGAAAAATCGAAGTTGGTTTCAACAAAATTTTTAAAATTTGACAAAGATCTGTACAAAAATCCAAAAATTCGAAGTTAATTTCAACTAAAATTACTCAAATGCAGCTCCTCTATCAAAAAACCTATCATAATCCAGAAAAATCGAAGTTGGTTTCAACAAAATTTTTTAAAATTTGACAAATATCTATACAAAAATCCAAAAATTCGAAGTTAATTTCAACTAGAATTACTCAAATGCAGCTCCTCTATCAAAAAAACCTAACATAATCCAGAAAAATCGAAGTTGGTTTCAACAAAATTTTTTAAAATTTGACAAAAATCTGTACAAAAATCCAAAAATTCGAAGTTAATTTCAACTAAAATTACTCAAATGCAGCTCCTCTATCAACAAAACCTAACATATTCCAGAAAAATCGAAGTTGGTTTCAACAAAATTTTTTAAAATTTGACAAAAATCTGTACAAAAATCCAAAAATTCGAAGTTAATTTCAACTAGAATTACTCAAATGCAGCTCCTCTATCAAAAAAACCTAACATATTCCAGAAAAATCGAAGTTGATTTCAACAAAATTTTTTAAACTTTGACAAAAATCTGTACAAAAATCCAAAAATTCGAAGATAATTTCAACTAAAATTACTCAAATGCAGCTCCTCTATCCAAAAAACCTAACATAATCCAAAAAAATCGAAGTTGGTTTCAACAAAATTTTTTAAAATTTGACAAAATCTGTACAAAAATCAAAAAATTCGAAGTTATTTTCAACTAAAATTACTCAAATGCAGCTCCTCTATCAAAAAAACCTAACATAATCCAGAAAAATCGAAGTTGGTTTCAACAAAATTTTTTAAATTTGACAAAAATCTGTACAATAATCCAAAAATTCGAAGTTAATTTCAACTAAAATTACTCAAATGCAGCTCCTCTATCAAAAAACCTAACATAATCCAGAAAAATCGAAGTTGGTTTCAACAAAATTTTTTATAATTTGAAAAAAATCTGTACAAACATCCAAAAATTCGAAGTTAATTTCAACTAAAATTACTCAAATGCAGCTCCTCTATCAAAAAAACCTAACATAATCCAGAAAAATCGAAGTTGGTTTCAACAAAATTTTTTAAAATTTGACAAATATCTGTACAAAAATCCAAAAATTCGAAGTTAATTTCAACTAAAATTACTCAAATGCAGCTCCTCTATCAAAAAACCTAACATAATCCAGAAAAATCGAAGTTGGTTTCAACAAAATTTTTTATAATTTGAAAAAAATCTGTACAAACATCCAAAAATTCGAGGTTAATTTCAACTAAAATTACTCAAATGCAGCTCCTCTATCAAAAGAACCTAACATAATCCAGAAAAATCGAAGTTGGTTTCAACAAAATTTTTTATAATTTGAAAAAAATCTGTACAAACATCCAAAAATTCGAAGTTAATTTCAACTAAAATTACTCAAATGCAGTTCCTCTATCAAAAAAACCTAACATAATCCAGAAAAATCGAAGTTGGTTTCAACAAAATATTTTAAAATTTGACAAAAATCTGTACAAAAATCCAAAAATTCGAAGTTAATTTCAACTAGAATTACTCAAATGCAGCTCCTCTATCAAAAAAACCTAACATAATCCAGAAAAATCGAAGTTGGGTTCAACAAAATTTTATAAAATTTGACAAAAATCTGTACAAAAATCCAAAAATTCGAAGATAATTTCACCTAAAATTACTCAAATGCAGCTCCTCTATCCAAAAAACCTAACATAATCCAGAAAAATCGAAGTTGGTTTCAACAAAATTTTTTAAAATTTGACAAAAATCTGTACAAAAATCCAAAAATTCGAAGATAATTTCAACTAAAATTACTCAAATGCAGCTCCTCTATCAAAAAACCTAACATAATCCAGAAAAATCGAAGTTGGTTTCAACAAAATTTTTTATAATTTGAAAAAAATCTGTACAAACATCCAAAAATTCGAAGTTAATTTCAACTAAAATTACTCAAATGCAGCTCCTCTATCAAAAAAACCTAACATAATCCAGAAAAATCGAAGTTGGTTTCAACAAAATTTTTTAAAATTTGACAAATATCTGTACAAAAATCCAAAAATTCGAAGTTATTTTCAACTAAAATTACTCAAATGCAGCTCCTCTATCAAAAAAAACTTTACATAATCCAGAAAAATCGAAGTTGGTTTCAACAAAATTTTTTAAAATTTGACAAATATCTATACAAAAATCCAAAAATTCGAAGATAATTTCAACTAAAATTACTCAAATGCAGCTCCTCTATCCAAAAAACCTAACATAATCCAGAAAAATCGAAGTTGGTTTCAACAAAATTTTTAAAATTTGACAAAGATCTGTACAAAAATCCAAAAATTCGAAGTTAATTTCAACTAAAATTACTCAAATGCAGCTCCTCTATCAAAAAAACCTAACATATTCCAGCAAAAACGAAGTTGGTTTCAACAAAATTTTTTAAAATTTGACAAAAATCTGTACAAAAATCCAAAAATTCGAAGATAATTTCAACTAGAATTACTCAAATGCAGCTCCTCTATCAAAAAAACCTAACATATTCCAGAAAAATCGAAGTTGATTTCAACAAAATTTTTTAAAATTTGACAAAAATCTGTACAATAATCCAAAAATTCGAAGATAATTTCAACTGAAATTACTCAAATGCAGCTCCTCTATCCAAAAAACCTAACATAATCCAGAAAAATCGAAGTTGGTTTCAACAAAATTTTTTAAAATTTGACAAAAATCTGTACAAAAATCCAAAAATTCGAAGATAATTTCAACTAAAATTACTCAAATGCAGCTCCTCTATCCAAAAAACCTAACATAATCCAGAAAAATCGAAGTTGGTTTCAACAAAATTTTTTAAAATTTGACAAAAATCTGTACAAAAATCCAAAAATTCGAAGTTAATTTCAACTAGAATTACTCAAATGCAGCTCCTCTATCAAAAAAACCTAACATAATCCAGAAAAATCGAAGTTGGTTTCAACAAAATTTTTTAAAATTTGACAAAAATCTGTACAAAAATCCAAAAATTCGAAGTTAATTTCAACTAAAATTACTCAAATGCAGCTCCTCTATCAAAAAACCTAACATAATCCAGAAAAATCGAAGTTGGTTTCAACAAAATTTTTTATAATTTGAAAAAAATCTGTACAAAAATCCAAAAATTCGAAGTTAATTTCAACTAAAATTACTCAAATGCAGCTCCGCTACCAAAGAAACCTAACGTAATCCAGAGTAATCGAAGTTGGTTTCAACAAAATTTTTTAAAATTTGACAAAAATCTGCACAAAAATTCAAAAATTCGAAGTTAATTTCAACTAAAATTACTCAAATGCAGCTCCTCTATCAAAAAAACCTAACATATTCCAGAAAAATCGAAGTTGATTTCAACAAAATTTTTTAAAATTTGACAAAAATCTGTACAAAAATCTAAAAATTCGAAGTTATTTTCAACTAAAATTACCCAAATGTAGCGACGCTACCAAAAAAACCTAACATAATCCAGAAAAATCGAAGTTGGTTTCAACAAAATTTTTTATAATTTGAAAAAAATCTGTACAAACATCCAAAAATTCGAAGTTATTTTCAACTAAAATTACTCAAATGCAGCTCCTCTATCAAAAAAACCTAACATAATCCAGAAAAATCGAAGTTGGGTTCAACAAAATTTTATAAAATTTGACAAAAATCTGTACAAAAATCCAAAAATTCGAAGATAATTTCAACTAAAATTACTCAAATGCAGCTCCTCTATCCAAAAAACCTAACATAATCCAGAAAAATCGAAGTTGATTTCAACAAAATTTTTTAAACTTTGACAAAAATCTGTACAAAAATCCAAAAATTCGAAGATAATTTCAACTAAAATTACTCAAATGCAGCTCCTCTATCCAAAAAACCTAACATAATCCAGAAAAATCGAAGTTGGTTTCAACAAAATTTTTTATAATTTGAAAAAAATCTGTACAAACATCCAAAAATTCGAAGTTATTTTCAACTAAAATTACTCAAATGCAGCTCCTCTATCAAAAAAACCTAACATAATCCAGAAAAATCGAAGTTGGGTTCAACAAAATTTTATAAAATTTGACAAAAATCTGTACAAAAATCCAAAAATTCGAAGATAATTTCAACTAAAATTACTCAAATGCAGCTCCTCTATCAAAAAACCTAACCTAATCCAGAAAAATCGAAGTTGGTTTCAACAAAATTTTTTAAAATTTGACAAATATCTGTACAAAAATCCAAAAATTCGAAGTTATTTTCAACTAAAATTACTCAAATGCAGCTCCTCTATCGAAAAAACTTTACATAATCCAGAAAAATCGAAGTTGGTTTCAACAAAATTTTTTATAATTTGAAAAAAATCTGTACAAACATCCAAAAATTCGAAGTTAATTTCAACTAAAATTACTCAAATGCAGTTCCTCTATCAAAAAAACCTAACATAATCCAGAAAAATCGAAGTTGGTTTCAACAAAATATTTTAAAATTTGACAAAAATCTGTACAAAAATCCAAAAATTCGAAGTTAATTTCAACTAGAATTACTCAAATGCAGCTCCTCTATCAAAAAAACCTAACATAATCCAGAAAAATCGAAGTTGGGTTCAACAAAATTTTATAAAATTTGACAAAAATCTGTACAAAAATCCAAAAATTCGAAGATAATTTCACCTAAAATTACTCAAATGCAGCTCCTCTATCCAAAAAACCTAACATAATCCAGAAAAATCGAAGTTGGTTTCAACAAAATTTTTTAAAATTTGACAAAAATCTGTACAAAAATCCAAAAATTCGAAGATAATTTCAACTAAAATTACTCAAATGCAGCTCCTCTATCCAAAAAACCTAACATAATCCAGAAAAATCGAAGTTGGTTTCAACAAAATTTTTTAAAATTTGACAAAAATCTGTACAAAAATCCAAAAATTCGAAGATAATTTCAACTAAAATTACTCAAATGCAGCTCCTCTATCGAAAAAACCTAACATAATCCAGAAAAATCGAAGTTGGTTTCAACAAAATTTTTTAAAATTTGACAAAAATCTGTACAAAAATCCAAAAATTCGAAGTTAATTTCAACTAGAATTACTCAAATGCAGCTCCTCTATCAAAAAAACCTAACATAATCCAGAAAAATCGAAGTTGGTTTCAACAAAATTTTTTAAAATTTGACAAAAATCTGTACAAAAATCCAAAAATTCGAAGTTAATTTCAACTAAAATTACTCAAATGCAGCTCCTCTATCAAAAAACCTAACATAATCCAGAAAAATCGAAGTTGGTTTCAACAAAATTTTTTATAATTTGAAAAAAATCTGTACAAACATCCAAAAATTCGAGGTTAATTTCAACTAAAATTACTCAAATGCAGCTCCTCTATCAAAAAAACCTAACATAATCCAGAAGAATCGAAGTTGGTTTCAACAAAATATTTTAAAATTTGACAAAAATCTGTACAAAAATCCAAAAATTCGAAGTTAATTTCAACTAGAATTACTCAAATGCAGCTCCTCTATCAAAAAAACCTAACATAATCCAGAAAAATCGAAGTTGGGTTCAACAAAATTTTATAAAATTTGACAAAAATCTGTACAAAAATCCATAAATTCGAAGATAATTTCAACTAAAATTACTCAAATGCAGCTCCTCTATCCAAAAAACCTAACATAATCCAGAAAAATCGAAGTTGGTTTCAACAAAATTTTTTAAAATTTGACAAAAATCTGTACAAAAATTCAAAAATTCGAAGATAATTTCAACTAAAATTACTCAAATGCAGCTCCTCTATCCAAAAAACCTAACATAATCCAGAAAAATCGAAGTTGGTTTCAACAAAATTTTTTAAAATTTGACAAAAATCTGTACAAAAATCCAAAAATTCGAAGTTAATTTCAACTAAAATTACTCAAATGCAGCTCCTCTATAAACAAAACCTAACATATTCCAGAAAAATCGAAGTTGGTTTCAACAAAATTTTTTAAAATTTGACAAAAATCTGTACAAAAATCCAAAAATTCGAAGTTAATTTCAACTAGAATTACTCAAATGCAGCTCCTCTATCAAAAAAACCTAACATATTCCAGAAAAATCGAAGTTGATTTCAACAAAATTTTTTAAACTTTGACAAAAATCTGTACAAAAATCCAAAAATTCGAAGATAATTTCAACTAAAATTACTCAAATGCAGCTCCTCTATCAAAAAAACCTAACATATTCCAGAAAAATCGAAGTTGATTTCAACAAAATTTTTTAAACTTTGACAAAAATCTGTACAAAAATCCAAAAATTCGAAGATAATTTCAACTAAAATTACTCAAATGCAGCTCCTCTATCCAAAAAACCTAACATAATCCAGAAAAATCGAAGTTGGTTTCAACAAAATTTTTTAAAATTTGACAAATATCTATACAAAAATCCAAAAATTCGAAGTTAATTTCAACTAGAATTACTCAAATGCAGCTCCTCTATCAAAAAAACCTAACATATTCCAGAAAAATCGAAGTTGATTTCAACAAAATTTTTTTAAAATTTGACAAAAATCTGTACAAAAGTCCAAAAATTCGAAGATAATTTCAACTAAAATTACTCAAATGCAGCTCCTCTATCAAAAAAACCTAACATATTCCAGAAAAATCGAAGTTGATTTCAACAAAATTTTTTAAAATTTGACAAAAATCTGTACAAAAATCCAAAAATTCGAAGTTAATTTCAACTAAAAGTACTCAAATGCAGCTCCTCTATCAAAAAAACCTAACATATTCCAGAAAAATCGAAGTTGGTTTCAACAAAATGTTTTAATATTTGACAAAAATCTGTACAAAAATCCAAAAATTCGTAGTTAATATCAACTAAAATTACTCAAATGCAGCTCCTCTATCAAAAAAACCTAACATAATCCAGAAAAATCGAAGTTGGTTTCAACAAAATTTTTTAAAATTTGACAAAAATCTGTACAAAAATCCAAAAATTCGAAGTTAATTTCAACTAAAATTACTCAAATGCAGCTCCTCTATCAAAAAAACCTAACATATTCCAGAAAAATCGAAGTTGATTTCAACAAAATTTTTTAAAATTTGACAAAAATCTGTACAAAAATCAAAAAATTCGAAGTTATTTTCAACTAAAATTACTCAAATGTAGCGACGCTACCAAAAAAACCTAACATAATCCAGAAAAATCGAAGTTGGTTTCAACAAAATTTTTTATTATTTGAAAAAAATCTGTACAAACATCCAAAAATTCGAAGTTATTTTCAACTAAAATTACTCAAATGCAGCTCCTCTATCAAAAAAACTTTACATCATCCAGAAAAATCGAAGTTGGTTTCATCAAAATTTTTTAAAATTTGACAAAAATCTATACAAAAATCCAAAAATTCGAAGTTAATTTCAACTAGAATTACTCAAATGCAGCTCCTCTATCAAAAAAACCTAGCATAATCCAGAAAAATCGAAGTTGGGTTCAACAAATTTTAAAAAATTTGACAAAAATCTGCACAAAAATCCAAAAATTCGAAGTTAATTACAACTAAAATTACTCAAATGCAGCTCCTCTATCCAAAAAACCTAACATAATCCAGAAAAATCGTAGTTGGTTTCAACAAAATTTTTTAATATTTGACAAAAATCTGTACAAACATCCAAAAATTCGAAGTTAATTTCAACTAAAATTACTCAAATGCAGTTCCTCTATCAAAAAAACCTAACATAATCCAGAAAAATCGAAGTTGGTTTCAACAAAATATTTTAAAATTTGACAAAAATCTGTACAAAAATCCAAAAATTCGAAGTTAATTTCAACTAGAATTACTCAAATGCAGCTCCTCTATCAAAAAAACCTAACATAATCCAGAAAAAACGAAGTTGGGTTCAACAAAATTTTATAAAATTTGACAAAAATCTATACAAAAATCCAAAAATTCGAAGTTAATTTCAACTAAAATTACTCAAATGCAGCTCCTCTATCAAAAAACCTAACATAATCCAGAAAAATCGAAGTTGGTTTCAACAAAATTTTTTATAATTTGAAAAAAATCTGTACAAACATCCAAAAATTCGAAGTTAATTTCAACTAAAATTACTCAAATGCAGCTCCTCTATCCAAAAAACCTAACATAATCCAGAAAAATCGAAGTTGGTTTCAACAAAATTTTTTAAAATTTGACAAAAATCTGTACAAAAATCCAAAAATTCGAAGATAATTTCAACTAAAATTACTCAAATGCAGCTCCTCTATCGAAAAAACCTAACATAATCCAGAAAAATCGAAGTTGGTTTCAACAAAATTTTTTAAAATTTGACAAAAATCTGTACAAAAATCCAAAAATTCGAAGTTAATTTCAACTAGAATTACTCAAATGCAGCTCCTCTATCAAAAAAACCTAACATAATCCAGAAAAATCGAAGTTGGTTTCAACAAAATTTTTTAAAATTTGACAAAAATCTGTACAAAAATCCAAAAATTCGAAGTTAATTTCAACTAAAATTACTCAAATGCAGCTCCTCTATCAAAAAACCTAACATAATCCAGAAAAATCGAAGTTGGTTTCAACAAAATTTTTTATAATTTGAAAAAAATCTGTACAAACATCCAAAAATTCGAGGTTAATTTCAACTAAAATTACTCAAATGCAGCTCCTCTATCAAAAAAACCTAACATAATCCAGAAAAATCGAAGTTGGTTTCAACAAAATATTTTAAAATTTGACAAAAATCTGTACAAAAATCCAAAAATTCGAAGTTAATTTCAACTAGAATTACTCAAATGCAGCTCCTCTATCAAAAAAACCTAACATAATCCAGAAAAATCGAAGTTGGGTTCAACAAAATTTTATAAAATTTGACAAAAATCTGTACAAAAATCCATAAATTCGAAGATAATTTCAACTAAAATTACTCAAATGCAGCTCCTCTATCCAAAAAACCTAACATAATCCAGAAAAATCGAAGTTGGTTTCAACAAAATTTTTTAAAATTTGACAAAAATCTGTACAAAAATTCAAAAATTCGAAGATAATTTCAACTAAAATTACTCAAATGCAGCTCCTCTATCCAAAAAACCTAACATAATCCAGAAAAATCGAAGTTGGTTTCAACAAAATTTTTTAAAATTTGACAAAAATCTGTACAAAAATCCAAAAATTCGAAGTTAATTTCAACTAAAATTACTCAAATGCAGCTCCTCTATAAACAAAACCTAACATATTCCAGAAAAATCGAAGTTGGTTTCAACAAAATTTTTTAAAATTTGACAAAAATCTGTACAAAAATCCAAAAATTCGAAGATAATTTCAACTAGAATTACTCAAATGCAGCTCCTCTATCAAAAAAACCTAACATATTCCAGAAAAATCGAAGTTGATTTCAACAAAATTTTTTAAACTTTGACAAAAATCTGTACAAAAATCCAAAAATTCGAAGATAATTTCAACTAAAATTACTCAAATGCAGCTCCTCTATCAAAAAAACCTAACATATTCCAGAAAAATCGAAGTTGATTTCAACAAAATTTTTTAAACTTTGACAAAAATCTGTACAAAAATCCAAAAATTCGAAGATAATTTCAACTAAAATTACTCAAATGCAGCTCCTCTATCCAAAAAACCTAACATAATCCAGAAAAATCGAAGTTGGTTTCAACAAAATTTTTTAAAATTTGACAAATATCTATACAAAAATCCAAAAATTCGAAGTTAATTTCAACTAGAATTACTCAAATGCAGCTCCTCTATCAAAAAAACCTAACATATTCCAGAAAAATCGAAGTTGGTTTCAACAAAATGTTTTAATATTTGACAAAAATCTGTACAAAAATCCAAAAATTCGTAGTTAATATCAACTAAAATTACTCAAATGCAGCTCCTCTATCAAAAAAACCTAACATAATCCAGAAAAATCGAAGTTGGTTTCAACAAAATTTTTTAAAATTTGACAAAAATCTGTACAAAAATCCAAAAATTCGAAGTTAATTTCAACTAAAATTACTCAAATGCAGCTCCTCTATCAAAAAAACCTAACATATTCCAGAAAAATCGAAGTTGATTTCAACAAAATTTTTTAAAATTTGACAAAAATCTGTACAAAAATCAAAAAATTCGAAGTTATTTTCAACTAAAATTACTCAAATGTAGCGACGCTACCAAAAAAACCTAACATAATCCAGAAAAATCGAAGTTGGTTTCAACAAAATTTTTTATTATTTGAAAAAAATCTGTACAAACATCCAAAAATTCGAAGTTATTTTCAACTAAAATTACTCAAATGCAGCTCCTCTATCAAAAAAACTTTACATCATCCAGAAAAATCGAAGTTGGTTTCATCAAAATTTTTTAAAATTTGACAAAAATCTATACAAAAATCCAAAAATTCGAAGTTAATTTCAACTAGAATTACTCAAATGCAGCTCCTCTATCAAAAAAACCTAGCATAATCCAGAAAAATCGAAGTTGGGTTCAACAAATTTTAAAAAATTTGACAAAAATCTGCACAAAAATCCAAAAATTCGAAGTTAATTACAACTAAAATTACTCAAATGCAGCTCCTCTATCCAAAAAACCTAACATAATCCAGAAAAATCGTAGTTGGTTTCAACAAAATTTTTTAATATTTGACAAAAATCTGTACAAACATCCAAAAATTCGAAGTTAATTTCAACTAAAATTACTCAAATGCAGTTCCTCTATCAAAAAAACCTAACATAATCCAGAAAAATCGAAGTTGGTTTCAACAAAATATTTTAAAATTTGACAAAAATCTGTACAAAAATCCAAAAATTCGAAGTTAATTTCAACTAGAATTACTCAAATGCAGCTCCTCTATCAAAAAAACCTAACATAATCCAGAAAAAACGAAGTTGGGTTCAACAAAATTTTATAAAATTTGACAAAAATCTATACAAAAATCCAAAAATTCGAAGTTAATTTCAACTAAAATTACTCAAATGCAGCTCCTCTATCAAAAAACCTAACATAATCCAGAAAAATCGAAGTTGGTTTCAACAAAATTTTTTATAATTTGAAAAAAATCTGTACAAACATCCAAAAATTCGAAGTTAATTTCAACTAAAATTACTCAAATGCAGTTCCTCTATCAAAAAAACCTAACATAATCCAGAAAAATCGAAGTTGGTTTCAACAAAATATTTTAAAATTTGACAAAAATCTGTACAAAAATCCAAAAATTCGAAGTTAATTTCAACTAGAATTACTCAAATGCAGCTCCTCTATCAAAAAAACCTAACATAATGCAGAAAAATCGAAGTTGGTTTCAACAAAATTTTTTAAAATTTGACAAAATCTGTACAAAAATCCAAAAATTCGAAGTTAATTTCAAGTAGAATTACTCAAATGCAGCTCCTCTATCAAAAAAACCTAACATATTCCAGAAAAATCGAAGTTGGTTTCAACAAAATTTTTAAAATTTGACAAAAATCTGTACAAAAATCCAAAAATTCGAAGTTATTTTCAACTAAAATTACTGAAATGCAGCTCCTCTATCAAAAAAACTTTACATAATCCAGAAAAATCGAAGTTGGTTTCAACAAAATTTTTTAAAATATGACAAACATCTGTACAAAAATCCCAAAATTCGAAGTTAATTTCAACTAAAATTTCTCAAATGCAGCTCCGCTACCAAAAAAACCTAACGTAATCCAGAGTAATCGAAGTTGGTTTCAACAAAATTTTTTAAAATTTGACAAAAATCTGTACAAAAATCCAAAAATTTGAAGTTAATTTCAACTAAAATTACTCAAATGCAGCTCCTCTATCAAAAAAACCTAACATAATCCAGAAAAATCGAAGTAGGTTTAAACAAAATTTTTTAAAATTTGACAAAAATCTGTACAAAAATCCAAAAATTCGAAGTTATTTTCAACTAAAATTACTCAAATGCAGCTCCGCTACCAAAAAAACCTAACGTAATCCAGAGTATTTGTAGTTGGTTTCAACATAAATTTTTAAAATTTGACAAAAATCAGTACAAAAATCCAAAAATTCGAAGTTAATTTCAACTAAAATTACTCAAATGCAGCTCCTCTATCAAAAAACCTAACATAATCCAGAAAAATCGAAGTTGGTTTCAACAATAATTTTTAAAATTTGACAAAAATCTGTACAAAAATCCAAAAATTCGAAGTTAATTTCAAGTAGAATTACTCAAATGCAGCTCCTCTATCAAAAAAACTTTACATGATCCAGAAAAATCGAAGTTGGTTTCAACAAAATTTTTTAAAATTTGACAAACATCTGTACAAAAATCCCAAAATTCGAAGTGAATTTCAACTAAAATTACTCAAATGCAGCTCCTCTATCCAAAAAACCTAACATAATCCAGAAAAATCGAAGTTGGGTTCAACAAAATTTTATAAAATTTGACAAAAATCTGCACAAAAATCCAAAAATTCGAAGTTAATTACAACTAAAATTAATCAAATGCAGCTCCTCTATCCAAAAAACCTAACATAATGCAGAAAAATCGAAGTTGGTTTCAACAAAATTTTTTAAAATTTGACAAAATCTGTACAAAAATCCAAAAATTCGAAGTTAATTTCAAGTAGAATTACTCAAATGCAGCTCCTCTATCAAAAAAACCTAACATATTCCAGAAAAATCGAAGTTGGTTTCAACAAAATTTTTAAAATTTGACAAATATCTGTACAAAAATCCAAAAATTCGAAGTTATTTTCAACTAAAATTACTGAAATGCAGCTCCTCTATCAAAAAAACTTTACATAATCCAGAAAAATCGAAGTTGGTTTCAACAAAATTTTTTAAAATATGACAAACATCTGTACAAAAATCCCAAAATTCGAAGTTAATTTCAACTAAAATTTCTCAAATGCAGCTCCGCTACCAAAAAAACCTAACGTAATCCAGAGTAATCGAAGTTGGTTTCAACAAAATTTTTTAAAATTTGACAAAAATCTGTACAAAAATCCAAAAATTTGAAGTTAATTTCAACTAAAATTACTCAAATGCAGCTCCTCTATCAAAAAAACCTAACATAATCCAGAAAAATCGAAGTAGGTTTAAACAAAATTTTTTAAAATTTGACAAAAATCTGTACAAAAATCCACAAATTCGAAGTTAATTTCAACTAAAATTACTCAAATGCAGCTCCTCTATCAAAAAACCTAACATAATCCAGAAAAATCGAAGTTGGTTTCAACAAAAATTTTTAAAATTTGACGAAAATCTGTACAAAAATCCAAAAATTCGAAGTTAATTTCAACTAAAATTACTCAAATGCAGCTCCTTTATCAAAAAAACCTAACGTAATCCAGAGTAATCGAAGTTGGTTTCAACAAAATTTTTTAAAATTTGACAAACATCTGTACAAAAATCCAAAAATTCGAAGATAATTTCACCTAAAATTACTCAAATGCAGCTCCTCTATCCAAAAAACCTAACATAATCCAGAAAAATCGAAGTTGGTTTCAACAAAATTTTTTATAATTTGAAAAAAATCTGTACAAACATCCAAAAATTCGAAGTTAATTTCAACTAAAATTACTCAAATGCAGCTCCTCTATCAAAAAAACCTAACATAATCCAGAAAAATCGAAGTTGGGTTCAACAAAATTTTATAAAATTTGAAAAAAATCTGTACAAAAATCCAAAAATTCGAAGATAATTTCAACTAAAATTACTCAAATGCAGCTCCTCTATCCAAAAAACCTAACATAATCCAGAAAAATCGAAGTTGGTTTCAACAAAATTTTTTAAAATTTGACAAAAATCTGTACAAAAATCCAAAAATTCGAAGATAATTTCAACTAAAATTACTCAAATGCAGCTCCTCTATCCAAAAAACCTAACATAATCCAGAAAAATCGAAGTTGGTTTCAACAAAATTTTTTAAAATTTGACAAAAATCTGTACAAAAATCCAAAAATTCGAAGTTAATTTCAACTAAAATTACTCAAATGCAGCTCCTCTATCAACAAAACCTAACATATTCCAGAAAAATCGAAGTTGGTTTCAACAAAATTTTTTAAAATTTGACAAAAATCTGTACAAAAATCCAAAAATTCGAAGTTAATTTCAACTAGAATTACTCAAATGCAGCTCCTCTATCAAAAAAACCTAACATATTCCAGAAAAATCGAAGTTGATTTCAACAAAATTTTTTAAACTTTGACAAATATCTGTACAAAAATCCAAAAATTCGAAGATAATTTCAACTAAAATTACTCAAATGCAGCTCCTCTATCCAAAAAACCTAACATAATCCAAAAAAATCGAAGTTGGTTTCAACAAAATTTTTTAAAATTTGACAAAATCTGTACAAAAATCAAAAAATTCGAAGTTAATTTCAACTAAAATTACTCAAATGCAGCTCCTCTATCAAAAAACCTAACATAATCCAGAAAAATCGAAGTTGGTTTCAACAAAATTTTTTATAATTTGAAAAAAATCTGTACAAACATCCAAAAATTCGAAGTTAATTTCAACTAAAATTACTCAAATGCAGCTCCTCTATCAAAAAAACCTAACATAATCCAGAAAAATCGAAGTTGGTTTCAACAAAATTTTTTAAAATTTGACAAATATCTGTACAAAAATCCAAAAATTCGAAGTTATTTTCAACTAAAATTACTCAAATGCAGCTCCTCTATCAAAAAAAACTTTACATAATCCAGAAAAATCGAAGTTGGTTTCAACAAAATTTTTTAAAATTTGACAAATATCTATACAAAAATCCAAAAATTCGAAGATAATTTCAACTAAAATTACTCAAATGCAGCTCCTCTATCCAAAAAACCTAACATAATCCAGAAAAATCGAAGTTGGTTTCAACAAAATTTTTAAAATTTGACAAAGATCTGTACAAAAATCCAAAAATTCGAAGTTAATTTCAACTAAAATTACTCAAATGCAGCTCCTCTATCAAAAAAACCTAACATATTCCAGCAAAAACGAAGTTGGTTTCAACAAAATTTTTTAAAATTTGACAAAAATCTGTACAAAAATCCAAAAATTCGAAGTTAATTTCAACTAGAATTACTCAAATGCAGCTCCTCTATCAAAAAAACCTAACATATTCCAGAAAAATCGAAGTTGATTTCAACAAAATTTTTTAAAATTTGACAAAAATCTGTACAAAAATCCAAAAATTCGAAGTTAATTTCAACTAAAATTACTCAAATGCAGCTCCTCTATCAAAAAACCTAACGTAATCCAGAAAAATCGAAGTTGGTTTCAACAAAATTTTTTAAAATTTGGCAAATATCTGTACAAAAATCCAAAAATGCGAAGTTATTTTCAACTAAAATTACTCAAATGCAGCTCCTCTATCAAAAAAACTTTACATAATCCAGAAAAATCGAAGTTGGTTTCAACAAAATTTTTTATAATTTGAAAAAAATCTGTACAAACATCCAAAAATTCGAAGTTAATTTCAACTAAAATTACTCAAATGCAGTTCCTCTATCAAAAAAACCTAACATAATCCAGAAAAATCGAAGTTGGTTTCAACAAAATATTTTAAATTTTGACAAAAATCTGTACAAAAATCCAAAAATTCAAAGTTAATTTCAACTAGAATTACTCAAATGCAGCTCCTCTATCAAAAAAACCTAACATATTCCAGAAAAATCGAAGTTGATTTCAACAAAATTTTTTAAAATTTGACAAAAATCTGTACAAAAATCCAAAAATTCGAAGTTAATTTCAACTAAAATTACTCAAATGCAGTTCCTCTATCAAAAAAACCTAACATAATCCAGAAAAATCGAAGTTGGTTTCAACAAAATATTTTAAAATTTGACAAAAATCTGTACAAAAATCCAAAAATTCAAAGTTAATTTCAACTAGAATTACTCAAATGCAGCTCCTCTATCAAAAAAACCTAACATATTCCAGAAAAATCGAAGTTGGTTTCAACAAAATTTTTTAAAATTTGACAAAAATCTGTACAAAAATCCAAAAATTCGAAGTTAATTTCAACTAGAATTACTAAAATGCAGCTCCTCTATCAAAAAAACCTAACATATTCCAGAAAAATCGAAGTTGATTTCAACAAAATTTTTTAAAATTTGACAAAAATCTGTACAAAAATCCAAAAATTCGAAGTTAATTTCAACTAAAATTACTCAAATGCAGTTCCTCTATCAAAAAAACCTAACATAATCCAGAAAAATCGAAGTTGGTTTCAACAAAATATTTTAAAATTTGACAAAAATCTGTACAAAAATCCAAAAATTCAAAGTTAATTTCAACTAGAATTACTCAAATGCAGCTCCTCTATCAAAAAAACCTAACATATTACAGAAAAATCGAAGTTGGTTTCAACAAAATTTTTTATAATTTGAAAAAAATCTGTACAAACATCCAAAAATTCGAAGTTAATTTCAACTAAAATTACTCAAATGCAGTTCCTCTATCAAAAAAACCTAACATAATCCAGAAAAAACGAAGTTGGTTTCAACAAAATATTTTAAAATTTGACAAAAATCTGTACAAAAATCCAAAAATTCAAAGTTAATTTCAACTAGAATTACTCAAATGCAGCTCCTCTATCAAAAAAAACTTTACATAATCCAGAAAAATCGAAGTTGGTTTCAACAAAATTTTTTAAAATTTGACAAATATCTATACAGAAATCCAAAAATTCGAAGTTAATTTCAACTAAAATTACTCAAATGCAGCTCCTCTATCAAAAAACCTAACATAATCCAGAAAAATCGAAGTTGGTTTCAACAAAATTTTTTAAAATTTGACAAATATCTATACAAAAATCCAAAAATTCGAAGTTAATTTCAACTAGAATTACTCAAATGCAGCTCCTCTATCAAAAAAACCTAACATAATCCAGAAAAATCGAAGTTGGTTTCAACAAAATTTTTTATAATTTGAAAAAAATCTGTACAAACATCCAAAAATTCGAAGTTAATTTCAACTAAAATTACTCAAATGCAGTTCCTCTATCAAAAAAACCTAACATATTCCAGAAAAATCGAAGTTGGTTTCAACAAAATTTTTTAAAATTTGACAAAAATCTGTACAAAAATCCAAAAATTCGAAGTTAATTTCAACTAGAATTACTCAAATGCAGCTCCTCTATCAAAAAAACCTAACATATTCCAGAAAAATCGAAGTTGATTTCAACAAAATTTTTTAAAATTTGACAAAAATCTGTACAAAAATCCAAAAATTCGAAGTTAATTTCAACTAAAATTACTCAAATGCAGTTCCTCTATCAAAAAAACCTAACATAATCCAGAAAAATCGAAGTAGGTTTCAACAAAATATTATAAAATTTGACAAAAATCTGTACAAAAATCCAAAAATTCAAAGTTAATTTCAACTAGAATTACTCAAATGCAGCTCCTCTATCAAAAAAACCTAACATATTCCAGAAAAATCGAAGTTGGTTTCAACAAAATTTTTTAAAATTTGACAAAAATCTGTACAAAAATACAAAAATTCGAAGTTAATTTCAACTAGAATTACTCAAATGCAGCTCCTCTATCAAAAAAACCTAACATATTCCAGAAAAATCGAAGTTGATTTCAACAAAATTTTTTAAAATTTGACAAAAATCTGTACAAAAATCCAAAAATTCGAAGTTAATTTCAACTAAAATTACTCAAATGCAGTTCCTCTATCAAAAAAACCTAACATAATCCAGAAAAATCGAAGTTGGTTTCAACAAAATATTTTAAAATTTGACAAAAATCTGTACAAAAATCCAAAAATTCAAAGTTAATTTCAACTAGAATTACTCAAATGCAGCTCCTCTATCAAAAAAACCTAACATATTCCAGAAAAATCGAAGTTGGTTTCAACAAAATTTTTTAAAATTTGACAAATATCTGTACAAAAATCCAAAAATTCGAAGTTATTTTCAACTAAAATTACTCAAATGCAGCTCCTCTATCAAAAAAAACTTTACATAATCCAGAAAAATCGAAGTTGGTTTCAACAAAATTTTTTAAAATTTGACAAATATCTATACAAAAATCCAAAAATTCGAAGATAATTTCAACTAAAATTACTCAAATGCAGCTCCTCTATCCAAAAAACCTAACATAATCCAGAAAAATCGAAGTTGGTTTCAACAAAATTTTTAAAATTTGACAAAGATCTGTACAAAAATCCAAAAATTCGAAGTTAATTTCAACTAAAATTACTCAAATGCAGCTCCTCTATCAAAAAACCTAACATAATCCAGAAAAATCGAAGTTGGTTTCAACAAAATTTTTTAAAATTTGACAAATATCTATACAAAAATCCAAAAATTCGAAGTTAATTTCAACTAGAATTACTCAAATGCAGCTCCTCTATCAAAAAAACCTAACATAATCCAGAAAAATCGAAGTTGGTTTCAACAAAATTTTTTAAAATTTGACAAAAATCTGTACAAAAATCCAAAAATTCGAAGTTAATTTCAACTAAAATTACTCAAATGCAGCTCCTCTATCAACAAAACCTAACATATTCCAGAAAAATCGAAGTTGGTTTCAACAAAATTTTTTAAAATTTGACAAAAATCTGTACAAAAATCCAAAAATTCGAAGTTAATTTCAACTAGAATTACTCAAATGCAGCTCCTCTATCAAAAAAACCTAACATATTCCAGAAAAATCGAAGTTGATTTCAACAAAATTTTTTAAACTTTGACAAAAATCTGTACAAAAATCCAAAAATTCGAAGATAATTTCAACTAAAATTACTCAAGTGCAGCTCCTCTATCCAAAAAACCTAACATAATCCAAAAAAATCGAAGTTGGTTTCAACAAAATTTTTTAAAATTTGACAAAATCTGTACAAAAATCAAAAAATTCGAAGTTATTTTCAACTAAAATTACTCAAATGCAGCTCCTCTATCAAAAAAACCTAACATAATCCAGAAAAATCGAAGTTGGTTTCAACAAAATTTTTTAAATTTGACAAAAATCTGTACAATAATCCAAAAATTCGAAGTTAATTTCAACTAAAATTACTCAAATGCAGCTCCTCTATCAAAAAACCTAACATAATCCAGAAAAATCGAAGTTGGTTTCAACAAAATTTTTTATAATTTGAAAAAAATCTGTACAAACATCCAAAAATTCGAAGTTAATTTCAACTAAAATTACTCAAATGCAGCTCCTCTATCAAAAAAACCTAACATAATCCAGAAAAATCGAAGTTGGTTTCAACAAAATTTTTTAAAATTTGACAAATATCTGTACAAAAATCCAAAAATTCGAAGTTAATTTCAACTAAAATTACTCAAATGCAGCTCCTCTATCAAAAAACCTAACATAATCCAGAAAAATCGAAGTTGGTTTCAACAAAATTTTTTATAATTTGAAAAAAATCTGTACAAACATCCAAAAATTCGAGGTTAATTTCAACTAAAATTACTCAAATGCAGCTCCTCTATCAAAAGAACCTAACATAATCCAGAAAAATCGAAGTTGGTTTCAACAAAATATTTTAAAATTTGGCAAAAATATGTACAAAAATCCAAAAATTCGAAGTTAATTTCAACTAGAATTACTCAAATGCAGCTCCTCTATCAAAAAAACCTAACATAATCCAGAAAAATCGAAGTTGGGTTCAACAAAATTTTATAAAATTTGACAAAAATCTGTACAAAAATCCAAAAATTCGAAGATAATTTCAACTAAAATTACTCAAATGCAGCTCCTCTATCCAAAAAACCTAACATAATCCAGAAAAATCGAAGTTGGTTTCAACAAAATTTTTTAAAATTTGACAAAAATCTGTACAAAAATCCAAAAATTCGAAGATAATTTCAACTAAAATTACTCAAATGCAGCTCCTCTATCCAAAAAACCTAACATAATCCAGAAAAATCGAAGTTGGTTTCAACAAAATTTTTTAAAATTTGACAAAAATCTGTACAAAAATCCAAAAATTCGAAGTTAATTTCAACTAAAATTACTCAAATGCAGCTCCTCTATCAACAAAACCTAACATATTCCAGAAAAATCGAAGTTGGTTTCAACAAAATTTTTTAAAATTTGACAAAAATCTGTACAAAAATCCAAAAATTCGAAGTTAATTTCAACTAGAATTACTCAAATGCAGCTCCTCTATCAAAAAAACCTAACATATTCCAGAAAAATCGAAGTTGATTTCAACAAAATTTTTTAAACTTTGACAAAAATCTGTACAAAAATCCAAAAATTCGAAGATAATTTCAACTAAAATTACTCAAATGCAGCTCCTCTATCCAAAAAACCTAACATAATCCAAAAAAATCGAAGTTGGTTTCAACAAAATTTTTTAAAATTTGACAAAATCTGTACAAAAATCAAAAAATTCGATGTTATTTTCAACTAAAATTACTCAAATGCAGCTCCTCTATCAAAAAAACCTAACATAATCCAGAAAAATCGAAGTTGGTTTCAACAAAATTTTTTAAAATTTGACAAAAATCTGTACAATAATCCAAAAATTCGAAGTTAATTTCAACTAAAATTACTCAAATGCAGCTCCTCTATCAAAAAACCTAACATAATCCAGAAAAATCGAAGTTGGTTTCAACAAAATTTTTTATAATTTGAAAAAAATCTGTACAAAAATCCAAAAATTCGAAGTTAATTTCAACTAAAATTACTCAAATGCAGCTCCTCTATCCAAAAAACCTAACATAATCCAGAAAAATCGAAGTTGGTTTCAACAAAATTTTTTAAAATTTGACAAAAATCTGTACAAAAATCCAAAAATTCGAAGATAATTTCAACTAAAATTACTCAAATGCAGCTCCTCTATCCAAAAAACCTAACATAATCCAGAAAAATCGAAGTTGGTTTCAACAAAATTTTTTAAAATTTGACAAAAATCTGTACAAAAATCCAAAAATTCGAAGTTAATTTCAACTAAAATTACTCAAATGCAGCTCCTCTATCAACAAAACCTAACATATTCCAGAAAAATCGAAGTTGGTTTCAACAAAATTTTTTAAAATTTGACAAAAATCTGTACAAAAATCAAAAAATTCGAAGTTATTTTCAACTAAAATTACTCAAATGCAGCTCCTCTATCAAAAAAACCTAACATAATCCAGAAAAATCGAAGTTGGTTTCAACATAATTTTTTAAAATTTGACAAAAATCTGTACAATAATCCAAAAATTCGAAGTTAATTTCAACTAAAATTACTCAAATGCAGCTCCTCTATCAAAAAACCTAACATAATCCAGAAAAATCGAAGTTGGTTTCAACAAAATTTTTTATAATTTGAAAAAAATCTGTACAAACATCCAAAAATTCGAAGTTAATTTCAACTAAAATTACTCAAATGCAGCTCCTCTATCAAAAAAACCTAACATAATCCAGAAAAATCGAAGTTGGTTTCAACAAAATTTTTTAAAATTTGACAAATATCTGTACAAAAATCCAAAAATTCGAAGTTATTTTCAACTAAAATTACTCAAATGCAGCTCCTCTATCAAAAAAAACTTTACATAATCCAGAAAAATCGAAGTTGGTTTCAACAAAATTTTTTAAAATTTGACAAATATCTATACAAAAATCCAAAAATTCGAAGATAATTTCAACTAAAATTACTCAAATGCAGCTCCTCTATCCAAAAAACCTAACATAATCCAGAAAAATCGAAGTTGGTTTCAACAAAATTTTTAAAATTTGACAAAGATCTGTACAAAAATCCAAAAATTCGAAGTTAATTTCAACTAAAATTACTCAAATGCAGCTCCTCTATCAAAAAAACCTAACATATTCCAGCAAAAACGAAGTTGGTTTCAACAAAATTTTTTAAAATTTGACAAAAATCTGTACAAAAATCCAAAAATTCGAAGATAATTTCAACTAGAATTACTCAAATGCAGCTCCTCTATCAAAAAAACCTAACATATTCCAGAAAAATCGAAGTTGATTTCAACAAAATTTTTTAAAATTTGACAAAAATCTGTACAAAAATCCAAAAATTCGAAGTTAATTTCAACTAAAATTACTCAAATGCAGCTCCTCTATCAAAAAACCTAACCTAATCCAGAAAAATCGAAGTTGGTTTCAACAAAATTTTTTAAAATTTGACAAATATCTGTACAAAAATCCAAAAATTCGAAGTTATTTTCAACTAAAATTACTCAAATGCAGCTCCTCTATCGAAAAAACTTTACATAATCCAGAAAAATCGAAGTTGGTTTCAACAAAATTTTTTATAATTTGAAAAAAATCTGTACAAACATCCAAAAATTCGAAGTTAATTTCAACTAAAATTACTCAAATGCAGTTCCTCTATCAAAAAAACCTAACATAATCCAGAAAAATCGAAGTTGGTTTCAACAAAATATTTTAAAATTTGACAAAAATCTGTACAAAAATCCAAAAATTCGAAGTTAATTTCAACTAGAATTACTCAAATGCAGCTCCTCTATCAAAAAAACCTAACATAATCCAGAAAAATCGAAGTTGGGTTCAACAAAATTTTATAAAATTTGACAAAAATCTGTACAAAAATCCAAAAATTCGAAGATAATTTCACCTAAAATTACTCAAATGCAGCTCCTCTATCCAAAAAACCTAACATAATCCAGAAAAATCGAAGTTGGTTTCAACAAAATTTTTTAAAATTTGACAAAAATCTGTACAAAAATCCAAAAATTCGAAGATAATTTCAACTAAAATTACTCAAATGCAGCTCCTCTATCCAAAAAACCTAACATAATCCAGAAAAATCGAAGTTGGTTTCAACAAAATTTTTTAAAATTTGACAAAAATCTGTACAAAAATCCAAAAATTCGAAGATAATTTCAACTAAAATTACTCAAATGCAGCTCCTCTATCGAAAAAACCTAACATAATCCAGAAAAATCGAAGTTGGTTTCAACAAAATTTTTTAAAATTTGACAAAAATCTGTACAAAAATCCAAAAATTCGAAGTTAATTTCAACTAGAATTACTCAAATGCAGCTCCTCTATCAAAAAAACCTAACATAATCCAGAAAAATCGAAGTTGGTTTCAACAAAATTTTTTAAAATTTGACAAAAATCTGTACAAAAATCCAAAAATTCGAAGTTAATTTCAACTAAAATTACTCAAATGCAGCTCCTCTATCAAAAAACCTAACATAATCCAGAAAAATCGAAGTTGGTTTCAACAAAATTTTTTATAATTTGAAAAAAATCTGTACAAACATCCAAAAATTCGAGGTTAATTTCAACTAAAATTACTCAAATGCAGCTCCTCTATCAAAAAAACCTAACATAATCCAGAAAAATCGAAGTTGGTTTCAACAAAATATTTTAAAATTTGACAAAAATCTGTACAAAAATCCAAAAATTCGAAGTTAATTTCAACTAGAATTACTCAAATGCAGCTCCTCTATCAAAAAAACCTAACATAATCCAGAAAAATCGAAGTTGGGTTCAACAAAATTTTATAAAATTTGACAAAAATCTGTACAAAAATCCATAAATTCGAAGATAATTTCAACTAAAATTACTCAAATGCAGCTCCTCTATCCAAAAAACCTAACATAATCCAGAAAAATCGAAGTTGGTTTCAACAAAATTTTTTAAAATTTGACAAAAATCTGTACAAAAATTCAAAAATTCGAAGATAATTTCAACTAAAATTACTCAAATGCAGCTCCTCTATCCAAAAAACCTAACATAATCCAGAAAAATCGAAGTTGGTTTCAACAAAATTTTTTAAAATTTGACAAAAATCTGTACAAAAATCCAAAAATTCGAAGTTAATTTCAACTAAAATTACTCAAATGCAGCTCCTCTATCAACAAAACCTAACATATTCCAGAAAAATCGAAGTTGGTTTCAACAAAATTTTTTAAAATTTGACAAAAATCTGTACAAAAATCCAAAAATTCGAAGTTAATTTCAACTAGAATTACTCAAATGCAGCTCCTCTATCAAAAAAACCTAACATATTCCAGAAAAATCGAAGTTGATTTCAACAAAATTTTTTAAACTTTGACAAAAATCTGTACAAAAATCCAAAAATTCGAAGATAATTTCAACTAAAATTACTCAAATGCAGCTCCTCTATCAAAAAAACCTAACATATTCCAGAAAAATCGAAGTTGATTTCAACAAAATTTTTTAAACTTTGACAAAAATCTGTACAAAAATCCAAAAATTCGAAGATAATTTCAACTAAAATTACTCAAATGCAGCTCCTCTATCCAAAAAACCTAACATAATCCAAAAAAATCGAAGTTGGTTTCAACAAAATTTTTTAAAATTTGACAAAATCTGTACAAAAATCCAAAAATTCGAAGTTAATTTCAACTAAAATTAATCAAATGCAGCTCCTCTATCAAAAAAACCTAACACATTCCAGAAAAATTGAAGTTGGTTTCAACAAAATATTTTAAAATTTGACAAAAATCTGTACAAAAATCCAAAAATTCGAAGTTAATATCAACTAGAATTACTCAAATGCAGCTCCTCTATCAAAAAAACCTAACATATTCCAGAAAAATCGAAGTTGGTTTCAACAAAATTTTTTAAAATTTGACAAAAATCTGTACAAAAATCAAAAAATTCGAAGTTATTTTCAACTAAAATTACTCAAATGCAGCGACGCTACCAAAAAAACCTAACATAATCCAGAAAAATCGAAGTTGGTTTCAACAAAATTTTTTAAAATTTGACAAAAATCTGTACAAAAATCAAAAAAATTCGAAGTTATTTTCAACTAAAATTACTCAAATGTAGCGACGCTACCAAAAAAACCTAACATAATCCAGAAAAATCGAAGTTGGTTTCAACAAAATTTTTTATAATTTGAAAAAAATCTGTACAAACATTCAAAAATTCGAAGTTATTTTCAACTAAAATTACTCAAATGCAGCTCCTCTATCAAAAAAACTTTACATCATCCAGAAAAATCGAAGTTGGTTTCATCAAAATTTTTTAAAATTTGACAAAAATCTATACAAAAATCCAAAAATTCGAAGTTAATTTCAACTAGAATTACTCAAATGCAGCTCCTCTATCCAAAAAACCTAACATAATCCAGAAAAATCGAAGTTGGTTTCAACAAAATTTGTTAAAATTTGACAAAAATCTGTACAAAAATCCAAAAATTCAAAGTTATTTTCAACTAAAATTACTCAAATGCAGCTCCTCTATCCAAAAAACCTAACATAATCCAGAAAAATCGAAGTTGGTTTCAACAAAATTTTTTAAAATTTGACAAATATCTATACAAAAATCCAAAAATTCGAAGTTAATTTCAACTAGAATTACTCAAATGCAGCTCCTCTATCAAAAAAACCTAACATATTCCAGAAAAATCGAAGTTGATTTCAACAAAATTTTTTTAAAATTTGACAAAAATCTGTACAAAAGTCCAAAAATTCGAAGATAATTTCAACTAAAATTACTCAAATGCAGCTCCTCTATCAAAAAAACCTAACATATTCCAGAAAAATCGAAGTTGATTTCAACAAAATTTTTTAAAATTTGACAAAAATCTGTACAAAAATCCAAAAATTCGAAGTTAATTTCAACTAAAAGTACTCAAATGCAGCTCCTCTATCAAAAAAACCTAACATATTCCAGAAAAATCGAAGTTGGTTTCAACAAAATGTTTTAATATTTGACAAAAATCTGTACAAAAATCCAAAAATTCGTAGTTAATATCAACTAAAATTACTCAAATGCAGCTCCTCTATCAAAAAAACCTAACATAATCCAGAAAAATCGAAGTTGGTTTCAACAAAATTTTTTAAAATTTGACAAAAATCTGTACAAAAATCCAAAAATTCGAAGTTAATTTCAACTAAAATTACTCAAATGCAGCTCCTCTATCAAAAAAACCTAACATATTCCAGAAAAATCGAAGTTGATTTCAACAAAATTTTTTAAAATTTGACAAAAATCTGTACAAAAATCAAAAAATTCGAAGTTATTTTCAACTAAAATTACTCAAATGTAGCGACGCTACCAAAAAAACCTAACATAATCCAGAAAAATCGAAGTTGGTTTCAACAAAATTTTTTATTATTTGAAAAAAATCTGTACAAACATCCAAAAATTCGAAGTTATTTTCAACTAAAATTACTCAAATGCAGCTCCTCTATCAAAAAAACTTTACATCATCCAGAAAAATCGAAGTTGGTTTCATCAAAATTTTTTAAAATTTGACAAAAATCTATACAAAAATCCAAGAATTCGAAGTTAATTTCAACTAGAATTACTCAAATGCAGCTCCTCTATCAAAAAAACCTAGCATAATCCAGAAAAATCGAAGTTGGGTTCAACAAATTTTAAAAAATTTGACAAAAATCTGCACAAAAATCCAAAAATTCGAAGTTAATTACAACTAAAATTACTCAAATGCAGCTCCTCTATCCAAAAAACCTAACATAATCCAGAAAAATCGTAGTTGGTTTCAACAAAATTTTTTAATATTTGACAAAAATCTGTACAAACATCCAAAAATTCGAAGTTAATTTCAACTAAAATTACTCAAATGCAGTTCCTCTATCAAAAAAACCTAACATAATCCAGAAAAATCGAAGTTGGTTTCAACAAAATATTTTAAAATTTGACAAAAATCTGTACAAAAATCCAAAAATTCGAAGTTAATTTCAACTAGAATTACTCAAATGCAGCTCCTCTATCAAAAAAACCTAACATAATCCAGAAAAAACGAAGTTGGGTTCAACAAAATTTTATAAAATTTGACAAAAATCTATACAAAAATCCAAAAATTCGAAGTTAATTTCAACTAAAATTACTCAAATGCAGCTCCTCTATCAAAAAACCTAACATAATCCAGAAAAATCGAAGTTGGTTTCAACCAAATTTTTTATAATTTGAAAAAAATCTGTACAAACATCCAAAAATTCGAAGTTAATTTCAACTAAAATTACTCAAATGCAGTTCCTCTATCAAAAAAACCTAACATAATCCAGAAAAATCGAAGTTGGTTTCAACAAAATATTTTAAAATTTGACAATAATCTGTACAAAAATCCAAAAATTCGAAGTTAATTTCAACTAGAATTACTCAAATGCAGCTCCTCTATCAAAAAAACCTAACATAATGCAGAAAAATCGAAGTTGGTTTCAACAAAATTTTTTAAAATTTGACAAAATCTGTACAAAAATCCAAAAATTCGAAGTTAATTTCAAGTAGAATTACTCAAATGCAGCTCCTCTATCAAAAAAACCTAACATATTCCAGAAAAATCGAAGTTGGTTTCAACAAAATTTTTAAAATTTGACAAAAATCTGTACAAAAATCCAAAAATTCGAAGTTATTTTCAACTAAAATTACTGAAATGCAGCTCCTCTATCAAAAAAACTTTACATAATCCAGAAAAATCGAAGTTGGTTTCAACAAAATTTTTTAAAATATGACAAACATCTGTACAAAAATCCCAAAATTCGAAGTTAATTTCAACTAAAATTTCTCAAATGCAGCTCCGCTACCAAAAAAACCTAACGTAATCCAGAGTAATCGAAGTTGGTTTCAACAAAATTTTTTAAAATTTGACAAAAATCTGTACAAAAATCCAAAAATTTGAAGTTAATTTCAACTAAAATTACTCAAATGCAGCTCCTCTATCAAAAAAACCTAACATAATCCAGAAAAATCGAAGTAGGTTTAAACAAAATTTTTTAAAATTTGACAAAAATCTGTACAAAAATCCAAAAATTCGAAGTTATTTTCAACTAAAATTACTCAAATGCAGCTCCGCTACCAAAAAAACCTAACGTAATCCAGAGTATTTGTAGTTGGTTTCAACATAAATTTTTAAAATTTGACAAAAATCAGTACAAAAATCCAAAAATTCGAAGTTAATTTCAACTAAAATTACTCAAATGCAGCTCCTCTATCAAAAAACCTAACATAATCCAGAAAAATCGAAGTTGGTTTCAACAATAATTTTTAAAATTTGACAAAAATCTGTACAAAAATCCAAAAATTCGAAGTTAATTTCAAGTAGAATTACTCAAATGCAGCTCCTCTATCAAAAAAACTTTACATGATCCAGAAAAATCGAAGTTGGTTTCAACAAAATTTTTTAAAATTTGACAAACATCTGTACAAAAATCCCAAAATTCGAAGTGAATTTCAACTAAAATTACTCAAATGCAGCTCCTCTATCCAAAAAACCTAACATAATCCAGAAAAATCGAAGTTGGGTTCAACAAAATTTTATAAAATTTGACAAAAATCTGCACAAAAATCCAAAAATTCGAAGTTAATTACAACTAAAATTAATCAAATGCAGCTCCTCTATCCAAAAAACCTAACATAATGCAGAAAAATCGAAGTTGGTTTCAACAAAATTTTTTAAAATTTGACAAAATCTGTACAAAAATCCAAAAATTCGAAGTTAATTTCAAGTAGAATTACTCAAATGCAGCTCCTCTATCAAAAAAACCTAACATATTCCAGAAAAATCGAAGTTGGTTTCAACAAAATTTTTAAAATTTGACAAATATCTGTACAAAAATCCAAAAATTCGAAGTTATTTTCAACTAAAATTACTGAAATGCAGCTCCTCTATCAAAAAAACTTTACATAATCCAGAAAAATCGAAGTTGGTTTCAACAAAATTTTTTAAAATATGACAAACATCTGTACAAAAATCCCAAAATTCGAAGTTAATTTCAACTAAAATTTCTCAAATGCAGCTCCGCTACCAAAAAAACCTAACGTAATCCAGAGTAATCGAAGTTGGTTTCAACAAAATTTTTTAAAATTTGACAAAAATCTGTACAAAAATCCAAAAATTTGAAGTTAATTTCAACTAAAATTACTCAAATGCAGCTCCTCTATCAAAAAAACCTAACATAATCCAGAAAAATCGAAGTAGGTTTAAACAAAATTTTTTAAAATTTGACAAAAATCTGTACAAAAATCCAAAAATTCGAAGTTAATTTCAACTAAAATTACTCAAATGCAGCTCCTTTATCAAAAAAACCTAACGTAATCCAGAGTAATCGAAGTTGGTTTCAACAAAATTTTTTAAAATTTGACAAACATCTGTACAAAAATCCCAAAATTCGAAGTTAATTTCAACTAAAATTACTCAAATGCAACTCCGCTACCAAAAAAACCTAACGTAATCCAGAGTAATCGAAGTTGGTTTCAACAAAATTTTTTAAAATTTGACAAAAATTCGAAGTTAATTTCAACTAAAATTACTCAAATGCAGCTCCGCTACCAAAAAAACCTAACGTAATCCAGTGTAATCGAAGTTGGTTTCAACAAAATTTTTTAAAATTTGAAAAAAATCGGTACAAAAATCCAAAAATTCGAAGTTAATTACAACTAAAATTACTCAAATGCAGCTCCTCTATCCAAAAAACCTGACATAATCCAGAGTAATCGAAGTTGGTTTCAACAAAATATTTTAAAATTTGACAAAAATCTGTACAAAAATTCAAAAATTCGAAGTTAATTTCAACTAAAATTACTCAAATGCAGCTCCTCTATCAAGAAAACCTAACGTAATCCAGAGTAATCGAAGTTGGTTTCAACAAAATTTTTTAAAATTTGACAAAAATCTGTACAAAAATCCAAAAATTCGAAGATAATTTCAACTAAAATTACTCAAATGCAGCTCCTCTATCAAAAAAACCTAACATATTCCAGAAAAATCGAAGTTGATTTCAACAAAATTTTTTAAAATTTGACAAAAATCTGTACAAAAATCCAAAAATTCGAAGTTAATTACAACTAAAATTACTCAACTGCAGCTCCTCTATCAAAAAAACCTAACAAAATCCAGAAAAATCGAAGTCGGTTTCAACAAAACTTTTTAAAATTTGTCAAAAATTCGAAGTTAATTTCAACTGAAATTACTCAAATGCAGCTCCGCTACCAAAAAAACCTAACGTAATCCAGAGTAATCGAAGTTGGTTTTGAAAAAAATCTGTACAAAAATCCAAAAATTCGATGTTAATTTCAACTAGAATTACTCAAATGCAGCTCCGCTACCAAAAAAACCTAACATAATCCAGAAAAAGCGAAGTAGGTTTCAACAAAATTTTTTAAAATTTGACAAAAATCTGAACAAAAATCCAAAAATTCGAAGTTAATTTCAACTAAAATTACTCAAATGCAGCTCCTCTATCAAAAAAACCTAACATAATCCAGAAAAATCGTAGTTGGTTTCAACAAAATTTTTTAAAATTTGACAAAAAACTGTACCGAATTCCAAAAATTCGAAGTTAATTTCAACTAAAATTACTCAAATGCAGCTCCTCTACCAAAAAAACCAAACGTAATCCAGAATAATCAAAGTTGGTTTCAACAAAATTTTTTAAAATTTGACAAAAAACTGTACCAAAATCCAAAAATTCTAAGTTAATTTCAACTAAAATTACTCAAATGCAGCTCCTCTACCAAAAAAAAAAAACGTAATCCAGAAAAATCGAAGTTGGGTTCAACAAAATTTTATAAAACTTGACAAAAATCTGTACAAACATCCAAAAATTCGAAGTTAATTTCAACTAAAATTACTCAAATGCAGCTCCTCTATCAAAAAAACTTTACATAATCCAGAAAAATCGATGTTGGTTTCAACAAAATTTTATAAAATTTGACAAAAATCTGCACAAAAATCCAAAAATTCGAAGTTAATTACAACTAAAATTACTCAAATGCAGCTCCTCTACCAAAAAACCTAACATAATCCAGAAAAATCGAAATTGGTTTCAACAAAATTTTTTAAAATTTGACAAAAATCTGTTCAAAAATCCAAAAATTCGAAGTTATTGTCAACTAGAATTACTCAAATGCAGCTCCTCTATCAAAAAAACCTAACATAATCCAGAAAAGTCGAAGTTGGGTTCAACCAAATTTTTTAAAATTTGACAAAAATCTGTACAAAAATCCAAAAATTCGAAGTTAATTTCAACTAAAATTACTCAAATGCAGCTCCTCTATCAAAAAACTTAACATAATCCAGAAAAATCGAAGTTGGTTTCAACAAAATTTTTTAAAATTTGACAAAAATCTGTACAAAAATCCAAAAATTCGAAGTTATTTTCAACTAGAATTACTCAAATGCAGCTCCTCTATCAAAAAAACCTAACATAATCCAGAAAAGTCGAAGGTGGGTTCAACCAAATTTTTTAAAATTTGACAAAAATCTGTACAAAAATCCAAAAATTCGAAGTTAAATACAACTAAAATCATTTAAATGCAGCTCCACTATCCAAAAAACCTAACATAATCCAGAAAATTCGAAGTTGGGTTCAACAAAATTTTATAAAATTTGACAAAAATCTGCACAAAAATCCAAAAATTCGAAGTTAATTACAACTAAAATTACTCAAATGCAGCTCCTCTATCAAAAAAACCTAACGTAATCCAGAAAAATCGAAGTTGGTTTCAACAAAATTTTTTATAATTTGACAAAAATCTGTACAAACATCCCAAAATTCGAAGTTAATTTCAACTAAAATTACTCAAATGCAGCTCCTCTATCAAAAAAACTTTATATAATCCAGAAAAATCGAAGTTGGATTCAACAAAATTTTATAAAATTTGACAAAAATCTGCACAAAAATCCAAAAATTCGAAGTTAATTACAACTAAAATTACTCAAATGCAGCTCCTCTATCAAAAAAACCTAACATATTCCAGAAAAATTGAAGTTCGTTTCAACAAAATTTTTTCAAATTTGACAAAAATCTGTACAAAAATCCAAAAATTCGAAGTTATTTTCAACTAAAATTACTCAAATGCAGCTACTCTATCAAAAAAACTTTACATAATCCAGAAAAATCGAAGTAGGTTTCAGCAAAATTTTGTAAAATTTGACAAAAATCTGTACAAAAATCCAAAAATTCGAAGTTAATTTCAACTAGAATTACTCAAATGCAGCTCCTCTATCAAAAAAACCTAACATAATCCAGAAAAATCGAAGTAGGTTTCAACAAAATTTTTTAAAAGTTGACAAAAATCTTTACAAACATCCAAAAATTCGAAGTTAATTTCAACTAAAATTACTCAAATGCAGCTCCTCTATCAAAAAAACCTAACATAATCCAGAAAAAGCGAAGTAGGTTTCAACAAAATTTTTTAAAATTTGACAAAAATCTGAACAAAAATCCAAAAATTCGAAGTTAATTTCAACTAAAATTACTCAAATGCAGCTCCTCTATCAAAAAAACCTAACATAATCCAGAAAAATCGTAGTTGGTTTCAACAAAATTTTTTAAAATTTGACAAAAAACTGTACCGAATTCCAAAAATTCGAAGTTAATTTCAACTAAAATTACTCAAATGCAGCTCCTCTACCAAAAAAACCAAACGTAATCCAGAATAATCAAAGTTGGTTTCAACAAAATTTTTTAAAATTTGACAAAAAACTGTACCAAAATCCAAAAATTCGAAGTTCATTTCAACTAAAATTACTCAAATGCAGCTCCTCTACCAAAAAAAAAAAACGTAATCCAGAAAAATCGAAGTTGGGTTCAACAAAATTTTATAAAACTTGACAAAAATCTGTACAAACATCCAAAAATTCGAAGTTAATTTCAACTAAAATTACTCAAATGCAGCTCCTCTATCAAAAAAACTTTAAATAATCCAGAAAAATCGATGTTGGTTTCAACAAAATTTTATAAAATTTGACAAAAATCTGCACAAAAATCCAAAAATTCGAAGTTAATTACAACTAAAATTACTCAAATGCAGCTCCTCTACCAAAAAACCTAACATAATCCAGAAAAATCGAAATTGGTTTCAACAAAATTTTTTAAAATTTGACAAAAATCTGTTCAAAAATCCAAAAATTCGAAGTTATTGTCAACTAGAATTACTCAAATGCAGCTCCTCTATCAAAAAAACCTAACATAATCCAGAAAAGTCGAAGTTGGGTTCAACCAAATTTTTTAAAATTTGACAAAAATCTGTACAAAAATCCAAAAATTCGAAGTTAATTTCAACTAAAATTACTCAAATGCAGCTCCTCTATCAAAAAACTTAACATAATCCAGAAAAATCGAAGTTGGTTTCAACAAAATTTTTTAAAATTTGACAAAAATCTGTACAAAAATCCAAAAATTCGAAGTTATTTTCAACTAGAATTACTCAAATGCAGCTCCTCTATCAAAAAAACCTAACATAATCCAGAAAAGTCGAAGGTGGGTTCAACCAAATTTTTTAAAATTTGACAAAAATCTGTACAAAAATCCAAAAATTCGAAGTTAAATACAACTAAAATCATTTAAATGCAGCTCCTCTATCCAAAAAACCTAACATAATCCAGAAAATTCGAAGTTGGGTTCAACAAAATTTTATAAAATTTGACAAAAATCTGCACAAAAATCCAAAAATTCGAAGTTAATTACAACTAAAATTACTCAAATGCAGCTCCTCTATCAAAAAAACCTAACGTAATCCAGAAAAATCGAAGTTGGTTTCAACAAAATTTTTTATAATTTGACAAAAATCTGTACAAACATCCCAAAATTCGAAGTTAATTACAACTAAAATTACTCAAATGCAGCTCCTCTATCAAAAAAACCTAACGTAATCCAGAAAAATCGAAGGTCGTTTCAACAAAATTTTTTTAAATTTGACAAATATCTGTACAAAAATCCAAAAATTCGAAGATAATTTCAACTAAAATTACTCAAATGCAGCTCCTTTAACAAAAAAACCTAACATAATCCAGAAAAATCGAAGTTGGTTTCAACAAAATTTTTTAAAATTTGACAAATATCTGTTCAAAAATCCAAATATTCGAAGTTAATTTCAACTAAAATTACTCGAATTCTGCTCCTCTATCAAAAAAACCTAACATAATCCAGAAAAATCGAAGTTGGTTTCAACAAAATTTTTTAAAATTTGACAAAAATCTGTACAAACATCCAAATATTCGAAGTTAATTACAACTAAAATTACTCAAATGCAGCTCCTCTACCAAAAAACCTAACATAATCCAGAAAAATCGAAATTGGTTTCAACAAAATTTTTTAAAATTTGACAAAAATCTGTTCAAAAATCCAAAAATTCGAAGTTATTGTCAACTAGAATTACTCAAATGCAGCTCCTCTATCAAAAAAACCTAACATAATCCAGAAAAGTCGAAGTTGGGTTCAACCAAATTTTTTAAAATTTGACAAAAATCTGTACAAAAATCCAAAAATTCGAAGTTAATTTCAACTAAAATTACTCAAATGCAGCTCCTCTATCAAAAAACTTAACATAATCCAGAAAAATCGAAGTTGGTTTCAACAAAATTTTTTAAAATTTGACAAAAATCTGTACAAAAATCCAAAAATTCGAAGTTATTTTCAACTAGAATTACTCAAATGCAGCTCCTCTATCAAAAAAACCTAACATAATCCAGAAAAGTCGAAGGTGGGTTCAACCAAATTTTTTAAAATTTGACAAAAATCTGTACAAAAATCCAAAAATTCGAAGTTAAATACAACTAAAATCATTTAAATGCAGCTCCTCTATCCAAAAAACCTAACATAATCCAGAAAATTCGAAGTTGGGTTCAACAAAATTTTATAAAATTTGACAAAAATCTGCACAAAAATCCAAAAATTCGAAGTTAATTACAACTAAAATTACTCAAATGCAGCTCCTCTATCAAAAAAACCTAACGTAATCCAGAAAAATCGAAGTTGGTTTCAACAAAATTTTTTATAATTTGACAAAAATCTGTACAAACATCCCAAAATTCGAAGTTAATTACAACTAAAATTACTCAAATGCAGCTCCTCTATCAAAAAAACCTAACGTAATCCAGAAAAATCGAAGGTCGTTTCAACAAAATTTTTTTAAATTTGACAAATATCTGTACAAAAATCCAAAAATTCGAAGATAATTTCAACTAAAATTACTCAAATGCAGCTCCTTTAACAAAAAAACCTAACATAATCCAGAAAAATCGAAGTTGGTTTCAACAAAATTTTTTAAAATTTGACAAATATCTGTTCAAAAATCCAAATATTCGAAGTTAATTTCAACTAAAATTACTCGAATTCTGCTCCTCTATCAAAAAAACCTAACATAATCCAGAAAAATCGAAGTTGGTTTCAACAAAATTTTTTAAAATTTGACAAAAATCTGTACAAACATCCAAATATTCGAAGTTAATTTCAACTAAAATTACTCAAATGCAGCTCCTCTATCAAAAAAACCTAACATAATCCAGAAAAATCGAAATTGGTTTTAACAAAATTTTATAAAATTTGACAAAAATCTGTACAAAAATCCAAAAATTCGAAGTTAATTACAACTAAAATTACTCAAATGCAGCTCCTCTATCAAAAAAACTTTACATAATCCAGAAAAATCGAAGTTGGTTTCAACAAAATTTTTTAAAATTTGACAAAAATCTATACAAAAATCCAAAAATTCGAAGTTAATTACAACTAAAATTACTCAAATGCAGCTCCTCTGTCCAAAAAACCTAACATAATCCAGAAAAATCGAAGTTGGTCTCAACAAAATTTTTTAAAATTTGACAAATATCTGTACAAAAATTCAAAAATTCGAAGTTATTTTCAACTAAAATTACTCAAATGCAGCTCCTCTATCAAAAAAAACTTTACATAATCCAGAAAAATCGAAGTTGGTTTCAACAAAATTTTTTAAAATTTGACAAATATCTATACAAAAATCCAAAAATTCGAAGTTAATTTCAACTAGAATTACTCAAATGCAGCTCCTCTATCAAAAAAACCTAACATAATCCAGAAAAATCGAAGTTGGTTTCAACAAAATTTTTTAAAATTTGACAAAAATCTGTACAAAAATCCAAAAATTCGAAGTTAATTTCAACTAAAATTACTCAAATGCAGCTCCTCTATCAAAAAACCTAACATAATCCAGAAAAATCGAAGTTGGTTTCAACAAAATTTTTTAAAATTTGACAAATATCTATACAAAAATCCAAAAATTCGAAGTTAATTTCAACTAGAATTACTCAAATGCAGCTCCTCTATCAAAAAAACCTAACATAATCCAGAAAAATCGAAGTTGGTTTCAACAAAATTTTTTATAATTTGAAAAAAATCTGTACAAACATCCAAAAATTCGAAGTTAATTTCAACTAAAATTACTCAAATGCAGCTCCTCTATCAAAAAAACCTAACATAATCCAGAAAAATCGAAGTTGGGTTCAACAAAATTTTATAAAATTTGAAAAAAATCTGTACAAAAATCCAAAAATTCGAAGATAATTTCAACTAAAATTACTCAAATGCAGCTCCTCTATCCAAAAAACCTAACATAATCCAGAAAAATCGAAGTTGGTTTCAACAAAATTTTTTAAAATTTGACAAAAATCTGTACAAAATTCCAAAAATTCGAAGATAATTTCAACTAAAATTACTCAAATGCAGCTCCTCTATCCAAAAAACCTAACATAATCCAGAAAAATCGAAGTTGGTTTCAACAAAATTTTTTAAAATTTGACAAAAATCTGTACAAAAATCCAAAAATTCGAAGTTAATTTCAACTAAAATTACTCAAATGCAGCTCCTCTATCAACAAAACCTAACATATTCCAGAAAAATCGAAGTTGGTTTCAACAAAATTTTTTAAAATTTGACAAAAATCTGTACAAAAATCCAAAAATTCGAAGTTAATTTCAACTAGAATTACTCAAATGCAGCTCCTCTATCAAAAAAACCTAACATATTCCAGAAAAATCGAAGTTGATTTCAACAAAATTTTTTAAACTTTGACAAATATCTGTACAAAAATCCAAAAATTCGAAGATAATTTCAACTAAAATTACTCAAATGCAGCTCCTCTATCCAAAAAACCTAACATAATCCAAAAAAATCGAAGTTGGTTTCAACAAAATTTTTTAAAATTTGACAAAATCTGTACAAAAATCAAAAAATTCGAAGTTAATTTCAACTAAAATTACTCAAATGCAGCTCCTCTATCAAAAAACCTAACATAATCCAGAAAAATCGAAGTTGGTTTCAACAAAATTTTTTATAATTTGAAAAAAATCTGTACAAACATCCAAAAATTCGAAGTTAATTTCAACTAAAATTACTCAAATGCAGCTCCTCTATCAAAAAAACCTAACATAATCCAGAAAAATCGAAGTTGGTTTCAACAAAATTTTTTAAAATTTGACAAATATCTGTACAAAAATCCAAAAATTCGAAGTTATTTTCATCTAAAATTACTCAAATGCAGCTCCTCTATCAAAAAAAACTTTACATAATCCAGAAAAATCGAAGTTGGTTTCAACAAAATTTTTTAAAATTTGACAAATATCTATACAAAAATCCAAAAATTCGAAGATAATTTCAACTAAAATTACTCAAATGCAGCTCCTCTATCCAAAAAACCTAACATAATCCAGAAAAATCGAAGTTGGTTTCAACAAAATTTTTAAAATTTGACAAAGATCTGTACAAAAATCCAAAAATTCGAAGTTAATTTCAACTAAAATTACTCAAATGCAGCTCCTCTATCAAAAAAACCTAACATATTCCAGCAAAAACGAAGTTGGTTTCAACAAAATTTTTTAAAATTTGACAAAAATCTGTACAAAAATCCAAAAATTCGAAGTTAATTTCAACTAGAATTACTCAAATGCAGCTCCTCTATCAAAAAAAACTTTACATAATCCAGAAAAATCGAAGTTGGTTTCAACAAAATTTTTTAAAATTTGACAAATATCTATACAAAAATCCAAAAATTCGAAGTTAATTTCAACTAGAATTACTCAAATGCAGCTCCTCTATCAAAAAAACCTAACATAATCCAGAAAAATCGAAGTTGGTTTCAACAAAATTTTTTAAAATTTGACAAAAATCTGTACAAAAATCCAAAAATTCGAAGTTAATTTCAACTAAAATTACTCAAATGCAGCTCCTCTATCAAAAAACCTAACATAATCCAGAAAAATCGAAGTTGGTTTCAACAAAATTTTTTAAAATTTGACAAATATCTATACAAAAATCCAAAAATTCGAAGTTAATTTCAACTAGAATTACTCAAATGCAGCTCCTCTATCAAAAAAACCTAACATAATCCAGAAAAATCGAAGTTGGTTTCAACAAAATTTTTTATAATTTGAAAAAAATCTGTACAAACATCCAAAAATTCGAAGTTAATTTCAACTAAAATTACTCAAATGCAGCTCCTCTATCAAAAAAACCTAACATAATCCAGAAAAATCGAAGTTGGGTTCAACAAAATTTTATAAAATTTGAAAAAAATCTGTACAAAAATCCAAAAATTCGAAGATAATTTCAACTAAAATTACTCAAATGCAGCTCCTCTATCCAAAAAACCTAACATAATCCAGAAAAATCGAAGTTGGTTTCAACAAAATTTTTTAAAATTTGACAAAAATCTGTACAAAATTCCAAAAATTCGAAGATAATTTCAACTAAAATTACTCAAATGCAGCTCCTCTATAAACAAAACCTAACATATTCCAGAAAAATCGAAGTTGGTTTCAACAAAATTTTTTAAAATTTGACAAAAATCTGTACAAAAATCCAAAAATTCGAAGTTAATTTCAACTAGAATTACTCAAATGCAGCTCCTCTATCAAAAAAACCTAACATATTCCAGAAAAATCGAAGTTGATTTCAACAAAATTTTTTAAACTTTGACAAAAATCTGTACAAAAATCCAAAAATTCGAAGATAATTTCAACTAAAATTACTCAAATGCAGCTCCTCTATCAAAAAAACCTAACATATTCCAGAAAAATCGAAGTTGATTTCAACAAAATTTTTTAAACTTTGACAAAAATCTGTACAAAAATCCAAAAATTCGAAGATAATTTCAACTAAAATTACTCAAATGCAGCTCCTCTATCCAAAAAACCTAACATAATCCAGAAAAATCGAAGTTGGTTTCAACAAAATTTTTTAAAATTTGACAAATATCTATACAAAAATCCAAAAATTCGAAGTTAATTTCAACTAGAATTACTCAAATGCAGCTCCTCTATCAAAAAAACCTAACATATTCCAGAAAAATCGAAGTTGATTTCAACAAAATTTTTTTAAAATTTGACAAAAATCTGTACAAAAGTCCAAAAATTCGAAGATAATTTCAACTAAAATTACTCAAATGCAGCTCCTCTATCAAAAAAACCTAACATATTCCAGAAAAATCGAAGTTGATTTCAACAAAATTTTTTAAAATTTGACAAAAATCTGTACAAAAATCCAAAAATTCGAAGTTAATTTCAACTAAAAGTACTCAAATGCAGCTCCTCTATCAAAAAAACCTAACATATTCCAGAAAAATCGAAGTTGGTTTCAACAAAATGTTTTAATATTTGACAAAAATCTGTACAAAAATCCAAAAATTCGTAGTTAATATCAACTAAAATTACTCAAATGCAGCTCCTCTATCAAAAAAACCTAACATAATCCAGAAAAATCGAAGTTGGTTTCAACAAAATTTTTTAAAATTTGACAAAAATCTGTACAAAAATCCAAAAATTCGAAGTTAATTTCAACTAAAATTACTCAAATGCAGCTCCTCTATCAAAAAAACCTAACATATTCCAGAAAAATCGAAGTTGATTTCAACAAAATTTTTTAAAATTTGACAAAAATCTGTACAAAAATCAAAAAATTCGAAGTTATTTTCAACTAAAATTACTCAAATGTAGCGACGCTACCAAAAAAACCTAACATAATCCAGAAAAATCGAAGTTGGTTTCAACAAAATTTTTTATTATTTGAAAAAAATCTGTACAAACATCCAAAAATTCGAAGTTATTTTCAACTAAAATTACTCAAATGCAGCTCCTCTATCAAAAAAACTTTACATCATCCAGAAAAATCGAAGTTGGTTTCATCAAAATTTTTTAAAATTTGACAAAAATCTATACAAAAATCCAAAAATTCGAAGTTAATTTCAACTAGAATTACTCAAATGCAGCTCCTCTATCAAAAAAACCTAGCATAATCCAGAAAAATCGAAGTTGGGTTCAACAAATTTTAAAAAATTTGACAAAAATCTGCACAAAAATCCAAAAATTCGAAGTTAATTACAACTAAAATTACTCAAATGCAGCTCCTCTATCCAAAAAACCTAACATAATCCAGAAAAATCGTAGTTGGTTTCAACAAAATTTTTTAATATTTGACAAAAATCTGTACAAACATCCAAAAATTCGAAGTTAATTTCAACTAAAATTACTCAAATGCAGTTCCTCTATCAAAAAAACCTAACATAATCCAGAAAAATCGAAGTTGGTTTCAACAAAATATTTTAAAATTTGACAAAAATCTGTACAAAAATCCAAAAATTCGAAGTTAATTTCAACTAGAATTACTCAAATGCAGCTCCTCTATCAAAAAAACCTAACATAATCCAGAAAAAACGAAGTTGGGTTCAACAAAATTTTATAAAATTTGACAAAAATCTATACAAAAATCCAAAAATTCGAAGTTAATTTCAACTAAAATTACTCAAATGCAGCTCCTCTATCAAAAAACCTAACATAATCCAGAAAAATCGAAGTTGGTTTCAACAAAATTTTTTATAATTTGAAAAAAATCTGTACAAACATCCAAAAATTCGAAGTTAATTTCAACTAAAATTACTCAAATGCAGCTCCTCTATCCAAAAAACCTAACATAATCCAGAAAAATCGAAGTTGGTTTCAACAAAATTTTTTAAAATTTGACAAAAATCTGTACAAAAATCCAAAAATTCGAAGATAATTTCAACTAAAATTACTCAAATGCAGCTCCTCTATCGAAAAAACCTAACATAATCCAGAAAAATCGAAGTTGGTTTCAACAAAATTTTTTAAAATTTGACAAAAATCTGTACAAAAATCCAAAAATTCGAAGTTAATTTCAACTAGAATTACTCAAATGCAGCTCCTCTATCAAAAAAACCTAACATAATCCAGAAAAATCGAAGTTGGTTTCAACAAAATTTTTTAAAATTTGACAAAAATCTGTACAAAAATCCAAAAATTCGAAGTTAATTTCAACTAAAATTACTCAAATGCAGCTCCTCTATCAAAAAACCTAACATAATCCAGAAAAATCGAAGTTGGTTTCAACAAAATTTTTTATAATTTGAAAAAAATCTGTACAAACATCCAAAAATTCGAGGTTAATTTCAACTAAAATTACTCAAATGCAGCTCCTCTATCAAAAAAACCTAACATAATCCAGAAAAATCGAAGTTGGTTTCAACAAAATATTTTAAAATTTGACAAAAATCTGTACAAAAATCCAAAAATTCGAAGTTAATTTCAACTAGAATTACTCAAATGCAGCTCCTCTATCAAAAAAACCTAACATAATCCAGAAAAATCGAAGTTGGGTTCAACAAAATTTTATAAAATTTGACAAAAATCTGTACAAAAATCCATAAATTCGAAGATAATTTCAACTAAAATTACTCAAATGCAGCTCCTCTATCCAAAAAACCTAACATAATCCAGAAAAATCGAAGTTGGTTTCAACAAAATTTTTTAAAATTTGACAAAAATCTGTACAAAAATTCAAAAATTCGAAGATAATTTCAACTAAAATTACTCAAATGCAGCTCCTCTATCCAAAAAACCTAACATAATCCAGAAAAATCGAAGTTGGTTTCAACAAAATTTTTTAAAATTTGACAAAAATCTGTACAAAAATCCAAAAATTCGAAGTTAATTTCAACTAAAATTACTCAAATGCAGCTCCTCTATAAACAAAACCTAACATATTCCAGAAAAATCGAAGTTGGTTTCAACAAAATTTTTTAAAATTTGACAAAAATCTGTACAAAAATCCAAAAATTCGAAGTTAATTTCAACTAGAATTACTCAAATGCAGCTCCTCTATCAAAAAAACCTAACATATTCCAGAAAAATCGAAGTTGATTTCAACAAAATTTTTTAAACTTTGACAAAAATCTGTACAAAAATCCAAAAATTCGAAGATAATTTCAACTAAAATTACTCAAATGCAGCTCCTCTATCAAAAAAACCTAACATATTCCAGAAAAATCGAAGTTGATTTCAACAAAATTTTTTAAACTTTGACAAAAATCTGTACAAAAATCCAAAAATTCGAAGATAATTTCAACTAAAATTACTCAAATGCAGCTCCTCTATCCAAAAAACCTAACATAATCCAGAAAAATCGAAGTTGGTTTCAACAAAATTTTTTAAAATTTGACAAATATCTATACAAAAATCCAAAAATTCGAAGTTAATTTCAACTAGAATTACTCAAATGCAGCTCCTCTATCAAAAAAACCTAACATATTCCAGAAAAATCGAAGTTGATTTCAACAAAATTTTTTTAAAATTTGACAAAAATCTGTACAAAAGTCCAAAAATTCGAAGATAATTTCAACTAAAATTACTCAAATGCAGCTCCTCTATCAAAAAAACCTAACATATTCCAGAAAAATCGAAGTTGATTTCAACAAAATTTTTTAAAATTTGACAAAAATCTGTACAAAAATCCAAAAATTCGAAGTTAATTTCAACTAAAAGTACTCAAATGCAGCTCCTCTATCAAAAAAACCTAACATATTCCAGAAAAATCGAAGTTGGTTTCAACAAAATGTTTTAATATTTGACAAAAATCTGTACAAAAATCCAAAAATTCGTAGTTAATATCAACTAAAATTACTCAAATGCAGCTCCTCTATCAAAAAAACCTAACATAATCCAGAAAAATCGAAGTTGGTTTCAACAAAATTTTTTAAAATTTGACAAAAATCTGTACAAAAATCCAAAAATTCGAAGTTAATTTCAACTAAAATTACTCAAATGCAGCTCCTCTATCAAAAAAACCTAACATATTCCAGAAAAATCGAAGTTGATTTCAACAAAATTTTTTAAAATTTGACAAAAATCTGTACAAAAATCAAAAAATTCGAAGTTATTTTCAACTAAAATTACTCAAATGTAGCGACGCTACCAAAAAAACCTAACATAATCCAGAAAAATCGAAGTTGGTTTCAACAAAATTTTTTATTATTTGAAAAAAATCTGTACAAACATCCAAAAATTCGAAGTTATTTTCAACTAAAATTACTCAAATGCAGCTCCTCTATCAAAAAAACTTTACATCATCCAGAAAAATCGAAGTTGGTTTCATCAAAATTTTTTAAAATTTGACAAAAATCTATACAAAAATCCAAAAATTCGAAGTTAATTTCAACTAGAATTACTCAAATGCAGCTCCTCTATCAAAAAAACCTAGCATAATCCAGAAAAATCGAAGTTGGGTTCAACAAATTTTAAAAAATTTGACAAAAATCTGCACAAAAATCCAAAAATTCGAAGTTAATTACAACTAAAATTACTCAAATGCAGCTCCTCTATCCAAAAAACCTAACATAATCCAGAAAAATCGTAGTTGGTTTCAACAAAATTTTTTAATATTTGACAAAAATCTGTACAAACATCCAAAAATTCGAAGTTAATTTCAACTAAAATTACTCAAATGCAGTTCCTCTATCAAAAAAACCTAACATAATCCAGAAAAATCGAAGTTGGTTTCAACAAAATATTTTAAAATTTGACAAAAATCTGTACAAAAATCCAAAAATTCGAAGTTAATTTCAACTAGAATTACTCAAATGCAGCTCCTCTATCAAAAAAACCTAACATAATCCAGAAAAAACGAAGTTGGGTTCAACAAAATTTTATAAAATTTGACAAAAATCTATACAAAAATCCAAAAATTCGAAGTTAATTTCAACTAAAATTACTCAAATGCAGCTCCTCTATCAAAAAACCTAACATAATCCAGAAAAATCGAAGTTGGTTTCAACAAAATTTTTTATAATTTGAAAAAAATCTGTACAAACATCCAAAAATTCGAAGTTAATTTCAACTAAAATTACTCAAATGCAGTTCCTCTATCAAAAAAACCTAACATAATCCAGAAAAATCGAAGTTGGTTTCAACAAAATATTTTAAAATTTGACAAAAATCTGTACAAAAATCCAAAAATTCGAAGTTAATTTCAACTAGAATTACTCAAATGCAGCTCCTCTATCAAAAAAACCTAACATAATGCAGAAAAATCGAAGTTGGTTTCAACAAAATTTTTTAAAATTTGACAAAATCTGTACAAAAATCCAAAAATTCGAAGTTAATTTCAAGTAGAATTACTCAAATGCAGCTCCTCTATCAAAAAAACCTAACATATTCCAGAAAAATCGAAGTTGGTTTCAACAAAATTTTTAAAATTTGACAAAAATCTGTACAAAAATCCAAAAATTCGAAGTTATTTTCAACTAAAATTACTGAAATGCAGCTCCTCTATCAAAAAAACTTTACATAATCCAGAAAAATCGAAGTTGGTTTCAACAAAATTTTTTAAAATATGACAAACATCTGTACAAAAATCCCAAAATTCGAAGTTAATTTCAACTAAAATTTCTCAAATGCAGCTCCGCTACCAAAAAAACCTAACGTAATCCAGAGTAATCGAAGTTGGTTTCAACAAAATTTTTTAAAATTTGACAAAAATCTGTACAAAAATCCAAAAATTTGAAGTTAATTTCAACTAAAATTACTCAAATGCAGCTCCTCTATCAAAAAAACCTAACATAATCCAGAAAAATCGAAGTAGGTTTAAACAAAATTTTTTAAAATTTGACAAAAATCTGTACAAAAATCCAAAAATTCGAAGTTATTTTCAACTAAAATTACTCAAATGCAGCTCCGCTACCAAAAAAACCTAACGTAATCCAGAGTATTTGTAGTTGGTTTCAACATAAATTTTTAAAATTTGACAAAAATCAGTACAAAAATCCAAAAATTCGAAGTTAATTTCAACTAAAATTACTCAAATGCAGCTCCTCTATCAAAAAACCTAACATAATCCAGAAAAATCGAAGTTGGTTTCAACAATAATTTTTAAAATTTGACAAAAATCTGTACAAAAATCCAAAAATTCGAAGTTAATTTCAAGTAGAATTACTCAAATGCAGCTCCTCTATCAAAAAAACTTTACATGATCCAGAAAAATCGAAGTTGGTTTCAACAAAATTTTTTAAAATTTGACAAACATCTGTACAAAAATCCCAAAATTCGAAGTGAATTTCAACTAAAATTACTCAAATGCAGCTCCTCTATCCAAAAAACCTAACATAATCCAGAAAAATCGAAGTTGGGTTCAACAAAATTTTATAAAATTTGACAAAAATCTGCACAAAAATCCAAAAATTCGAAGTTAATTACAACTAAAATTAATCAAATGCAGCTCCTCTATCCAAAAAACCTAACATAATGCAGAAAAATCGAAGTTGGTTTCAACAAAATTTTTTAAAATTTGACAAAATCTGTACAAAAATCCAAAAATTCGAAGTTAATTTCAAGTAGAATTACTCAAATGCAGCTCCTCTATCAAAAAAACCTAACATATTCCAGAAAAATCGAAGTTGGTTTCAACAAAATTTTTAAAATTTGACAAATATCTGTACAAAAATCCAAAAATTCGAAGTTATTTTCAACTAAAATTACTGAAATGCAGCTCCTCTATCAAAAAAACTTTACATAATCCAGAAAAATCGAAGTTGGTTTCAACAAAATTTTTTAAAATATGACAAACATCTGTACAAAAATCCCAAAATTCGAAGTTAATTTCAACTAAAATTTCTCAAATGCAGCTCCGCTACCAAAAAAACCTAACGTAATCCAGAGTAATCGAAGTTGGTTTCAACAAAATTTTTTAAAATTTGACAAAAATCTGTACAAAAATCCAAAAATTTGAAGTTAATTTCAACTAAAATTACTCAAATGCAGCTCCTCTATCAAAAAAACCTAACATAATCCAGAAAAATCGAAGTAGGTTTAAACAAAATTTTTTAAAATTTGACAAAAATCTGTACAAAAATCCACAAATTCGAAGTTAATTTCAACTAAAATTACTCAAATGCAGCTCCTCTATCAAAAAACCTAACATAATCCAGAAAAATCGAAGTTGGTTTCAACAAAAATTTTTAAAATTTGACGAAAATCTGTACAAAAATCCAAAAATTCGAAGTTAATTTCAACTAAAATTACTCAAATGCAGCTCCTTTATCAAAAAAACCTAACGTAATCCAGAGTAATCGAAGTTGGTTTCAACAAAATTTTTTAAAATTTGACAAACATCTGTACAAAAATCCAAAAATTCGAAGATAATTTCACCTAAAATTACTCAAATGCAGCTCCTCTATCCAAAAAACCTAACATAATCCAGAAAAATCGAAGTTGGTTTCAACAAAATTTTTTATAATTTGAAAAAAATCTGTACAAACATCCAAAAATTCGAAGTTAATTTCAACTAAAATTACTCAAATGCAGCTCCTCTATCAAAAAAACCTAACATAATCCAGAAAAATCGAAGTTGGGTTCAACAAAATTTTATAAAATTTGAAAAAAATCTGTACAAAAATCCAAAAATTCGAAGATAATTTCAACTAAAATTACTCAAATGCAGCTCCTCTATCCAAAAAACCTAACATAATCCAGAAAAATCGAAGTTGGTTTCAACAAAATTTTTTAAAATTTGACAAAAATCTGTACAAAAATCCAAAAATTCGAAGATAATTTCAACTAAAATTACTCAAATGCAGCTCCTCTATCCAAAAAACCTAACATAATCCAGAAAAATCGAAGTTGGTTTCAACAAAATTTTTTAAAATTTGACAAAAATCTGTACAAAAATCCAAAAATTCGAAGTTAATTTCAACTAAAATTACTCAAATGCAGCTCCTCTATCAACAAAACCTAACATATTCCAGAAAAATCGAAGTTGGTTTCAACAAAATTTTTTAAAATTTGACAAAAATCTGTACAAAAATCCAAAAATTCGAAGTTAATTTCAACTAGAATTACTCAAATGCAGCTCCTCTATCAAAAAAACCTAACATATTCCAGAAAAATCGAAGTTGATTTCAACAAAATTTTTTAAACTTTGACAAATATCTGTACAAAAATCCAAAAATTCGAAGATAATTTCAACTAAAATTACTCAAATGCAGCTCCTCTATCCAAAAAACCTAACATAATCCAAAAAAATCGAAGTTGGTTTCAACAAAATTTTTTAAAATTTGACAAAATCTGTACAAAAATCAAAAAATTCGAAGTTAATTTCAACTAAAATTACTCAAATGCAGCTCCTCTATCAAAAAACCTAACATAATCCAGAAAAATCGAAGTTGGTTTCAACAAAATTTTTTATAATTTGAAAAAAATCTGTACAAACATCCAAAAATTCGAAGTTAATTTCAACTAAAATTACTCAAATGCAGCTCCTCTATCAAAAAAACCTAACATAATCCAGAAAAATCGAAGTTGGTTTCAACAAAATTTTTTAAAATTTGACAAATATCTGTACAAAAATCCAAAAATTCGAAGTTATTTTCAACTAAAATTACTCAAATGCAGCTCCTCTATCAAAAAAAACTTTACATAATCCAGAAAAATCGAAGTTGGTTTCAACAAAATTTTTTAAAATTTGACAAATATCTATACAAAAATCCAAAAATTCGAAGATAATTTCAACTAAAATTACTCAAATGCAGCTCCTCTATCCAAAAAACCTAACATAATCCAGAAAAATCGAAGTTGGTTTCAACAAAATTTTTAAAATTTGACAAAGATCTGTACAAAAATCCAAAAATTCGAAGTTAATTTCAACTAAAATTACTCAAATGCAGCTCCTCTATCAAAAAAACCTAACATATTCCAGCAAAAACGAAGTTGGTTTCAACAAAATTTTTTAAAATTTGACAAAAATCTGTACAAAAATCCAAAAATTCGAAGTTAATTTCAACTAGAATTACTCAAATGCAGCTCCTCTATCAAAAAAACCTAACATATTCCAGAAAAATCGAAGTTGATTTCAACAAAATTTTTTAAAATTTGACAAAAATCTGTACAAAAATCCAAAAATTCGAAGTTAATTTCAACTAAAATTACTCAAATGCAGCTCCTCTATCAAAAAACCTAACGTAATCCAGAAAAATCGAAGTTGGTTTCAACAAAATTTTTTAAAATTTGGCAAATATCTGTACAAAAATCCAAAAATGCGAAGTTATTTTCAACTAAAATTACTCAAATGCAGCTCCTCTATCAAAAAAACTTTACATAATCCAGAAAAATCGAAGTTGGTTTCAACAAAATTTTTTATAATTTGAAAAAAATCTGTACAAACATCCAAAAATTCGAAGTTAATTTCAACTAAAATTACTCAAATGCAGTTCCTCTATCAAAAAAACCTAACATAATCCAGAAAAATCGAAGTTGGTTTCAACAAAATATTTTAAATTTTGACAAAAATCTGTACAAAAATCCAAAAATTCAAAGTTAATTTCAACTAGAATTACTCAAATGCAGCTCCTCTATCAAAAAAACCTAACATATTCCAGAAAAATCGAAGTTGATTTCAACAAAATTTTTTAAAATTTGACAAAAATCTGTACAAAAATCCAAAAATTCGAAGTTAATTTCAACTAAAATTACTCAAATGCAGTTCCTCTATCAAAAAAACCTAACATAATCCAGAAAAATCGAAGTTGGTTTCAACAAAATATTTTAAAATTTGACAAAAATCTGTACAAAAATCCAAAAATTCAAAGTTAATTTCAACTAGAATTACTCAAATGCAGCTCCTCTATCAAAAAAACCTAACATATTCCAGAAAAATCGAAGTTGGTTTCAACAAAATTTTTTAAAATTTGACAAAAATCTGTACAAAAATCCAAAAATTCGAAGTTAATTTCAACTAGAATTACTAAAATGCAGCTCCTCTATCAAAAAAACCTAACATATTCCAGAAAAATCGAAGTTGATTTCAACAAAATTTTTTAAAATTTGACAAAAATCTGTACAAAAATCCAAAAATTCGAAGTTAATTTCAACTAAAATTACTCAAATGCAGTTCCTCTATCAAAAAAACCTAACATAATCCAGAAAAATCGAAGTTGGTTTCAACAAAATATTTTAAAATTTGACAAAAATCTGTACAAAAATCCAAAAATTCAAAGTTAATTTCAACTAGAATTACTCAAATGCAGCTCCTCTATCAAAAAAACCTAACATATTACAGAAAAATCGAAGTTGGTTTCAACAAAATTTTTTATAATTTGAAAAAAATCTGTACAAACATCCAAAAATTCGAAGTTAATTTCAACTAAAATTACTCAAATGCAGTTCCTCTATCAAAAAAACCTAACATAATCCAGAAAAAACGAAGTTGGTTTCAACAAAATATTTTAAAATTTGACAAAAATCTGTACAAAAATCCAAAAATTCAAAGTTAATTTCAACTAGAATTACTCAAATGCAGCTCCTCTATCAAAAAAAACTTTACATAATCCAGAAAAATCGAAGTTGGTTTCAACAAAATTTTTTAAAATTTGACAAATATCTATACAGAAATCCAAAAATTCGAAGTTAATTTCAACTAAAATTACTCAAATGCAGCTCCTCTATCAAAAAACCTAACATAATCCAGAAAAATCGAAGTTGGTTTCAACAAAATTTTTTAAAATTTGACAAATATCTATACAAAAATCCAAAAATTCGAAGTTAATTTCAACTAGAATTACTCAAATGCAGCTCCTCTATCAAAAAAACCTAACATAATCCAGAAAAATCGAAGTTGGTTTCAACAAAATTTTTTATAATTTGAAAAAAATCTGTACAAACATCCAAAAATTCGAAGTTAATTTCAACTAAAATTACTCAAATGCAGTTCCTCTATCAAAAAAACCTAACATATTCCAGAAAAATCGAAGTTGGTTTCAACAAAATTTTTTAAAATTTGACAAAAATCTGTACAAAAATCCAAAAATTCGAAGTTAATTTCAACTAGAATTACTCAAATGCAGCTCCTCTATCAAAAAAACCTAACATATTCCAGAAAAATCGAAGTTGATTTCAACAAAATTTTTTAAAATTTGACAAAAATCTGTACAAAAATCCAAAAATTCGAAGTTAATTTCAACTAAAATTACTCAAATGCAGTTCCTCTATCAAAAAAACCTAACATAATCCAGAAAAATCGAAGTAGGTTTCAACAAAATATTATAAAATTTGACAAAAATCTGTACAAAAATCCAAAAATTCAAAGTTAATTTCAACTAGAATTACTCAAATGCAGCTCCTCTATCAAAAAAACCTAACATATTCCAGAAAAATCGAAGTTGGTTTCAACAAAATTTTTTAAAATTTGACAAAAATCTGTACAAAAATACAAAAATTCGAAGTTAATTTCAACTAGAATTACTCAAATGCAGCTCCTCTATCAAAAAAACCTAACATATTCCAGAAAAATCGAAGTTGATTTCAACAAAATTTTTTAAAATTTGACAAAAATCTGTACAAAAATCCAAAAATTCGAAGTTAATTTCAACTAAAATTACTCAAATGCAGTTCCTCTATCAAAAAAACCTAACATAATCCAGAAAAATCGAAGTTGGTTTCAACAAAATATTTTAAAATTTGACAAAAATCTGTACAAAAATCCAAAAATTCAAAGTTAATTTCAACTAGAATTACTCAAATGCAGCTCCTCTATCAAAAAAACCTAACATATTCCAGAAAAATCGAAGTTGGTTTCAACAAAATTTTTTAAAATTTGACAAATATCTGTACAAAAATCCAAAAATTCGAAGTTATTTTCAACTAAAATTACTCAAATGCAGCTCCTCTATCAAAAAAAACTTTACATAATCCAGAAAAATCGAAGTTGGTTTCAACAAAATTTTTTAAAATTTGACAAATATCTATACAAAAATCCAAAAATTCGAAGATAATTTCAACTAAAATTACTCAAATGCAGCTCCTCTATCCAAAAAACCTAACATAATCCAGAAAAATCGAAGTTGGTTTCAACAAAATTTTTAAAATTTGACAAAGATCTGTACAAAAATCCAAAAATTCGAAGTTAATTTCAACTAAAATTACTCAAATGCAGCTCCTCTATCAAAAAACCTAACATAATCCAGAAAAATCGAAGTTGGTTTCAACAAAATTTTTTAAAATTTGACAAATATCTATACAAAAATCCAAAAATTCGAAGTTAATTTCAACTAGAATTACTCAAATGCAGCTCCTCTATCAAAAAAACCTAACATAATCCAGAAAAATCGAAGTTGGTTTCAACAAAATTTTTTAAAATTTGACAAAAATCTGTACAAAAATCCAAAAATTCGAAGTTAATTTCAACTAAAATTACTCAAATGCAGCTCCTCTATCAACAAAACCTAACATATTCCAGAAAAATCGAAGTTGGTTTCAACAAAATTTTTTAAAATTTGACAAAAATCTGTACAAAAATCCAAAAATTCGAAGTTAATTTCAACTAGAATTACTCAAATGCAGCTCCTCTATCAAAAAAACCTAACATATTCCAGAAAAATCGAAGTTGATTTCAACAAAATTTTTTAAACTTTGACAAAAATCTGTACAAAAATCCAAAAATTCGAAGATAATTTCAACTAAAATTACTCAAGTGCAGCTCCTCTATCCAAAAAACCTAACATAATCCAAAAAAATCGAAGTTGGTTTCAACAAAATTTTTTAAAATTTGACAAAATCTGTACAAAAATCAAAAAATTCGAAGTTATTTTCAACTAAAATTACTCAAATGCAGCTCCTCTATCAAAAAAACCTAACATAATCCAGAAAAATCGAAGTTGGTTTCAACAAAATTTTTTAAATTTGACAAAAATCTGTACAATAATCCAAAAATTCGAAGTTAATTTCAACTAAAATTACTCAAATGCAGCTCCTCTATCAAAAAACCTAACATAATCCAGAAAAATCGAAGTTGGTTTCAACAAAATTTTTTATAATTTGAAAATAATCTGTACAAACATCCAAAAATTCGAAGTTAATTTCAACTAAAATTACTCAAATGCAGCTCCTCTATCAAAAAAACCTAACATAATCCAGAAAAATCGAAGTTGGTTTCAACAAAATTTTTTAAAATTTGACAAATATCTGTACAAAAATCCAAAAATTCGAAGTTAATTTCAACTAAAATTACTCAAATGCAGCTCCTCTATCAAAAAACCTAACATAATCCAGAAAAATCGAAGTTGGTTTCAACAAAATTTTTTATAATTTGAAAAAAATCTGTACAAACATCCAAAAATTCGAGGTTAATTTCAACTAAAATTACTCAAATGCAGCTCCTCTATCAAAAGAACCTAACATAATCCAGAAAAATCGAAGTTGGTTTCAACAAAATATTTTAAAATTTGGCAAAAATATGTACAAAAATCCAAAAATTCGAAGTTAATTTCAACTAGAATTACTCAAATGCAGCTCCTCTATCAAAAAAACCTAACATAATCCAGAAAAATCGAAGTTGGGTTCAACAAAATTTTATAAAATTTGACAAAAATCTGTACAAAAATCCAAAAATTCGAAGATAATTTCAACTAAAATTACTCAAATGCAGCTCCTCTATCCAAAAAACCTAACATAATCCAGAAAAATCGAAGTTGGTTTCAACAAAATTTTTTAAAATTTGACAAAAATCTGTACAAAAATCCAAAAATTCGAAGATAATTTCAACTAAAATTACTCAAATGCAGCTCCTCTATCCAAAAAACCTAACATAATCCAGAAAAATCGAAGTTGGTTTCAACAAAATTTTTTAAAATTTGACAAAAATCTGTACAAAAATCCAAAAATTCGAAGTTAATTTCAACTAAAATTACTCAAATGCAGCTCCTCTATCAACAAAACCTAACATATTCCAGAAAAATCGAAGTTGGTTTCAACAAAATTTTTTAAAATTTGACAAAAATCTGTACAAAAATCCAAAAATTCGAAGTTAATTTCAACTAGAATTACTCAAATGCAGCTCCTCTATCAAAAAAACCTAACATATTCCAGAAAAATCGAAGTTGATTTCAACAAAATTTTTTAAACTTTGACAAAAATCTGTACAAAAATCCAAAAATTCGAAGATAATTTCAACTAAAATTACTCAAATGCAGCTCCTCTATCCAAAAAACCTAACATAATCCAAAAAAATCGAAGTTGGTTTCAACAAAATTTTTTAAAATTTGACAAAATCTGTACAAAAATCAAAAAATTCGATGTTATTTTCAACTAAAATTACTCAAATGCAGCTCCTCTATCAAAAAAACCTAACATAATCCAGAAAAATCGAAGTTGGTTTCAACAAAATTTTTTAAAATTTGACAAAAATCTGTACAATAATCCAAAAATTCGAAGTTAATTTCAACTAAAATTACTCAAATGCAGCTCCTCTATCAAAAAACCTAACATAATCCAGAAAAATCGAAGTTGGTTTCAACAAAATTTTTTATAATTTGAAAAAAATCTGTACAAAAATCCAAAAATTCGAAGTTAATTTCAACTAAAATTACTCAAATGCAGCTCCTCTATCCAAAAAACCTAACATAATCCAGAAAAATCGAAGTTGGTTTCAACAAAATTTTTTAAAATTTGACAAAAATCTGTACAAAAATCCAAAAATTCGAAGATAATTTCAACTAAAATTACTCAAATGCAGCTCCTCTATCCAAAAAACCTAACATAATCCAGAAAAATCGAAGTTGGTTTCAACAAAATTTTTTAAAATTTGACAAAAATCTGTACAAAAATCCAAAAATTCGAAGTTAATTTCAACTAAAATTACTCAAATGCAGCTCCTCTATCAACAAAACCTAACATATTCCAGAAAAATCGAAGTTGGTTTCAACAAAATTTTTTAAAATTTGACAAAAATCTGTACAAAAATCAAAAAATTCGAAGTTATTTTCAACTAAAATTACTCAAATGCAGCTCCTCTATCAAAAAAACCTAACATAATCCAGAAAAATCGAAGTTGGTTTCAACATAATTTTTTAAAATTTGACAAAAATCTGTACAATAATCCAAAAATTCGAAGTTAATTTCAACTAAAATTACTCAAATGCAGCTCCTCTATCAAAAAACCTAACATAATCCAGAAAAATCGAAGTTGGTTTCAACAAAATTTTTTATAATTTGAAAAAAATCTGTACAAACATCCAAAAATTCGAAGTTAATTTCAACTAAAATTACTCAAATGCAGCTCCTCTATCAAAAAAACCTAACATAATCCAGAAAAATCGAAGTTGGTTTCAACAAAATTTTTTAAAATTTGACAAATATCTGTACAAAAATCCAAAAATTCGAAGTTATTTTCAACTAAAATTACTCAAATGCAGCTCCTCTATCAAAAAAAACTTTACATAATCCAGAAAAATCGAAGTTGGTTTCAACAAAATTTTTTAAAATTTGACAAATATCTATACAAAAATCCAAAAATTCGAAGATAATTTCAACTAAAATTACTCAAATGCAGCTCCTCTATCCAAAAAACCTAACATAATCCAGAAAAATCGAAGTTGGTTTCAACAAAATTTTTAAAATTTGACAAAGATCTGTACAAAAATCCAAAAATTCGAAGTTAATTTCAACTAAAATTACTCAAATGCAGCTCCTCTATCAAAAAAACCTAACATATTCCAGCAAAAACGAAGTTGGTTTCAACAAAATTTTTTAAAATTTGACAAAAATCTGTACAAAAATCCAAAAATTCGAAGATAATTTCAACTAGAATTACTCAAATGCAGCTCCTCTATCAAAAAAACCTAACATATTCCAGAAAAATCGAAGTTGATTTCAACAAAATTTTTTAAAATTTGACAAAAATCTGTACAAAAATCCAAAAATTCGAAGTTAATTTCAACTAAAATTACTCAAATGCAGCTCCTCTATCAAAAAACCTAACCTAATCCAGAAAAATCGAAGTTGGTTTCAACAAAATTTTTTAAAATTTGACAAATATCTGTACAAAAATCCAAAAATTCGAAGTTATTTTCAACTAAAATTACTCAAATGCAGCTCCTCTATCGAAAAAACTTTACATAATCCAGAAAAATCGAAGTTGGTTTCAACAAAATTTTTTATAATTTGAAAAAAATCTGTACAAACATCCAAAAATTCGAAGTTAATTTCAACTAAAATTACTCAAATGCAGTTCCTCTATCAAAAAAACCTAACATAATCCAGAAAAATCGAAGTTGGTTTCAACAAAATATTTTAAAATTTGACAAAAATCTGTACAAAAATCCAAAAATTCGAAGTTAATTTCAACTAGAATTACTCAAATGCAGCTCCTCTATCAAAAAAACCTAACATAATCCAGAAAAATCGAAGTTGGGTTCAACAAAATTTTATAAAATTTGACAAAAATCTGTACAAAAATCCAAAAATTCGAAGATAATTTCACCTAAAATTACTCAAATGCAGCTCCTCTATCCAAAAAACCTAACATAATCCAGAAAAATCGAAGTTGGTTTCAACAAAATTTTTTAAAATTTGACAAAAATCTGTACAAAAATCCAAAAATTCGAAGATAATTTCAACTAAAATTACTCAAATGCAGCTCCTCTATCCAAAAAACCTAACATAATCCAGAAAAATCGAAGTTGGTTTCAACAAAATTTTTTAAAATTTGACAAAAATCTGTACAAAAATCCAAAAATTCGAAGATAATTTCAACTAAAATTACTCAAATGCAGCTCCTCTATCGAAAAAACCTAACATAATCCAGAAAAATCGAAGTTGGTTTCAACAAAATTTTTTAAAATTTGACAAAAATCTGTACAAAAATCCAAAAATTCGAAGTTAATTTCAACTAGAATTACTCAAATGCAGCTCCTCTATCAAAAAAACCTAACATAATCCAGAAAAATCGAAGTTGGTTTCAACAAAATTTTTTAAAATTTGACAAAAATCTGTACAAAAATCCAAAAATTCGAAGTTAATTTCAACTAAAATTACTCAAATGCAGCTCCTCTATCAAAAAACCTAACATAATCCAGAAAAATCGAAGTTGGTTTCAACAAAATTTTTTATAATTTGAAAAAAATCTGTACAAACATCCAAAAATTCGAGGTTAATTTCAACTAAAATTACTCAAATGCAGCTCCTCTATCAAAAAAACCTAACATAATCCAGAAAAATCGAAGTTGGTTTCAACAAAATATTTTAAAATTTGACAAAAATCTGTACAAAAATCCAAAAATTCGAAGTTAATTTCAACTAGAATTACTCAAATGCAGCTCCTCTATCAAAAAAACCTAACATAATCCAGAAAAATCGAAGTTGGGTTCAACAAAATTTTATAAAATTTGACAAAAATCTGTACAAAAATCCATAAATTCGAAGATAATTTCAACTAAAATTACTCAAATGCAGCTCCTCTATCCAAAAAACCTAACATAATCCAGAAAAATCGAAGTTGGTTTCAACAAAATTTTTTAAAATTTGACAAAAATCTGTACAAAAATTCAAAAATTCGAAGATAATTTCAACTAAAATTACTCAAATGCAGCTCCTCTATCCAAAAAACCTAACATAATCCAGAAAAATCGAAGTTGGTTTCAACAAAATTTTTTAAAATTTGACAAAAATCTGTACAAAAATCCAAAAATTCGAAGTTAATTTCAACTAAAATTACTCAAATGCAGCTCCTCTATCAACAAAACCTAACATATTCCAGAAAAATCGAAGTTGGTTTCAACAAAATTTTTTAAAATTTGACAAAAATCTGTACAAAAATCCAAAAATTCGAAGTTAATTTCAACTAGAATTACTCAAATGCAGCTCCTCTATCAAAAAAACCTAACATATTCCAGAAAAATCGAAGTTGATTTCAACAAAATTTTTTAAACTTTGACAAAAATCTGTACAAAAATCCAAAAATTCGAAGATAATTTCAACTAAAATTACTCAAATGCAGCTCCTCTATCAAAAAAACCTAACATATTCCAGAAAAATCGAAGTTGATTTCAACAAAATTTTTTAAACTTTGACAAAAATCTGTACAAAAATCCAAAAATTCGAAGATAATTTCAACTAAAATTACTCAAATGCAGCTCCTCTATCCAAAAAACCTAACATAATCCAAAAAAATCGAAGTTGGTTTCAACAAAATTTTTTAAAATTTGACAAAAATCTGTACAAAAATCCAAAAATTCGAAGTTAATATCAACTAGAATTACTCAAATGCAGCTCCTCTATCAAAAAAACCTAACATATTCCAGAAAAATCGAAGTTGGTTTCAACAAAATTTTTTAAAATTTGACAAAAATCTGTACAAAAATCAAAAAATTCGAAGTTATTTTCAACTAAAATTACTCAAATGCAGCGACGCTACCAAAAAAACCTAACATAATCCAGAAAAATCGAAGTTGGTTTCAACAAAATTTTTTAAAATTTGACAAAAATCTGTACAAAAATCAAAAAAATTCGAAGTTATTTTCAACTAAAATTACTCAAATGTAGCGACGCTACCAAAAAAACCTAACATAATCCAGAAAAATCGAAGTTGGTTTCAACAAAATTTTTTATAATTTGAAAAAAATCTGTACAAACATTCAAAAATTCGAAGTTATTTTCAACTAAAATTACTCAAATGCAGCTCCTCTATCAAAAAAACTTTACATCATCCAGAAAAATCGAAGTTGGTTTCATCAAAATTTTTTAAAATTTGACAAAAATCTATACAAAAATCCAAAAATTCGAAGTTAATTTCAACTAGAATTACTCAAATGCAGCTCCTCTATCCAAAAAACCTAACATAATCCAGAAAAATCGAAGTTGGTTTCAACAAAATTTGTTAAAATTTGACAAAAATCTGTACAAAAATCCAAAAATTCAAAGTTATTTTCAACTAAAATTACTCAAATGCAGCTCCTCTATCCAAAAAACCTAACATAATCCAGAAAAATCGAAGTTGGTTTCAACAAAATTTTTTAAAATTTGACAAATATCTATACAAAAATCCAAAAATTCGAAGTTAATTTCAACTAGAATTACTCAAATGCAGCTCCTCTATCAAAAAAACCTAACATATTCCAGAAAAATCGAAGTTGATTTCAACAAAATTTTTTTAAAATTTGACAAAAATCTGTACAAAAGTCCAAAAATTCGAAGATAATTTCAACTAAAATTACTCAAATGCAGCTCCTCTATCAAAAAAACCTAACATATTCCAGAAAAATCGAAGTTGATTTCAACAAAATTTTTTAAAATTTGACAAAAATCTGTACAAAAATCCAAAAATTCGAAGTTAATTTCAACTAAAAGTACTCAAATGCAGCTCCTCTATCAAAAAAACCTAACATATTCCAGAAAAATCGAAGTTGGTTTCAACAAAATGTTTTAATATTTGACAAAAATCTGTACAAAAATCCAAAAATTCGTAGTTAATATCAACTAAAATTACTCAAATGCAGCTCCTCTATCAAAAAAACCTAACATAATCCAGAAAAATCGAAGTTGGTTTCAACAAAATTTTTTAAAATTTGACAAAAATCTGTACAAAAATCCAAAAATTCGAAGTTAATTTCAACTAAAATTACTCAAATGCAGCTCCTCTATCAAAAAAACCTAACATATTCCAGAAAAATCGAAGTTGATTTCAACAAAATTTTTTAAAATTTGACAAAAATCTGTACAAAAATCAAAAAATTCGAAGTTATTTTCAACTAAAATTACTCAAATGTAGCGACGCTACCAAAAAAACCTAACATAATCCAGAAAAATCGAAGTTGGTTTCAACAAAATTTTTTATTATTTGAAAAAAATCTGTACAAACATCCAAAAATTCGAAGTTATTTTCAACTAAAATTACTCAAATGCAGCTCCTCTATCAAAAAAACTTTACATCATCCAGAAAAATCGAAGTTGGTTTCATCAAAATTTTTTAAAATTTGACAAAAATCTATACAAAAATCCAAGAATTCGAAGTTAATTTCAACTAGAATTACTCAAATGCAGCTCCTCTATCAAAAAAACCTAGCATAATCCAGAAAAATCGAAGTTGGGTTCAACAAATTTTAAAAAATTTGACAAAAATCTGCACAAAAATCCAAAAATTCGAAGTTAATTACAACTAAAATTACTCAAATGCAGCTCCTCTATCCAAAAAACCTAACATAATCCAGAAAAATCGTAGTTGGTTTCAACAAAATTTTTTAATATTTGACAAAAATCTGTACAAACATCCAAAAATTCGAAGTTAATTTCAACTAAAATTACTCAAATGCAGTTCCTCTATCAAAAAAACCTAACATAATCCAGAAAAATCGAAGTTGGTTTCAACAAAATATTTTAAAATTTGACAAAAATCTGTACAAAAATCCAAAAATTCGAAGTTAATTTCAACTAGAATTACTCAAATGCAGCTCCTCTATCAAAAAAACCTAACATAATCCAGAAAAAACGAAGTTGGGTTCAACAAAATTTTATAAAATTTGACAAAAATCTATACAAAAATCCAAAAATTCGAAGTTAATTTCAACTAAAATTACTCAAATGCAGCTCCTCTATCAAAAAACCTAACATAATCCAGAAAAATCGAAGTTGGTTTCAACCAAATTTTTTATAATTTGAAAAAAATCTGTACAAACATCCAAAAATTCGAAGTTAATTTCAACTAAAATTACTCAAATGCAGTTCCTCTATCAAAAAAACCTAACATAATCCAGAAAAATCGAAGTTGGTTTCAACAAAATATTTTAAAATTTGACAATAATCTGTACAAAAATCCAAAAATTCGAAGTTAATTTCAACTAGAATTACTCAAATGCAGCTCCTCTATCAAAAAAACCTAACATAATGCAGAAAAATCGAAGTTGGTTTCAACAAAATTTTTTAAAATTTGACAAAATCTGTACAAAAATCCAAAAATTCGAAGTTAATTTCAAGTAGAATTACTCAAATGCAGCTCCTCTATCAAAAAAACCTAACATATTCCAGAAAAATCGAAGTTGGTTTCAACAAAATTTTTAAAATTTGACAAAAATCTGTACAAAAATCCAAAAATTCGAAGTTATTTTCAACTAAAATTACTGAAATGCAGCTCCTCTATCAAAAAAACTTTACATAATCCAGAAAAATCGAAGTTGGTTTCAACAAAATTTTTTAAAATATGACAAACATCTGTACAAAAATCCCAAAATTCGAAGTTAATTTCAACTAAAATTTCTCAAATGCAGCTCCGCTACCAAAAAAACCTAACGTAATCCAGAGTAATCGAAGTTGGTTTCAACAAAATTTTTTAAAATTTGACAAAAATCTGTACAAAAATCCAAAAATTTGAAGTTAATTTCAACTAAAATTACTCAAATGCAGCTCCTCTATCAAAAAAACCTAACATAATCCAGAAAAATCGAAGTAGGTTTAAACAAAATTTTTTAAAATTTGACAAAAATCTGTACAAAAATCCAAAAATTCGAAGTTATTTTCAACTAAAATTACTCAAATGCAGCTCCGCTACCAAAAAAACCTAACGTAATCCAGAGTATTTGTAGTTGGTTTCAACATAAATTTTTAAAATTTGACAAAAATCAGTACAAAAATCCAAAAATTCGAAGTTAATTTCAACTAAAATTACTCAAATGCAGCTCCTCTATCAAAAAACCTAACATAATCCAGAAAAATCGAAGTTGGTTTCAACAATAATTTTTAAAATTTGACAAAAATCTGTACAAAAATCCAAAAATTCGAAGTTAATTTCAAGTAGAATTACTCAAATGCAGCTCCTCTATCAAAAAAACTTTACATGATCCAGAAAAATCGAAGTTGGTTTCAACAAAATTTTTTAAAATTTGACAAACATCTGTACAAAAATCCCAAAATTCGAAGTGAATTTCAACTAAAATTACTCAAATGCAGCTCCTCTATCCAAAAAACCTAACATAATCCAGAAAAATCGAAGTTGGGTTCAACAAAATTTTATAAAATTTGACAAAAATCTGCACAAAAATCCAAAAATTCGAAGTTAATTACAACTAAAATTAATCAAATGCAGCTCCTCTATCCAAAAAACCTAACATAATGCAGAAAAATCGAAGTTGGTTTCAACAAAATTTTTTAAAATTTGACAAAATCTGTACAAAAATCCAAAAATTCGAAGTTAATTTCAAGTAGAATTACTCAAATGCAGCTCCTCTATCAAAAAAACCTAACATATTCCAGAAAAATCGAAGTTGGTTTCAACAAAATTTTTAAAATTTGACAAATATCTGTACAAAAATCCAAAAATTCGAAGTTATTTTCAACTAAAATTACTGAAATGCAGCTCCTCTATCAAAAAAACTTTACATAATCCAGAAAAATCGAAGTTGGTTTCAACAAAATTTTTTAAAATATGACAAACATCTGTACAAAAATCCCAAAATTCGAAGTTAATTTCAACTAAAATTTCTCAAATGCAGCTCCGCTACCAAAAAAACCTAACGTAATCCAGAGTAATCGAAGTTGGTTTCAACAAAATTTTTTAAAATTTGACAAAAATCTGTACAAAAATCCAAAAATTTGAAGTTAATTTCAACTAAAATTACTCAAATGCAGCTCCTCTATCAAAAAAACCTAACATAATCCAGAAAAATCGAAGTAGGTTTAAACAAAATTTTTTAAAATTTGACAAAAATCTGTACAAAAATCCAAAAATTCGAAGTTAATTTCAACTAAAATTACTCAAATGCAGCTCCTTTATCAAAAAAACCTAACGTAATCCAGAGTAATCGAAGTTGGTTTCAACAAAATTTTTTAAAATTTGACAAACATCTGTACAAAAATCCCAAAATTCGAAGTTAATTTCAACTAAAATTACTCAAATGCAACTCCGCTACCAAAAAAACCTAACGTAATCCAGAGTAATCGAAGTTGGTTTCAACAAAATTTTTTAAAATTTGACAAAAATTCGAAGTTAATTTCAACTAAAATTACTCAAATGCAGCTCCGCTACCAAAAAAACCTAACGTAATCCAGTGTAATCGAAGTTGGTTTCAACAAAATTTTTTAAAATTTGAAAAAAATCGGTACAAAAATCCAAAAATTCGAAGTTAATTACAACTAAAATTACTCAAATGCAGCTCCTCTATCCAAAAAACCTGACATAATCCAGAGTAATCGAAGTTGGTTTCAACAAAATATTTTAAAATTTGACAAAAATCTGTACAAAAATTCAAAAATTCGAAGTTAATTTCAACTAAAATTACTCAAATGCAGCTCCTCTATCAAGAAAACCTAACGTAATCCAGAGTAATCGAAGTTGGTTTCAACAAAATTTTTTAAAATTTGACAAAAATCTGTACAAAAATCCAAAAATTCGAAGATAATTTCAACTAAAATTACTCAAATGCAGCTCCTCTATCAAAAAAACCTAACATATTCCAGAAAAATCGAAGTTGATTTCAACAAAATTTTTTAAAATTTGACAAAAATCTGTACAAAAATCCAAAAATTCGAAGTTAATTACAACTAAAATTACTCAACTGCAGCTCCTCTATCAAAAAAACCTAACAAAATCCAGAAAAATCGAAGTCGGTTTCAACAAAACTTTTTAAAATTTGTCAAAAATTCGAAGTTAATTTCAACTGAAATTACTCAAATGCAGCTCCGCTACCAAAAAAACCTAACGTAATCCAGAGTAATCGAAGTTGGTTTTGAAAAAAATCTGTACAAAAATCCAAAAATTCGATGTTAATTTCAACTAGAATTACTCAAATGCAGCTCCGCTACCAAAAAAACCTAACATAATCCAGAAAAAGCGAAGTAGGTTTCAACAAAATTTTTTAAAATTTGACAAAAATCTGAACAAAAATCCAAAAATTCGAAGTTAATTTCAACTAAAATTACTCAAATGCAGCTCCTCTATCAAAAAAACCTAACATAATCCAGAAAAATCGTAGTTGGTTTCAACAAAATTTTTTAAAATTTGACAAAAAACTGTACCGAATTCCAAAAATTCGAAGTTAATTTCAACTAAAATTACTCAAATGCAGCTCCTCTACCAAAAAAACCAAACGTAATCCAGAATAATCAAAGTTGGTTTCAACAAAATTTTTTAAAATTTGACAAAAAACTGTACCAAAATCCAAAAATTCGAAGTTAATTTCAACTAAAATTACTCAAATGCAGCTCCTCTACCAAAAAAAAAAAACGTAATCCAGAAAAATCGAAGTTGGGTTCAACAAAATTTTATAAAACTTGACAAAAATCTGTACAAACATCCAAAAATTCGAAGTTAATTTCAACTAAAATTACTCAAATGCAGCTCCTCTATCAAAAAAACTTTACATAATCCAGAAAAATCGATGTTGGTTTCAACAAAATTTTATAAAATTTGACAAAAATCTGCACAAAAATCCAAAAATTCGAAGTTAATTACAACTAAAATTACTCAAATGCAGCTCCTCTACCAAAAAACCTAACATAATCCAGAAAAATCGAAATTGGTTTCAACAAAATTTTTTAAAATTTGACAAAAATCTGTTCAAAAATCCAAAAATTCGAAGTTATTGTCAACTAGAATTACTCAAATGCAGCTCCTCTATCAAAAAAACCTAACATAATCCAGAAAAGTCGAAGTTGGGTTCAACCAAATTTTTTAAAATTTGACAAAAATCTGTACAAAAATCCAAAAATTCGAAGTTAATTTCAACTAAAATTACTCAAATGCAGCTCCTCTATCAAAAAACTTAACATAATCCAGAAAAATCGAAGTTGGTTTCAACAAAATTTTTTAAAATTTGACAAAAATCTGTACAAAAATCCAAAAATTCGAAGTTATTTTCAACTAGAATTACTCAAATGCAGCTCCTCTATCAAAAAAACCTAACATAATCCAGAAAAGTCGAAGGTGGGTTCAACCAAATTTTTTAAAATTTGACAAAAATCTGTACAAAAATCCAAAAATTCGAAGTTAAATACAACTAAAATCATTTAAATGCAGCTCCACTATCCAAAAAACCTAACATAATCCAGAAAATTCGAAGTTGGGTTCAACAAAATTTTATAAAATTTGACAAAAATCTGCACAAAAATCCAAAAATTCGAAGTTAATTACAACTAAAATTACTCAAATGCAGCTCCTCTATCAAAAAAACCTAACGTAATCCAGAAAAATCGAAGTTGGTTTCAACAAAATTTTTTATAATTTGACAAAAATCTGTACAAACATCCCAAAATTCGAAGTTAATTTCAACTAAAATTACTCAAATGCAGCTCCTCTATCAAAAAAACTTTATATAATCCAGAAAAATCGAAGTTGGATTCAACAAAATTTTATAAAATTTGACAAAAATCTGCACAAAAATCCAAAAATTCGAAGTTAATTACAACTAAAATTACTCAAATGCAGCTCCTCTATCAAAAAAACCTAACATATTCCAGAAAAATTGAAGTTCGTTTCAACAAAATTTTTTCAAATTTGACAAAAATCTGTACAAAAATCCAAAAATTCGAAGTTATTTTCAACTAAAATTACTCAAATGCAGCTACTCTATCAAAAAAACTTTACATAATCCAGAAAAATCGAAGTAGGTTTCAGCAAAATTTTGTAAAATTTGACAAAAATCTGTACAAAAATCCAAAAATTCGAAGTTAATTTCAACTAGAATTACTCAAATGCAGCTCCTCTATCAAAAAAACCTAACATAATCCAGAAAAATCGAAGTAGGTTTCAACAAAATTTTTTAAAAGTTGACAAAAATCTTTACAAACATCCAAAAATTCGAAGTTAATTTCAACTAAAATTACTCAAATGCAGCTCCTCTATCAAAAAAACCTAACATAATCCAGAAAAAGCGAAGTAGGTTTCAACAAAATTTTTTAAAATTTGACAAAAATCTGAACAAAAATCCAAAAATTCGAAGTTAATTTCAACTAAAATTACTCAAATGCAGCTCCTCTATCAAAAAAACCTAACATAATCCAGAAAAATCGTAGTTGGTTTCAACAAAATTTTTTAAAATTTGACAAAAAACTGTACCGAATTCCAAAAATTCGAAGTTAATTTCAACTAAAATTACTCAAATGCAGCTCCTCTACCAAAAAAACCAAACGTAATCCAGAATAATCAAAGTTGGTTTCAACAAAATTTTTTAAAATTTGACAAAAAACTGTACCAAAATCCAAAAATTCGAAGTTCATTTCAACTAAAATTACTCAAATGCAGCTCCTCTACCAAAAAAAAAAAACGTAATCCAGAAAAATCGAAGTTGGGTTCAACAAAATTTTATAAAACTTGACAAAAATCTGTACAAACATCCAAAAATTCGAAGTTAATTTCAACTAAAATTACTCAAATGCAGCTCCTCTATCAAAAAAACTTTAAATAATCCAGAAAAATCGATGTTGGTTTCAACAAAATTTTATAAAATTTGACAAAAATCTGCACAAAAATCCAAAAATTCGAAGTTAATTACAACTAAAATTACTCAAATGCAGCTCCTCTACCAAAAAACCTAACATAATCCAGAAAAATCGAAATTGGTTTCAACAAAATTTTTTAAAATTTGACAAAAATCTGTTCAAAAATCCAAAAATTCGAAGTTATTGTCAACTAGAATTACTCAAATGCAGCTCCTCTATCAAAAAAACCTAACATAATCCAGAAAAGTCGAAGTTGGGTTCAACCAAATTTTTTAAAATTTGACAAAAATCTGTACAAAAATCCAAAAATTCGAAGTTAATTTCAACTAAAATTACTCAAATGCAGCTCCTCTATCAAAAAACTTAACATAATCCAGAAAAATCGAAGTTGGTTTCAACAAAATTTTTTAAAATTTGACAAAAATCTGTACAAAAATCCAAAAATTCGAAGTTATTTTCAACTAGAATTACTCAAATGCAGCTCCTCTATCAAAAAAACCTAACATAATCCAGAAAAGTCGAAGGTGGGTTCAACCAAATTTTTTAAAATTTGACAAAAATCTGTACAAAAATCCAAAAATTCGAAGTTAAATACAACTAAAATCATTTAAATGCAGCTCCTCTATCCAAAAAACCTAACATAATCCAGAAAATTCGAAGTTGGGTTCAACAAAATTTTATAAAATTTGACAAAAATCTGCACAAAAATCCAAAAATTCGAAGTTAATTACAACTAAAATTACTCAAATGCAGCTCCTCTATCAAAAAAACCTAACGTAATCCAGAAAAATCGAAGTTGGTTTCAACAAAATTTTTTATAATTTGACAAAAATCTGTACAAACATCCCAAAATTCGAAGTTAATTACAACTAAAATTACTCAAATGCAGCTCCTCTATCAAAAAAACCTAACGTAATCCAGAAAAATCGAAGGTCGTTTCAACAAAATTTTTTTAAATTTGACAAATATCTGTACAAAAATCCAAAAATTCGAAGATAATTTCAACTAAAATTACTCAAATGCAGCTCCTTTAACAAAAAAACCTAACATAATCCAGAAAAATCGAAGTTGGTTTCAACAAAATTTTTTAAAATTTGACAAATATCTGTTCAAAAATCCAAATATTCGAAGTTAATTTCAACTAAAATTACTCGAATTCTGCTCCTCTATCAAAAAAACCTAACATAATCCAGAAAAATCGAAGTTGGTTTCAACAAAATTTTTTAAAATTTGACAAAAATCTGTACAAACATCCAAATATTCGAAGTTAATTTCAACTAAAATTACTCAAATGCAGCTCCTCTATCAAAAAAACCTAACATAATCCAGAAAAATCGAAATTGGTTTTAACAAAATTTTATAAAATTTGACAAAAATCTGTACAAAAATCCAAAAATTCGAAGTTAATTACAACTAAAATTACTCAAATGCAGCTCCTCTATCAAAAAAACTTTACATAATCCAGAAAAATCGAAGTTGGTTTCAACAAAATTTTTTAAAATTTGACAAAAATCTATACAAAAATCCAAAAATTCGAAGTTAATTACAACTAAAATTACTCAAATGCAGCTCCTCTGTCCAAAAAACCTAACATAATCCAGAAAAATCGAAGTTGGTCTCAACAAAATTTTTTAAAATTTGACAAATATCTGTACAAAAATTCAAAAATTCGAAGTTATTTTCAACTAAAATTACTCAAATGCAGCTCCTCTATCAAAAAAAACTTTACATAATCCAGAAAAATCGAAGTTGGTTTCAACAAAATTTTTTAAAATTTGACAAATATCTATACAAAAATCCAAAAATTCGAAGTTAATTTCAACTAGAATTACTCAAATGCAGCTCCTCTATCAAAAAAACCTAACATAATCCAGAAAAATCGAAGTTGGTTTCAACAAAATTTTTTAAAATTTGACAAAAATCTGTACAAAAATCCAAAAATTCGAAGTTAATTTCAACTAAAATTACTCAAATGCAGCTCCTCTATCAAAAAACCTAACATAATCCAGAAAAATCGAAGTTGGTTTCAACAAAATTTTTTAAAATTTGACAAATATCTATACAAAAATCCAAAAATTCGAAGTTAATTTCAACTAGAATTACTCAAATGCAGCTCCTCTATCAAAAAAACCTAACATAATCCAGAAAAATCGAAGTTGGTTTCAACAAAATTTTTTATAATTTGAAAAAAATCTGTACAAACATCCAAAAATTCGAAGTTAATTTCAACTAAAATTACTCAAATGCAGCTCCTCTATCAAAAAAACCTAACATAATCCAGAAAAATCGAAGTTGGGTTCAACAAAATTTTATAAAATTTGAAAAAAATCTGTACAAAAATCCAAAAATTCGAAGATAATTTCAACTAAAATTACTCAAATGCAGCTCCTCTATCCAAAAAACCTAACATAATCCAGAAAAATCGAAGTTGGTTTCAACAAAATTTTTTAAAATTTGACAAAAATCTGTACAAAATTCCAAAAATTCGAAGATAATTTCAACTAAAATTACTCAAATGCAGCTCCTCTATCCAAAAAACCTAACATAATCCAGAAAAATCGAAGTTGGTTTCAACAAAATTTTTTAAAATTTGACAAAAATCTGTACAAAAATCCAAAAATTCGAAGTTAATTTCAACTAAAATTACTCAAATGCAGCTCCTCTATCAACAAAACCTAACATATTCCAGAAAAATCGAAGTTGGTTTCAACAAAATTTTTTAAAATTTGACAAAAATCTGTACAAAAATCCAAAAATTCGAAGTTAATTTCAACTAGAATTACTCAAATGCAGCTCCTCTATCAAAAAAACCTAACATATTCCAGAAAAATCGAAGTTGATTTCAACAAAATTTTTTAAACTTTGACAAATATCTGTACAAAAATCCAAAAATTCGAAGATAATTTCAACTAAAATTACTCAAATGCAGCTCCTCTATCCAAAAAACCTAACATAATCCAAAAAAATCGAAGTTGGTTTCAACAAAATTTTTTAAAATTTGACAAAATCTGTACAAAAATCAAAAAATTCGAAGTTAATTTCAACTAAAATTACTCAAATGCAGCTCCTCTATCAAAAAACCTAACATAATCCAGAAAAATCGAAGTTGGTTTCAACAAAATTTTTTATAATTTGAAAAAAATCTGTACAAACATCCAAAAATTCGAAGTTAATTTCAACTAAAATTACTCAAATGCAGCTCCTCTATCAAAAAAACCTAACATAATCCAGAAAAATCGAAGTTGGTTTCAACAAAATTTTTTAAAATTTGACAAATATCTGTACAAAAATCCAAAAATTCGAAGTTATTTTCATCTAAAATTACTCAAATGCAGCTCCTCTATCAAAAAAAACTTTACATAATCCAGAAAAATCGAAGTTGGTTTCAACAAAATTTTTTAAAATTTGACAAATATCTATACAAAAATCCAAAAATTCGAAGATAATTTCAACTAAAATTACTCAAATGCAGCTCCTCTATCCAAAAAACCTAACATAATCCAGAAAAATCGAAGTTGGTTTCAACAAAATTTTTAAAATTTGACAAAGATCTGTACAAAAATCCAAAAATTCGAAGTTAATTTCAACTAAAATTACTCAAATGCAGCTCCTCTATCAAAAAAACCTAACATATTCCAGCAAAAACGAAGTTGGTTTCAACAAAATTTTTTAAAATTTGACAAAAATCTGTACAAAAATCCAAAAATTCGAAGTTAATTTCAACTAGAATTACTCAAATGCAGCTCCTCTATCAAAAAAAACTTTACATAATCCAGAAAAATCGAAGTTGGTTTCAACAAAATTTTTTAAAATTTGACAAATATCTATACAAAAATCCAAAAATTCGAAGTTAATTTCAACTAGAATTACTCAAATGCAGCTCCTCTATCAAAAAAACCTAACATAATCCAGAAAAATCGAAGTTGGTTTCAACAAAATTTTTTAAAATTTGACAAAAATCTGTACAAAAATCCAAAAATTCGAAGTTAATTTCAACTAAAATTACTCAAATGCAGCTCCTCTATCAAAAAACCTAACATAATCCAGAAAAATCGAAGTTGGTTTCAACAAAATTTTTTAAAATTTGACAAATATCTATACAAAAATCCAAAAATTCGAAGTTAATTTCAACTAGAATTACTCAAATGCAGCTCCTCTATCAAAAAAACCTAACATAATCCAGAAAAATCGAAGTTGGTTTCAACAAAATTTTTTATAATTTGAAAAAAATCTGTACAAACATCCAAAAATTCGAAGTTAATTTCAACTAAAATTACTCAAATGCAGCTCCTCTATCAAAAAAACCTAACATAATCCAGAAAAATCGAAGTTGGGTTCAACAAAATTTTATAAAATTTGAAAAAAATCTGTACAAAAATCCAAAAATTCGAAGATAATTTCAACTAAAATTACTCAAATGCAGCTCCTCTATCCAAAAAACCTAACATAATCCAGAAAAATCGAAGTTGGTTTCAACAAAATTTTTTAAAATTTGACAAAAATCTGTACAAAATTCCAAAAATTCGAAGATAATTTCAACTAAAATTACTCAAATGCAGCTCCTCTATCCAAAAAACCTAACATAATCCAGAAAAATCGAAGTTGGTTTCAACAAAATTTTTTAAAATTTGACAAAAATCTGTACAAAAATCCAAAAATTCGAAGTTAATTTCAACTAAAATTACTCAAATGCAGCTCCTCTATCAACAAAACCTAACATATTCCAGAAAAATCGAAGTTGGTTTCAACAAAATTTTTTAAAATTTGACAAAAATCTGTACAAAAATCCAAAAATTCGAAGTTAATTTCAACTAGAATTACTCAAATGCAGCTCCTCTATCAAAAAAACCTAACATATTCCAGAAAAATCGAAGTTGATTTCAACAAAATTTTTTAAACTTTGACAAATATCTGTACAAAAATCCAAAAATTCGAAGATAATTTCAACTAAAATTACTCAAATGCAGCTCCTCTATCCAAAAAACCTAACATAATCCAAAAAAATCGAAGTTGGTTTCAACAAAATTTTTTAAAATTTGACAAAATCTGTACAAAAATCAAAAAATTCGAAGTTAATTTCAACTAAAATTACTCAAATGCAGCTCCTCTATCAAAAAACCTAACATAATCCAGAAAAATCGAAGTTGGTTTCAACAAAATTTTTTATAATTTGAAAAAAATCTGTACAAACATCCAAAAATTCGAAGTTAATTTCAACTAAAATTACTCAAATGCAGCTCCTCTATCAAAAAAACCTAACATAATCCAGAAAAATCGAAGTTGGTTTCAACAAAATTTTTTAAAATTTGACAAATATCTGTACAAAAATCCAAAAATTCGAAGTTATTTTCAACTAAAATTACTCAAATGCAGCTCCTCTATCAAAAAAAACTTTACATAATCCAGAAAAATCGAAGTTGGTTTCAACAAAATTTTTTAAAATTTGACAAATATCTATACAAAAATCCAAAAATTCGAAGATAATTTCAACTAAAATTACTCAAATGCAGCTCCTCTATCCAAAAAACCTAACATAATCCAGAAAAATCGAAGTTGGTTTCAACAAAATTTTTAAAATTTGACAAAGATCTGTACAAAAATCCAAAAATTCGAAGTTAATTTCAACTAAAATTACTCAAATGCAGCTCCTCTATCAAAAAAACCTAACATATTCCAGCAAAAACGAAGTTGGTTTCAACAAAATTTTTTAAAATTTGACAAAAATCTGTACAAAAATCCAAAAATTCGAAGTTAATTTCAACTAGAATTACTCAAATGCAGCTCCTCTATCAAAAAAACCTAACATATTCCAGAAAAATCGAAGTTGATTTCAACAAAATTTTTTAAAATTTGACAAAAATTTGTACAAAAATCCAAAAATTTGAAGTTAATTTCAACTAAAATTACTCAAATGCAGCTCCTCTATCAAAAAACCTAACGTAATCCAGAAAAATCGAAGTTGGTTTCAACAAAATTTTTTAAAATTTGGCAAATATCTGTACAAAAATCCAAAAATGCGAAGTTATTTTCAACTAAAATTACTCAAATGCAGCTCCTCTATCAAAAAAACTTTACATAATCCAGAAAAATCGAAGTTGGTTTCAACAAAATTTTTTATAATTTGAAAAAAATCTGTACAAACATCCAAAAATTCGAAGTTAATTTCAACTAAAATTACTCAAATGCAGTTCCTCTATCAAAAAAACCTAACATAATCCAGAAAAATCGAAGTTGGTTTCAACAAAATATTTTAAAATTTGACAAAAATCTGTACAAAAATCCAAAAATTCAAAGTTAATTTCAACTAGAATTACTCAAATGCAGCTCCTCTATCAAAAAAACCTAACATATTCCAGAAAAATCGAAGTTGATTTCAACAAAATTTTTTAAAATTTGACAAAAATCTGTACAAAAATCCAAAAATTCGAAGTTAATTTCAACTAAAATTACTCAAATGCAGTTCCTCTATCAAAAAAACCTAACATAATCCAGAAAAATCGAAGTTGGTTTCAACAAAATATTTTAAAATTTGACAAAAATCTGTACAAAAATCCAAAAATTCAAAGTTAATTTCAACTAGAATTACTCAAATGCAGCTCCTCTATCAAAAAAACCTAACATATTCCAGAAAAATCGAAGTTGGTTTCAACAAAATTTTTTAAAATTTGACAAAAATCTGTACAAAAATCCAAAAATTCGAAGTTAATTTCAACTAGAATTACTCAAATGCAGCTCCTCTATCAAAAAAACCTAACATATTCCAGAAAAATCGAAGTTGATTTCAACAAAATTTTTTAAAATTTGACAAAAATCTGTACAAAAATCCAAAAATTCGAAGTTAATTTCAACTAAAATTACTCAAATGCAGTTCCTCTATCAAAAAAACCTAACATAATCCAGAAAAATCGAAGTTGGTTTCAACAAAATATTTTAAAATTTGACAAAAATCTGTACAAAAATCCAAAAATTCAAAGTTAATTTCAACTAGAATTACTCAAATGCAGCTCCTCTATCAAAAAAACCTAACATATTACAGAAAAATCGAAGTTGGTTTCAACAAAATTTTTTATAATTTGAAAAAAATCTGTACAAACATCCAAAAATTCGAAGTTAATTTCAACTAAAATTACTCAAATGCAGTTCCTCTATCAAAAAAACCTAACATAATCCAGAAAAATCGAAGTTGGTTTCAACAAAATATTTTAAAATTTGACAAAAATCTGTACAAAAATCCAAAAATTCAAAGTTAATTTCAACTAGAATTACTCAAATGCAGCTCCTCTATCAAAAAAACCTAACATATTCCAGAAAAATCGAAGTTGGTTTCAACAAAATTTTTTAAAATTTGACAAATATCTGTACAAAAATCCAAAAATTCGAAGTTATTTTCAACTAAAATTACTCAAATGCAGCTCCTCTATCAAAAAAAACTTTACATAATCCAGAAAAATCGAAGTTGGTTTCAACAAAATTTTTTAAAATTTGACAAATATCTATACAGAAATCCAAAAATTCGAAGTTAATTTCAACTAAAATTACTCAAATGCAGCTCCTCTATCAAAAAACCTAACATAATCCAGAAAAATCGAAGTTGGTTTCAACAAAATTTTTTAAAATTTGACAAATATCTATACAAAAATCCAAAAATTCGAAGTTAATTTCAACTAGAATTACTCAAATGCAGCTCCTCTATCAAAAAAACCTAACATAATCCAGAAAAATCGAAGTTGGTTTCAACAAAATTTTTTATAATTTGAAAAAAATCTGTACAAACATCCAAAAATTCGAAGTTAATTTCAACTAAAATTACTCAAATGCAGTTCCTCTATCAAAAAAACCTAACATATTCCAGAAAAATCGAAGTTGGTTTCAACAAAATTTTTTAAAATTTGACAAAAATCTGTACAAAAATCCAAAAATTCGAAGTTAATTTCAACTAGAATTACTCAAATGCAGCTCCTCTATCAAAAAAACCTAACATATTCCAGAAAAATCGAAGTTGATTTCAACAAAATTTTTTAAAATTTGACAAAAATCTGTACAAAAATCCAAAAATTCGAAGTTAATTTCAACTAAAATTACTCAAATGCAGTTCCTCTATCAAAAAAACCTAACATAATCCAGAAAAATCGAAGTAGGTTTCAACAAAATATTTTAAAATTTGACAAAAATCTGTACAAAAATCCAAAAATTCAAAGTTAATTTCAACTAGAATTACTCAAATGCAGCTCCTCTATCAAAAAAACCTAACATATTCCAGAAAAATCGAAGTTGGTTTCAACAAAATTTTTTAAAATTTGACAAAAATCTGTACAAAAATACAAAAATTCGAAGTTAATTTCAACTAGAATTACTCAAATGCAGCTCCTCTATCAAAAAAACCTAACATATTCCAGAAAAATCGAAGTTGATTTCAACAAAATTTTTTAAAATTTGACAAAAATCTGTACAAAAATCCAAAAATTCGAAGTTAATTTCAACTAAAATTACTCAAATGCAGTTCCTCTATCAAAAAAACCTAACATAATCCAGAAAAATCGAAGTTGGTTTCAACAAAATATTTTAAAATTTGACAAAAATCTGTACAAAAATCCAAAAATTCAAAGTTAATTTCAACTAGAATTACTCAAATGCAGCTCCTCTATAAAAAAAACCTAACATATTCCAGAAAAATCGAAGTTGGTTTCAACAAAATTTTTTATAATTTGAAAAAAATCTGTACAAACATCCAAAAATTCGAAGTTAATTTCAACTAAAATTACTCAAATGCAGTTCCTCTATCAAAAAAACCTAACATAATCCAGAAAAATCGAAGTTGGTTTCAACAAAATATTTTAAAATTTGACAAAAATCTGTACAAAAATCCAAAAATTCAAAGTTAATTTCAACTAGAATTACTCAAATGCAGCTCCTCTATCAAAAAAACCTAACATATTCCAGAAAAATCGAAGTTGGTTTCAACAAAATTTTTTAAAATTTGACAAATATCTGTACAAAAATCCAAAAATTCGAAGTTATTTTCAACTAAAATTACTCAAATGCAGCTCCTCTATCAAAAAAAACTTTACATAATCCAGAAAAATCGAAGTTGGTTTCAACAAAATTTTTTAAAATTTGACAAATATCTATACAAAAATCCAAAAATTCGAAGATAATTTCAACTAAAATTACTCAAATGCAGCTCCTCTATCCAAAAAACCTAACATAATCCAGAAAAATCGAAGTTGGTTTCAACAAAATTTTTAAAATTTGACAAAGATCTGTACAAAAATCCAAAAATTCGAAGTTAATTTCAACTAAAATTACTCAAATGCAGCTCCTCTATCAAAAAACCTAACATAATCCAGAAAAATCGAAGTTGGTTTCAACAAAATTTTTAAAATTTGACAAAGATCTGTACAAAAATCCAAAAATTCGAAGTTAATTTCAACTAAAATTACTCAAATGCAGCTCCACTATCAAAAAACCTAACATAATCCAGAAAAATCGAAGTTGGTTTCAACAAAATTTTTTAAAATTTGACAAATATCTATACAAAAATCCAAAAATTCGAAGTTAATTTCAACTAGAATTACTCAAATGCAGCTCCTCTATCAAAAAAACCTAACATAATCCAGAAAAATCGAAGTTGGTTTCAACAAAATTTTTAAAATTTGACAAAGATCTGTACAAAAATCCAAAAATTCGAAGTTAATTTCAACTAAAATTACTCAAATGCAGCTCCTCTATCAAAAAACCTAACATAATCCAGAAAAATCGAAGTTGGTTTCAACAAAATTTTTAAAATTTGACAAAGATCTGTACAAAAATCCAAAAATTCGAAGTTAATTTCAACTAAAATTACTCAAATGCAGCTCCACTATCAAAAAACCTAACATAATCCAGAAAAATCGAAGTTGGTTTCAACAAAATTTTTTAAAATTTGACAAATATCTATACAAAAATCCAAAAATTCGAAGTTAATTTCAACTAGAATTACTCAAATGCAGCTCCTCTATCAAAAAAACCTAACATAATCCAGAAAAATCGAAGTTGGTTTCAACAAAATTTTTTAAAATTTGACAAAAATCTGTACAAAAATCCAAAAATTCGAAGATAATTTCAACTAAAATTACTCAAATGCAGCTCCTCTATCCAAAAAACCTAACATAATCCAAAAAAATCGAAGTTGGTTTCAACAAAATTTTTTAAAATTTGTAAAAATCTGTACAAAAATCCAAAAATTCGAAGTTAATTTCAACTAAAATTAATCAAATGCAGCTCCTCTATCAAAAAAACCTAACACATTCCAGAAAAATTGAAGTTGGTTTCAACAAAATATTTTAAAATTTGACAAAAATCTGTACAAAAATCCAAAAATTCGAAGTTAATATCAACTAGAATTACTCAAATGCAGCTCCTCTATCAAAAAAACCTAACATATTCCAGAAAAATCGAAGTTGGTTTCAACAAAATTTTTTAAAATTTGACAAAAATCTGTACAAAAATCAAAAAATTCGAAGTTATTTTCAACTAAAATTACTCAAATGCAGCGACGCTACCAAAAAAACCTAACATAATCCAGAAAAATCGAAGTTGGTTTCAACAAAATTTTTTAAAATTTGACAAAAATCTGTACAAAAATCAAAAAAATTCGGAGTTATTTTCAACTAAAATTACTCAAATGTAGCGACGCTACCAAAAAAACCTAACATAATCCAGAAAAATCGAAGTTGGTTTCAACAAAATTTTTTATAATTTGAAAAAAATCTGTACAAACATTCAAAAATTCGAAGTTATTTTCAACTAAAATTACTCAAATGCAGCTCCTCTATCAAAAAAACTTTACATCATCCAGAAAAATCGAAGTTGGTTTCATCAAAATTTTTTAAAATTTGACAAAAATCTATACAAAAATCCAAAAATTCGAAGTTAATTTCAACTAGAATTACTCAAATGCAGCTCCTCTATCCAAAAAACCTAACATAATCCAGAAAAATCGAAGTTGGTTTCAACAAAATTTGTTAAAATTTGACAAAAATCTGTACAAAAATCCAAAAATTCGAAGTTATTTTCAACTAAAATTACTCAAATGCAGCTCCTCTATCCAAAAAACCTAACATAATCCAGAAAAATCGAAGTTGGTTTCAACAAAATTTTTTAAAATTTGACAAATATCTATACAAAAATCCAAAAATTCGAAGTTAATTTCAACTAGAATTACTCAAATGCAGCTCCTCTATCAAAAAAACCTAACATATTCCAGAAAAATCGAAGTTGATTTCAACAAAATTTTTTTAAAATTTGACAAAAATCTGTACAAAAGTCCAAAAATTCGAAGATAATTTCAACTAAAATTACTCAAATGCAGCTCCTCTATCAAAAAAACCTAACATATTCCAGAAAAATCGAAGTTGATTTCAACAAAATTTTTTAAAATTTGACAAAAATCTGTACAAAAATCCAAAAATTCGAAGTTAATTACAACTAAAATTACTCAACTGCAGCTCCTCTATCAAAAAAACCTAACAAAATCCAGAAAAATCGAAGTCGGTTTCAACAAAACTTTTTAAAATTTGTCAAAAATTCGAAGTTAATTTCAACTGAAATTACTCAAATGCAGCTCCGCTACCAAAAAAACCTAACGTAATCCAGAGTAATCGAAGTTGGTTTTGAAAAAAATCTGTACAAAAATCCAAAAATTCGATGTTAATTTCAACTAGAATTACTCAAATGCAGCTCCGCTACCAAAAAAACCTAACATAATCCAGAAAAAGCGAAGTAGGTTTCAACAAAATTTTTTAAAATTTGACAAAAATCTGAACAAAAATCCAAAAATTCGAAGTTAATTTCAACTAAAATTACTCAAATGCAGCTCCTCTATCAAAAAAACCTAACATAATCCAGAAAAATCGTAGTTGGTTTCAACAAAATTTTTTAAAATTTGACAAAAAACTGTACCGAATTCCAAAAATTCGAAGTTAATTTCAACTAAAAGTACTCAAATGCAGCTCCTCTATCAAAAAAACCTAACATAATCCAGAAAAATCGAAGTTGGTTTCAACAAAATATTTTAAAATTTGACAAAAATCTGTACAAAAATCCAAAAATTCGAAGTTAATTTCAACTAAAATTACTCAAATGCAGTTCCTCTATCAAAAAAACCTAACATAATCCAGAAAAATCGAAGTAGGTTTCAACAAAATATTTTAAAATTTGACAAAAATCTGTACAAAAATCCAAAAATTCAAAGTTAATTTCAACTAGAATTACTCAAATGCAGCTCCTCTATCAAAAAAACCTAACATATTCCAGAAAAATCGAAGTTGGTTTCAACAAAATTTTTTAAAATTTGACAAAAATCTGTACAAAAATACAAAAATTCGAAGTTAATTTCAACTAGAATTACTCAAATGCAGCTCCTCTATCAAAAAAACCTAACATATTCCAGAAAAATCGAAGTTGATTTCAACAAAATTTTTTAAAATTTGACAAAAATCTGTACAAAAATCCAAAAATTCGAAGTTAATTTCAACTAAAATTACTCAAATGCAGTTCCTCTATCAAAAAAACCTAACATAATCCAGAAAAATCGAAGTTGGTTTCAACAAAATATTTTAAAATTTGACAAAAATCTGTACAAAAATCCAAAAATTCAAAGTTAATTTCAACTAGAATTACTCAAATGCAGCTCCTCTATAAAAAAAACCTAACATATTCCAGAAAAATCGAAGTTGGTTTCAACAAAATTTTTTATAATTTGAAAAAAATCTGTACAAACATCCAAAAATTCGAAGTTAATTTCAACTAAAATTACTCAAATGCAGTTCCTCTATCAAAAAAACCTAACATAATCCAGAAAAATCGAAGTTGGTTTCAACAAAATATTTTAAAATTTGACAAAAATCTGTACAAAAATCCAAAAATTCAAAGTTAATTTCAACTAGAATTACTCAAATGCAGCTCCTCTATCAAAAAAACCTAACATATTCCAGAAAAATCGAAGTTGGTTTCAACAAAATTTTTTAAAATTTGACAAATATCTGTACAAAAATCCAAAAATTCGAAGTTATTTTCAACTAAAATTACTCAAATGCAGCTCCTCTATCAAAAAAAACTTTACATAATCCAGAAAAATCGAAGTTGGTTTCAACAAAATTTTTTAAAATTTGACAAATATCTATACAAAAATCCAAAAATTCGAAGATAATTTCAACTAAAATTACTCAAATGCAGCTCCTCTATCCAAAAAACCTAACATAATCCAGAAAAATCGAAGTTGGTTTCAACAAAATTTTTAAAATTTGACAAAGATCTGTACAAAAATCCAAAAATTCGAAGTTAATTTCAACTAAAATTACTCAAATGCAGCTCCTCTATCAAAAAACCTAACATAATCCAGAAAAATCGAAGTTGGTTTCAACAAAATTTTTAAAATTTGACAAAGATCTGTACAAAAATCCAAAAATTCGAAGTTAATTTCAACTAAAATTACTCAAATGCAGCTCCTCTATCAAAAAACCTAACATAATCCAGAAAAATCGAAGTTGGTTTCAACAAAATTTTTTAAAATTTGACAAATATCTATACAAAAATCCAAAAATTCGAAGTTAATTTCAACTAGAATTACTCAAATGCAGCTCCTCTATCAAAAAAACCTAACATAATCCAGAAAAATCGAAGTTGGTTTCAACAAAATTTTTTAAAATTTGACAAAAATCTGTACAAAAATCCAAAAATTCGAAGATAATTTCAACTAAAATTACTCAAATGCAGCTCCTCTATCCAAAAAACCTAACATAATCCAAAAAAATCGAAGTTGGTTTCAACAAAATTTTTTAAAATTTGTAAAAATCTGTACAAAAATCCAAAAATTCGAAGTTAATTTCAACTAAAATTAATCAAATGCAGCTCCTCTATCAAAAAAACCTAACACATTCCAGAAAAATTGAAGTTGGTTTCAACAAAATATTTTAAAATTTGACAAAAATCTGTACAAAAATCCAAAAATTCGAAGTTAATATCAACTAGAATTACTCAAATGCAGCTCCTCTATCAAAAAAACCTAACATATTCCAGAAAAATCGAAGTTGGTTTCAACAAAATTTTTTAAAATTTGACAAAAATCTGTACAAAAATCAAAAAATTCGAAGTTATTTTCAACTAAAATTACTCAAATGCAGCGACGCTACCAAAAAAACCTAACATAATCCAGAAAAATCGAAGTTGGTTTCATCAAAATTTTTTAAAATTTGACAAAAATCTATACAAAAATCCAAAAATTCGAAGTTAATTTCAACTAGAATTACTCAAATGCAGCTCCTCTATCCAAAAAACCTAACATAATCCAGAAAAATCGAAGTTGGTTTCAACAAAATTTGTTAAAATTTGACAAAAATCTGTACAAAAATCCAAAAATTCGAAGTTATTTTCAACTAAAATTACTCAAATGCAGCTCCTCTATCCAAAAAACCTAACATAATCCAGAAAAATCGAAGTTGGTTTCAACAAAATTTTTTAAAATTTGACAAATATCTATACAAAAATCCAAAAATTCGAAGTTAATTTCAACTAGAATTACTCAAATGCAGCTCCTCTATCAAAAAAACCTAACATATTCCAGAAAAATCGAAGTTGATTTCAACAAAATTTTTTTAAAATTTGACAAAAATCTGTACAAAAGTCCAAAAATTCGAAGATAATTTCAACTAAAATTACTCAAATGCAGCTCCTCTATCAAAAAAACCTAACATATTCCAGAAAAATCGAAGTTGATTTCAACAAAATTTTTTAAAATTTGACAAAAATCTGTACAAAAATCCAAAAATTCGAAGTTAATTTCAACTAAAAGTACTCAAATGCAGCTCCTCTATCAAAAAAACCTAACATATTCCAGAAAAATCGAAGTTGGTTTCAACAAAATGTTTTAATATTTGACAAAAATCTGTACAAAAATCCAAAAATTCGTAGTTAATATCAACTAAAATTACTCAAATGCAGCTCCTCTATCAAAAAAACCTAACATAATCCAGAAAAATCGAAGTTGGTTTCAACAAAATTTTTTAAAATTTGACAAAAATCTGTACAAAAATCCAAAAATTCGAAGTTAATTTCAACTAAAATTACTCAAATGCAGCTCCTCTATCAAAAAAACCTAACATATTCCAGAAAAATCGAAGTTGATTTCAACAAAATTTTTTAAAATTTGACAAAAATCTGTACAAAAATCAAAAAATTCGAAGTTATTTTCAACTAAAATTACTCAAATGTAGCGACGCTACCAAAAAAACCTAACATAATCCAGAAAAATCGAAGTTGGTTTCAACAAAATTTTTTATTATTTGAAAAAAATCTGTACAAACATCCAAAAATTCGAAGTTATTTTCAACTAAAATTACTCAAATGCAGCTCCTCTATCAAAAAAACTTTACATCATCCAGAAAAATCGAAGTTGGTTTCATCAAAATTTTTTAAAATTTGACAAAAATCTATACAAAAATCCAAAAATTCGAAGTTAATTTCAACTAGAATTACTCAAATGCAGCTCCTCTATCAAAAAAACCTAGCATAATCCAGAAAAATCGAAGTTGGGTTCAACAAATTTTAAAAAATTTGACAAAAATCTGCACAAAAATCCAAAAATTCGAAGTTAATTACAACTAAAATTACTCAAATGCAGCTCCTCTATCCAAAAAACCTAACATAATCCAGAAAAATCGTAGTTGGTTTCAACAAAATTTTTTAATATTTGACAAAAATCTGTACAAACATCCAAAAATTCGAAGTTAATTTCAACTAAAATTACTCAAATGCAGTTCCTCTATCAAAAAAACCTAACATAATCCAGAAAAATCGAAGTTGGTTTCAACAAAATATTTTAAAATTTGACAAAAATCTGTACAAAAATCCAAAAATTCGAAGTTAATTTCAACTAGAATTACTCAAATGCAGCTCCTCTATCAAAAAAACCTAACATAATCCAGAAAAAACGAAGTTGGGTTCAACAAAATTTTATAAAATTTGACAAAAATCTATACAAAAATCCAAAAATTCGAAGTTAATTTCAACTAAAATTACTCAAATGCAGCTCCTCTATCAAAAAACCTAACATAATCCAGAAAAATCGAAGTTGGTTTCAACAAAATTTTTTATAATTTGAAAAAAATCTGTACAAACATCCAAAAATTCGAAGTTAATTTCAACTAAAATTACTCAAATGCAGTTCCTCTATCAAAAAAACCTAACATAATCCAGAAAAATCGAAGTTGGTTTCAACAAAATATTTTAAAATTTGACAAAAATCTGTACAAAAATCCAAAAATTCGAAGTTAATTTCAACTAGAATTACTCAAATGCAGCTCCTCTATCAAAAAAACCTAACATAATGCAGAAAAATCGAAGTTGGTTTCAACAAAATTTTTTATTATTTGAAAAAAATCTGTACAAACATCCAAAAATTCGAAGTTATTTTCAACTAAAATTACTCAAATGCAGCTCCTCTATCAAAAAAACTTTACATCATCCAGAAAAATCGAAGTTGGTTTCATCAAAATTTTTTAAAATTTGACAAAAATCTATACAAAAATCCAAAAATTCGAAGTTAATTTCAACTAGAATTACTCAAATGCAGCTCCTCTATCAAAAAAACCTAGCATAATCCAGAAAAATCGAAGTTGGGTTCAACAAATTTTAAAAAATTTGACAAAAATCTGCACAAAAATCCAAAAATTCGAAGTTAATTACAACTAAAATTACTCAAATGCAGCTCCTCTATCCAAAAAACCTAACATAATCCAGAAAAATCGTAGTTGGTTTCAACAAAATTTTTTAATATTTGACAAAAATCTGTACAAACATCCAAAAATTCGAAGTTAATTTCAACTAAAATTACTCAAATGCAGTTCCTCTATCAAAAAAACCTAACATAATCCAGAAAAATCGAAGTTGGTTTCAACAAAATATTTTAAAATTTGACAAAAATCTGTACAAAAATCCAAAAATTCGAAGTTAATTTCAACTAGAATTACTCAAATGCAGCTCCTCTATCAAAAAAACCTAACATAATCCAGAAAAAACGAAGTTGGGTTCAACAAAATTTTATAAAATTTGACAAAAATCTATACAAAAATCCAAAAATTCGAAGTTAATTTCAACTAAAATTACTCAAATGCAGCTCCTCTATCAAAAAACCTAACATAATCCAGAAAAATCGAAGTTGGTTTCAACAAAATTTTTTATAATTTGAAAAAAATCTGTACAAACATCCAAAAATTCGAAGTTAATTTCAACTAAAATTACTCAAATGCAGTTCCTCTATCAAAAAAACCTAACATAATCCAGAAAAATCGAAGTTGGTTTCAACAAAATATTTTAAAATTTGACAAAAATCTGTACAAAAATCCAAAAATTCGAAGTTAATTTCAACTAGAATTACTCAAATGCAGCTCCTCTATCAAAAAAACCTAACATAATGCAGAAAAATCGAAGTTGGTTTCAACAAAATTTTTTAAAATTTGACAAAATCTGTACAAAAATCCAAAAATTCGAAGTTAATTTCAAGTAGAATTACTCAAATGCAGCTCCTCTATCAAAAAAACCTAACATATTCCAGAAAAATCGAAGTTGGTTTCAACAAAATTTTTAAAATTTGACAAAAATCTGTACAAAAATCCAAAAATTCGAAGTTATTTTCAACTAAAATTACTGAAATGCAGCTCCTCTATCAAAAAAACTTTACATAATCCAGAAAAATCGAAGTTGGTTTCAACAAAATTTTTTAAAATATGACAAACATCTGTACAAAAATCCCAAAATTCGAAGTTAATTTCAACTAAAATTTCTCAAATGCAGCTCCGCTACCAAAAAAACCTAACGTAATACAGAGTAATCGAAGTTGGTTTCAACAAAATTTTTTAAAATTTGACAAAAATCTGTACAAAAATCCAAAAATTTGAAGTTAATTTCAACTAAAATTACTCAAATGCAGCTCCTCTATCAAAAAAACCTAACATAATCCAGAAAAATCGAAGTAGGTTTAAACAAAATTTTTTAAAATTTGACAAAAATCTGTACAAAAATCCAAAAATTCGAAGTTATTTTCAACTAAAATTACTCAAATGCAGCTCCGCTACCAAAAAAACCTAACGTAATCCAGAGTATTTGTAGTTGGTTTCAACATAAATTTTTAAAATTTGACAAAAATCAGTACAAAAATCCAAAAATTCGAAGTTAATTTCAACTAAAATTACTCAAATGCAGCTCCTCTATCAAAAAACCTAACATAATCCAGAAAAATCGAAGTTGGTTTCAACAATAATTTTTAAAATTTGACAAAAATCTGTACAAAAATCCAAAAATTCGAAGTTAATTTCAAGTAGAATTACTCAAATGCAGCTCCTCTATCAAAAAAACTTTACATGATCCAGAAAAATCGAAGTTGGTTTCAACAAAATTTTTTAAAATTTGACAAACATCTGTACAAAAATCCCAAAATTCGAAGTGAATTTCAACTAAAATTACTCAAATGCAGCTCCTCTATCCAAAAAACCTAACATAATCCAGAAAAATCGAAGTTGGGTTCAACAAAATTTTATAAAATTTGACAAAAATCTGCACAAAAATCCAAAAATTCGAAGTTAATTACAACTAAAATTAATCAAATGCAGCTCCTCTATCCAAAAAACCTAACATAATGCAGAAAAATCGAAGTTGGTTTCAACAAAATTTTTTAAAATTTGACAAAATCTGTACAAAAATCCAAAAATTCGAAGTTAATTTCAAGTAGAATTACTCAAATGCAGCTCCTCTATCAAAAAAACCTAACATATTCCAGAAAAATCGAAGTTGGTTTCAACAAAATTTTTAAAATTTGACAAATATCTGTACAAAAATCCAAAAATTCGAAGTTATTTTCAACTAAAATTACTGAAATGCAGCTCCTCTATCAAAAAAACTTTACATAATCCAGAAAAATCGAAGTTGGTTTCAACAAAATTTTTTAAAATATGACAAACATCTGTACAAAAATCCCAAAATTCGAAGTTAATTTCAACTAAAATTTCTCAAATGCAGCTCCGCTACCAAAAAAACCTAACGTAATCCAGAGTAATCGAAGTTGGTTTCAACAAAATTTTTTAAAATTTGACAAAAATCTGTACAAAAATCCAAAAATTTGAAGTTAATTTCAACTAAAATTACTCAAATGCAGCTCCTCTATCAAAAAAACCTAACATAATCCAGAAAAATCGAAGTAGGTTTAAACAAAATTTTTTAAAATTTGACAAAAATCTGTACAAAAATCCAAAAATTCGAAGTTATTTTCAACTAAAATTACTCAAATGCAGCTCCGCTACCAAAAAAACCTAACGTAATCCAGAGTATTTGTAGTTGGTTTCAACATAAATTTTTAAAATTTGACAAAAATCAGTACAAAAATCCAAAAATTCGAAGTTAATTTCAACTAAAATTACTCAAATGCAGCTCCTCTATCAAAAAACCTAACATAATCCAGAAAAATCGAAGTTGGTTTCAACAATAATTATTAAAATTTGACAAAAATCTGTACAAAAATCCAAAAATTCGAAGTTAATTTCAAGTAGAATTACTCAAATGCAGCTCCTCTATCAAAAAAACTTTACATGATCCAGAAAAATCGAAGTTGGTTTCAACAAAATTTTTTAAAATTTGACAAACATCTGTACAAAAATCCCAAAATTCGAAGTGAATTTCAACTAAAATTACTCAAATGCAGCTCCTCTATCCAAAAAACCTAACATAATCCAGAAAAATCGAAGTTGGGTTCAACAAAATTTTATAAAATTTGACAAAAATCTGCACAAAAATCCAAAAATTCGAAGTTAATTACAACTAAAATTAATCAAATGCAGCTCCTCTATCCAAAAAACCTAACATAATGCAGAAAAATCGAAGTTGGTTTCAACAAAATTTTTTAAAATTTTACAAAAATCTGTACAAGAATCCAAAAATTCGAAGTTAATTTCAACTAAAATTACTCAAATGCAGCTCCTCTATAAAAAAACTTTACATAATTAAGAAAAATTGAAGTTGGTTTCAACAAAATTTTTTAAAATTTGACAAAAATCTGTACAAAAATCCAAAAATTCGAAGTTATTTTCAACTAGAATTACTCAAATGCAGCTCCTCTATCAAAAAAACCTAACATAATCCAGAAAAGTCGAAGTTGGGTTCAACCAAATTTTTTAAAATTTGACAAATATCTGTACAAAAATCCAAAAATTCGAAGTTAATTTCAACTAAAATTACTCAAATGCAGCTCCTCTATCAAAAAACTTAACATAATCCAGAAAAATCGAAGTTGGTTTCAACAAAATTTTTTAAAATTTGACAAAAATCTGTACAAAAATCCAAAAATTCGAAGTTATTTTCAACTAGAATTACTCAAATGCAGCTCCTCTATCAAAAAAACCTAACATTATCCAGAAAAGTCGAAGGTGGGTTCAACCAAATTTTTTTAAAATTTGACAAAAATCTGTACAAAAATCCAAAAATTCGAAGTTAAATACAACTAAAATCACTTAAATGCAGCTCCTCTATCCAAAAAACCTAACATAATCCAGAAAATTCGAAGTTGGGTTCAACAAAATTTTATAAAATTTGACAAAAATCTGCACAAAAATCCAAAAATTCGAAGTTAATTACAACTAAAATTACTCAAATGCAGCTCCTCTATCAATAAAACCTAACGTAATTCAGAAAAATCGAAGTTGGTTTCAACAAAATTTTTTATAATTTGACAAAAATCTGTGCAAACATCCCAAAATTCGAAGTTAATTTCAACTAAAATTACTCAAATGCAGCTCCTCTATCAAAAAAACTTTACATAATCCAGAAAAATCGAAGTTGGATTCAACAAAATTTTATAAAATTTGACAAAAATCTGCACAAAAATCCAAAAATTCGAAGTTAATTAACTAAAATTACTCAAATGCAGCTCCTCTATCAAAAAAACCTAACGTAATCCAGAAAAATCGAAGGTGGTTTCAACAAAATTTTTTAAAATTTGACAAATATCTGTACAAAAATCCAAAAATTCGAAGATAATTTCAACTAAAATTACTCAAATGCAGCACCTTTAACAAAAAAACCTAACATAATCCAGAAAAATCGAAGTTGGTTTCAACAAAATTTTTTAAAATTTGACAAATATCTGTTCAAAAATCCAAATATTCGAAGTTAATTTCAACTAAAATTACTCGAATTCTGCTCCTCTATCAAAAAAACCTAACATAATCCAGAAAAATCGAAATTGGTTTTAACAAAATTTTATAAAATTTGACAAAAATCTGTACAAAAATCCAAAAATTCGAAGTTAATTACAACTAAAATTACTCAAATGCAGCTCCTGTATCAAAAAAACTTTACATAATCCAGAAAAATCGAAGTTGGATTCAACAAAATTTTATAAAATTTGACAAAAATCTGCACAAAAATCCAAAAATTCGAAGTTAATTAACTAAAATTACTCAAATGCAGCTCCTCTATCAAAAAAACCTAACGTAATCCAGAAAAATCGAAGGTGGTTTCAACAAAATTTTTTAAAATTTGACAAATATCTGTACAAAAATCCAAAAATTCGAAGATAATTTCAACTAAAATTACTCAAATGCAGCACCTTTAACAAAAAAACCTAACATAATCCAGAAAAATCGAAGTTGGTTTCAACAAAATTTTTTAAAATTTGACAAATATCTGTTCAAAAATCCAAATATTCGAAGTTAATTTCAACTAAAATTACTCGAATTCTGCTCCTCTATCAAAAAAACCTAACATAATCCAGAAAAATCGAAATTGGTTTTAACAAAATTTTATAAAATTTGACAAAAATCTGTACAAAAATCCAAAAATTCGAAGTTAATTACAACTAAAATTACTCAAATGCAGCTCCTGTATCAAAAAAACCTAACATAATCCAGAAAAATCGAAGTTGAGTGCAACAAAATTTTATAAAATTTGACAAAAATCTGTACAAAAATCCAAAAATTCGAAGTTAATTACAACTAAAATTACTCAAATGCAGCTCCTCTATCAAAAAAACTTTACATAATCCAGAAAAATCGAAGTTGGTTTCAACCAATTTTTTTATAATTTGACAAAAATCTGTACAAAAATCCAAAAATTCGAAGTTAATTTCAACTAAAATTACTCAAATGCAGCTCCTTTATCAAAAAAACCTAACATATTCCAGAAAAATTGAAGTTCGTTTAAACAAAATTTTTTCAAATTTGACAAAAATCTGTACAAAAATCCAAAAATTCGAAGTTATTTTCAACTAAAATTACTCAAATGCAGCTACTCTATCAAAAAAACTTTACATAATCCAGAAAAATCGAAGTAGGTTTCAGCAAAATTTTGTAAAATTTGACAAAAATCTGTACAAAAATCCAAAAATTCGAAGTTAATTTCAACTAGAATTACTCAAATGCAGCTCCTCTATCAAAAAAACCTAACATAATCCAGAAAAATCGAAGTTGGTTTCAACAAAATTTTTTATAATTTGACAAAAATCTGTACAAACATCCAAAAATACGAAGTTAATTTCAACTAAAATTACTCAAATGCAGCTCCTCTATCAAAAAAACCTAACATAATCCAGAAAAATCGAAGTAGGTTTCAACAAAATTTTTTAAAAGTTGACAAAAATCTTTACAAACATCCAAAAATTCGAAGTTAATTTCAACTAAAATTACTCAAATGCAGCTCCTCTATCAAAAAAACCTAACATAATCCAGAAAAAGCGAAGTAGGTTTCAACAAAATTTTTTAAAATTTGACAAAAATCTGAACAAAAATCCAAAAATTCGAAGTTAATTTCAACTAAAATTACTCAAATGCAGCTCCTCTATCAAAAAAACCTAACATAATCCAGAAAAATCGTAGTTGGTTTCAACAAAATTTTTTAAAATTTGACAAAAAACTGTACCGAATTCCAAAAATTCGAAGTTAATTTCAACTAAAATTACTCAAATGCAGCTCCTCTACCAAAAAAACCAAACGTAATCCAGAATAATCAAAGTTGGTTTCAACAAAATTTTTTAAAATTTAACAAAAATCTGTACAAAAATCCAATAATTCGAAGTTAATTTCAACTAAAATTACTCAAATGCAGCTCCTCTATCAAAAAAACCTAACATAATCCAGAAAAATCGAATTTGGGTTCAACAAAATTTTATAAAATTTGACAAAAATCTGGACAAAAATCCATAAATTCGAAGATAAATACAACTAAAATTACTTAAATGCAGCTCCTCTATCCAAAAAACCTAACATAATCCAGAATAATCGAAGTTGGGTGCAACAAAATTTTATAAAATTTGACAAAAATCTGTACAAAAATCCAAAATTTCGAAGTTAATTTCAACTAAAATTACTCAAATGCAGCTCCGCTACCAAAAAAACCTAACATAATCCAGAATAATCGAAGTTGGGTGCAACAAAATTTTTTAAAATTTTACAAAAATCTGTACAAAAATCCAAAAATTCGAGGTTAATTTCAACTAAAATTACTCAAATGCAGCCCTCTATCAAAAAAACCTAACATAATCCAGAAAAATCGAAGTTGGTTTCAACAAAATTTTTTAAAATTTGACAAAAAACTGTACCAAAATCCAAAAATTCGAAGTTAATTTCATCTAAAATTACTCAAATGCAGCTCCTCTACCAAAAAAACCAAACGTAATCCAGAAAAATCGAAGTTGGGTTCAACAAAATTTTATAAAACTTGACAAAAATCTGTACAAACATCCAAAAATTCGAAGTTAATTTCAACTAAAATTACTCAAATGCAGCTCCTCTATCAAAAAAACTTTACATAATCCAGAAAAATCGATGTTGGTTTCAACAAAATTTTATAAAATTTGACAAAAATCTGCACAAAAATCCAAAAATTCGAAGTTAATTACAACTAAAATTACTCAAATGCAGCTCCTCTACCAAAAAAACTTTACATAATCCAGAAAAATCGAAGTTGGTTTCAACCAATTTTTTTATAATTTGACAAAAATCTGTCCAAAAATCCAAAAATTCGAAGTTAATTTCAACTAAAATTACTCAAATGCAGCTCCTTTATCAAAAAAACCTAACATATTCCAGAAAAATTGAAGTTCGTTTCAACAAAATTTTTTCAAATTTGACAAAAATCTGTACAAAAATCCAAAAATTCGAAGTTATTTTCAACTAAAATTACTCAAATGCAGCTACTCTATCAAAAAAACTTTACATAATCCAGAAAAATCGAAGTAGGTTTCAGCAAAATTTTGTAAAATTTGACAAAAATCTGTACAAAAATCCAAAAATTCGAAGTTAATTTCAACTAGAATTACTCAAATGCAGCTCCTCTATCAAAAAAACCTAACATAATCCAGAAAAATCGAAGTAGGTTTCAACAAAATTTTTTAAAAGTTGACAAAAATCTTTACAAACATCCAAAAATTCGAAGTTAATTTCAACTAAAATTACTCAAATGCAGCTCCTCTATCAAAAAAACCTAACATAATCCAGAAAAAGCGAAGTAGGTTTCAACAAAATTTTTTAAAATTTGACAAAAATCTGAACAAAAATCCAAAAATTCGAAGTTAATTTCAACTAAAATTACTCAAATGCAGCTCCTCTATCAAAAAAACCTAACATAATCCAGAAAAATCGTAGTTGGTTTCAACAAAATTTTTTAAAATTTGACAAAAAACTGTACCGAATTCCAAAAATTCGAAGTTAATTTCAACTAAAATTACTCAAATGCAGCTCCTCTACCAAAAAAACCAAACGTAATCCAGAATAATCAAAGTTGGTTTCAACAAAATTTTTTAAAATTTGACAAAAAACTGTACCAAAATCCAAAAATTCGAAGTTAATTTCAACTAAAATTACTCAAATGCAGCTCCTCTACCAAAAAAAAAAAACGTAATCCAGAAAAATCGAAGTTGGGTTCAACAAAATTTTATAAAACTTGACAAAAATCTGTACAAACATCCAAAAATTCGAAGTTAATTTCAACTAAAATTACTCAAATGCAGCTCCTCTATCAAAAAAACTTTACATAATCCAGAAAAATCGATGTTGGTTTCAACAAAATTTTATAAAATTTGACAAAAATCTGCACAAAAATCCAAAAATTCGAAGTTAATTACAACTAAAATTACTCAAATGCAGCTCCTCTACCAAAAAACCTAACATAATCCAGAAAAATCGAAATTGGTTTCAACAAAATTTTTTAAAATTTGACAAAAATCTGTTCAAAAATCCAAAAATTCGAAGTTATTGTCAACTAGAATTACTCAAATGCAGCTCCTCTATCAAAAAAACCTAACATAATCCAGAAAAGTCGAAGTTGGGTTCAACCAAATTTTTTAAAATTTGACAAAAATCTGTACAAAAATCCAAAAATTCGAAGTTAATTTCAACTAAAATTACTCAAATGCAGCTCCTCTATCAAAAAACTTAACATAATCCAGAAAAATCGAAGTTGGTTTCAACAAAATTTTTTAAAATTTGACAAAAATCTGTACAAAAATCCAAAAATTCGAAGTTATTTTCAACTAGAATTACTCAAATGCAGCTCCTCTATCAAAAAAACCTAACATAATCCAGAAAAGTCGAAGGTGGGTTCAACCAAATTTTTTAAAATTTGACAAAAATCTGTACAAAAATCCAAAAATTCGAAGTTAAATACAACTAAAATCATTTAAATGCAGCTCCTCTATCCAAAAAACCTAACATAATCCAGAAAATTCGAAGTTGGGTTCAACAAAATTTTATAAAATTTGACAAAAATCTGCACAAAAATCCAAAAATTCGAAGTTAATTACAACTAAAATTACTCAAATGCAGCTCCTCTATCAAAAAAACCTAACGTAATCCAGAAAAATCGAAGTTGGTTTCAACAAAATTTTTTATAATTTGACAAAAATCTGTACAAACATCCCAAAATTCGAAGTTAATTTCAACTAAAATTACTCAAATGCAGCTCCTCTATCAAAAAAACTTTATATAATCCAGAAAAATCGAAGTTGGATTCAACAAAATTTTATAAAATTTGACAAAAATCTGCACAAAAATCCAAAAATTCGAAGTTAATTACAACTAAAATTACTCAAATGCAGCTCCTCTATCAAAAAAACCTAACATATTCCAGAAAAATTGAAGTTCGTTTCAACAAAATTTTTTCAAATTTGACAAAAATCTGTACAAAAATCCAAAAATTCGAAGTTATTTTCAACTAAAATTACTCAAATGCAGCTCCTCTATCAAAAAAACCTAACATAATCCAGAAAAATCGAAGTAGGTTTCAACAAAATTTTTTAAAAGTTGACAAAAATCTTTACAAACATCCAAAAATTCGAAGTTAATTTCAACTAGAATTACTCAAATGCAGCTCCTCTATCAAAAAAACCTAACATAATCCAGAAAAATCGAAGTAGGTTTCAACAAAATTTTTTAAAAGTTGACAAAAATCTTTACAAACATCCAAAAATTCGAAGTTAATTTCAACTAAAATTACTCAAATGCAGCTCCTCTATCAAAAAAACCTAACATAATCCAGAAAAAGCGAAGTAGGTTTCAACAAAATTTTTTAAAATTTGACAAAAATCTGAACAAAAATCCAAAAATTCGAAGTTAATTTCAACTAAAATTACTCAAATGCAGCTCCTCTATCAAAAAAACCTAACATAATCCAGAAAAATCGTAGTTGGTTTCAACAAAATTTTTTAAAATTTGACAAAAAACTGTACCGAATTCCAAAAATTCGAAGTTAATTTCAACTAAAATTACTCAAATGCAGCTCCTCTACCAAAAAAAAAAAACGTAATCCAGAAAAATCGAAGTTGGGTTCAACAAAATTTTATAAAACTTGACAAAAATCTGTACAAACATCCAAAAATTCGAAGTTAATTTCAACTAAAATTACTCAAATGCAGCTCCTCTATCAAAAAAACTTTAAATAATCCAGAAAAATCGATGTTGGTTTCAACAAAATTTTATAAAATTTGACAAAAATCTGCACAAAAATCCAAAAATTCGAAGTTAATTACAACTAAAATTACTCAAATGCAGCTCCTCTACCAAAAAACCTAACATAATCCAGAAAAATCGAAATTGGTTTCAACAAAATTTTTTAAAATTTGACAAAAATCTGTTCAAAAATCCAAAAATTCGAAGTTATTGTCAACTAGAATTACTCAAATGCAGCTCCTCTATCAAAAAAACCTAACATAATCCAGAAAAGTCGAAGTTGGGTTCAACCAAATTTTTTAAAATTTGACAAAAATCTGTACAAAAATCCAAAAATTCGAAGTTAATTTCAACTAAAATTACTCAAATGCAGCTCCTCTATCAAAAAACTTAACATAATCCAGAAAAATCGAAGTTGGTTTCAACAAAATTTTTTAAAATTTGACAAAAATCTGTACAAAAATCCAAAAATTCGAAGTTATTTTCAACTAGAATTACTCAAATGCAGCTCCTCTATCAAAAAAACCTAACATAATCCAGAAAAGTCGAAGGTGGGTTCAACCAAATTTTTTAAAATTTGACAAAAATCTGTACAAAAATCCAAAAATTCGAAGTTAAATACAACTAAAATCATTTAAATGCAGCTCCTCTATCCAAAAAACCTAACATAATCCAGAAAATTCGAAGTTGAGTTCAACAAAATTTTATAAAATTTGACAAAAATCTGCACAAAAATCCAAAAATTCGAAGTTAATTACAACTAAAATTACTCAAATGCAGCTCCTCTATCAAAAAAACCTAACGTAATCCAGAAAAATCGAAGTTGGTTTCAACAAAATTTTTTATAATTTGACAAAAATCTGTACAAACATCCCAAAATTCGAAGTTAATTTCAACTAAAATTACTCAAATGCAGCTCCTCTATCAAAAAAACTTTATATAATCCAGAAAAATCGAAGTTGGATTCAACAAAATTTTATAAAATTTGACAAAAATCTGCACAAAAATCCAAAAATTCGAAGTTAATTACAACTAAAATTACTCAAATGCAGCTCCTCTATCAAAAAAACCTAACGTAATCCAGAAAAATCGAAGGTCGTTTCAACAAAATTTTTTTAAATTTGACAAATATCTGTACAAAAATCCAAAAATTCGAAGATAATTTCAACTAAAATTACTCAAATGCAGCTCCTTTAACAAAAAAACCTAACATAATCCAGAAAAATCGAAGTTGGTTTCAACAAAATTTTTTAAAATTTGACAAATATCTGTTCAAAAATCCAAATATTCGAAGTTAATTTCAACTAAAATTACTCGAATTCTGCTCCTCTATCAAAAAAACCTAACATAATCCAGAAAAATCGAAGTTGGTTTCAACAAAATTTTTTAAAATTTGACAAAAATCTGTACAAACATCCAAATATTCGAAGTTAATTTCAACTAAAATTACTCAAATGCAGCTCCTCTATCAAAAAAACCTAACATAATCCAGAAAAATCGAAATTGGTTTTAACAAAATTTTATAAAATTTGACAAAAATCTGTACAAAAATCCAAAAATTCGAAGTTAATTACAACTAAAATTACTCAAATGCAGCTCCTCTATCAAAAAAACCTAACATAATCCAGAAAAATCGAAGTTGAGTTCAACAAAATTTTATAAAATTTGACAAAAATCTGTACAAAAATCCAAAAATTCGAAGTTAATTACAACTAAAATTACTCAAATGCAGCTCCTCTATCCAAAAAACCTAACATAATCCAGAAAAATCGAAGTTGGGTTTAACAAAATTTTATAAAATTTGACAAAAATCTGGACAAAAATCCAAAAATTCGAAGTTAAATACAACAAAAATTACTTAAATGCAGCTCCTCTATCCAAAAAACCTAACATAATACAGAAAAATCGAAGTTGGGTTCAACAAAATTTTATAAAATTTGACAAAAATCTGTACAAGAATCCAAAAATTCGAAGTTAATTTCAACTATAATTACTCAAATGCAGCTCCTCTATAAAAAAACTTTACATAATTAAGAAAAATTGAAGTTGGTTTCAACAAAATTTTTTAAAATTTGACAAAAATCTGTACAAAAATCCAAAAATTCGAAGTTAATTTCAACTAAAATTACTCAAATGCAGCTCCTCTATCAAAAAAACCTAACATAATCCAGAAAAATCGAAGTTGGGTTCAACAAAATTTTATAAAATTTGACAAATATCTGTACAAAAATCCAAAAATTCGAAGTTAATTACAACTAAAATTACTCAAATGCAGCTCCTCTATCAAAAAAACCTAACGTAATCCAGAAAAATCGAAGTTGGTTTCAACAAAATTTTTTATAATTTGACAAAAATCTGTACAAACATCCAAATATTCGAAGTTAATTTCAACTAAAATTACTCAAATGCAGATCCTCTATCAAAAAACCTAACATAATCCAGAAAAATCGAAGTTGGTTTTAACAAAATTTTTTAAAATTTGACAAAAATCTGTACAAAAATCCAACAATTCGAAGTTAATTTCAACTAAAATTACTCAAATGCAGCTCCTTAATCAAAAAAACCTAACATATTCCAGAAAAATCGATGTTGGTTTCAACAAAATCTTTTAAAATTTGACAAAAATCTGTACAAAAATCCAAATATTCGAAGTTAATTTCAAATAAAATTACTCGAAAGCTGCTCCTCTATCAAAAAAACCTAACATAATCCAGAGAAATCGAAGTTGCTTTCAGCAAAATTTTTTAAAATTTGACAAAAATCTGTACAAAAATCCAAAAATTCGAAGTTAATTTCAACTAGAATTACTCAAATGCAGCTCCTCTATCAAAAAAACCTAACATAATCCAGAAAAATCGTAGTTGGTTTCAACAAAATTTTTTAAAATTTGACAAAAATCTGTACCGAAATCCAAAAATTCGAAGTTATTTTCAACTAAAATTACTCAAATGCAGCTCCTCTATCAAAAAAACCTAACATAATCCAGAAAAATCGAAGTTGGTTTCAACAAAATTTTTTAAAATTTGACAGAAATCTGTACAAAAATCCAAAAATTCGAAGTTATTTTCTACTAAAATTACTCAAATGCAGCTCCTCTATCAAAAAACCTAACATAATCCAGAGAAATCGAAGTTGGTTTCAACAAAATTTTTTAAAATTTTACAAAAATCTGTACAAACATCCAAAAATTCGAAGTTATTTTCAACTGAAATTACTCAAATGTAGCTCCTCTATCAAAAAAACTCTACATAATTAAGAAAAATTGAAGTTGGTTTCAACAAAATTTTTTAAAATTTGACAAAAATCTGTACAAAAATCCAAAAATTCGAAGTTATTTTCAACTAAAATTACTCAAATGCAGCTCCTCTATCAAAAAACCTAACATAATCCAGAAAAATCGAAGTTGGGTTTAACAAAATTTTATAAAATTTGACAAAAATCTGGACAAAAATCCAAAAATTCGAAGTTAAATACAACAAAAATTACTTAAATGCAGCTCCTCTATCCAAAAAACCTAACATAATCCAGAAAAATCGAAGTTGGGTTCAACAAAATTTTATAAAATTTGACAAAAATCTGTACAAGAATCCAAAAATTCGAAGTTAATTTCAACTAAAATTACTCAAATGCAGCTCCTCTATAAAAAAAACTTTACATAATTAAGAAAAATTGAAGTTGGTTTCAACAAAATTTTTTAAAATTTGACAAAAATCTGTACAAAAATCCAAAAATTCGAAGTTAATTTCTACTGAAATTACTCAAATGCAGCTCGTCTATCAAAAAACCTAACATAATCCAGAAAAATCGAAGTTGGTTTCAACAAAATTTTTTAAAATTTGGAAAAATCTGTACAAAAATCCAAAAATTCGAACTTATTTTCAACTAAAATTACTCAAATGCAGCTCCTCTATCAAAAAAACCTAACATAATCCAGAAAAATCGAAGTTGGTTTCAACAAAATTTTTTAAAATTTGACAGAAATCTGTACAAAAATCCAAAAATTCGAAGTTATTTTCTACTAAAATTACTCAAATGCAGCTCCTCTATCAAAAAACCTAACATAATCCAGAGAAATCGAAGTTGGTTTCAACAAAATTTTTTAAAATTTTACAAAAATCTGTACAAACATCCAAAAATTCGAAGTTATTTTCAACTGAAATTACTCAAATGTAGCTCCTCTATCAAAAAAACCTAACATAATCCAGAAAAATCTAAGATCGTTTCAACAAAATTTTTTAAAATTTGACAAACATCTGTACAAAAATCCCAAAATTTGAAGTTAATTTCAACTAAAATTACTCAAATGCAGCTCCGCTACCAAAAAAACCTAACATAATCCAGAAAAATCGAAGCTGGTTTCAACAAAATTTTTTAAAATTTGACAAATATCTGTTCAAAAATCCAAATATTCGAAGTTAATTTCAACTACAATTACTCGAATTCTGCTCCTCTATCAAAAAAACCTAACATAATCCAGAAAAATCGAAATTGGTTTTAACAAAATTTTTTAAAATTTGACAAAAATCTGTACAAAAATCCAAAAATTCGAAGTTAATTACAACTAAAATTACTCAAATGCAGCTCCTCTATCAAAAAAACCTAACATAATCCAGAAAAATCGAAGTTGAGTTCAACAAAATTTTATAAAATTTGACAAAAATCTGTACAAAAATCCAAAAATTCGAAGTTAATTACAACTAAAATTACTCAAATGCAGCTCCTCTATCCAAAAAACCTAACATAATCCAGAAAAATCGAAGTTGGGTTTAACAAAATTTTATAAAATTTGACAAAAATCTGGACAAAAATCCAAAAATTCGAAGTTAAATACAACAAAAATTACTTAAATGCAGCTCCTCTATCCAAAAAACCTAACATAATCCAGAAAAATCGAAGTTGGGTTCAACAAAATTTTATAAAATTTGACAAAAATCTGTACAAGAATCCAAAAATTCGAAGTTAATTTCAACTAAAATTACTCAAATGCAGCTCCTCTATAAAAAAAACTTTACATAATTAAGAAAAATTGAAGTTGGTTTCAACAAAATTTTTTAAAATTTGACAAAAATCTGTACAAAAATCCAAAAATTCGAAGTTATTTTCAACTAAAATTACTCAAATGCAGCTCCTCTATCAAAAAACCTAACATAATCCAGAAAAATCGTAGTTGGTTTCAACAAAATTTTTTAAAATTTGACAAAAATCTGTACCAAAATCCAAAAATTCGAAGTTAATTTCAACTAAAATTACTCAAATGCAGCTCCACTACCAAAAAAACCAAACGTAATCCAGATAAATCGAAGTTGGTTTCAACAAAATTTTTTAAAATTTGACAAAAATCTGTACAAAAATCCAAAAGTTCGAAGTTATTTTCATCTAAAATTACTCAAATGCAGCTCCTCTATCAAAAAAACCTAACATAATCCAGAAAAATCGTAGTTGGTTTCAACAAAATTTTTTAAAATTTGACAAAAATCTGTACCAAAATCCAAAAATTCGAAGTTAATTTCTACTGAAATTACTCAAATGCAGCTCCTTTATCAAAAAAACCTAACATATTCCAGAAAAATCGAAGTTGGTTTCAACCAAATTTTTTAAAATTTGACAAACATCTGTACAAAAATCCAAAAATTCGAAGTTAATTACAACTAAAATTACTCAAATGCAGCTCCTCTATCAAAAAAACCTAACGTAATCCAGAAAAATCGAAGTTGGTTTCAACAAAATTTTTTATAATTTGACAAAAATCTGTACAAACATCCCAAAATTCGAAGTTAATTTCAACTAAAATTACTCAAATGCAGCTCCTCTATCAAAAAAACTTTACATAATCCAGAAAAATCGAAGTTGGATTCAACAAAATTTTATAAAATTTGACAAAAATCTGCACAAAAATCCAAAAATTCGAAGTTAATTACAACTAAAATTACTCAAATGCAGCTCCTCTATCAAAAAAACCTAACGTAATCCAGAAAAATCGAAGGTCGTTTCAACAAAATTTTTTAAAATTTGACAAATATCTGTACAAAAATCCAAAAATTCGAAGATAATTTCAACTAAAATTACTCAAATGCAGCTCCTTTAACAAAAAAACCTAACATAATCCAGAAAAATCGAAGTTGGTTTCAAAAAAATTTTTTAAAATTTGACAAATATCTGTTCAAAAATCCAAATATTCGAAGTTAATTTCAACTAAAATTACTCGAATTCTGCTCCTCTATCAAAAAAACCTAACATAATCCAGAAAAATCGAAGTTGGTTTCAACAAAATTTTTTAAAATTTGACAAAAATCTGTACAAACATCCAAATATTCGAAGTTAATTTCAACTAAAATTACTCAAATGCAGCTCCTCTATCAAAAAAACCTAACATAATCCAGAAAAATCGAAATTGGTTTTAACAAAATTTTATAAAATTTGACAAAAATCTGTACAAAAATCCAAAAATTCGAAGTTAATTACAACTAAAATTACTCAAATGCAGCTCCTCTATCAAAAAAACCTAACATAATCCAGAAAAATCGAAGTTGAGTTCAACAAAATTTTATAAAATTTGACAAAAATCTGTACAAAAATCCAAAAATTCGAAGTTAATTACAACTAAAATTACTCAAATGCAGCTCCTCTATCCAAAAAACCTAACATAATCCAGAAAATCGAAGTTGGGTTTAACAAAATTTTATAAAATTTGACAAAAATCTGGACAAAAATCCAAAAATTCGAAGTTAAATACAACAAAAATTACTTAAATGCAGCTCCTCTATCCAAAAAACCTAACATAATCCAGAAAAATCGAAGTTGGGTTCAACAAAATTTTATAAAATTTGACAAAAATCTGTACAAGAATCCAAAAATTCGAAGTTAATTTCAACTAAAATTACTCAAATGCAGCTCCTCTATAAAAAAAACTTTACATAATTAAGAAAAATTGAAGTTGGTTTCAACAAAATTTTTTAAAATTTGACAAAAATCTGTACAAAAATCCAAAAATTCGAAGTTAATTTCAACTAAAATTACTCAAATGCAGCTCCTCTATCAAAAAAACCTAACATAATCCAGAAAAATCGAAGTTGGGTTCAACAAAATTTTATAAAATTTGACAAATATCTGTACAAAAATCAAAAAATTCGAAGTTAATTACAACTAAAATTACTCAAATGCAGCTCCTCTATCAAAAAAACCTAACGTAATCCAGAAAAATCGAAGTTGGTTTCAACAAAATTTTTTATAATTTGACAAAAATCTGTACAAACATCCAAAAATTCGAAGTTAATTTCAACTAAAATTACTCAAATGCAGATCCTCTATCAAAAAACCTAACATAATCCAGAAAAATCGAAGTTGGTTTTAACAAAATTTTTTAAAATTTGACAAAAATCTGTACAAAAATCGAACAATTCGAAGTTAATTTCAACTAAAATTACTCAAATGCAGCTCCTTAATCAAAAAAACCTAACATATTCCAGAAAAATCGATGTTGGTTTCAACAAAATCTTTTAAAATTTGACAAAAATCTGTACAAAAATCCAAATATTCGAAGTTAATTTCAAATAAAATTACTCGAAAGCTGCTCCTCTATCAAAAAAACCTAACATAATCCAGAGAAATCGAAGTTGCTTTCAGCAAAATTTTTTAAAATTTGACAAAAATCTGTACAAAAATCCAACAATTCGAAGTTAATTTCTACTGAAATTACTCAAATGCAGCTCCTCTATCAAAAAAACCTAACATAATCCAGAAAAATCGAAGTTGGTTTCAACAAAATTTTTTAAAATTTGACAGAAATCTGTACAAAAATCCAAAAATTCGAACTTATTTTCAACTAAAATTACTCAAATGCAGCTCCTCTATCAAAAAAACCTAACATAATCCAGAAAAATCGAAGTTGGTTTCAACAAAATTTTTTAAAATTTGACAGAAATCTGTACAAAAATCCAAAAATTCGAAGTTATTTTCTACTAAAATTACTCAAATGCAGCTCCTCTATCAAAAAACCTAACATAATCCAGAGAAATCGAAGTTGGTTTCAACAAAATTTTTTAAAATTTTACAAAAATCTGTACAAAAATCCAAATATTCGAAGTTAATTTCAAATAAAATTACTCGAAAGCTGCTCCTCTATCAAAAAAACCTAACATAATCCAGAGAAATCGAAGTTGCTTTCAGCAAAATTTTTTAAAATTTGACAAAAATCTGTACAAAAATCCAACAATTCGAAGTTAATTTCAACTAAAATTACTCAAATGCAGCTCCTCTATCAAAAAAACCTAACATAATCCAGAAAAATCGAAGTTGGTTTCAACAAAATTTTTTAAAATTTGACAGAAATCTGTACAAAAATCCAAAAATTCGAAGTTATTTTCTACTAAAATTACTCAAATGCAGCTCCTCTATCAAAAAACCTAACATAATCCAGAGAAATCGAAGTTGGTTTCAACAAAATTTTTTAAAATTTTACAAAAATCTGTACAAACATCCAAAAATTCGAAGTTAATTTCAACTAAAATTACTCATATGCAGCTCCTCTATCAAAAAAACCTAACATAATCCAGAAAAATCGAAGTTGGTTTTATCAAAATTTTTTAAAATTTGACAAAAATCTGTACAAAAATCCAAAAATTCGAAGTTAATTTCAACTAAAATTACTCAAATGCAGCTCCTCTATCAAAAAAACCTAACATAATCCAGAAAAATCGAAGTTGGGTTCAACAAAATTTTTAAAATTTGACAAAAATCTGTACAAGAATCCAAAAATTCGAAGTTAATTTCAACTAAAATTACACAAATGCAGCTCCTCTATCAAAAAAACCTAACATAATCCAGAAAAATCGAAGTTGGGTTCAACAAAAATTTATAAAATTTGACAAAAATCTGCACAAAAATCCAAAAATTCGAAGTCAATTACAACTAAAATTACTCAAATGCAGCTCCTCTATCAAAAAAACCTAACGTAATCCAGAAAAATCGAAGTTGGTTTCAACAAAATTTTGTAAAATTTGACCAAAATCTGTACAAAAATCCAAAAATTCGAAGTTAATTTCAACTAAAATTACTCAAATGCAGCTCCTCTATCAAAAGAACCTAACATAATCCAGAAAAATCGAAGTTGGTTTCACCAAAATTTTTTAAAATTTGACAAAAATCTGTACAAAAATCCAAAAGTTCGAAGTTATTTTCATCTAAAATTACTCAAATGCAGCTCCTCTATCAAAAAAACCTAACATAATCCAGAAAAATCGTAGTTGGTTTCAACAAAATTTTTTAAAATTTGACAAAAATCTGTACCAAAATCCAAAAATTCGAAGTTAATTTCTACTGAAATTACTCAAATGCAGCTCGTCTATCAAAAAACCTAACATAATCCAGAAAAATCGAAGTTGGTTTCAACAAAATTTTTTAAAATTTGGAAAAATCTGTACAAAAATCCAAAAATTCGAACTTATTTTCAACTAAAATTACTCAAATGCAGCTCCTCTATCAAAAAAACCTAACATAATCCAGAAAAATCGAAGTTGGTTTCAACAAAATTTTTTAAAATTTGACAGAAATCTGTACAAAAATCCAAAAATTCGAAGTTATTTTCTACTAAAATTACTCAAATGCAGCTCCTCTATCAAAAAACCTAACATAATCCAGAGAAATCGAAGTTGGTTTCAACAAAATTTTTTAAAATTTTACAAAAATCTGTACAAACATCCAAAAATTCGAAGTTATTTTCAACTGAAATTACTCAAATGTAGCTCCTCTATCAAAAAAACCTAACATAATCCAGAAAAATCGAAGTTGAGTTCAACAAAATTTTATAAAATTTGACAAAAATCTGTACAAAAATCCAAAAATTCGAAGTTAATTACAACTAAAATTACTCAAATGCAGCTCCTCTATCCAAAAAACCTAACATAATCCAGAAAATCGAAGTTGGGTTTAACAAAATTTTATAAAATTTGACAAAAATCTGGACAAAAATCCAAAAATTCGAAGTTAAATACAACAAAAATTACTTAAATGCAGCTCCTCTATCCAAAAAACCTAACATAATCCAGAAAAATCGAAGTTGGGTTCAACAAAATTTTATAAAATTTGACAAAAATCTGTACAAGAATCCAAAAATTCGAAGTTAATTTCAACTAAAATTACTCAAATGCAGCTCCTCTATAAAAAAAACTTTACATAATTAAGAAAAATTGAAGTTGGTTTCAACAAAATTTTTTAAAATTTGACAAAAATCTGTACAAAAATCCAAAAATTCGAAGTTAATTTCAACTAAAATTACTCAAATGCAGCTCCTCTATCAAAAAAACCTAACATAATCCAGAAAAATCGAAGTTGGGTTCAACAAAATTTTATAAAATTTGACAAATATCTGTACAAAAATCCAAAAATTCGAAGTTAATTACAACTAAAATTACTCAAATGCAGCTCCTCTATCAAAAAAACCTAACGTAATCCAGAAAAATCGAAGTTGGTTTCAACAAAATTTTTTATAATTTGACAAAAATCTGTACAAACATCCAAAAATTCGAAGTTAATTTCAACTAAAATTACTCAAATGCAGATCCTCTATCAAAAAACCTAACATAATCCAGAAAAATCGAAGTTGGTTTTATCAAAATTTTTTAAAATTTGACAAAAATCTGTACAAAAATCCAAAAATTCGAAGTTAATTTCATCTAGAATTACTCAAATGCAGCTCCTCTATCAAAAAAACCTAACATAATCCAGAAAAATCGAAGTTGATTTCAACAAAATTTTTAAAATTTGACAAAAATCTGTACAAAAATGGAAAAATTCGAAGTTAATTACAACTAAAATTACTCAAATGCAGCTCTTCTATCCAAAAAACCTAACATAATCCAGAAAAATCGAAGTTGGTTTCAACAAAATTTTTTAAAATTGGACAAAAATCTGTACAAAAATTAAAAAATTCGAAGATAATTTCTACTAAAATTACTCAAATGCAGCTCCTCTATCAAAAAAACCTAACATATTCCAGAAAAATCGAAGTTGATTTCAACAAAATTTTTTAAAATTTGACAAAAATCTGTACAAAAATCCAAAAATTCGAAGATAATTTCAACTAAAATTACTCAAATGCAGCTCCTCTGTCAAAAAAACCTAACATATTCCAGAAAAATCGAAGTTGATTTCAACAAAATATTTTAAAATTTGACAAAAATCTGTACAAAAATCCAAAAATTCGAAGTTAATTTCAACTAAAATTACTCAAATGCAGCTCCTCTATCAAAAAAACCTAACATATTCCAGAAAAATCGAAGTTGGTTTCAACAAAATTTTTTATAATTTGAAAAAAATCTGCACAAAAATCCAAAAATTCGAAGTTAATTACAACTAAAATTACTCAAATGCAGCTCCTCTATCCAAAAAACCTAACGTAATCCAGAAAAATCGAAGTTGGTTTCAACAAAATTTTTTAAAATTTGACAAAAATCTGTACAAAAATCCAAAAATTCGAAGATAATTTCAACTAAAATTACTCAAATGCAGCTCCTCTATCAAAAAAACCTAACATAATCCAGAAAAATCGAAGTTGGTTTCAACAAAATATTTTAAAATTTGACAAAAATCTGTACAAAAATCCAAAAATTCGAAGTTAATTTCAACTAGAATTACTCAAACGCAGCTCCTCTATCAAAAAAACCTAACATATTCCAGAAAAATCGAAGTTGATTTCAACAAAATTTTTTAAAATTTGACAAAAATCTGTACAAAAATCCAAAAATTCGAAGTTAATTACAACTAAAATTACTCAAATGCAGCTCTTCTATCCAAAAGACCTAACATAATCCAGAAAAATCGAAGTTGGTTTCAACAAAATTTTTTAAAATTTGACAAAATCTGTACAAAAATCCAAAAATTCGAAGTTAATTTCAACTAAAATTACTCAAATGCAGCTCCGCTACCAAAGAAACCTAACGTAATCCAGAGTAATCGAAGTTGGATTCAACAAAATTTTTTAAAATTTGACAAAAATCTGTACAAAAATCCATAAATTCGAAGATAATTTCAACTAAAATTACTCAAATGCAGCTCCTCTATCCAAAAAACCTAACATAATCCAGAAAAATCGAAGTTGGTTTCAACAAAATTTTTAAAATTTGACAAAAATCTGTACAAAAATCCAAAAATTCGAAGTTAATTTCAACTAGAATTACTCAAATGCAGCTCCTCTATCAAAAAAACCTAACATATTCCAGAAAAATCGAAGATGATTTCAACAAAATTTTTTAAGATTTGACAAAAATCTGTACAAAATCCAAAAATTCGAAGTTAATTTCAACTAGAATTACTCAAATGCAGCTCCTCTATCAAAAAAACCTAACATATTCCAGAAAAATCGAAGTTGATTACAACAAAATTTTTTAAAATTTGACAAAAATCTGTACAAAAATCCAAAAATTCGAAGTTAATTACAACTAAAATTACTCAAATGCAGCTCTTCTATCCAAAAAACCTAACATAATCCAGAAAAATCGAAGTTGGTTTCAACAAAATTTTTTAAAATTTGACAAAAATCTGTACAAAAATTAAAAAATTCGAAGATAATTTCTACTAAAATTACTCAAATGCAGCTCCTCTATCAAAAAAACCTAACATATTCCAGAAAAATCGAAGTTGATTTCAACAAAATTTTTTAAAATTTGACAAAAATCTGTACAAAAATCCAAAAATTCGAAGATAATTTCAACTAAAATTACTCAAATGCAGCTCCTCTGTCAAAAAAACCTAACATATTCCAGAAAAATCGAAGTTGATTTCAACAAAATATTTTAAAATTTGACAAAAATCTGTACAAAAATCCAAAAATTCGAAGTTAATTTCAACTAAAATTACTCAAATGCAGCTCCTCTATAAAAAAAACCTAACATATTCCAGAAAAATCGAAGTTGGTTTCAACAAAATTTTTTATAATTTGAAAAAAATCTGCACAAAAATCCAAAAATTCGAAGTTAATTACAACTAAAATTACTCAAATGCAGCTCCTCTATCCAAAAAACCTAACGTAATCCAGAAAAATCGAAGTTGGTTTCAACAAAATTTTTTAAAATTTGACAAAAATCTGTACAAAAATCCAAAAATTCGAAGTTAATTTCAACTAGAATTACTCACATGCAGCTCCTCTATCAAAAAAACCTAACATATTCCAGAAAAATCGAAGTTGGTTTCAACAAAATTTTTTAAAATTTGACAAAAATCTGTACAAAAATCCAAAAATTCGACATTAATTTCAACTAGAATTACTCAAATGCAGCTCCTCTATCAAAAAACCTAACATAATCCAGAAAAATCGAAGTTGGTTTCAACAAAATATTTTAAAATTTGATAAAAATCTGTACAAAAATCCAAAAATTCGAAGTTAATTTCATCTAGAATTACTCAAATGCAGCTCCTCTATCAAAAAAACCTAACATAATCCAGAAAAATCGAAGTTGATTTCAACAAAATTTTTTATAATTTGAAAAAAATCTGCACAAAAATCCAAAAATTCGAAGTTAATTACAACTAAAATTACTCAAATGCAGCTCTTCTATCCAAAAAACCTAACATAATCCAGAAAAATCGAAGTTGGTTTCAACAAAATTTTTTAAAATTTGACAAAATCTGTACAAAAATCCAAAAATTCGAAGTTAATTTCAACTAAAATTACTCAAATGCAGCTCCGCTACCAAAGAAACCTAACGTAATCCAGAGTAATCGAAGTTGGTTTCAACAAAATTTTTTAAAATTTGACAAAAATCTGTACAAAAATCCATAAATTCGAAGATAATTTCAACTAAAATTACTCAAATGCAGCTCCTCTATCCAAAAAACCTAACATAATCCAGAAAAATCGAAGTTGGTTTCAACAAAATTTTTAAAATTTGACAAAAATCTGTACAAAAATCCAAAAATTCGAAGTTAATTTCAACTAGAATTACTCAAATGCAGCTCCTCTATCAAAAAAACCTAACATATTCCAGAAAAATCGAAGTTGATTTCAACAAAATTTTTTAAAATTTGACAAAAATCTGTACAAAATCCAAAAATTCGAAGTTAATTTCAACTAGAATTACTCAAATGCAGCTCCTCTATCAAAAAAACCTAACATATTCCAGAAAAATCGAAGTTGATTACAACAAAATTTTTTAAAATTTGACAAAAATCTGTACAAAAATCCAAAAATTCGAAGTTAATTACAACTAAAATTACTCAAATGCAGCTCTTCTATCCAAAAAACTTAACATAATCCAGAAAAATCGAAGTTGGTTTCAACAAAATTTTTTAAAATTTGACAAAAATCTGTACAAAAATTAAAAAATTCGAAGATAATTTCTACTAAAATTACTCAAATGCAGCTCCTCTATCAAAAAAACCTAACATATTCCAGAAAAATCGAAGTTGGTTTCAACAAAATTTTTTAAAATTTGACAAAAATCTGTACAAAAATCCAAAAATTCGACATTAATTTCAACTAGAATTACTCAAATGCAGCTCCTCTATCAAAAAACCTAACATAATCCAGAAAAATCGAAGTTGGTTTCAACAAAATATTTTAAAATTTGATAAAAATCTGTACAAAAATCCAAAAATTCGAAGTTAATTTCATCTAGAATTACTCAAATGCAGCTCCTCTATCAAAAAAACCTAACATAATCCAGAAAAATCGAAGTTGATTTCAACAAAATTTTTTAAAATTTGACAAAAATCTGTACAAAAATTGAAAAATTCGAAGTTAATTACAACTAAAATTACTCAAATGCAGCTCTTCTATCCAAAAAACCTAACATAATCCAGAAAAATCGAAGTTGGTTTCAACAAAATTTTTTAAAATTTGACAAAATCTGTACAAAAATCCAAAAATTCGAAGTTAATTTCAACTAAAATTACTCAAATGCAGCTCCGCTACCGAAGAAACCTAACGTAATCCAGAGTAATCGAAGTTGATTTCAACAAAATTTTTTAAAATTTGACAAAAATCTGTACAAAAATTAAAAAATTCGAAGATAATTTCAACTAAAATTACTCAAATGCAGCTCCTCTATCAAAAAAACCTAACATATTCCAGAAAAATCGAAGTTGATTTCAACAAAATTTTTTAAAATTTGACAAAAATCTGTACAAAATCCAAAAATTCGAAGTTAATTTCAACTAGAATTACTCAAATGCAGCTCCTCTATCAAAAAAACCTAACATATTCCAGAAAAATCGAAGTTGATTACAACCAAATTTTTTAAAATTTGACAAAAATCTGTACAAAAATCCAAAAATTCGAAGTTAATTACAACTAAAATTACTCAAATGCAGCTCTTCTATCCAAAAACCTAACATAATCCAGAAAAATCGAAGTTGGTTTCAACAAAATTTTTTAAAATTTGACAAAAATCTGTACAAAAACTAAAAAATTCGAAGATAATTTCTACTAAAATTACTCAAATGCAGCTCCTCTATCAAAAAAACCTAACATATTCCAGAAAAATCGAAGTTGATTTCAACAAAATTTTTTAAAATTTGACAAAAATCTGTACAAAAATCCAAAAATTCGAAGATAATTTCAACTAAAATTACTCAAATGCAGCTCCTCTGTCAAAAAAACCTAACATATTCCAGAAAAATCGAAGTTGATTTCAACAAAATATTTTAAAATTTGACAAAAATCTGTACAAAAATCCAAAAATTCGAAGTTAATTTCAACTAAAATTACTCAAATGCAACTCCTCTATAAAAAAAACCTAACATATTCCAGAAAAATCGAAGTTGGTTTCAACAAAATTTTTTATAATTTGAAAAAAATCTGCACAAAAATCCAAAAATTCGAAGTTAATTACAACTAAAATTACTCAAATGCAGCTCCTCTATCAAAAAAACCTAACATATTCCAGAAAAATCGAAGTTGGTTTCAACAAAATTTTTTAAAATTTGACAAAAATCTGTACAAAAATCCAAAAATTCGACATTAATTTCAACTAGAATTACTCAAATGCAGCTCCTCTATCAAAAAACCTAACATAATCCAGAAAAATCGAAGTTGGTTTCAACAAAATATTTTAAAATTTGATAAAAATCTGTACAAAAATCCAAAAATTCGAAGTTAATTTCATCTAGAATTACTCAAATGCAGCTCCTCTATCGAAAAAACCTAACATAATCCAGAAAAATCGAAGTTGATTTCAACAAAATTTTTTAAAATTTGACAAAAATCTGTACAAAAATTGAAAAATTCGAAGTTAATTACAACTAAAATTACTCAAATGCAGCTCTTCTATCCAAAAAACCTAACATAATCCAGAAAAATCGAAGTTGGTTTCAACAAAATTTTTTAAAATTTGACAAAATCTGTACAAAAATCCAAAAATTCGAAGTTAATTTCAACTAAAATTACTCAAATGCAGCTCCGCTACCGAAGAAACCTAACGTAATCCAGAGTAATCGAAGTTGATTTCAACAAAATTTTTTAAAATTTGACAAAAATCTGTACAAAAATTAAAAAATTCGAAGATAATTTCAACTAAAATTACTCAAATGCAGCTCCTCTATCAAAAAAACCTAACATATTCCAGAAAAATCGAAGTTGATTTCAACAAAATTTTTTAAAATTTGACGAAAATCTGTACAAAAATCCAAAAATTCGAAGATAATTTCAACTAAAATTACTCAAATGCAGCTCCTCTGTCAAAAAAACCTAACATATTCCAGAAAAATCGAAGTTGATTTCAACAAAATATTTTAAAATTTGACAAATATCTGTACAAAAATCCAAAAATTCGAAGTTAATTTCAACTAAAATTACTCAAATGCAGCGACGCTACCAAAAAAACCTAACATAATCCTGAAAAATCGAAGTTGGTTTCAACAAAATTTTTTATAATTTGAAAAAAATCTGTACAAAAATCCATAAATTCGAAGATAATTTCAACTAAAATTACTCAAATGCAGCTCCTCTATCCAAAAAACCTAACATAATCCAGAAAAATCGAAGTTGGTTTCAACAAAATTTTTAAAATTTGACAAAAATCTGTACAAAAATCCAAAAATTCGAAGTTATTTTCAACTAAAATTACTCAATTGCAGCTCCTCTAACAAAAAAACTTTACATAATCCAGAAAAATCGAAGTTGGTTTCAACAAAATATTTTAAAATTTGACAAAGATCTGTACAAAAATCCAAAAATTCGAAGTTAATTTCAACTAAAATTACTCAAATGCAGCTCCTCTATCAAAAAAACCTAACATATTCCAGAAAAATCGAAGTTGGTTTCAACAAAATTTTTTATAATTTGAAGAAAATCTGCACAAAAATCCAAAAATTCGAAGTTAATTACAACTAAAATTACTCAAATGCAGCTCCTCTATCCAAAAAACCTAACGTAATCCAGAGAAATCGAAGTTGGTTTCAACAAAATTTTTTAAAATTTTACAAAAATCTGTACAAAAAACCAAATATTCGAAGTTAATTTCAACTAAAATTACTCAAATGCAGCTCCTCTATCAAAAAAACCTAACATATTCCAGAAAAATCGAAGTTGGTTTCAACAAAATTTTTTAAAATTTGACAAAAATCTGTACAAAAATCCAAAAATTCGAGGTTAATTTCAACTAAAATTACTCAATTGCAGCTCCTCTATCAAAAAAACCTAACGTAATCCAGAAAAATCGAAGTTGGTTTCAACAAAACATTTTATAATTTGACAAAAATCTGTACAAACATCCAAAAATTCGAAGTTAATTTCAACTAAAATTACTCAAATGCAGCTCCTCTATCAAAAAAACCTAACACAATCCAGGAAAATCGAAGTTGGTTTCAAAAAAATTTATTAAAATTTGACAAAAATCTGTACATGAATCCAAAAATTCGAAGTTAATTTCAACTAAAATTACTCAAATGCAGCTCCTCTATCAAAAAAACCTAACATAATCCAGAAAAATCGAAGTAGGTTTAAACAAAATTTTTTAAAATTTGACAAAAATCTGTGCAAAAATCCAAAAATTCGAAGTTATTTTCTACTAAAATTACTCAAATGCAGCTCCTCTATCAAAAAAACCTAACATAATCCAGAAAAATCGAAGTTGGTTTCAACAAAATTTTTTAAAATTTGACAAAAGTCTGTACAAAAATCCAAAAATTCGAAGTTAATTTCAACTAGAATTACTCAAATGCAGCTCCTCTATCAAAAAAACCTAACATAATCCAGAAAAATCGAAGTTGGGTTCAACAAAATTTTATAAAATTTGACAAAAATCGGTACAAAAATCCAAAATTTCGAAGTTAATTACAACTAAAATTACTCAAATGCAGCTCCTCTATCCAAAAAAAGCTAACATAATCCAGAAAAATCGAAGTTGGTTTCAACAAAATATTTTAAAATTTGTCAAAAATCTGTACAAGAATCCAAATATTCGAAGTTAATTTCAACTAAAATTACTCGAATGCTGCTCCTCTATCAAAAAAACCTAACATAATCCAGAGAAATCGAAGTTGGTTTCAACATTTTTTTTTTAAATTTTACAAAAATCTGTACAAAAATCCAAATATTCGAAGTTAATTTCAACTAAAATTACTCAAATGCAGCTCCTCTATCAAAAAAACTTTACATAATCCAGAAAAATCGAAGTTGGTTTCAACAAAATTTTTTAAAATTTGACAAAAATCTGTACAAAAATCCAAAAATTCGAAGTTAATGTCAACTAGAATTACTCAAATGCAGCTCCTCTATCAAAAAAACCTAACATAATCCAGAAAAATCGAAGTTGGGTTCAACAAAATTTTATAAAATTTGACAAAAATCTGCACAAAAATCCAAAAATTCGAAGTTAATTTCAACTAGAATTACTCAAATGCAGCTCCTCTATCAAAAAACCTAACATAATCCAGAAAAATCGAAGTTGGTTTCAACAAAATTTTTTATAATTTGACAGAAATCTGTACAAAAATCCAAAAATTCGAAGTTATTTCCAACTAAAATTACTCAAATGCAGCTCCTCTATCAAAAAACCTAACATAATCCAGAAAAATCGAAGTTGGTTTCAACAAAATTTTTTAAAATTTGACAAAAATCTGTACAAAAATCCAAAAATTCGAAGTTATTTTCAACTAAAATTACTCAATTGCAGCTCCTCTATCAAAAAAACTTTACATAATCCAGAGAAATCGAAGTTGGTTTCAACAAAATTTTTTAAAATTTTACAAAAATCTGTACAAAAAACCAAATATTCGAAGTTATTGTCAACTAGAATTACTCAAATGCTGCTCCTCTATCAAAAAAACCTAACATAATCCAGAAAAATCGAAGTTGGATTCAACAAAATTTTATAAAATTTGACAAAAATCTGCACAAAAATCCAAAAATTCGAAGTTAATTTCAACTAGAATTACTCAAATGCAGCTCCTCTATCAAAAAACCTAACATAATCCAGAAAAATCGAAGTTGGTTTCAACAAAATTTTTTATAATTTGACAGAAATCTGTACAAAAATCCAAAAATTCGAAGTTATTTCCAACTAAAATTACTCAAATGCAGCTCCTCTATCAAAAAACCTAACATAATCCAGAAAAATCGAAGTTGGTTTCAACAAAATTTTTTAAAATTTGACAAAAATCTGTACAAAAATCCAAAAATTCGAAGTTATTTTCAACTAAAATTACTCAATTGCAGCTCCTCTATCAAAAAAACTTTACATAATCCAGAAAAATCGAAGTTGGTTTCAACAAAATTTTTTATAATTTGACAGAAATCTGTACAAAAATCCAAAAATTCGAAGTTATTTTCAACTAAAATTACTCAATTGCAGCTCCTCTATCAAAAAAACCTAACATAATCCAGAAAAATCGAAGTTGGTTTCAACAAAATTTTTTAAAATTTGACAAAAATCTGAACAAGAATCCAAAAATTCGAAGTTAATTTCAACTAAAATTACTCAAATGCAGCTCCTCTATCAAAAAAACTTTACATAATCCAGAGAAATCGAAGTTGGTTTCAACAAAATTTTTTAAAATTTTACAAAAATCTGTACAAAAAACCAAATATTCGAAGTTAATTTCAACTAAAATTACTCAAATGCAGCTCCTCTATCAAAAAAACCTAACATAATCCAGAAAAATCGAAGTTGGTTTCAACAAAATTTTTTAAAATTTGACAAAAATCTGTACAAGAATCCAAAAATTCGAAGTTAATTTCAACTAAAATTACTCGAATGCAGCTCCTCTATCAAAAAAACTTTACATAATCCAGAGAAATCGAAGTTGGATTCAACAAAATTTTTTAAAATTTTACAAAAATCTGTACAAAAAACCAAATATTCGAAGTTAATTTCAACTAAAATTACTCAAATGCAGCTCCTCTATCAAAAAAACCAAACATAATCCAGAAAAATCGAAGTTGGTTTCAACAAAATTTTTTATAATTTGACAGAAATCTGTACAAAAATCCAAAAATTCGAAGTTAATTTCAACTAAAATTACTCAAATGCAGCCGTCTATCAAAAAAACTTAACATAATCCAGAAAAATCGAAGTTGGTTTCAACAAAATTTTTTAAAATTTTACAAAAATCTGTACAAAAATCCAAAAATTCGAAGTTAATTTCAACAAAAAATTACTCAAATGCAGCTCCTCTATCAAAAAAACCTAACATAATCCAGAAAAATCGAAGTTGGTTTCAACAAAATTTTTTAAAATTTGAGAAAAATCTGTACAAAAATCCAAAAATTCGAAGTTATTTTCGACTAAAATTACTCAACTGCAGCTCCTCTATCAAAAAAACTTTACATAATCCAGAAAAATCGAAGTTGGTTTCAACAAAATTTTTTAAAATTTGACAAAAATCTGTACAAAAATCCAAAAATTCGAGGTTAATTTCAACTAAAATTACTCAATTGCAGCTCCTCTATCAAAAAAACCTAACGTAATCCAGAAAAATCGAAGTTGGTTTCAACAAAACATTTTATAATTTGACAAAAATCTGTACAAAATCCAAAAATTCGAAGTTAATTTCAACTAGAATTACTCAAATGCAGCTCCTCTATCAAAAAAACCTAACATATTCCAGAAAAATCGAAGTTGATTACAACAAAATTTTTTAAAATTTGACAAAAATCTGTACAAAAATCCAAAAATTCGAAGTTAATTACAACTAAAATTACTCAAATGCAGCTCTTCTATCCAAAAAACCTAACATAATCCAGAAAAATCGAAGTTGGTTTCAACAAAATTTTTTAAAATTTAAGAAAAATCTGTACAAAAATCCAAAAATTCGAAGTTATTTTCGACTAAAATTACTCAATTGCAGCTCCTCTATCAAAAAAACCTAACACAATCCAGGAAAATCGAAGTTGGTTTCAAAAAAATTTATTAAAATTTGACAAAAATCTGTACATGAATCCAAAAATTCGAAGTTAATTTCAACTAAAATTACTCAAATGCAGCTCCTCTATCAAAAAAACCTAACATAATCCCGAAAAAACGAAGTAGGTTTAAACAAAATTTTTTAAAATTTGACAAAAATCTGTGCAAAAATCCAAAAATTCGAAGTTATTTTCTACTAAAATTACTCAAATGCAGCTCCTCTATCAAAAAAACCTAACATAATCCAGAAAAATCGAAGTTGGTTTCAACAAAATTTTTTAAAATTTGACAAACGTCTGTACAAAAATCCAAAAATTCGAAGTTAATTTCAACTAGAATTACTCAAATGCAGCTCCTCTAACAAAAAAACCTAACATAATCCAGAAAAATCGAAGTTGGGTTCAACAAAATTTTATAAAATTTGACAAAAATCGGTACAAAAATCCAAAATTTCGAAGTTAATTACAACTAAAATTACTCATATGCAGCTCCTCTATCCAAAAAAACCTAACATAATCCAGAAAAATCGAAGTTGGTTTCAACAAAATATTTTAAAATTTGTCAAAAATCTGTACAAGAATCCAAATATTCGAAGTTAATTTCAACTAAAATTACTCGAATGCTGCTCCTCTATCAAAAAAACCTAACATAATCCAGAGAAATCGAAGTTGGTTTCAACATTTTTTTTTTAAATTTTACAAAAATCTGTACAAAAATCCAAAAATTCGAAGTTAATTTCAACAAAAAATTACTCAAATGCAGCTCCTCTATCAAAAAAACCTAACATAATCCAGAAAAATCGAAGTTGGTTTCAACAAAATTTTTTAAAATTTGAGAAAAATCTGTACAAAAATCCAAAAATTCGAAGTTATTTTCGACTAAAATTACTCAACTGCAGCTCCTCTATCAAAAAAACTTTACATAATCCAGAAAAATCGAAGTTGGTTTCAACAAAATTTTTTAAAATTTGACAAAAATCTGTACAAAAATCCAAAAATTGGAGGTTAATTTCAACTAAAATTACTCAATTGCAGCTCCTCTATCAAAAAAACCTAACGTAATCCAGAAAAATCGAAGTTGGTTTCAACAAAACATTTTATAATTTGACAAAAATCTGTACAAAATCCAAAAATTCGAAGTTAATTTCAACTAGAATTACTCAAATGCAGCTCCTCTATCAAAAAAACCTAACATATTCCTGAAAAATCGAAGTTGATTACAACAAAATTTTTTAAAATTTGACAAAAATCTGTACAAAAATCCAAAAATTCGAAGTTAATTACAACTAAAATTACTCAAATGCAGCTCTTCTATCCAAAAAACCTAACATAATCCAGAAAAATCGAAGTTGGTTTCAACAAAATTTTTTAAAAGTTGAGAAAAATCTGTACAAAAATCCAAAAATTCGAAGTTATTTTCGACTAAAATTACTCAATTGCAGCTCCTCTATCAAAAAAACTTTACATAATCCAGAAAAATCGAAGTTGGTTTCAACAAAATTTTTTAAAATTTGACAAAAATCTGTACAAAAATCCAAAAATTCGAGGTTAATTTCAACTAAAATTACTCAATTGCAGCTCCTCTATCAAAAAAACCTAACGTAATCCAGAAAAATCGAAGTTGGTTTCAACAAAACATTTTATAATTTGACAAAAATCTGTACAAACATCCAAAAATTCGAAGTTAATTTCAACTAAAATTACTCAAATGCAGCTCCTCTATCAAAAAAACCTAACACAATCCAGGAAAATCGAAGTTGGTTTCAAAAAAATTTATTAAAATTTGACAAAAATCTGTACATGAATCCAAAAATTCGAAGTTAATTTCAACTAAAATTACTCAAATGCAGCTCCTCTATCAAAAAAACCTAACATAATCCAGAAAAATCGAAGTAGGTTTAAACAAAATTTTTTAAAATTTGACAAAAATCTGTGCAAAAATCCAAGAATTCGAAGTTATTTTCTACTAAAATTACTCAAATGCAGCTCCTCTATCAAAAAAACCTAACATAATCCAGAAAAATCGAAGTTGGTTTCAACAAAATTTTTTAAAATTTGACAAACGTCTGTACAAAAATCCAAAAATTCGAAGTTAATTTCAACTAAAATTACTCAAATGCAGCTCCTCTATCAAAAAAACCTAACGTAATCCAGAAAAATCGAAGTTGGTTTCAACAAAACATTTTATAATTTGACAAAAATCTGTACAAACATCCAAAAATTCGAAGTTAATTTCAACTAAAATTACTCAAATGCAGCTCCTCTATCAAAAAAACCTAACACAATCCAGGAAAATCGAAGTTGGTTTCAAAAAAATTTATTAAAATTTGACAAAAATCTGTACATGAATCCAAAAATTCGAAGTTAATTTCAACTAAAATTACTCAAATGCAGCTCCTCTATCAAAAAAACCTAACATAATCCAGAAAAATCGAAGTAGGTTTAAACAAAATTTTTTAAAATTTGACAAAAATCTGTGCAAAAATCCAAGAATTCGAAGTTATTTTCTACTAAAATTACTCAAATGCAGCTCCTCTATCAAAAAAACCTAACATAATCCAGAAAAATCGAAGTTGGTTTCAACAAAATTTTTTAAAATTTGACAAAAATCTGTACAAAAATCCAAAAATTGGAGGTTAATTTCAACTAAAATTACTCAATTGCAGCTCCTCTATCAAAAAAACCTAACGTAATCCAGAAAAATCGAAGTTGGTTTCAACAAAACATTTTATAATTTGACAAAAATCTGTACAAAATCCAAAAATTCGAAGTTAATTTCAACTAGAATTACTCAAATGCAGCTCCTCTATCAAAAAAACCTAACATATTCCTGAAAAATCGAAGTTGATTACAACAAAATTTTTTAAAATTTGACAAAAATCTGTACAAAAATCCAAAAATTCGAAGTTAATTACAACTAAAATTACTCAAATGCAGCTCTTCTATCCAAAAAACCTAACATAATCCAGAAAAATCGAAGTTGGTTTCAACAAAATTTTTTAAAAGTTGAGAAAAATCTGTACAAAAATCCAAAAATTCGAAGTTATTTTCGACTAAAATTACTCAATTGCAGCTCCTCTATCAAAAAAACCTAACATAATCCAGAAAAATCGAAGTAGGTTTAAACAAAATTTTTTAAAATTTGACAAAAATCTGTGCAAAAATCCAAGAATTCGAAGTTATTTTCTACTAAAATTACTCAAATGCAGCTCCTCTATCAAAAAAACCTAACATAATCCAGAAAAATCGAAGTTGGTTTCAACAAAATTTTTTAAAATTTGACAAACGTCTGTACAAAAATCCAAAAATTCGAAGTTAATTTCAACTAAAATTACTCAAATGCAGCTCCTCTATCAAAAAAACCTAACGTAATCCAGAAAAATCGAAGTTGGTTTCAACAAAACATTTTATAATTTGACAAAAATCTGTACAAACATCCAAAAATTCGAAGTTAATTTCAACTAAAATTACTCAAATGCAGCTCCTCTATCAAAAAAACCTAACACAATCCAGGAAAATCGAAGTTGGTTTCAAAAAAATTTATTAAAATTTGACAAAAATCTGTACATGAATCCAAAAATTCGAAGTTAATTTCAACTAAAATTACTCAAATGCAGCTCCTCTATCAAAAAAACCTAACATAATCCAGAAAAATCGAAGTAGGTTTAAACAAAATTTTTTAAAATTTGACAAAAATCTGTGCAAAAATCCAAGAATTCGAAGTTATTTTCTACTAAAATTACTCAAATGCAGCTCCTCTATCAAAAAAACCTAACATAATCCAGAAAAATCGAAGTTGGTTTCAACAAAATTTTTTAAAATTTGACAAAAATCTGTACAAAAATCCAAAAATTGGAGGTTAATTTCAACTAAAATTACTCAATTGCAGCTCCTCTATCAAAAAAACCTAACGTAATCCAGAAAAATCGAAGTTGGTTTCAACAAAACATTTTATAATTTGACAAAAATCTGTACAAAATCCAAAAATTCGAAGTTAATTTCAACTAGAATTACTCAAATGCAGCTCCTCTATCAAAAAAACCTAACATATTCCTGAAAAATCGAAGTTGATTACAACAAAATTTTTTAAAATTTGACAAAAATCTGTACAAAAATCCAAAAATTCGAAGTTAATTACAACTAAAATTACTCAAATGCAGCTCTTCTATCCAAAAAACCTAACATAATCCAGAAAAATCGAAGTTGGTTTCAACAAAATTTTTTAAAAGTTGAGAAAAATCTGTACAAAAATCCAAAAATTCGAAGTTATTTTCGACTAAAATTACTCAATTGCAGCTCCTCTATCAAAAAAACTTTACATAATCCAGAAAAATCGAAGTTGGTTTCAACAAAATTTTTTAAAATTTGACAAAAATCTGTACAAAAATCCAAAAATTCGAGGTTAATTTCAACTAAAATTACTCAATTGCAGCTCCTCTATCAAAAAAACCTAACGTAATCCAGAAAAATCGAAGTTGGTTTCAACAAAACATTTTATAATTTGACAAAAATCTGTACAAACATCCAAAAATTCGAAGTTAATTTCAACTAAAATTACTCAAATGCAGCTCCTCTATCAAAAAAACCTAACACAATCCAGGAAAATCGAAGTTGGTTTCAAAAAAATTTATTAAAATTTGACAAAAATCTGTACATGAATCCAAAAATTCGAAGTTAATTTCAACTAAAATTACTCAAATGCAGCTCCTCTATCAAAAAAACCTAACATAATCCAGAAAAATCGAAGTAGGTTTAAACAAAATTTTTTAAAATTTGACAAAAATCTGTGCAAAAATCCAAGAATTCGAAGTTATTTTCTACTAAAATTACTCAAATGCAGCTCCTCTATCAAAAAAACCTAACATAATCCAGAAAAATCGAAGTTGGTTTCAACAAAATTTTTTAAAATTTGACAAACGTCTGTACAAAAATCCAAAAATTCGAAGTTAATTTCAAATAAAATTACTCAAATGCAGCTCCTCTATCCAAAAAAACCTAACATAATCCAGAAAAATCGAAGTTGGTTTCAACAAAATATTTTAAAATTTGTCAAAAATCTGTACAAGAATCCAAATATTCGAAGTTAATTTCAACTAAAATTACTCGATTGCTGCTCCTCTATCAAAAAAACCTAACATAATCCAGAGAAATCGAAGTTGGTTTCAACATTTTTTTTTTAAATTTTACAAAAATCTGTACAAAAATCCAAATATTCGAAGTTAATTTCAACTAAAATTACTCAAATGCAGCTCCTCTATCAAAAAAACTTTACATAATCCAGAAAAATCGAAGTTGGTTTCAACAAAATTTTTTAAAATTTGACAAAAATCTGTACAAAAATCCAAAAATTCGAAGTTAATGTCAACTAGAATTACTCAAATGCAGCTCCTCTATCAAAAAAACCTAACATAATCCAGAAAAATCGAAGTTGGGTTCAACAAAATTTTATAAAATTTGACAAAAATCTGCACAAAAATCCAAAAATTCGAAGTTAATTTCAACTAGAATTACTCAAATGCAGCTCCTCTATCAAAAAACCTAACATAATCCAGAAAAATCGAAGTTGGTTTCAACAAAATTTTTTATAATTTGACAGAAATCTGTACAAAAATCCAAAAATTCGAAGTTATTTCCAACTAAAATTACTCAAATGCAGCTCCTCTATCAAAAAACCTAACATAATCCAGAAAAATCGAAGTTGGTTTCAACAAAATTTTTTAAAATTTGACAAAAATCTGTACAAAAATCCAAAAATTCGAAGTTATTTTCAACTAAAATTACTCAATTGCAGCTCCTCTATCAAAAAAACTTTACATAATCCAGAAAAATCGAAGTTGGTTTCAACAAAATTTTTTATAATTTGACAGAAATCTGTACAAAAATCCAAAAATTCGAAGTTATTTTCAACTAAAATTACTCAATTGCAGCTCCTCTATCAAAAAAACCTAACATAATCCAGAAAAATCGAAGTTGGTTTCAACAAAATTTTTTAAAATTTGACAAAAATCTGAACAAGAATCCAAAAATTCGAAGTTAATTTCAACTAAAATTACTCAAATGCAGCTCCTCTATCAAAAAAACTTTACATAATCCAGAGAAATCGAAGTTGGTTTCAACAAAATTTTTTAAAATTTTACAAAAATCTGTACAAAAAACCAAATATTCGAAGTTAATTTCAACTAAAATTACTCAAATGCAGCTCCTCTATCAAAAAAACTTTACATAATCCAGAAAAATCGAAGTTGGTTTCAACAAAATTTTTTAAAATTTGACAAAAATCTGTACAAGAATCCAAAAATTCGAAGTTAATTTCAACTAAAATTACTCGAATGCAGCTCCTCTATCAAAAAAACTTTACATAATCCAGAGAAATCGAAGTTGGTTTCAACAAAATTTTTTAAAATTTTACAAAAATCTGTACAAAAAACCAAATATTCGAAGTTAATTTCAACTAAAATTACTCAAATGCAGCTCCTCTATCAAAAAAACCAAACATAATCCAGAAAAATCGAAGTTGGTTTCAACAAAATTTTTTATAATTTGACAGAAATCTGTACAAAAATCCAAAAATTCGAAGTTAATTTCAACTAAAATTACTCAAATGCAGCCGTCTATCAAAAAAACTTAACATAATCCAGAAAAATCGAAGTTGGTTTCAACAAAATTTTTTAAAATTTTACAAAAATCTGTACAAAAATCCAAAAATTCGAAGTTAATTTCAACAAAAAATTACTCAAATGCAGCTCCTCTATCAAAAAAACCTAACATAATCCAGAAAAATCGAAGTTGGTTTCAACAAAATTTTTTAAAATTTAACAAAAATCGGTACAAGAATCCAAAAATTCGAAGTTAATTTCAACTAAAATTACTCAAATGCAGCTCCTCTATCAAAAAAACCTAACATAATCCAGAAAAATCGAAGTAGGTTTAAACAAAATTTTTTAAAATTTGACTAAAATCTGTACAAAAATCCAAAAATTCGAAGTTATTTTCAACTAAAATTACTCAATTGCAGCTCCTCTATCAAAAAAACTTTACATAATCCAGAAAAATCGAAGTTGCTTTCAACAAAATTTTTTAAAATTTGACAAAAATCTGTACAAAAATCCAAAAATTCGAGGTTAATTTCAACTAAAATTCCTCAAATACAGCCCTCTATCAAAAAAACCTAACATAATCCAGAAAAATCGAAGTTGGTTTCAACAAAATTTTTTATAATTTGACAAAAATCTGTACAAAAATCCAAATATTCGAAGTTAATTTCAACTAAAATTACTCAAATGCAGCTCCTCTATCAAAAAAACTTTACATAATCCAGAAAAATCGAAGTTGGTTTCAACAAAATTTTTTAAAATTTGACAAAAATCTGTACAAAAATCCAAAAATTCGAAGTTAATGTCAACTAGAATTACTCAAATGCAGCTCCTCTATCAAAAAAACCTAACATAATCCAGAAAAATCGAAGTTGGGTTCAACAAAATTTTATAAAATTTGACAAAAATCTGCACAAAAATCCAAAAATTCGAAGTTAATTTCAACTAGAATTACTCAAATGCAGCTCCTCTATCAAAAAACCTAACATAATCCAGAAAAATCGAAGTTGGTTTCAACAAAATTTTTTATAATTTGACAGAAATCTGTACAAAAATCCAAAAATTCGAAGTTATTTCCAACTAAAATTACTCAAATGCAGCTCCTCTATCAAAAAACCTAACATAATCCAGAAAAATCGAAGTTGGTTTCAACAAAATTTTTTAAAATTTGACAAAAATCTGTACAAAAATCCAAAAATTCGAAGTTATTTTCAACTAAAATTACTCAATTGCAGCTCCTCTATCAAAAAAACTTTACATAATCCAGAAAAATCGAAGTTGGTTTCAACAAAATTTTTTATAATTTGACAGAAATCTGTACAAAAATCCAAAAATTCGAAGTTATTTTCAACTAAAATTACTCAATTGCAGCTCCTCTATCAAAAAAACCTAACATAATCCAGAAAAATCGAAGTTGGTTTCAACAAAATTTTTTAAAATTTGACAAAAATCTGAACAAGAATCCAAAAATTCGAAGTTAATTTCAACTAAAATTACTCAAATGCAGCTCCTCTATCAAAAAAACTTTACATAATCCAGAGAAATCGAAGTTGGTTTCAACAAAATTTTTTAAAATTTTACAAAAATCTGTACAAAAAACCAAATATTCGAAGTTAATTTCAACTAAAATTACTCAAATGCAGCTCCTCTATCAAAAAAACTTTACATAATCCAGAAAAATCGAAGTTGGTTTCAACAAAATTTTTTAAAATTTGACAAAAATCTGTACAAGAATCCAAAAATTCGAAGTTAATTTCAACTAAAATTACTCGAATGCAGCTCCTCTATCAAAAAAACTTTACATAATCCAGAGAAATCGAAGTTGGTTTCAACAAAATTTTTTAAAATTTTACAAAAATCTGTACAAAAAACCAAATATTCGAAGTTAATTTCAACTAAAATTACTCAAATGCAGCTCCTCTATCAAAAAAACCAAACATAATCCAGAAAAATCGAAGTTGGTTTCAACAAAATTTTTTATAATTTGACAGAAATCTGTACAAAAATCCAAAAATTCGAAGTTAATTTCAACTAAAATTACTCAAATGCAGCCGTCTATCAAAAAAACTTAACATAATCCAGAAAAATCGAAGTTGGTTTCAACAAAATTTTTTAAAATTTTACAAAAATCTGTACAAAAATCCAAAAATTCGAAGTTAATTTCAACAAAAAATTACTCAAATGCAGCTCCTCTATCAAAAAAACCTAACATAATCCAGAAAAATCGAAGTTGGTTTCAACAAAATTTTTTAAAATTTAACAAAAATCGGTACAAGAATCCAAAAATTCGAAGTTAATTTCAACTAAAATTACTCAAATGCAGCTCCTCTATCAAAAAAACCTAACATAATCCAGAAAAATCGAAGTAGGTTTAAACAAAATTTTTTAAAATTTGACTAAAATCTGTACAAAAATCCAAAAATTCGAAGTTATTTTCAACTAAAATTACTCAATTGCAGCTCCTCTATCAAAAAAACTTTACATAATCCAGAAAAATCGAAGTTGCTTTCAACAAAATTTTTTAAAATTTGACAAAAATCTGTACAAAAATCCAAAAATTCGAGGTTAATTTCAACTAAAATTCCTCAAATACAGCCCTCTATCAAAAAAACCTAACATAATCCAGAAAAATCGAAGTTGGTTTCAACAAAATTTTTTATAATTTGACAAAAATCTGTACAAAAATCCAAAAATTCGAAGTTAATTTCAACTAAAATTACTCAAATGCAGCTTCTCTATCCAAAAAACCTAACATAATCCAGAAAAATCGAAGTTGGTTTCAACAAAATTTTTTAAAATTTGACAAACAACTGTACAAATATCCCAAGATTCGAAGTTAATTTCAACTAAAATTACTCAAATGCAGCTCCGCTACCAAAAAAACCTAACGTAATCCAGAATAATCGAAGTTGGGTTCAACAAAATTTTATAAAATTTGACAAACAACTGTACAAAAATCCAAAAATTCGAAGTTAATTACAACTAAAATTACTCAAATGCAGCTCCTCTATCCAAAAAACCTAACATAATCCAGAAAAATCGAAGTTGGTTTCAACAAAATTTTTTAAAATTTGACAAACAACTGTACAAAAATCCCAAGATTCGAAGTTAATTTCAACTAAAATTACTCAAATGCAGCTCCGCTACCAAAAAAACCTAACGTAATCCAGAATAATCGAAGTTGGTTTCAACAAAATTTTTTAAAATTTGACAAATAACTGTACAAAAATCCAAAAATTCGAAGTTAATTATCAACTAGAATTACTCAAATGCAGCTCCTCTATCAAAAAAACTTTACATAATCCAGAAAAATCGAAGTTGGTTTCAACAAAATTTTTTAAAATTTGACAAAAATCTGTACAAAAATCCAAAAATTCGAAGTTAATTTCAACTAGAATTACTCAAATGCAGCTCCTCTATCAAAAAAACCTAACATAATCCAGAAAAATCGAAGTTGGGTACAACAATATTTTTTAAAATTTGACAAATATCTGTACAAAAATCCAAATATTCGAAGTTAATTTCAACTAGAATTACTCAAATGCAGCTCCTCTATCAAAAAAACCTAACATAATCCAGAAAAATCGAAGTTGGGTTCAACAAAATTTTATAAAATTTGACAAACAACTGTACAAAAATCCCAAGATTCGAAGTTAATTTCAACTAAAATTACTCAAATGCAGCTCCGCTACCAAAAAAACCTAACGTAATCCAGAATAATCGAAGTTGGTTTCAACAAAATTTTTAAAATTTGACAAGAATCTGTACAAAAATCCAAAAATTCGAAGTTAATTATCAACTAGAATTACTCAAATGCAGCTCCTCTATCAAAAAAGATTTACATAATCCAGAAAAATCGAAGTTGGTTTCAACAAAATTTTTTAAAATTTGACAAAAATCTGTACAAAAATCCAAAAATTCGAAGTTAATTTCAACTAGAATTACTCAAATGCAGCTCCTCTATCAAAAAAACCTAACATAATCCAGAAAAATCGAAGTTGGGTTCAACAAAATTTTATAAAATTTGACAAACAACTGTACAAAAATCAAAAAATTCGAAGTTAATTTCAACTAAAATTACTTAAATGCAGCTCCTCTATCCAAAAAACCTAACATAATCCAGAAAAATCGAATTTGGGTTCAACAAAATTTTATAAAATTTGACAAACAACTGTACAAAAATCCAAAAATTCGAAGTTAATTACAACTAAAATTACTCAAATGCAGCTCCTCTATCCAAAAAACCTAACATAATCCAGAAAAATCGAAGTTGGTTTCAACAAAATTTTTTAAAATTTGACAAACAACTGTACAAAAATCCCAAGATTCGAAGTTAATTTCAACTAAAATTACTCAAATGCAGCTCCGCTACCAAAAACACCTAACGTAATCCAGAATAATCGAAGTTGGTTTCAACAAAATTTTTTAAAATTTGACAAGAATCTGTACAAAAATCCAAAAATTCGAAGTTAATTATCAACTAGAATTACTCAAATGCAGCTCCTCTATCAAAAAAACTTTACATAATCCAGAAAAATCGAAGTTGGTTTCAACAAATTTTTTTAAAATTTGACAAAAATCTGTACAAAAATCCAAAAATTCGAAGTAAATTTCAACTAGAATTACTCAAATGCAGCTCCTCTATCAAAAAAACCTAACATAATCCAGAAAAATCGAAGTTGGGTACAACAATATTTTTTAAAATTTGACAAATATCTGTACAAAAATCCAAATATTCGAAGTTAATTTCAACTAGAATTACTCAAATGCAGCTCCTCTATCAAAAAAACCTAACATAATCCAGAAAAATCGAAGTTGGGTTCAACAAAATTTTTTAAAATTTGACAAATATCTGTACAAAAATCCAAAAATTCGAAGTTAATTTCAACTAAAATTACTTAAATGCAGCTCCTCTATCCAAAAAACCTAACATAATCCAGAAAAATCGAAGTTGGGTTCAACAAAATTTTATAAAATTTGACAAACAACTGTACAAAAATCCAAAAATTCGAAGTTAATTACAACTAAAATTACTCAAATGCAGCTTCTCTATCCAAAAAACCTAACATAATCCAGAAAAATCGAAGTTGGTTTCAACAAAATTTTTTAAAATTTGACAAACAACTGTACAAATATCCCAAGATTCGAAGTTAATTTCAACTAAAATTACTCAAATGCAGCTCCGCTACCAAAAAAACCTAACGTAATCCAGAATAATCGAAGTTGGTTTCAACAAAATTTTTTAAAATTTGACAAGAATCTGTACAAAAATCCAAAAATTCGAAGTTAATTATCAACTAGAATTACTCAAATGCAGCTCCTCTATCAAAAAAACTTTACATAATCCAGAAAAATCGAAGTTGGTTTCAACAAAATTTTTTAAAATTTGACAAAAATCTGTACAAAAATCCAAAAATTCGAAGTTAATTTCAACTAGAATTACTCAAATGCAGCTCCTCTATCAAAAAAACCTAACATAATCCAGAAAAATCGAAGTTGGATTCAACAATATTTTTTAAAATTTGACAAATATCTGTACAAAAATCCAAATATTCGAAGTTAATTTCAACTAGAATTACTCAAATGCAGCTCCTCTATCAAAAAAACCTAACATAATCCAGAAAAATCGAAGTTGGGTTCAACAATATTTTTTAAAATTTGACAAATATCTGTACAAAAATCCAAATATTCGAAGTTAATTTCAACTAGAATTACTCAAATGCAGCTCCTCTATCAAAAAAACCTAACATAATCCAGAAAAATCGAAGTTGGGTTCAACAAAATTTTTTAAAATTTGACAAATATCTGTACAAAAATCCAAATATTCGAAGTTAATTTCAACTAAAATTACTCGAATGCTGCTGCTCTATCAAAAAAACCTAACATAATTCAGAGAAATCGAAGTTGGTTTCAACAAAATTTTTTAAAATTTGACAAAAATCTGTACCAAGAATCCAAAAATTTGAAGTTAATTTCAACTAAAATTACTCAAATGCAGCTCCTCTATCAAAAAAACTTTACATAATCCAGCGAATATTTGGTTTTTTGTACAGATTTTTGTAAAATTTTAAAAAATTTTGTTGAAACCAACTTCGATTTCTCTGGATTATGTAAAGTTTTTTTGATGGAGGAGCTGCATTTGAGTAATTTTAGTTGAAATTTACTTCGAATGTTTGGATTCTTGTACAGATTTTTGTCAAATTTTAAAAAATTTTGTTGAAACCAACTTCGATTTTTCTGGATTATGTTAGGTTTTTTTGATAGAGGAGCTGCATTTGAGTAATTTTAGTTGAAAATAACTTCGAATTTTTGGATTTTTGTACAGATTCCTGTCAAATTTTAAAAAATTTTGTTGAAACCAACTTCGATTTTTCAGGAATATGTTAGGTTTTTTTGATAGAGGAGCTGCATTTGAGTAATTCTAGTTGAAATTAACTTCGAATTTTTGGATTTTTGTACAGGTTTTTGTCAAATTTTAAAAAATTTTGTTGAAACCAACTTCGATTTTTCTGGATATGGTAGGTTTTTTGGATAGAGGAGCTGCATTTGAGTAATTTTAGTTGTAATTAACTTCGAATTTTTGGATTTTTGTACAGATTTTTGTCAAATTTTAAAAAATTTTGTTGAAACCAACTTCGATTTCTCTGGATTATGTTAGGTTTTTTTGATAGAAGAGATGCATTTGAGTAATTTTAGTCGAAATTAACTTCGAATTTTTGGATGTTTGTAAAGATTTTTGTCAAATTATAAAAAATTTTGCTGAAACCAACTTCGATTTTTCTGGATTATGTTAGGTTTTTTGGTTAGAGGACCTGCATTTGAGTAATTTTAGTTGAAATTAACTTCGAATTTTTGGATTTTTGTACAGATTTTTGTCAAATTTTAAAAAATTTTGTTGAAACCAACTTCGATTTCTCTGGATTATGTTAGGTTTTTTTGATAGAAGAGCTGCATTTGAATAATTTTAGTTGAAATTAACTTCGAATTTTTGGATATTTGTACAGATTTTTGTCAAATTTTAAAAAATGTTGTTGAAACCAACTTCGATTATTCTGGATTACGTTAGGATTCTTCGGTAGCGGAGCTGCATTTGAGTAATTTTAGTTGAAATTAACTTCGAATTTTTGGATTTTTGAACAGATTTTTCTCAAATTTTAAAAAATTTGTTGAAGCCTATTTCGATTTTCCTGGATTATGATAGCTTTTTTGGATAGAGGAGCTGCATTTGAGTAATACTAGTTGTAATTAACTTCGAATTTTTGGTTTTTTGTACAGATTTTTGTCAAATTTTAAAAAATTTGTTGAAACCAACTTCGATTTTTCAGGATTGTGTTAGGTTTTTTTTATAGAGGAGCTGCATTTGAGTAATTTTAGTTGAAATTAACTTCGAATATTGGGATTTTTGTACAGATTTTTGTCAAATTGTAAAAAAATTTGGTGAAAGCAACTTCGATTTTTCAGGAATATGTTAGGTTTTTTTGAAAGAGGAGCTGCATTTGAGTAATACTAGTTGTAATTAACTTCGAATTTTTGGGTTTTTGTACAGATATTTGTCAAATTTTAAAAAATTTTGTTGAAACCAACTTCGATTTTTCTGGATTATGTTAGGTTTTTTTGATAGAGGAGCTGCATTTGAGTAATTTTAGTTGAAAATAACTTCGATTTTTGGATTTTTGTACAGATTTTTGTCAAATTTTAAAAAATTTTGTTGAAACCAACTTCGATTTTTCTGGATATGGTAGGTTTTTTGGATAGAGGAGCTGCATTTGAGTAATTTTAGTTGTATTTAACTTCGAATTTTTGGATTTTTGTACAGATTTTTGTCAAATTTTAAAAAATTTTGTTGAAACCAACTTCGATTTCTCTGGATTATGTTAGGTTTTTTTGATAGAAGAGCTGCATTTGAATAATTTTAGTTGAAATTAACTTCGAATTTTAGGATATTTGTACAGATTTTTGTCAAATTTTAAAAAATGTTGTTGAAACCAACTTCGATTATTCTGGATTACGTTAGGATTCTTCGGTAGCGGAGCTGCATTTGAGTAATTTTAGTTGAAATTAACTTCGAATTTTTGGATTTTTGAACAGATTTTTCTCAAATTTTAAAAAATTTGTTGAAGCCTATTTCGATTTTCCTGGATTATGATAGCTTTTTTGGATAGAGGAGCTGCATTTGAGTAATACTAGTTGTAATTAACTTCGAATTTTTGGTTTTTTGTACAGATTTTTGTCAAATTTTAAAAAATTTGTTGAAACCAACTTCGATTTTTCAGGATTATGTTAGGTTTTTTTTATAGAGGAGCTGCATTTGAGTAATTTTAGTTGAAATTAACTTCGAATTTTGGGATTTTTGTACAGATTTTTGTCAAATTGTAAAAAAATTTGGTGAAAGCAACTTCGATTTTTCAGGTATATGTTAGGTTTTTTTGAAAGAGGAGCTGCATTTGAGTAATACTAGTTGTAATTAACTTCGAATTTTTGGGTTTTTGTACAGATATTTGTCAAATTTTAAAAAATTTTGTTGAAACCAACTTCGATTTTTCTGGATTATGTTAGGTTTTTTTGATAGAGGAGCTGCATTTGAGTAATTTTAGTTGAAAATAACTTCGATTTTTGGATTTTTGTACAGATTTTTGTCAAATTTTAAAAAATTTTGTTGAAACCAACTTCGATTTTTCTGGAATATGTTACGTTTTTTTGATAGAGGAGCTGCATTTGAGTAATTCTAATTGAAATTAACTTCGAATTTTTGGATTTTTGTACAGATTTTTGTCAAATTTTAAAAAATTTTGTTGTAACCAACTTCGATATTTCTGGATTATGTAATGTTTTTTTGATAGAGGAGCTGCATTTGAGTAATTTTAGATGAAGATAACTACGAATTTTTGGATTTTTGTACAGATTTTTGTCAAATTTTAAAAAATTTTGTTGAAACCAACATCTATTTTTCTGGAATATGTTAGGTTTTTTTGATAAAGGAGCTGCATTTGAGTAATTTTAGTTGAAAATAATTTCGAATTTTTGGATTTTTGTACAGATTTTTGTCAAATTTTAAAAAATTTTGTTGAAACCAACTTCTTTTTTTCTGGATTATGTAAAGTTTTTTTGATAAAGGAGCTGCATTTGAGTAATTTTAGTTGAAAATAACTTCGGATTTTTGGATTTTTGTACAGATTTTGGTCAAATTTTAAAATATTTTGTTGAAACCAACTTCGATTTTTCTGGATTATGTTAGGTTTTTTGGATAGAGGAGCTGCATTTGAGTAATTTTAGTTGAAATTAACTTCGAATTTTTGGATTTTTGTACAGATTTTTGTCAAATTTTAAAAAATTTTGTTGAAACCAACTTCGATTTTTCTGGATTATGTTAGGTTTTTTTGATAGAGGAGCTGCATTTGAGTATTTTTAGTTGAAAATAACTTCGAATTTTTGGATTTTTGTACAGATTTTTGTCAAATTTTAAAAAATTTTGTTTAAACCTACTTCGATTTTTCTGGATTATGTTAGGTTTTTTTGATAGAGGAGCTGTATTTGAGTAATTTTAGTTGAAAATAACTTCGAATTTTTGGATTTTTGTACAGATTTTTGTCAAATTTTAAAAAATTTTGTTGAAACCAACTTCGATTACTCTGGATTACGTTAGGTTTTTTTGGTAGCGGAGCTGCATTTGAGTAATTCTAGTTGAAATTAACTTCGAATTTTTGGATTTTTGTACAGATTTTTGTCAAAATTTAAAAAATTTTGTTGAAACCAACTTCGATTTTTCTGGATTATGTAAAGTTCTTTTGATAGAGGAGCTGCATTTGAGTTATTTTAGTTGAAATTAACTTCGAATTTTTGGATTCTTGTACAGATATTTGTCAAATTTTAAAAAATTTTGTTGAAACCAACTTCGATTTTTCTGGATTATGTTAGGTTTTTTTGATAGAGGAGCTGCATTTGAGTAATTTTAGTTGAAATTAACTTCGAATTTTTGGATTTTTGTTCAGATTTTTGTCAAATTTTAAAAAATTTTGTTGAAACCAACTTCGATTTTTCTGGATTATGTTAGGTTTTTTTGATAGAAGAGCTGCATTTGAGTAATTCTAGTTGAAATTAACTTCGAATTTTTGGATTTTTGTATAGATTTTTGTCAAAATTTAAAAAATTTTGTTGAAACCAACTTCGATTTTTCTGGATTATGTAAAGTTTTTTTGTTAGAGGAGCTGCATTTGAGTAATTTTAGTTGAAAATAACTTCGAATTTTTGGATTTTTGTACAGATTTTTGTCAAATTTTATAAAATTTTGTTGGAACCAACTTCGATTTTTCTGGATTATGTTAGGTTTTTTTGATAGAGGAGCTGCATTTGAGTATTTTTAGTTGAAATTAACTTCGAATTTTTGGATTTTTGTACAGATTTTTGTCAAATTTTAAAAAATTTTGTTTAAACCTACTTCGATTTTTCTGGATTATGTTAGGTTTTTTTTTATAGAGGAGCTGCATTTGAGTAATTTTAGTTGAAATTAACTTCGATTTTTTGGATTCTTGTACAGATATTTGTCAAATTTTAAAAAATTTTGTTGAAACCAACTTCGATTTTTCTGGATTATGTTAGGTTTTTTGGATAGAGAAGCTGCATTTGAGTAATTTTAGTTGAAATTAACTTCGAATTTTGGGATTTCTGTACAGATGTTTGTCAAATTTTAAAAAATTTGTTGGAACCAACTTCGATTTTTCTGGATTATGTTAGGTTTTTTTGATAGAAGAGCTGCATTTGAGTAATTCTAGTTGAAATTAACTTCGAATTTTTGGATTTTTGTACAGATTTTTGTCAAAATTTAAAAAATTTTGTTGAAACCAACTTCGATTTTTCTGGATTATGTAAAGTTTTTTTGTTAGAGGAGCTGCATTTGAGTAATTTTAGTTGAAAATAACTTCGAATTTTTGGATTTTTGTACAGATTTTTGTCAAATTTTATAAAATTTTGTTGGAACCAACTTCGATTTTTCTGGATTATGTTAGGTTTTTTTGATAGAGGAGCTGCATTTGAGTATTTTTAGTTGAAATTAACTTCGAATTTTTTGATTTTTGTACAGATTTTTGTCAAATTTTAAAAAATTTTGTTTAAACCTACTTCGATTTTTCTGGATTATGTTAGGTTTTTTTTATAGAGGAGCTGCATTTGAGTAATTTTAGTTGAAATTAACTTCGAATTTTTGGATTCTTGTACAGATATTTGTCAAATTTTAAAAAATTTTGTTGAAACCAACTTCGATTTTTCTGGAATATGTTAGGTTTTTTTGATAAAGGAGCTGCATTTGTGTAATTCTAGTTGAAATTAACTTCGAATTTTTGGATTTTTGTACAGATGTTTGTCAAATTATAAAAAATTTTGTTGGAACCAACTTCGATTTTTCTGGATTATGTTAGGTTTTTTTGATAATGGAGCTGCATTTGAGTAATTCTAGTTGAAATTAACTTCGAATTTTTGGATTTTTGTACAGATTTTTGTCAAATTGTAAAAAATTTTGTTGAAACCAACTTCGATTTTTCTGGATTATGTAAAGTTTTTTTGTTAGAGGAGCTGCATTTGAGTAATTTCAGTTGAAAATAACATCGAATTTTTGGATTTTTGTACAGATTTTGTCAAATTTTAAAAAATTTTGTTGGAACCCACTTCGATTTTTCTGGATTATGTTAGGTTTTTTTGATAGAGGAGCTGCATTTGAGTATTTTTAGTTGAAAATAACTTCGAATTTTTGTATTTTTGTACAGATTTTTGTCAAATTTTAAAAAATTTTGTTGAAACCAACTTCGATTTTTCTGGATTATGTAAAGTTTTATTGTTAGAGGAGCTGCATTTGAGTAAGTTTAGTTGAAAATAACTTCGAATTTTTGGATTTTTGTACAGATTTTTGTCAAATTTTAAAAAATTTTGTTGAAACCAACTTCGATTTTTCTGGAATATGTTAGGTTTTTTTGATAAAGGAGCTGCATTTGAGTAATTTTAGTTGAAAATAACTTCGAATTTTGGGATTTTTGTACAGATTTTTGTCAAATTTTAAAAAATTTTGTTGAAACCAACTTCGATTACTCTGGATTACGTTAGGTTTTTTTGGTAGCGGAGCTGCATTTGAGTAATTCTAGTTGAAATTAACTTCGAATTTTTGGATTTTTGTACAGATTTTTGTCAAAATTTAAAAAATTTTGTTGAAACCAACTTCGATTTTTCTGGATTATGTAAAGTTTTTTTTGATAGAGGAGCTGCATTTGAGTTATTTTAGTTGAAATTAACTTCGAATTTTTGGATTCTTGTACAGATATTTGTCAAATTTTAAAAAATTTTGTTGAAACCAACTTCGATTTTTCTGGATTATGTTAGGTTTTTTTGATAGAAGAGCTGCATTTGAGTAATTCTAGTTGAAATTAACTTCGAATTTTTGGATTTTTGTACAGATTTTTGTCAAAATTTAAAAAATTTTGTTGAAACCAACTTCGATTTTTCTGGATTATGTAAAGTTTTTTTGTTAGAGGAGCTGCATTTGAGTAATTTTAGTTGAAAATAACTTCGAATTTTTGGATTTTTGTACAGATTTTTGTCAAATTTTAAAAAATTTTGTTTAAACCTACTTCGATTTTTCTGGATTATGTTAGGTTTTTTTTATAGAGGAGCTGCATTTGAGTAATTTTAGTTGAAATTAACTTCGAATTTTTGGATTCTTGTACAGATATTTGTCAAATTTTAAAAAATTTTGTTGAAACCAACTTCGATTTTTCTGGAATATGTTAGGTTTTTTTGATAAAGGAGCTGCATTTGAGTAATTTTAGTTGAAATTAACTTCGAATTTTTGGATTCTTGTACAGATATTTGTCAAATTTTAAAAAATTTTGTTGAAACCAACTTCGATTTTTCTGGAATATGTTAGGTTTTTTTGATAAAGGAGCTGCATTTGTGTAATTCTAGTTGAAATTAACTTCGAATTTTTGGATTTTTGTACAGATGTTTGTCAAATTATAAAAAATTTTGTTGGAACCAACTTCGATTTTTCTGGATTATGTTAGGTTTTTTTGATAATGGAGCTGCATTTGAGTAATTCTAGTTGAAATTAACTTCGAATTTTTGGATTTTTGTACAGATTTTTGTCAAATTGTAAAAAATTTTGTTGAAACCAACTTCGATTTTTCTGGATTATGTAAAGTTTTTTTGTTAGAGGAGCTGCATTTGAGTAATTTCAGTTGAAAATAACATCGAATTTTTGGATTTTTGTACAGATTTTGTCAAATTTTAAAAAATTTTGTTGGAACCCACTTCGATTTTTCTGGATTATGTTAGGTTTTTTTGATAGAGGAGCTGCATTTGAGTATTTTTAGTTGAAAATAACTTCGAATTTTGGGATTTTTGTACAGATTTTTGTCAAATTGTAAAAAATTTTGTTGAAACCAACTTCGATTTTTCTGGATTATGTAAAGTTTTTTTGTTAGAGGAGCTGCATTTGAGTAATTTCAGTTGAAAATAACATCGAATTTTTGGATTTTTGTACAGATTTTGTCAAATTTTAAAAAATTTTGTTGAAACCAACTTCGATTTTTCTGGATTATGTAAAGTTTTTTTGTTAGAGGAGCTGCATTTGAGTAAGTTTAGTTGAAAATAACTTCGAATTTTTGGATTTTTGTACAGATTTTTGTCAAATTTTAAAAAATTTTGTTGAAACCAACTTCGATTTTTCTGGAATATGTTAGGTTTTTTTGATAAAGGAGCTGCATTTGAGTAATTTTAGTTGAAAATAACTTCGAATTTTGGGATTTTTGTACAGATTTTTGTCAAATTTTAAAAAATTTTGTTGAAACCAACTTCGATTACTCTGGATTACGTTAGGTTTTTTTGGTAGCGGAGCTGCATTTGAGTAATTCTAGTTGAAATTAACTTCGAATTTTTGGATTTTTGTACAGATTTTTGTCAAAATTTAAAAAATTTTGTTGAAACCAACTTCGATTTTTCTGGATTATGTAAAGTTTTTTTGATAGAGGAGCTGCATTTGAGTTATTTTAGTTGAAATTAACTTCGAATTTTTGGATTCTTGTACAGATATTTGTCAAATTTTAAAAAATTTTGTTGAAACCAACTTCGATTTTTCTGGATTATGTTAGGTTTTTTTGATAGAAGAGCTGCATTTGAGTAATTCTAGTTGAAATTAACTTCGAATTTTTGGATTTTTGTACAGATTTTTGTCAAAATTTAAAAAATTTTGTTGAAACCAACTTCGATTTTTCTGGATTATGTAAAGTTTTTTTGTTAGAGGAGCTGCATTTGAGTAATTTTAGTTGAAAATAACTTCGAATTTTTGGATTTTTGTACAGATTTTTGTCAAATTTTAAAAAATTTTGTTTAAACCTACTTCGATTTTTCTGGATTATGTTAGGTTTTTTTTATAGAGGAGCTGCATTTGAGTAATTTTAGTTGAAATTAACTTCGAATTTTTGGATTCTTGTACAGATATTTGTCAAATTTTAAAAAATTTTGTTGAAACCAACTTCGATTTTTCTGGAATATGTTAGGTTTTTTTGATAAAGGAGCTGCATTTGAGTAATTTTAGTTGAAATTAACTTCGAATTTTTGGATTCTTGTACAGATATTTGTCAAATTTTAAAAAATTTTGTTGAAACCAACTTCGATTTTTCTGGAATATGTTAGGTTTTTTTGATAAAGGAGCTGCATTTGTGTAATTCTAGTTGAAATTAACTTCGAATTTTTGGATTTTTGTACAGATGTTTGTCAAATTATAAAAAATTTTGTTGGAACCAACTTCGATTTTTCTGGATTATGTTAGGTTTTTTTGATAATGGAGCTGCATTTGAGTAATTCTAGTTGAAATTAACTTCGAATTTTTGGATTTTTGTACAGATTTTTGTCAAATTGTAAAAAATTTTGTTGAAACCAACTTCGATTTTTCTGGATTATGTAAAGTTTTTTTGTTAGAGGAGCTGCATTTGAGTTATTTTAGTTGAAATTAACTTCGAATTTTTGGATTCTTGTACAGATATTTGTCAAATTTTAAAAAATTTTGTTGAAACCAACTTCGATTTTTCTGGATTATGTTAGGTTTTTTTGATAGAAGAGCTGCATTTGAGTAATTCTAGTTGAAATTAACTTCGAATTTTTGGATTTTTGTACAGATTTTTGTCAAAATTTAAAAAATTTTGTTGAAACCAACTTCGATTTTTCTGGATTATGTAAAGTTTTTTTGTTAGAGGAGCTGCATTTGAGTAATTTTAGTTGAAAATAACTTCGAATTTTTGGATTTTTGTACAGATTTTTGTCAAATTTTAAAAAATTTTGTTTAAACCTACTTCGATTTTTCTGGATTATGTTAGGTTTTTTTTATAGAGGAGCTGCATTTGAGTAATTTTAGTTGAAATTAACTTCGAATTTTTGGATTCTTGTACAGATATTTGTCAAATTTTAAAAAATTTTGTTGAAACCAACTTCGATTTTTCTGGAATATGTTAGGTTTTTTTGATAAAGGAGCTGCATTTGAGTAATTCTAGTTGAAATTAACTTCGAATTTTTGGATTTTTGTACAGATTTTTGACAAATTTTAAAAAAATTTGTTGAAACCAACTTCGATTTTTCTGGATTATGTAAGGTTTTTTTGTTAGAGGAGCTGCATTTGAGTAATTTTAGTTGAAATTAACTTCGAATTTTTGTATGTTTGTACAGATTTTTGTCAATTTATAAAAAATTTTGTTGAAACCAACTTCGAATTTTCTGGATTACGTTAGGTTTTTTTGATAGAGGAGCTGCATTTGAGTAATTTTAGTTGAAATTAACTTCGAATTTTTGGATTCTTGTACAGATATTTGTCAAAATTTAAAAAATTTTGTTGAAACCAACTTCGATTTTTCTGGATTATGTTAGGTTTTTTGGATAGAGAAGCTGCATTTGAGTAATTTTAGTTGAAATTAACTTCGAATTTTGGGATTTCTGTACAGATGTTTGTCAAATTTTAAAAAATTTGTTGGAACCAACTTCGATTTTTCTGGATTATGTTAGGTATTTTTGATAGAGGAGCTGCATTTGAGTAATTTTAGTTGAAATTAACTTCGAATTTTTGGATTTTTGTTCAGATTTTTGTCAAATTTTAAAAAATTTTGTTGAAACCAACTTCGATTTTTCTGGATTATGTAAAGTTTTTTTGATAGAGGAGCTGCATTTGAGTAATTTTAGTTGAAAATAACTTCGAATTTTTGGATTTTTGTACAGATTTTTGTCAAATTTTATAAAATTTTGTTGGAACCAACTTCGATTTTTCTGGATTATGTTAGGTTTTTTTGATAGAGGAGCTGCATTTGAGTATTTTTAGTTGAAATTAACTTCGAATTTTTTGATTTTTGTACAGATCTTTGTCAAGTTTTAAAAATTTTTATTGAAACCAACTTCGATTTTTCTGGATTATGTTAGGTTTTTTTGATAGAGGAGCTACATTTGAGTAATTTTAGTTGAAATTAACCTCGAATTTTTGTACGTTTGTACAGATTTTTGTCAAATTATAAAAAATTTTGATGAAACCAACTTCGATTTTTCTGGATTACGTTAGGTTTTTTTGGTAGCGGAGCTGCATTTGAGTAATTTTAGTTGAAATTAACTTCGAATTTTGGGATTTTTGTACAGATGTTTGTCAAATTTTAAAAAATTTTGTTGGAACTAACTTCGATTTTTCTGGATTATGTTAGGTTTTTTTGATAGAGGAGCTGCATTTGAGTATTTTTAGTTGAAAATAACTTCGAATTTTTTGATTTTTGTCAAATTTTAAAAAATTTTGTTTAAACCTACTTCGATTTTTCTGGATTATATTAGGTTTTTTTGATAGAGGAGCTGCATTTGAGTAATTTTAGTTGAAATTAACTTCGAATTTTTGGATTCTTGTACAGATATTTGTCAAATTTTAAAAAATTTTGTTGAAACCAACTTCGATTTTTCTGGAATATGTTAGGTTTTTTTGATAAAGGAGCTGCATTTGTGTAATTCTAGTTGAAATTAACTTCGAATTTTTGGATTTTTGTACAGATGTTTGTCAAATTATAAAAAATTTTGTTGGAACCAACTTCGATTTTTCTGGATTATGTTAGGTTTTTTTGATAATGGAGCTGCATTTGAGTAATTCTAGTTGAAATTAACTTCGAATTTTTGGATTTTTGTACAGATTTTTGTCAAATTGTAAAAAATTTTGTTGAAACCAACTTCGATTTTTCTGGATTATGTAAAGTTTTTTTGTTAGAGGAGCTGCATTTGAATAATTTCAGTTGAAAATAACATCGAATTTTTGGATTTTTGTACAGATTTTGTCAAATTTTAAAAAATTTTGTTGGAACCCACTTCGATTTTTCTGGATTATGTTAGGTTTTTTTGATAGAGGAGCTGCATTTGAGTATTTTTAGTTGAAAATAACTTCGAATTTTGGGATTTTTGTACAGATTTTTGTCAAATTGTAAAAAATTTTGTTGAAACCAACTTCGATTTTTCTGGATTATGTAAAGTTTTTTTGTTAGAGGAGCTGCATTTGAGTAATTTCAGTTGAAAATAACATCGAATTTTTGGATTTTTGTACAGATTTTGTCAAATTTTAAAAAATTTTGTTGAAACCAACTTCGATTTTTCTGGATTATGTAAAGTTTTTTTGTTAGAGGAGCTGCATTTGAGTAAGTTTAGTTGAAAATAACTTCGAATTTTTGGATTTTTGTACAGATTTTTGTCAAATTTTAAAAAATTTTGTTGAAACCAACTTCGATTTTTCTGGAATATGTTAGGTTTTTTTGATAAAGGAGCTGCATTTGAGTAATTTTAGTTGAAAATAACTTCGAATTTTGGGATTTTTGTACAGATTTTTGTCAAATTTTAAAAAATTTTGTTGAAACCAACTTTGATTACTCTGGATTACGTTAGGTTTTTTTGGTAGCGGAGCTGCATTTGAGTAATTCTAGTTGAAATTAACTTCGAATTTTTGGATTTTTGTACAGATTTTTGTCAAATTTTAAAAAATTTTGTTGAAACCAACTTCGATTTTTCTGGATTATGTAAAGTTTTTTTGATAGAGGAGCTGCATTTGAGTTATTTTAGTTGAAATTAACTTCGAATTTTTGGATTCTTGTACAGATATTTGTCAAATTTTAAAAAATTTTGTTGAAACCAACTTCGACTTTTCTGGATTATGTTAGGTTTTTTTGATAGAAGAGCTGCATTTGAGTAATTCTAGTTGAAATTAACTTCGAATTTTTGGATTTTTGTACAGATTTTTGTCAAAATTTAAAAAATTTTGTTGAAACCAACTTCGATTTTTCTGGATTATGTAAAGTTTTTTTGTTAGAGGAGCTGCATTTGAGTAATTTTAGTTGAAAATAACTTCGAATTTTTGGATTTTTGTACAGATTTTTGTCAAATTTTAAAAAATTTTGTTTAAACCTACTTCGATTTTTCTGGATTATGTTAGGTTTTTTTTATAGAGGAGCTGCATTTGAGTAATTTTAGTTGAAATTAACTTCGAATTTTTGGATTCTTGTACAGATATTTGTCAAATTTTAAAAAATTTTGTTGAAACCAACTTCGATTTTTCTGGAATATGTTAGGTTTTTTTGATAAAGGAGCTGCATTTGAGTAATTCTAGTTGAAATTAACTTCGAATTTTTGGATTTTTGTACAGATTTTTGACAAATTTTAAAAAAATTTGTTGAAACCAACTTCGATTTTTCTGGATTATGTAAGGTTTTTTTGTTAGAGGAGCTGCATTTGAGTAATTTTAGTTGAAATTAACTTCGAATTTTTGTATGTTTGTACAGATTTTTGTCAATTTATAAAAAATTTTGTTGAAACCAACTTCGAATTTTCTGGATTACGTTAGGTTTTTTTGATAGAGGAGCTGCATTTGAGTAATTTTAGTTGAAATTAACTTCGAATTTTTGGATTCTTGTACAGATATTTGTCAAATTTTAAAAAATTTTGTTGAAACCAACTTCGATTTTTCTGGATTATGTTAGGTTTTTTGGATAGAGAAGCTGCATTTGAGTAATTTTAGTTGAAAATAACTTCGAATTTTTGGATTTTTGTACAGATTTTTGTCAAATTTTATAAAATTTTGTTGGAACCAACTTCGATTTTTCTGGATTATGTTAGGTTTTTTTGATAGAGGAGCTGCATTTGAGTATTTTTAGTTGAAATTAACTTCGAATTTTTTGATTTTTGTACAGATTTTTGTCAAGTTTTAAAAAATTTTATTGAAACCAACTTCGATTTTTCTGGATTATGTTAGGTTTTTTTGATAGAGGAGCTACATTTGAGTAATTTTAGTTGAAATTAACCTCGAATTTTTGTACGTTTGTACAGATTTTTGTCAAATTATAAAAAATTTTGATGAAACCAACTTCGATTTTTCTGGATTACGTTAGGTTTTTTTGGTAGCGGAGCTGCATTTGAGTAATTTTAGTTGAAATTAACTTCGAATTTTGGGATTTTTGTACAGATGTTTGTCAAATTTTAAAAAATTTTGTTGGAACTAACTTCGATTTTTCTGGATTATGTTAGGTTTTTTTGATAGAGGAGCTGCATTTGAGTATTTTTAGTTGAAAATAACTTCGAATTTTTTGATTTTTGTCTAATTTTAAAAAATTTTGTTTAAACCTACTTCGATTTTTCTGGATTATGTTAGGTTTTTTTGATAGAGGAGCTGCATTTGAGTAATTTTAGTTGAAAATAACTTCGAATTTTTGGATTTTTGTACAGATTTTTGTCAAATTTTAAAAAATTTTGTTGAAACCAACTTCGATTTTTCTGGAATATGTTAGGTTTTTTTTATAAAGGAGCTGCATTTGAGTAATTTTAGTTGAAATTAACTTCGAATTTTTGGATTTTTGTACAGATTTTTGAGAAATTTTAAAAAGTTTTGTTGAAACCAACTTCGATTTTTCTGGTTTATGTAAAGTTTTTTTGATAGAGGAGCTGCATTTGAGTTATTTTAGTTGAAATTAACTTCGAAATTTTGGATTCTTGTACAGATATTTGTCAAATTTTAAAAAATTTTGTTGAAACCAACTTCGATTTTTCTGGAATATGTTAGGTTTTTTGGATAGAGGAGCTGCATTTGACTAATTTTAGTTGAAATTAACTTCGAATTTTTGGATTCTTGTACAGATATTTGTCAAATTTTAAAAAATTTTTGTTGAAACCAACTTCGATTTTTCTGGATTATGTTAGGTTTTTTTGATAGAGGAGCTGCATTTGAGTAATTTTAGTTGAAAATAACTTCGAATTTTTGGATTTTTGTACAGATTTTTGTCAAATTTTAAAAAATTTTGTTTAAACCTACTTCGATTTTTCTGGATTATGTTAGTTTTTTTTTATACAGGAGCTGCATTTGAGTAATTTTAGTTGAAATTAACTTCGAATTTTTGGATTTTTGTACAGATTTTTGTCAAATTTTAAAAAATTTTGTTTAAACCTACTTCGATTTTTCTGGATTATGTTAGGTTTTTTTGATAGAGGAGCTGCATTTGAGTAATTTTAGTTGAAATTAACTTCGAATTTTTGGATGTTTGTACAGATTTTTGTCAAATTATAAAAAATTTTGTTGAAACCAACTTCGATTTTTCTGGATTATGTTAGGTTTTTTTGATAGAGGAGCTGCATTTGAGTAATTTAAGTTGAAATTAACTTCGAATATTTGGATTCTTGTACAGATTTTTGTCAAATTTTAAAATATTTTGTTGAAACCAACTTCGATTTTTCTGGATTACGTTAGGTTTTTTTGATAGAGGAGCTGCATTTGAGTAATTTTAGTTGAAATTAACTTCGAATTTTTGAATTTTTGTACAGATTTTTGTCAAGTTTTAAAAAATTTTATTGAAACCAACTTCGATTTTTCTGGATTATGTTAGGTTTTTTTGATAGAGGAGCTGCATTTGTGTAATTTTAGTTGAAATTAACCTCGAATTTTTGTACGTTTGTACAGATTTTTGTCAAATTATAAAAAATTTTGTTGAAACCAACTTCGATTTTTCTGGATTACGTTAGGTTTTTTTGGTAGCGGAGCTGCATTTGAGTAATTTTAGTTGAAATTAACTTCGAATTTTTGGATTTTTGTACAGATTTTTGTCAAGTTTTAAAAAATTTTATTGAAACCAACTTCGATTTTTCTGGATTATGTTAGGTTTTTTTGATAGAGGAGCTGCATTTGAGTAATTTTAGTTGAAATTAACCTCGAATTTTTGTACGTTTGTACAGATTTTTGTCAAATTATAAAAAATTTTGTTGAAACCAACTTCGATTTTTCTGGATTATGTAAAGTTTTTTTGATAGAGGAGCTGCATTTGAGTAATTTTAGTTGAAAATAACTTCGAATTTTTGGATTTTTGTACAGATTTTTGTCAAATTTTATAAAATTTTGTTGGAACCAACTTCGATTTTTCTGGATTATGTTAGGTTTTTTTGATAGAGGAGCTGCATTTGAGTATTTTTAGTTGAAATTAACTTCGAATTTTTTGATTTTTGTACCGACTTTTGTCAAATTTTAAAAAATTTTGTTTAAACCTACTTCGATTTTTCTGGATTATGTTAGGTTTTTTTTATAGAGGAGCTGCATTTGAGTAATTTTAGTTGAAATTAACTTCGAATTTTTGGATTCTTGTACAGATATTTGTCAAATTTTAAAAAATTTTGTTGAAACCAACTTCGATTTTTCTGGAATATGTTAGGTTTTTTTGATAAAGGAGCTGCATTTGTGTAATTCTAGTTGAAATTAACTTCGAATTTTTGGATTTTTGTACAGATGTTTGTCAAATTTTAAAAAATTTTGTTGGAACCAACTTCGATTTTTCTGGATTATGTTAGGTTTTTTTGATAATGGAGCTGCATTTGAGTAATTCTAGTTGAAATTAACTTCGAATTTTTGGATTTTTGTACAGATTTTTGTCAAATTGTAAAAAATTTTGTTGAAACCAACTTCGATTTTTCTGGATTATGTAAAGTTTTTTTGTTAGAGGAGCTGCATTTGAGTAATTTCAGTTGAAAATAACATCGAATTTTTGGATTTTTGTACAGATTTTGTCAAATTTTAAAAAATTTTGTTGGACCCACTTCGATTTTTCTGGATTATGTTAGGTTTTTTTGATAGAGGAGCTGCATTTGAGTATTTTTAGTTGAAAATAACTTCGAATTTTTGTATTTTTGTACAGATTTTTGTCAAATTTTAAAAAATTTTGTTGAAACCAACTTCGATTTTTCTGGATTATGTAAAGTTTTTTTGTTAGAGGAGCTTCATTTGAGTAAGTTTAGTTGAAAATAACTTCGAATTTTTTGATTTTTGTACAGATTTTTGTCAAATTTTAAAAAATTTTGTTGAAACCAACTTCGATTTTTCTGGAATATGTTAGGTTTTTTTGATAAAGGAGCTGCATTTGAGTAATTTTAGTTGAAATTAACTTCGAATTTTGGGATTTTTGTACAAATGTTTGTCAAATTTTAAAAAATTTTGTTGGAACCCACTTCGATTTTTCTGGATTATGTTAGGTTTTTTTGATAGAGGAGCTGCATTTGAGTATTTTTAGTTGAAAATAACTTCGAATTTTTGGATTTTTGTACAGATTTTGTCAAATTTTAAAAAATTTTGTTGGACCCACTTCGATTTTTCTGGATTATGTTAGGTTTTTTTGATAGAGGAGCTGCATTTGAGTATTTTTAGTTGAAAATAACTTCGAATTTTTGTATTTTTGTACAGATTTTTGTCAAATTTTAAAAAATTTTGTTGAAACCAACTTCGATTTTTCTGGATTATGTAAAGTTTTTTTGTTAGAGGAGCTTCATTTGAGTAAGTTTAGTTGAAAATAACTTCGAATTTTTTGATTTTTGTACAGATTTTTGTCAAATTTTAAAAAATTTTGTTGAAACCAACTTCGATTTTTCTGGAATATGTTAGGTTTTTTTGATAAAGGAGCTGCATTTGAGTAATTTTAGTTGAAATTAACTTCGAATTTTGGGATTTTTGTACAAATGTTTGTCAAATTTTAAAAAATTTTGTTGGAACCCACTTCGATTTTTCTGGATTATGTTAGGTTTTTTTGATAGAGGAGCTGCATTTGAGTATTTTTAGTTGAAAATAACTTCGAATTTTTGGATTTTTGTACAGATTTTTGTCAAATTTTAAAAAATTTTGTTTAAACCTACTTCGATTTTTCTGGATTATGTTAGGTTTTTTTGATAGAGGAGCTGTATTTGAGTAATTTTAGATGAAAATAACTTCGAATTTTTGGATTTTTGTACAGATTTTTGTCAAATTTTAAAAAATTTTGTTGAAACCAACTTCGATTACTCTGGATTACGTTAGGTTTTTTTGGTAGCGGAGCTGCATTTGAGTAATTCTAGTTGAAATTAACTTCGAATTTTTGGATTTTTGTACAGATTTTTGTCAAAATTTAAAAAATTTTGTTGAAACCAACTTCGATTTTTCTGGATTATGTAAAGTTTTTTTGATAGAGGAGCTGCATTTGAGTTATTTTAGTTGAAATTAACTTCGAATTTTTGGATTCTTGTACAGATATTTGTCAAATTTTAAAAAATTTTGTTGAAACCAACTTCGATTTTTCTGGATTATGTTAGGTTTTTTTGATAGAAGAGCTGCATTTGAGTAATTCTAGTTGAAATTAACTTCGAATTTTTGGATTTTTGTACAGATTTTTGTCAAAATTTAAAAAATTTTGTTGAAACCAACTTCGATTACTCTGGATTACGTTAGGTTTTTTTGGTAGCGGAGCTGCATTTGAGTAATTCTAGTTGAAATTAACTTCGAATTTTTGGATTTTTGTACAGATTTTTGTCAAATTTTAAAAAATTTTGTTTAAACCTACTTCGATTTTTCTGGATTATGTTAGGTTTTTTTTATACAGGAGCTGCATTTGAGTAATTTTAGTTGAAATTAACTTCGAATTTTTGGATTTTTGTACAGATTTTTGTCAAATTTTAAAAAATTTTGTTTAAACCTACTTCGATTTTTCTGGATTATGTTAGGTTTTTTTGATAGAGGAGCTGCATTTGAGTAATTTTAGTTGAAATTAACTTCGAATTTTTGGATGTTTGTACAGATTTTTGTCAAATTATAAAAAATTTTGTTGAAACCAACTTCGATTTTTCTGGATTATGTTAGGTTTTTTTGATAGAGGAGCTGCATTTGAGTAATTTAAGTTGAAATTAACTTCGAATATTTGGATTCTTGTACAGATTTTTGTCAAATTTTAAAATATTTTGTTGAAACCAACTTCGATTTTTCTGGATTACGTTAGGTTTTTTTGATAGAGGAGCTGCATTTGAGTAATTTTAGTTGAAATTAACTTCGAATTTTTGAATTTTTGTACAGATTTTTGTCAAGTTTTAAAAAATTTTATTGAAACCAACTTCGATTTTTCTGGATTATGTTAGGTTTTTTTGATAGAGGAGCTGCATTTGTGTAATTTTAGTTGAAATTAACCTCGAATTTTTGTACGTTTGTACAGATTTTTGTCAAATTATAAAAAATTTTGTTGAAACCAACTTCGATTTTTCTGGATTACGTTAGGTTTTTTTGGTAGCGGAGCTGCATTTGAGTAATTTTAGTTGAAATTAACTTCGAATTTTTGGATTTTTGTACAGATTTTTGTCAAGTTTTAAAAAATTTTATTGAAACCAACTTCGATTTTTCTGGATTATGTTAGGTTTTTTTGATAGAGGAGCTGCATTTGAGTAATTTTAGTTGAAATTAACCTCGAATTTTTGTACGTTTGTACAGATTTTTGTCAAATTATAAAAAATTTTGTTGAAACCAACTTCGATTTTTCTGGATTATGTAAAGTTTTTTTGATAGAGGAGCTGCATTTGAGTAATTTTAGTTGAAAATAACTTCGAATTTTTGGATTTTTGTACAGATTTTTGTCAAATTTTATAAAATTTTGTTGGAACCAACTTCGATTTTTCTGGATTATGTTAGGTTTTTTTGATAGAGGAGCTGCATTTGAGTATTTTTAGTTGAAATTAACTTCGAATTTTTTGATTTTTGTACCGACTTTTGTCAAATTTTAAAAAATTTTGTTTAAACCTACTTCGATTTTTCTGGATTATGTTAGGTTTTTTTTATAGAGGAGCTGCATTTGAGTAATTTTAGTTGAAATTAACTTCGAATTTTTGGATTCTTGTACAGATATTTGTCAAATTTTAAAAAATTTTGTTGAAACCAACTTCGATTTTTCTGGAATATGTTAGGTTTTTTTGATAAAGGAGCTGCATTTGTGTAATTCTAGTTGAAATTAACTTCGAATTTTTGGATTTTTGTACAGATGTTTGTCAAATTTTAAAAAATTTTGTTGGAACCAACTTCGATTTTTCTGGATTATGTTAGGTTTTTTTGATAATGGAGCTGCATTTGAGTAATTCTAGTTGAAATTAACTTCGAATTTTTGGATTTTTGTACAGATTTTTGTCAAATTGTAAAAAATTTTGTTGAAACCAACTTCGATTTTTCTGGATTATGTAAAGTTTTTTTGTTAGAGGAGCTGCATTTGAGTAATTTCAGTTGAAAATAACATCGAATTTTTGGATTTTTGTACAGATTTTGTCAAATTTTAAAAAATTTTGTTGGACCCACTTCGATTTTTCTGGATTATGTTAGGTTTTTTTGATAGAGGAGCTGCATTTGAGTATTTTTAGTTGAAAATAACTTCGAATTTTTGTATTTTTGTACAGATTTTTGTCAAATTTTAAAAAATTTTGTTGAAACCAACTTCGATTTTTCTGGATTATGTAAAGTTTTTTTGTTAGAGGAGCTTCATTTGAGTAAGTTTAGTTGAAAATAACTTCGAATTTTTTGATTTTTGTACAGATTTTTGTCAAATTTTAAAAAATTTTGTTGAAACCAACTTCGATTTTTCTGGAATATGTTAGGTTTTTTTGATAAAGGAGCTGCATTTGAGTAATTTTAGTTGAAATTAACTTCGAATTTTGGGATTTTTGTACAAATGTTTGTCAAATTTTAAAAAATTTTGTTGGAACCCACTTCGATTTTTCTGGATTATGTTAGGTTTTTTTGATAGAGGAGCTGCATTTGAGTATTTTTAGTTGAAAATAACTTCGAATTTTTGGATTTTTGTACAGATTTTGTCAAATTTTAAAAAATTTTGTTGGACCCACTTCGATTTTTCTGGATTATGTTAGGTTTTTTTGATAGAGGAGCTGCATTTGAGTATTTTTAGTTGAAAATAACTTCGAATTTTTGTATTTTTGTACAGATTTTTGTCAAATTTTAAAAAATTTTGTTGAAACCAACTTCGATTTTTCTGGAATATGTTAGGTTTTTTTGATAAAGGAGCTGCATTTGAGTAATTTTAGTTGAAATTAACTTCGAATTTTGGGATTTTTGTACAAATGTTTGTCAAATTTTAAAAAATTTTGTTGGAACCCACTTCGATTTTTCTGGATTATGTTAGGTTTTTTTGATAGAGGAGCTGCATTTGAGTATTTTTAGTTGAAAATAACTTCGAATTTTTGGATTTTTGTACAGATTTTTGTCAAATTTTAAAAAATTTTGTTTAAACCTACTTCGATTTTTCTGGATTATGTTAGGTTTTTTTGATAGAGGAGCTGTATTTGAGTAATTTTAGATGAAAATAACTTCGAATTTTTGGATTTTTGTACAGATTTTTGTCAAATTTTAAAAAATTTTGTTGAAACCAACTTCGATTACTCTGGATTACGTTAGGTTTTTTTGGTAGCGGAGCTGCATTTGAGTAATTCTAGTTGAAATTAACTTCGAATTTTTGGATTTTTGTACAGATTTTTGTCAAAATTTAAAAAATTTTGTTGAAACCAACTTCGATTTTTCTGGATTATGTAAAGTTTTTTTGATAGAGGAGCTGCATTTGAGTTATTTTAGTTGAAATTAACTTCGAATTTTTGGATTCTTGTACAGATATTTGTCAAATTTTAAAAAATTTTGTTGAAACCAACTTCGATTTTTCTGGATTATGTTAGGTTTTTTTGATAGAAGAGCTGCATTTGAGTAATTCTAGTTGAAATTAACTTCGAATTTTTGGATTTTTGTACAGATTTTTGTCAAAATTTAAAAAATTTTGTTGAAACCAACTTCGATTACTCTGGATTACGTTAGGTTTTTTTGGTAGCGGAGCTGCATTTGAGTAATTCTAGTTGAAATTAACTTCGAATTTTTGGATTTTTGTACAGATTTTTGTCAAAATTTAAAAAATTTTGTTGAAACCAACTTCGATTTTTCTGGATTATGTAAAGTTTTTTTGTTAGAGGAGCTGCATTTGAGTAATTTTAGTTGAAAATAACTTCGAATTTTTGGATTTTTGTACAGATTTTTGTCAAATTTTAAAAAATTTTGTTTAAACCTACTTCGATTTTTCTGGATTATGTTAGGTTTTTTTGTTAGAGGAGCTGCATTTGAGTAATTTTAGTTGAAATTAACTTCGAATTTTTGTATGTTTGTTCAGATTTTTGTCAATTTATAAAAAATTTTGTTGAAACCAACTTCGAATTTTCTGGATTACGTTAGGTTTTTTTGATAGAGGAGCTGCATTTGAGTAATTTTAGTTGAAATTAACTTCAAATTTTTGGATTTTTGTACAGATTTTTGTCAAATTTTAAAAAATTTTGTTTAAACCTACTTCGATTTTTCTGGATTATGTTAGGTTTTTTTGATAGAGGAGCTGCATTTGAGTAATTTTAGTTGAAATTAACTTCGAATTTTTGGATTCTTGTACAGATATTTGTCAAATTTTAAAAAATTTTGTTGAAACCAACTTCGATTTTTCTGGATTATGTTAGGTTTTTTGGATAGAGAAGCTGCATTTGAGTAATTTTAGTTGAAATTAACTTCAAATTTTGGGATTTCTGTACAGATGTTTGTCAAATTTTAAAAAATTTGTTGGAACCAACTTCGATTTTTCTGGATTATGTTAGGTTTTTTTGATAGAGGAGCTGCATTTGAGTAATTTTAGTTGAAATTAACTTCGAATTTTTGGATTTTTGTTCAGATTTTTGTCAAATTTTAAAAAATTTTGTTGAAACCAACTTCGATTTTTCTGGATTATGTAAAGTTTTTTTGATAGAGGAGCTGCATTTGAGTAATTTTAGTTGAAAATAACTTCGAATTTTTGGATTTTTGTACAGATTTTTGTCAAATTTTATAAAATTTTGTTGGAACCAACTTCGATTTTTCTGGATTATGTTAGGTTTTTTTGATAGAGGAGCTGCATTTGAGTATTTTTAGTTGAAATTAACTTCGAATTTTTTGATTTTTGTACAGATTTTTGTCAAATTTTAAAAAATTTTGTTTAAACCTACTTCGATTTTTCTGGATTATGTTAGGTTTTTTTTATAGAGGAGCTGCATTTGAGTAATTTTAGTTGAAATTAACTTCGAATTTTTGGATTCTTGTACAGATATTTGTCAAATTTTAAAAAATTTTGTTGAAACCAACTTCGATTTTTCTGGAATATGTTAGGTTTTTTTGATAAAGGAGCTGCATTTGTGTAATTCTAGTTGAAATTAACTTCGAATTTTTGGAATTTTGTACAGATGTTTGTCAAATTTTAAAAAATTTTGTTGGAACCAACTTCGATTTTTCTGGATTATGTTAGGTTTTTTTGATAATGGAGCTGCATTTGAGTAATTCTAGTTGAAATTAACTTCGAATTTTTGGATTTTTGTACAGATTTTTGTCAAATTGTAAAAAATTTTGTTGAAACCAACTTCGATTACTCTGGATTACGTTAGGTTTTTTTGGTAGCGGAGCTGCATTTGAGTAATTCTAGTTGAAATTAACTTCGAATTTTTGGATTTTTGTACAGATTTTTGTCAAAATTTAAAAAATTTTGTTGAAACCAACTTCGATTTTTCTGGATTATGTAAAGTTTTTTTGATAGAGGAGCTGCATTTGAGTTATTTTAGTTGAAATTAACTTCGAATTTTTGGATTCTTGTACAGATATTTGTCAAATTTTAAAAAATTTTGTTGAAACCAACTTCGATTTTTCTGGATTATGTTAGGTTTTTTTGATAGAAGAGCTGCATTTGAGTAATTCTAGTTGAAATTAACTTCGAATTTTTGGATTTTTGTACAGATTTTTGTCAAAATTTAAAAAATTTTGTTGAAACCAACTTCGATTTTTCTGGATTATGTAAAGTTTTTTTGTTAGAGGAGCTGCATTTGAGTAATTTTAGTTGAAAATAACTTCGAATTTTTGGATTTTTGTACAGATTTTTGTCAAATTTTAAAAAATTTTGTTTAAACCTACTTCGATTTTTCTGGATTATGTTAGGTTTTTTTTATAGAGGAGCTGCATTTGAGTAATTTTAGTTGAAATTAACTTCGAATTTTTGGATTCTTGTACAGATATTTGTCAAATTTTAAAAAATTTTGTTGAAACCAACTTCGATTTTTCTGGAATATGTTAGGTTTTTTTGATAAAGGAGCTGCATTTGAGTAATTCTAGTTGAAATTAACTTCGAATTTTTGGATTTTTGTACAAATTTTTGACAAATTTTAAAAAATTTTGTTGAAACCAACTTCGATTTTTCTGGATTATGTAAAGTTTTTTTGTTAGAGGAGCTGCATTTGAGTAATTTTAGTTGAAATTAACTTCGAATTTTTGTATGTTTGTACAGATTTTTGTCAATTTATAAAAAATTTTGTTGAAACCAACTTCGAATTTTCTGGATTACGTTAGGTTTTTTTGATAGAGGAGCTGCATTTGAGTAATTTTAGTTGAAATTAACTTCGAATTTTTGGATTCTTGTACAGATATTTGTCAAATTTTAAAAAATTTTGTTGAAACCAACTTCGATTTTTCTGGATTATGTTAGGTTTTTTGGATAGAGAAGCTGCATTTGAGTAATTTTAGTTGAAATTAACTTCGAATTTTGGGATTTCTGTACAGATGTTTGTCAAATTTTAAAAAATTTGTTGGAACCAACTTCGATTTTTCTGGATTATGTTAGGTTTTTTTGATAGAGGAGCTGCATTTGAGTAATTTTAGTTGAAATTAACTTCGAATTTTTGGATTTTTGTTCAGATTTTTGTCAAATTTTAAAAAATTTTGTTGAAACCAACTTCGATTTTTCTGGATTATGTAAAGTTTTTTTGATAGAGGAGCTGCATTTGAGTAATTTCAGTTGAAAATAACATCGAATTTTTGGATTTTTGTACAGATTTTGTCAAATTTTAAAAAATTTTGTTGGACCCACTTCGATTTTTCTGGATTATGTTAGGTTTTTTTGATAGAGGAGCTGCATTTGAGTATTTTTAGTTGAAAATAACTTCGAATTTTTGTATTTTTGTACAGATTTTTGTCAAATTTTAAAAAATTTTGTTGAAACCAACTTCGATTTTTCTGGATTATGTAAAGTTTTTTTGTTAGAGGAGCTTCATTTGAGTAAGTTTAGTTGAAAATAACTTCGAATTTTTTGATTTTTGTACAGATTTTTGTCAAATTTTAAAAAATTTTGTTGAAACCAACTTCGATTTTTCTGGAATATGTTAGGTTTTTTTGATAAAGGAGCTGCATTTGAGTAATTTTAGTTGAAATTAACTTCGAATTTTGGGATTTTTGTACAAATGTTTGTCAAATTTTAAAAAATTTTGTTGGAACCCACTTCGATTTTTCTGGATTATGTTAGGTTTTTTTGATAGAGGAGCTGCATTTGAGTATTTTTAGTTGAAAATAACTTCGAATTTTTGGATTTTTGTACAGATTTTGTCAAATTTTAAAAAATTTTGTTGGACCCACTTCGATTTTTCTGGATTATGTTAGGTTTTTTTGATAGAGGAGCTGCATTTGAGTATTTTTAGTTGAAAATAACTTCGAATTTTTGTATTTTTGTACAGATTTTTGTCAAATTTTAAAAAATTTTGTTGAAACCAACTTCGATTTTTCTGGATTATGTAAAGTTTTTTTGTTAGAGGAGCTTCATTTGAGTAAGTTTAGTTGAAAATAACTTCGAATTTTTTGATTTTTGTACAGATTTTTGTCAAATTTTAAAAAATTTTGTTGAAACCAACTTCGATTTTTCTGGAATATGTTAGGTTTTTTTGATAAAGGAGCTGCATTTGAGTAATTTTAGTTGAAATTAACTTCGAATTTTGGGATTTTTGTACAAATGTTTGTCAAATTTTAAAAAATTTTGTTGGAACCCACTTCGATTTTTCTGGATTATGTTAGGTTTTTTTGATAGAGGAGCTGCATTTGAGTATTTTTAGTTGAAAATAACTTCGAATTTTTGGATTTTTGTACAGATTTTTGTCAAATTTTAAAAAATTTTGTTTAAACCTACTTCGATTTTTCTGGATTATGTTAGGTTTTTTTGATAGAGGAGCTGTATTTGAGTAATTTTAGATGAAAATAACTTCGAATTTTTGGATTTTTGTACAGATTTTTGTCAAATTTTAAAAAATTTTGTTGAAACCAACTTCGATTACTCTGGATTACGTTAGGTTTTTTTGGTAGCGGAGCTGCATTTGAGTAATTCTAGTTGAAATTAACTTCGAATTTTTGGATTTTTGTACAGATTTTTGTCAAAATTTAAAAAATTTTGTTGAAACCAACTTCGATTTTTCTGGATTATGTAAAGTTTTTTTGATAGAGGAGCTGCATTTGAGTTATTTTAGTTGAAATTAACTTCGAATTTTTGGATTCTTGTACAGATATTTGTCAAATTTTAAAAAATTTTGTTGAAACCAACTTCGATTTTTCTGGATTATGTTAGGTTTTTTTGATAGAAGAGCTGCATTTGAGTAATTCTAGTTGAAATTAACTTCGAATTTTTGGATTTTTGTACAGATTTTTGTCAAAATTTAAAAAATTTTGTTGAAACCAACTTCGATTACTCTGGATTACGTTAGGTTTTTTTGGTAGCGGAGCTGCATTTGAGTAATTCTAGTTGAAATTAACTTCGAATTTTTGGATTTTTGTACAGATTTTTGTCAAATTTTAAAAAATTTTGTTTAAACCTACTTCGATTTTTCTGGATTATGTTAGGTTTTTTTTATACAGGAGCTGCATTTGAGTAATTTTAGTTGAAATTAACTTCGAATTTTTGGATTTTTGTACAGATTTTTGTCAAATTTTAAAAAATTTTGTTTAAACCTACTTCGATTTTTCTGGATTATGTTAGGTTTTTTTGATAGAGGAGCTGCATTTGAGTAATTTTAGTTGAAATTAACTTCGAATTTTTGGATGTTTGTACAGATTTTTGTCAAATTATAAAAAATTTTGTTGAAACCAACTTCGATTTTTCTGGATTATGTTAGGTTTTTTTGATAGAGGAGCTGCATTTGAGTAATTTAAGTTGAAATTAACTTCGAATATTTGGATTCTTGTACAGATTTTTGTCAAATTTTAAAATATTTTGTTGAAACCAACTTCGATTTTTCTGGATTACGTTAGGTTTTTTTGATAGAGGAGCTGCATTTGAGTAATTTTAGTTGAAATTAACTTCGAATTTTTGAATTTTTGTACAGATTTTTGTCAAGTTTTAAAAAATTTTATTGAAACCAACTTCGATTTTTCTGGATTATGTTAGGTTTTTTTGATAGAGGAGCTGCATTTGTGTAATTTTAGTTGAAATTAACCTCGAATTTTTGTACGTTTGTACAGATTTTTGTCAAATTATAAAAAATTTTGTTGAAACCAACTTCGATTTTTCTGGATTACGTTAGGTTTTTTTGGTAGCGGAGCTGCATTTGAGTAATTTTAGTTGAAATTAACTTCGAATTTTTGGATTTTTGTACAGATTTTTGTCAAGTTTTAAAAAATTTTATTGAAACCAACTTCGATTTTTCTGGATTATGTTAGGTTTTTTTGATAGAGGAGCTGCATTTGAGTAATTTTAGTTGAAATTAACCTCGAATTTTTGTACGTTTGTACAGATTTTTGTCAAATTATAAAAAATTTTGTTGAAACCAACTTCGATTTTTCTGGATTATGTAAAGTTTTTTTGATAGAGGAGCTGCATTTGAGTAATTTTAGTTGAAAATAACTTCGAATTTTTGGATTTTTGTACAGATTTTTGTCAAATTTTATAAAATTTTGTTGGAACCAACTTCGATTTTTCTGGATTATGTTAGGTTTTTTTGATAGAGGAGCTGCATTTGAGTATTTTTAGTTGAAATTAACTTCGAATTTTTTGATTTTTGTACCGACTTTTGTCAAATTTTAAAAAATTTTGTTTAAACCTACTTCGATTTTTCTGGATTATGTTAGGTTTTTTTTATAGAGGAGCTGCATTTGAGTAATTTTAGTTGAAATTAACTTCGAATTTTTGGATTCTTGTACAGATATTTGTCAAATTTTAAAAAATTTTGTTGAAACCAACTTCGATTTTTCTGGAATATGTTAGGTTTTTTTGATAAAGGAGCTGCATTTGTGTAATTCTAGTTGAAATTAACTTCGAATTTTTGGATTTTTGTACAGATGTTTGTCAAATTTTAAAAAATTTTGTTGGAACCAACTTCGATTTTTCTGGATTATGTTAGGTTTTTTTGATAATGGAGCTGCATTTGAGTAATTCTAGTTGAAATTAACTTCGAATTTTTGGATTTTTGTACAGATTTTTGTCAAATTGTAAAAAATTTTGTTGAAACCAACTTCGATTTTTCTGGATTATGTAAAGTTTTTTTGTTAGAGGAGCTGCATTTGAGTAATTTCAGTTGAAAATAACATCGAATTTTTGGATTTTTGTACAGATTTTGTCAAATTTTAAAAAATTTTGTTGGACCCACTTCGATTTTTCTGGATTATGTTAGGTTTTTTTGATAGAGGAGCTGCATTTGAGTATTTTTAGTTGAAAATAACTTCGAATTTTTGTATTTTTGTACAGATTTTTGTCAAATTTTAAAAAATTTTGTTGAAACCAACTTCGATTTTTCTGGATTATGTAAAGTTTTTTTGTTAGAGGAGCTTCATTTGAGTAAGTTTAGTTGAAAATAACTTCGAATTTTTTGATTTTTGTACAGATTTTTGTCAAATTTTAAAAAATTTTGTTGAAACCAACTTCGATTTTTCTGGAATATGTTAGGTTTTTTTGATAAAGGAGCTGCATTTGAGTAATTTTAGTTGAAATTAACTTCGAATTTTGGGATTTTTGTACAAATGTTTGTCAAATTTTAAAAAATTTTGTTGGAACCCACTTCGATTTTTCTGGATTATGTTAGGTTTTTTTGATAGAGGAGCTGCATTTGAGTATTTTTAGTTGAAAATAACTTCGAATTTTTGGATTTTTGTACAGATTTTGTCAAATTTTAAAAAATTTTGTTGGACCCACTTCGATTTTTCTGGATTATGTTAGGTTTTTTTGATAGAGGAGCTGCATTTGAGTATTTTTAGTTGAAAATAACTTCGAATTTTTGTATTTTTGTACAGATTTTTGTCAAATTTTAAAAAATTTTGTTGAAACCAACTTCGATTTTTCTGGATTATGTAAAGTTTTTTTGTTAGAGGAGCTTCATTTGAGTAAGTTTAGTTGAAAATAACTTCGAATTTTTTGATTTTTGTACAGATTTTTGTCAAATTTTAAAAAATTTTGTTGAAACCAACTTCGATTTTTGTGGAATATGTTAGGTTTTTTTGATAAAGGAGCTGCATTTGAGTAATTTTAGTTGAAATTAACTTCGAATTTTGGGATTTTTGTACAAATGTTTGTCAAATTTTAAAAAATTTTGTTGGAACCCACTTCGATTTTTCTGGATTATGTTAGGTTTTTTTGATAGAGGAGCTGCATTTGAGTATTTTTAGTTGAAAATAACTTCGAATTTTTGGATTTTTGTACAGATTTTTGTCAAATTTTAAAAAATTTTGTTTAAACCTACTTCGATTTTTCTGGATTATGTTAGGTTTTTTTGATAGAGGAGCTGTATTTGAGTAATTTTAGATGAAAATAACTTCGAATTTTTGGATTTTTGTACAGATTTTTGTCAAATTTTAAAAAATTTTGTTGAAACCAACTTCGATTACTCTGGATTACGTTAGGTTTTTTTGGTAGCGGAGCTGCATTTGAGTAATTCTAGTTGAAATTAACTTCGAATTTTTGGATTTTTGTACAGATTTTTGTCAAAATTTAAAAAATTTTGTTGAAACCAACTTCGATTTTTCTGGATTATGTAAAGTTTTTTTGATAGAGGAGCTGCATTTGAGTTATTTTAGTTGAAATTAACTTCGAATTTTTGGATTCTTGTACAGATATTTGTCAAATTTTAAAAAATTTTGTTGAAACCAACTTCGATTTTTCTGGATTATGTTAGGTTTTTTTGATAGAAGAGCTGCATTTGAGTAATTCTAGTTGAAATTAACTTCGAATTTTTGGATTTTTGTACAGATTTTTGTCAAAATTTAAAAAATTTTGTTGAAACCAACTTCGATTACTCTGGATTACGTTAGGTTTTTTTGGTAGCGGAGCTGCATTTGAGTAATTCTAGTTGAAATTAACTTCGAATTTTTGGATTTTTGTACAGATTTTTGTCAAAATTTAAAAAATTTTGTTGAAACCAACTTCGATTTTTCTGGATTATGTAAAGTTTTTTTGTTAGAGGAGCTGCATTTGAGTAATTTTAGTTGAAAATAACTTCGAATTTTTGGATTTTTGTACAGATTTTTGTCAAATTTTAAAAAATTTTGTTTAAACCTACTTCGATTTTTCTGGATTATGTTAGGTTTTTTTGTTAGAGGAGCTGCATTTGAGTAATTTTAGTTGAAATTAACTTCGAATTTTTGTATGTTTGTTCAGATTTTTGTCAATTTATAAAAAATTTTGTTGAAACCAACTTCGAATTTTCTGGATTACGTTAGGTTTTTTTGATAGAGGAGCTGCATTTGAGTAATTTTAGTTGAAATTAACTTCAAATTTTTGGATTTTTGTACAGATTTTTGTCAAATTTTAAAAAATTTTGTTTAAACCTACTTCGATTTTTCTGGATTATGTTAGGTTTTTTTGATAGAGGAGCTGCATTTGAGTAATTTTAGTTGAAATTAACTTCGAATTTTTGGATTCTTGTACAGATATTTGTCAAATTTTAAAAAATTTTGTTGAAACCAACTTCGATTTTTCTGGATTATGTTAGGTTTTTTGGATAGAGAAGCTGCATTTGAGTAATTTTAGTTGAAATTAACTTCAAATTTTGGGATTTCTGTACAGATGTTTGTCAAATTTTAAAAAATTTGTTGGAACCAACTTCGATTTTTCTGGATTATGTTAGGTTTTTTTGATAGAGGAGCTGCATTTGAGTAATTTTAGTTGAAATTAACTTCGAATTTTTGGATTTTTGTTCAGATTTTTGTCAAATTTTAAAAAATTTTGTTGAAACCAACTTCGATTTTTCTGGATTATGTAAAGTTTTTTTGATAGAGGAGCTGCATTTGAGTAATTTTAGTTGAAAATAACTTCGAATTTTTGGATTTTTGTACAGATTTTTGTCAAATTTTATAAAATTTTGTTGGAACCAACTTCGATTTTTCTGGATTATGTTAGGTTTTTTTGATAGAGGAGCTGCATTTGAGTATTTTTAGTTGAAATTAACTTCGAATTTTTTGATTTTTGTACAGATTTTTGTCAAATTTTAAAAAATTTTGTTTAAACCTACTTCGATTTTTCTGGATTATGTTAGGTTTTTTTTATAGAGGAGCTGCATTTGAGTAATTTTAGTTGAAATTAACTTCGAATTTTTGGATTCTTGTACAGATATTTGTCAAATTTTAAAAAATTTTGTTGAAACCAACTTCGATTTTTCTGGAATATGTTAGGTTTTTTTGATAAAGGAGCTGCATTTGTGTAATTCTAGTTGAAATTAACTTCGAATTTTTGGAATTTTGTACAGATGTTTGTCAAATTTTAAAAAATTTTGTTGGAACCAACTTCGATTTTTCTGGATTATGTTAGGTTTTTTTGATAATGGAGCTGCATTTGAGTAATTCTAGTTGAAATTAACTTCGAATTTTTGGATTTTTGTACAGATTTTTGTCAAATTGTAAAAAATTTTGTTGAAACCAACTTCGATTACTCTGGATTACGTTAGGTTTTTTTGGTAGCGGAGCTGCATTTGAGTAATTCTAGTTGAAATTAACTTCGAATTTTTGGATTTTTGTACAGATTTTTGTCAAAATTTAAAAAATTTTGTTGAAACCAACTTCGATTTTTCTGGATTATGTAAAGTTTTTTTGATAGAGGAGCTGCATTTGAGTTATTTTAGTTGAAATTAACTTCGAATTTTTGGATTCTTGTACAGATATTTGTCAAATTTTAAAAAATTTTGTTGAAACCAACTTCGATTTTTCTGGATTATGTTAGGTTTTTTTGATAGAAGAGCTGCATTTGAGTAATTCTAGTTGAAATTAACTTCGAATTTTTGGATTTTTGTACAGATTTTTGTCAAAATTTAAAAAATTTTGTTGAAACCAACTTCGATTTTTCTGGATTATGTAAAGTTTTTTTGTTAGAGGAGCTGCATTTGAGTAATTTTAGTTGAAAATAACTTCGAATTTTTGGATTTTTGTACAGATTTTTGTCAAATTTTAAAAAATTTTGTTTAAACCTACTTCGATTTTTCTGGATTATGTTAGGTTTTTTTTATAGAGGAGCTGCATTTGAGTAATTTTAGTTGAAATTAACTTCGAATTTTTGGATTCTTGTACAGATATTTGTCAAATTTTAAAAAATTTTGTTGAAACCAACTTCGATTTTTCTGGAATATGTTAGGTTTTTTTGATAAAGGAGCTGCATTTGAGTAATTCTAGTTGAAATTAACTTCGAATTTTTGGATTTTTGTACAAATTTTTGACAAATTTTAAAAAATTTTGTTGAAACCAACTTCGATTTTTCTGGATTATGTAAAGTTTTTTTGTTAGAGGAGCTGCATTTGAGTAATTTTAGTTGAAATTAACTTCGAATTTTTGTATGTTTGTACAGATTTTTGTCAATTTATAAAAAATTTTGTTGAAACCAACTTCGAATTTTCTGGATTACGTTAGGTTTTTTTGATAGAGGAGCTGCATTTGAGTAATTTTAGTTGAAATTAACTTCGAATTTTTGGATTCTTGTACAGATATTTGTCAAATTTTAAAAAATTTTGTTGAAACCAACTTCGATTTTTCTGGATTATGTTAGGTTTTTTGGATAGAGAAGCTGCATTTGAGTAATTTTAGTTGAAATTAACTTCGAATTTTGGGATTTCTGTACAGATGTTTGTCAAATTTTAAAAAATTTGTTGGAACCAACTTCGATTTTTCTGGATTATGTTAGGTTTTTTTGATAGAGGAGCTGCATTTGAGTAATTTTAGTTGAAATTAACTTCGAATTTTTGGATTTTTGTTCAGATTTTTGTCAAATTTTAAAAAATTTTGTTGAAACCAACTTCGATTTTTCTGGATTATGTAAAGTTTTTTTGATAGAGGAGCTGCATTTGAGTAATTTTAGTTGAAAATAACTTCGAATTTTTGGATTTTTGTACAGATTTTTGTCAAATTTTATAAAATTTTGTTGGAACCAACTTCGATTTTTCTGGATTATGTTAGGTTTTTTTGATAGAGGAGCTGCATTTGAGTATTTTTAGTTGAAATTAACTTCGAATTTTTTGATTTTTGTACAGATTTTTGTCAAGTTTTAAAAAATTTTATTGAAACCAACTTCGATTTTTCTGGATTATGTTAGGTTTTTTTGATAGAGGAGCTACATTTGAGTAATTTTAGTTGAAATTAACCTCGAATTTTTGTACGTTTGTACAGATTTTTGTCAAATTATAAAAAATTTTGATGAAACCAACTTCGATTTTTCTGGATTACGTTAGGTTTTTTTGGTAGCGGAGCTGCATTTGAGTAATTTTAGTTGAAATTAACTTCGAATTTTGGGATTTTTGTACAGATGTTTGTCAAATTTTAAAAAATTTTGTTGGAACTAACTTCGATTTTTCTGGATTATGTTAGGTTTTTTTGATAGAGGAGCTGCATTTGAGTATTTTTAGTTGAAAATAACTTCGAATTTTTTGATTTTTGTCAAATTTTAAAAAATTTTGTTTAAACCTACTTCGATTTTTCTGGATTATGTTAGGTTTTTTTGATAGAGGAGCTGCATTTGAGTAATTTTAGTTGAAAATAACTTCGAATTTTTGGATTTTTGTACAGATTTTTGTCAAATTTTAAAAAATTTTGTTGAAACCAACTTCGATTTCTCTGGATTATGTTAGGTTTTTTTGATAGAGGAGCAGCAGTTGAGTTATTTTAGTTGAAATTAACTTCGAATTTTTGGATTCTTGTACAGATTTTTGTCAAATTTTAAAAAATTTTGTTGAAACCAACTTCGATTTCTCTGGAATATGTTAGGTTTTTTTGTTAAAGGAGCTGCATTTGAGTAATTTTAGTTGAAATTAACTTCGAATTTTTGGATTTTTGTACAGATATTTGTCAAATTTTAAAAAATTTTGTTGAAACCAACTTCGATTTTTCTGGATTATGTTAGGTTTTTTTGTTAAAGAGCTGCATTTGAGTAATTTTAGTCGAAATTAACTTCGAATTTTTGGATTCTTGTACAGATTTTTGTCAAATTTTAAAAAATTTTGTTGAAACCAACTTCGATTTCTCTGGATTATGTTAGGTTTTTTTGATAGAGGAGCAGCAGTTGAGTTATTTTAGTTGAAATTAACTTCGAATTTTTGGATTCTTGTACAGATTTTTGTCAAATTTTAAAAAATTTTGTTGATACCAACTTCGATTTCTCTGGATTATGTTAGGTTTTTTTGATAGAGGAGCAGCATTCGAGTAATTTTTGTTGAAATTAACTTCGAATTTTTGGATTTTTATACAGATTTTTGTCAAATTTTATAAAATTTTGTTGAAACCAACTTCGATTTTTCTGGATTATGTTAGGTTTTTGGGATAGAGGAGCTGCATTTGAGTAATTTTAGTTGTAATTAACTTCGAATTTTTGGATTTTTGTACAGATTTTTGTCAAATTTTATAAAATTTTGTTGAAACCAACTTCGATTTCTCTGGATTATGTAAAGTTTTTTTGATAGAGGAGCTGCATTTGAGTAATTTTAGTTGAAATTAACTTCGAATTTTTGGATTCTTGTACAGATTTTTGTCAAATTTTAAAAAATTTTGTTGAAACCAACTTCGATTTTTCTGGATTATGTCAAGTTTTTTTGATAGAGGAGCTGCTTTGAGTAATTTTAGTTGAAAATAACTTCGAATTTTTTGATTTTTGTACAGATTTTTGTCAAAGTTTAAAAAATTTTGTTGAAATCAACTTCGATTTTTCTGGAATATGTTAGGTTTTTTTGATAGAGGAGCTGCATTTGAGTAATTTTAGTTGAAATTATCTTCGAATTTTTGGATTTTTGTACAGATTTTTGTCAAATTTTAAAAAATTTTGTTGAAATCAACTTCGATTTTTCTGGAATATGTTAGGTTTTTTTGATAGAGGAGCTGCATTTGAGTAATTCTAGTTGAAATTAACTTCGAATTTTTGGATTTTTGTACAGATTGTTGTCAAATTTTAAAAAATTTTGTTGAACCCAACTTCGATTTTTCTGGATTATTTTAGGTTTTTTGGATAGAGGAGCTGCATTTGAGTAATTTTAGTTGAAATTATCTTCGAATTTTTGGATTTTTGTACAGATTTTTGTCAAATTTTATAAAATTTTGTTGAACCCAACTTCGATTTTTCTGGATTATGTTAGGTTTTTTTGATAGAGGAGCTGCATTTGAGTAATTCTAGTTGAAATTAACTTCGAATTTTTGGATTTTTGTACAGATTTTTGTCAAAGTTTAAAAAATTTTGTTGAAATCAACTTCGATTTTTCTGGAATATGTTAGGTTTTTTTGATAAAGGAGCTGCATTTGAGTAATTTTAGTTGAAATTAACTTCGAATTTTTGGATTTTTGTACAGATTTTTGTCAAATTTTAAAAAATTTTGTTGAAACCAACTTCGATTTCTCTGGATTATGTTAGGTTTTTTTGATAGAGGAGCAGCATTCGAGTAATTTTTGTTGAAATTAACTTCGAATTTTTGGATTTTTATACAGATTTTTGTCAAATTTTATAAAATTTTGTTGAAACCAACTTCGATTTTTCTGGAATATGTTAGGTTTTTTTGATAAAGGAGCTGCATTTGAGTAATTTTAGTTGAAATTAACTTCGAATATTTGGATATTTGTAAAGATTTTTGTCAAATTTTAAAAAATTTTGTTGAAACCAACTTCGATTTTTCTGGATTATGTAAAGTTTTTTTGATAGAGGAGCTGCTTTGAGTAATTTTAGTTGAAAATAACTTCGAATTTTTTAATTTTTGTACAGATTTTTGTAAAATTTTAAAAAATTTTGTTGAAACCATCTTCGATTTTTCTGGATTATGTTAGGTTTTTTTGGATAGAGGAGCTGCATTTGAGTAATTTTAGTTGAAATTAACTTCGAATTTTTGGATTCTTGTACAGATTTTTATCAAATTTTAAAAAATTTTGTTGAAACCAACTTCGATTTCTCTGGATTATGTTAGGTTTTTTGATAGAGGAGCAGCAGTTGAGTAATTTTAGTTGAAATTAACTTCGAATTTTTGGATTCTTGTACAGATTTTTGTCAAATTTTAAAAAATTTTGTTGAAACCAACTTCGATTTTTCTGGATTATGTAAAGTTTTTTTGATAGAGGAGCTGCATTTGAGTAATTTTAGTTGAAAATAACTTCGAATTTTTGGATTTTTGTCAAATTTTAAAAAATTTTGTTGAAACCAACTTCGATTTTTCTGGAATATGTTAGGTTTTTTTGATAAAGTAGCTGCATTTGAGTAATGTTAGTTGAAATTAACTTCGAATTTTTGGATTCGTGTACAGATTTTTGTCAAATTTTAAAAAATTTTGTTGAAACCAACTTCGAATTCTCTGGATTATGTTAGGTTTTTTTGATAAAGGAGCTGCATTTGAGTAATTTTAGTTGAAATTAACTTCGAATTTTTGGATTCGTGTACAGATTTTTGTCAAATTTTAAAAAATTTTGTTGAAACCAACTTCGATTTCTCTGGATTATGTTAGGTTTTTTTGATAGAGGAGCTGCATTTGAGTAATTCTAGTTGAAATTAACTTCGAATTTTTGGATTTTTGTACAGATTTTTGTCAAAGTTTAAAAATTTTTTTTGAAACCAACTTCGATTTTTCTGGATTATGTAAAGTTTTTTTGATAGAGGAGCTGCATTTGAGTAATTTTAGTTGAAAATAACTTCGAATTTTTGGATTTTTGTCAAATTTTAAAAAATTTTGTTGAACCCAACTTCGATTTTTCTGGAATATGTTAGGTCTTTTTGATAAAGTAGCTGCATTTGAGTAATTTTAGTTGAAATTAACTTCGAATTTTTGGATTCGTGTACAGATTTTTGTCAAATTTTAAAAAATTTTGTTGAAACCAACTTCGATTTCTCTGGATTATGTTAGGTTTTTTTGATAGAGGAGCTGCATTTGATTAATTCTAGTTGAAATTAACTTCGAATTTTTGGATTTTTGTACAGATTTTTGTCAAATTTTATAAAATTTTGTTGAACCCAACTTCGATTTTTCTGGATTATGTTAGGTTTTTTTGATAGAGGAGCTGCATTTGAGTAATTCTAGTTGAAATTAACTTCGAATTTTTGGATTTTTGTACAGATTTTTGTCAAAGTTTAAAAAATTTTGTTGAAATCAACTTCGATTTTTCTGGAATATGTTAGGTTTTTTTGATAGAGGAGCTGCATTTGAGTAATTTTAGTTGAAATTATCTTCGAATTTTTGGATTTTTGTACAGATTTTTGTCAAATTTTAAAAAATTTTGTTGAAATCAACTTCGATTTTTCTGGAATATGTTAGGTTTTTTTGGATAGAGGAGCTGCATTTGAGTAATTTTAGTTGAAATTAACTTCGAATTTTTGGATTCTTGTACAGATTTTTATCAAATTTTAAAAAATTTTGTTGAAACCAACTTCGATTTCTCTGGATTATGTTAGGTTTTTTGATAGAGGAGCAGCAGTTGAGTAATTTTAGTTGAAATTAACTTCGAATTTTTGGATTCTTGTACAGATTTTTGTCAAATTTTAAAAAATTTTGTTGAAACCAACTTCGATTTTTCTGGATTATGTAAAGTTTTTTTGATAGAGGAGCTGCATTTGAGTAATTTTAGTTGAAAATAACTTCGAATTTTTGGATTTTTGTCAAATTTTAAAAAATTTTGTTGAAACCAACTTCGATTTTTCTGGAATATGTTAGGTTTTTTTGATAAAGTAGCTGCATTTGAGTAATGTTAGTTGAAATTAACTTCGAATTTTTGGATTCGTGTACAGATTTTTGTCAAATTTTAAAAAATTTTGTTGAAACCAACTTCGAATTCTCTGGATTATGTTAGGTTTTTTTGATAAAGGAGCTGCATTTGAGTAATTTTAGTTGAAATTAACTTCGAATTTTTGGATTCGTGTACAGATTTTTGTCAAATTTTAAAAAATTTTGTTGAAACCAACTTCGATTTCTCTGGATTATGTTAGGTTTTTTTGATAGAGGAGCTGCATTTGAGTAATTCTAGTTGAAATTAACTTCGAATTTTTGGATTTTTGTACAGATTTTTGTCAAAGTTTAAAAAATTTTTTTGAAACCAACTTCGATTTTTCTGGATTATGTAAAGTTTTTTTGATAGAGGAGCTGCATTTGAGTAATTTTAGTTGAAAATAACTTCGAATTTTTGGATTTTTGTCAAATTTTAAAAAATTTTGTTGAACCCAACTTCGATTTTTCTGGAATATGTTAGGTCTTTTTGATAAAGTAGCTGCATTTGAGTAATTTTAGTTGAAATTAACTTCGAATTTTTGGATTCGTGTACAGATTTTTGTCAAATTTTAAAAAATTTTGTTGAAACCAACTTCGATTTCTCTGGATTATGTTAGGTTTTTTTGATAGAGGAGCTGCATTTGATTAATTCTAGTTGAAATTAACTTCGAATTTTTGGATTTTTGTACAGATTTTTGTCAAATTTTATAAAATTTTGTTGAACCCAACTTCGATTTTTCTGGATTATGTTAGGTTTTTTTGATAGAGGAGCTGCATTTGAGTAATTCTAGTTGAAATTAACTTCGAATTTTTGGATTTTTGTACAGATTTTTGTCAAAGTTTAAAAAATTTTGTTGAAATCAACTTCGATTTTTCTGGAATATGTTAGGTTTTTTTGATAGAGGAGCTGCATTTGAGTAATTTTAGTTGAAATTATCTTCGAATTTTTGGATTTTTGTACAGATTTTTGTCAAATTTTAAAAAATTTTGTTGAAATCAACTTCGATTTTTCTGGAATATGTTAGGTTTTTTTGATAGAGGAGCTGCATTTGAGTAATTCTAGTTGAAATTAACTTCGAATTTTTGGATTTTTGTACAGATTGTTGTCAAATTTTAAAAAATTTTGTTGAAACCAACTTCGATTTTTCTGGATTATTTTAGGTTTTTTGGATAGAGGAGCTGCATTTGAGTAATTTTAGTTGAAATTATCTTCGAATTTTTGGATTTTTGTACAGATTTTTGTCAAATTTTATAAAATTTTGTTGAACCCAACTTCGATTTTTCTGGATTATGTTAGGTTTTTTTGATAGAGGAGCTGCATTTGAGTAATTCTAGTTGAAATTAACTTCGAATTTTTGGATTTTTGTACAGATTTTTGTCAAATTTTAAAAAATTTTGTTGAAACCAACTTCTTTTTTTCTGGATTATGTTAGGTTTTTTTGATAGACGAGCTGCATTTGAGTAATTCTAGTTGAAATTAACTTCGATTTTTTGGATTTTTGTACAGATTTCTGTCAAATTTTAAAAAATTTTGTTGAAACCAACTTCGATTTTTCTGGATTATGTTAGGTTTTTTTGATAGAGGAGCTGCATTTGAGTAATTTTGGTTGAAATTAACTTCGATTTTTTGGATTTTTGTACAGATTTTTGTCAAATTTTAAAAAATTTTGTTGAAACCAACTTTGATTTTTCTGGATTATGTTAGGTTTTTTTGATAGAGGAGCTGCATTTGAGTAATTTTAGTTGAAATTAACTTCGAATTTTTGGATTTTTGTACAGATTTTTGTCAAATTTTAAAAAATTTTGGTGAAACCAACTTCGATATTTCTGGATTATGTAAAATTTGTTTGATAGAGGAGCTGCATTTGAGTAATTTTAGATGAAGATAACTACGAATTTTTGGATTTTTGTACAGATTTTTGTCAAATTTTAAAAAATTTTGTTGAAACCAACTTCGATTTTTCTGGAATATTATACGTTTTTTTGATAAAGGAGCTGCATTTGAGTAATTTTAGTTGAAATTATCTTCGAATTTTTGGATTCTTGTACAGATTTTTGTCAAATTTTAAAAAATTTTGTTGAAACCAACTTCGATTTTTCTGGAATATGTTAGGTTTTTTTGATAAAGGAGCTGCATTTGAGTAATTTTAGTTGAAATTAACTTCGAATTTTTGGATTTTTGTACAGATTTTTGTAAAATTTTAAAAAATTTTGTTGAAACCAACTTCGATTTTTCTGGATTATGTTAGGTTTTTTGGATAGAGGAGCTGCATTTGAGTAATTTTAGTTGTAATTAAATTCGAATTTTTGGATTTTTGAACAGATTTTTCTCAAATTTTAAAAAATTTTGTTGAAGCCTATTACGATTTTTCTGGATTATGTTAGGGTTTTTTGATAGACGAGCTGCATTTGAGTAATTCTAGTTGAAATTAACTTCGATTTTTTGGATTTTTGTACAGATTTTTGTCAAATTTTAAAAAATTTTGTTGAAACCAACTTCGATTTTTCTGGATTATTTTAGGTTTTTTGGATAGAGGAGCTGCATTTGAGTAATTTTAGTTGTAATTAACTTCGAATTTTTGGATTTTTGTACAGATTTTTGTCAAATTTTAAAAAATTTTGTTGAAACCAACTTCGATTTTTCTGGATTATGTTAGGTTTTTTTGATAGAGGAGCTGCATTTGAGTAATTCTAATTAAAATTATCTTCGAATTTTTGGATTTTTGTTCAGATTTTTGTCAAATTTTAAAAAATTTTATTGAACCCAACTTCGATATTTCTGGATTATGTTAGGTTTTTTTGATAGAGGCGCTGCATTTGAGTAATTTTAGTTGAGAATAACTTCGAATTTTTGGATTTTTGTACAGATTTTTGTCAAATTTTAAAAAATTTTGTTGAAACCAACTTCGATTTTTCTGGATTATGTTAGGTTTTTTTGATAGAGGGGCTGCATTTGAGTAATTTTAGTTGAAAATAACTTCGAATTTTTGGATTATTGTACAGATTTTTGTCAAATTTTAAAAAATTTTGTTGAAACCAACTTCTTTTTTTCTGGATTATGTAAAGTTTTTTTGTTAGAGGAGCTGCATTTGAGTAATTTTTGTTGAAAATAACTTCGAATTTTTGGATTTTTGTACAGATTTTTGTCAAATTTTAAAAAATTTTGTTGAAACCAACATCGATTTTTCTGGAATATGTTAGGTTTTTTTGATAAAGGAGCTGCATTTGAGTAATTTTAGTTGTAATTAAATTCGAATTTTTGGATTTTTGAACAGATTTTTCTCCAATTTTAAAAAATTTTGTTGAAGCCAATTTCGATTTTTCTGGATTATGTTAGGTTTTTTTGATAGAGGAGCTGCATTTGAGTAATTTTAGTTGAAATTAACTTCGAATTTTGGGATTTCTGTACAGATGTTTGTCAAATTTTAAAAAATTTTGTTGAAACCAACATCGATTTCTCTGGATTATGTTAGGTTTTTTTGATAGAGGGGCTGCATTTGAGTAATTTTAGTTGAAAATAACTTCGAATTTTTGGATTTTTGTACAGATTTTTGTCAAATTTTAAAAAATTTTGTTGAAACCAACTTCTTTTTTTCTGGATTATGTTAGGTTTTTTTGATAGACGAGCTGCATTTGAGTAATTCTAGTTGAAATTAACTTCGATTTTTTGGATTTTTGTACAGATTTTTGTCAAATTTTAAAAAATTTTGTTGAAACCAACTTTGATTTTTCTGGATTATGTTAGGTTTTTTTGATAGAGGAGCTGCATTTGAGTAATTTTAGTTGAAATTAACTTCGAATTTTTGGATTTTTGTACAGATTTTTGTCAAATTTTAAAAAATTTTGGTGAAACCAACTTCGATATTTCTGGATTATGTAAAATTTGTTTGATAGAGGAGCTGCATTTGAGTAATTTTAGATGAAGATAACTACGAATTTTTGGATTTTTGTACAGATTTTTGTCAAATTTTAAAAAATTTTGTTGAAACCAACTTCGATTTTTCTGGAATATGTTACGTTTTTTTGATAAAGGAGCTGCATTTGAGTAATTTTAGTTGAAATTATCTTCGAATTTTTGGATTCTTGTACAGATTTTTGTCAAATTTTAAAAAATTTTGTTGAAACCAACTTCGATATTTCTGGATTATGTAAAGTTTTTTTGATAGAGGAGCTGCATTTGAGTAATTTTAGATGAAGATAACTACGAATTTTTGGATTTTTGTACAGATTTTTGTCAAATTTTAAAGAATTTTGTTGAAACCAACTTCGATTTTTCTGGAATATGTTACGTTTTTTTGATAAAGGAGCTGCATTTGAGTAGTTTTAGTTGAAATTATCTTCGAATTTTTGGAATCTTGTACAGATTTTTGTCAAATTTTAAAAAATTTTGTTGAAACCAACTTCGATTTTTCTGGATTATGTTAGGTTTTTTTGATAGAGGAGCTGCATTTGAGTAATTTTAGTTGAAATTAACTTCGAATTTTTGAATTTTTGTACAGATTTTTGTCAAATTTTAAAAAATTTTGTTGAAACCAACTTCGATATTTCTGGATTATGTAAAGTTTTTTTGATAGAGGAGCTGCATTTGAGTAATTTTAGATGAAGATAACTACGAATTTTTGGATTTTTGTATAGATTTTTGTCATATTTTAAAGAATTTTGTTGAAACCAACTTCGATTTTTCTGGAATATGTTACGTTTTTTTGATAAAGGAGCTGCATTTGAGTAGTTTTAGATGAAATTATCTTCGAATTTTTGGATTCTTGTACAGATTTTTGTCAAATTTTAAAAAATTTTGTTGAAACCAACTTCGATTTTTCTGGATTATGTTAGGTTTTTTTGATAGAGGAGCTGCATTTGAGTAATTTTAGTTGAAATTAACTTCGAATTTTTTAATTTTTGTACAGATTTTTGTCAAATTTTAAAAAATTTTGATGAAACCAACTTCGATATTTCTGGATTATGTAAAGTTTTTTTGATAGAGGAGCTGCATTTGAGTAATTTTAGATGAAGATAACTACGAATTTTTGGATTTTTGTACAGATTTTTGTCAAATTTTAAAGAATTTTGTTGAAACCAACTTCGATTTTTCTGGAATATGTTACGTTTTTTTGATAAAGGAGCTGCATTTGAGTAATTTTAGTTGAAATTATCTTCGAATTTTTGGATTCTTGTACAGATTTTTGTCAAATTTTAAAAAATTTTGTTGAAACCAACTTCGATTTTTCTGGAATATGTTAGGTTTTTTTGATAGAGGAGCTGCATTTGAGTATTTTTAGTTGAAAATAACTTCGAATTTTTGGATTTTTGTACAGATTTTTGTAAAATTTTAAAAAATTTTGTTGAAACCAACTTCGATTTTTCTGGATTATGTTAGGTTTTTTGGATAGAGGAGCTGCATTTGAGTAATTCTAGTTGAAATTAACTTCGAATTTTTGGATTTTTGTACAGATATTTGTCAAATTTTAAAAAATTTTGTTGAAACCTACTTCGATTTTTCTGGATTATGTTAGGTTTTTTTGATAGAGGAGCTGCATTTGAGTAATTTTAGTTGAAATTAACTTCGAATTTTTGAATTTTTGTACAGATTTTTGTCAAATTTTAAAAAATTTTGATGAAACCAACTTCGATATTTCTGGATTATGTAAAGTTTTTTTGATAGAGGAGCTGCATTTGAGTAATTTTAGATGAAGATAACTACGAATTTTTGGATTTTTGTACAGATTTTTGTCAAATTTTAAAGAATTTTGTTGAAACCAACTTCGATTTTTCTGGAATATGTTACGTTTTTTTGATAAAGGAGCTGCATTTGAGTAGTTTTAGATGAAATTATCTTCGAATTTTTGGATTCTTGTACAGATTTTTGTCAAATTTTAAAAAATTTTGTTGAAACCAACTTCGATTTTTCTGGATTATGTTAGGTTTTTTTGATAGAGGAGCTGCATTTGAGTAATTTTAGTTGAAATTAACTTCGAATTTTTTAATTTTTGTACAGATTTTTGTCAAATTTTAAAAAATTTTGATGAAACCAACTTCGATATTTCTGGATTATGTAAAGTTTTTTTGATAGAGGAGCTGCATTTGAGTAATTTTAGATGAAGATAACTACGAATTTTTGGATTTTTGTACAGATTTTTGTCAAATTTTAAAGAATTTTGTTGAAACCAACTTCGATTTTTCTGGAATATGTTACGTTTTTTTGATAAAGGAGCTGCATTTGAGTAATTTTAGTTGAAATTATCTTCGAATTTTTGGATTCTTGTACAGATTTTTGTCAAATTTTAAAAAATTTTGTTGAAACCAACTTCGATTTTTCTGGAATATGTTAGGTTTTTTTGATAGAGGAGCTGCATTTGAGTAGTTTTAGTTGAAATTATCTTCGAATTTTTGGATTCTTGTACAGATTTTTGTCAAATTTTAAAAAATTTTGTTGAAACCAACTTCGATTTTTCTGGATTATGTTAGGTTTTTTTGATAGAGGAGCTGCATTTGAGTAATTTTAGTTGAAATTAACTTCGAATTTTTGAATTTTTGTACAGATTTTTGTCAAATTTTAAAAAATTTTGTTGAAACCAACTTCGATATTTCTGGATTATGTAAAGTTTTTTTGATAGAGGAGCTGCATTTGAGTAATTTTAGATGAAGATAACTACGAATTTTTGGATTTTTGTATAGATTTTTGTCATATTTTAAAGAATTTTGTTGAAACCAACTTCGATTTTTCTGGAATATGTTACGTTTTTTTGATAAAGGAGCTGCATTTGAGTAGTTTTAGATGAAATTATCTTCGAATTTTTGGATTCTTGTACAGATTTTTGTCAAATTTTAAAAAATTTTGTTGAAACCAACTTCGATTTTTCTGGATTATGTTAGGTTTTTTTGATAGAGGAGCTGCATTTGAGTAATTTTAGTTGAAATTAACTTCGAATTTTTTAATTTTTGTACAGATTTTTGTCAAATTTTAAAAAATTTTGATGAAACCAACTTCGATATTTCTGGATTATGTAAAGTTTTTTTGATAGAGGAGCTGCATTTGAGTAATTTTAGATGAAGATAACTACGAATTTTTGGATTTTTGTACAGATTTTTGTCAAATTTTAAAGAATTTTGTTGAAACCAACTTCGATTTTTCTGGAATATGTTACGTTTTTTTGATAAAGGAGCTGCATTTGAGTAATTTTAGTTGAAATTATCTTCGAATTTTTGGATTCTTGTACAGATTTTTGTCAAATTTTAAAAAATTTTGTTGAAACCAACTTCGATTTTTCTGGAATATGTTAGGTTTTTTTGATAGAGGAGCTGCATTTGAGTATTTTTAGTTGAAAATAACTTCGAATTTTTGGATTTTTGTACAGATTTTTGTAAAATTTTAAAAAATTTTGTTGAAACCAACTTCGATTTTTCTGGATTATGTTAGGTTTTTTGGATAGAGGAGCTGCATTTGAGTAATTCTAGTTGAAATTAACTTCGAATTTTTGGATTTTTGTACAGATATTTGTCAAATTTTAAAAAATTTTGTTGAAACCTACTTCGATTTTTCTGGATTATGTTAGGTTTTTTTGATAGAGGAGCTGCATTTGAGTAATTTTAGTTGAAATTAACTTCGAATTTTTGAATTTTTGTACAGATTTTTGTCAAATTTTAAAAAATTTTGTTGAAACCAACTTCGATATTTCTGGATTATGTAAAGTTTTTTTGATAGAGGAGCTGCATTTGAGTAATTTTAGATGAAGATAACTACGAATTTTTGGATTTTTGTATAGATTTTTGTCATATTTTAAAGAATTTTGTTGAAACCAACTTCGATTTTTCTGGAATATGTTACGTTTTTTTGATAAAGGAGCTGCATTTGAGTAGTTTTAGATGAAATTATCTTCGAATTTTTGGATTCTTGTACAGATTTTTGTCAAATTTTAAAGAATTTTGTTGAAACCAACTTCGATTTTTCTGGATTATGTTAGGTTTTTTTGATAGAGGAGCTGCATTTGAGTAATTTTAGTTGAAATTAACTTCGAATTTTTTAATTTTTGTACAGATTTTTGTCAAATTTTAAAAAATTTTGTTGAAACCAACTTCGATTTTTCTGGAATATGTTAGGTTTTTTTGATAGAGGAGCTGCATTTGAGTATTTTTAGTTGAAAATAACTTCGAATTTTTGGATTTTTGTACAGATTTTTGTAAAATTTTAAAAAATTTTGTTGAAACCAACTTCGATTTTTCTGGATTATGTTAGGTTTTTTGGATAGAGGAGCTGCATTTGAGTAATTCTAGTTGAAATTAACTTCGAATTTTTGGATTTTTGTACAGATATTTGTCAAATTTTAAAAAATTTTGTTGAAACCTACTTCGATTTTTCTGGATTATGTTAGGTTTTTTTGATAGAGGAGCTGCATTTGAGTAATTTTAGTTGAAATTAACTTCGAATTTTTGAATTTTTGTACAGATTTTTGTCAAATTTTAAAAAATTTTGATGAAACCAACTTCGATATTTCTGGATTATGTAAAGTTTTTTTGATAGAGGAGCTGCATTTGAGTAATTTTAGATGAAGATAACTACGAATTTTTGGATTTTTGTACAGATTTTTGTCAAATTTTAAAGAATTTTGTTGAAACCAACTTCGATTTTTCTGGAATATGTTACGCTTTTTGATAAAGGAGCTGCATTTGAGTAGTTTTAGTTGAAATTATCTTCGAATTTTTGGATTCTTGTACAGATTTTTGTCAAATTTTAAAAAATTTTGTTGAAACCAACTTCGATTTTTCTGGATTATGTTAGGTTTTTTTGATAGAGGAGCTGCATTTGAGTAATTTTAGTTGAAATTAACTTCGAATTTTTTAATTTTTGTACAGATTTTTGTCAAATTTTAAAAAATTTTGATGAAACCAACTTCGATATTTCTGGATTATGTAAAGTTTTTTTGATAGAGGAGCTGCATTTGAGTAATTTTAGATGAAGATAACTACGAATTTTTGGATTTTTGTACAGATTTTTGTCAAATTTTAAAGAATTTTGTTGAAACCAACTTCGATTTTTCTGGAATATGTTACGTTTTTTTGATAAAGGAGCTGCATTTGAGTAATTTTAGTTGAAATTATCTTCGAATTTTTGGATTCTTGTACAGATTTTTGTCAAATTTTAAAAAATTTTGTTGAAACCAACTTCGATTTTTCTGGAATATGTTAGGTTTTTTTGATAGAGGAGCTGCATTTGAGTATTTTTAGTTGAAAATAACTTCGAATTTTTGGATTTTTGTACAGATTTTTGTAAAATTTTAAAAAATTTTGTTGAAACCAACTTCGATTTTTCTGGATTATGTTAGGTTTTTTGGATAGAGGAGCTGCATTTGAGTAATTTTAGTTGAAATTAACTTCGAATTTTTGAATTTTTGTACAGATTTTTGTCAAATTTTAAAAAATTTTGATGAAACCAACTTCGATATTTCTGGATTATGTAAAGTTTTTTTGATAGAGGAGCTGCATTTGAGTAATTTTAGATGAAGATAACTACGAATTTTTGGATTTTTGTACAGATTTTTGTCAAATTTTAAAGAATTTTGTTGAAACCAACTTCGATTTTTCTGGAATATGTTACGTTTTTTTGATAAAGGAGCTGCATTTGAGTAGTTTTAGTTGAAATTATCTTCGAATTTTTGGATTCTTGTACAGATTTTTGTCAAATTTTAAAAAATTTTGTTGAAACCAACTTCGATTTTTCTGGATTATGTTAGGTTTTTTTGATAGAGGAGCTGCATTTGAGTAATTTTAGTTGAAATTAACTTCGAATTTTTGAATTTTTGTACAGATTTTTGTCAAATTTTAAAAAATTTTGTTGAAACCAACTTCGATATTTCTGGATTATGTAAAGTTTTTTTGATAGAGGAGCTGCATTTGAGTAATTTTAGATGAAGATAACTACGAATTTTTGGATTTTTGTACAGATTTTTGTCAAATTTTAAAGAATTTTGTTGAAACCAACTTCGATTTTTCTGGAATATGTTACGTTTTTTTGATAAAGGAGCTGCATTTGAGTAGTTTTAGTTGAAATTATCTTCGAATTTTTGGATTCTTGTACAGATTTTTGTCAAATTTTAAAAAATTTTGTTGAAACCAACTTCGATTTTTCTGGAATATGTTAGGTTTTTTTGATAAAGGAGCTGCATTTGAGTAATTTTAGTTGAAATTAATTTCGAATTTTTGGATTTTTGTACAGATTTTTGTACAATTTTAAAAAATTTTGTTGAAACCAACTTCGATTTTTCTGGATTATGTTAGGTTTTTTGGATAGAGGAGCTGCATTTGAGTAATTTTAGTTGTAATTAAATTCGAATTTTTGGATTTTTGAACAGATTTTTCTCAAATTTTAAAAAATTTTGTTGAAGCCTATTTCGATTTTTCTGGATTATGTTAGGGTTTTTTGATAGACGAGCTGCATTTGAGTAATTCTAGTTGAAATTAACTTCGATTTTTTGGATTTTTGTACAGATTTTTCTCAAATTTTAAAAAATTTTGTTGAAACCAACTTCGATTTTTCTGGATTATTTTAGGTTTTTTGGATAGAGGAGCTGCATTTGAGTAATTTTAGTTGTAATTAACTTCGAATTTTTGGATTTTTGTACAGATTTTTGTCAAATTTTAAAAAATTTTGTTGAAACCTACTTCGATTTTTCTGGATTATGTTAGGTTTTTTTGATAGAGGAGCTGCATTTGAGTAATTTTAGTTGAAATTAACTTCGAATTTTTGAATTTTTGTACAGATTTTTGTCAAATTTTAAAAAATTTTGTTGAAACCAACTTCGATATTTCTGGATTATGTAAAGTTTTTTTGATAGAGGAGCTGCATTTGTGTAATTTTAGATGAAGATAACTACGAATTTTTGGATTTTTGTACAGATTTTTGTCAAATTTTAAAGAATTTTGTTGAAACCAACTTCGATTTTTCTGGAATATGTTACGTTTTTTTGATAAAGGAGCTGCATTTGAGTAGTATTAGTTGAAATTATCTTCGAATTTTTGGAATCTTGTACAGATTTTTGTCAAATTTTAAAAAATTTTGTTGAAACCAACTTCGATTTTTCTGGATTATGTTAGGGTTTTTTGATAGAGGAGCTGCATTTGAGTAATTTTAGTTGAAATTAACATCGAATTTTTGAATTTTTGTACAGATTTTTGTCAAATTTTAAAAAATTTTGTTGAAACCAACTTCGATATTTCTGGATTATGTAAAGTTTTTTTGATAGAGGAGCTGCATTTGAGTAATTTTAGATGAAGATAACTACGAATTTTTGGATTTTTGTACAGATTTTTGTCATATTTTAAAGAATTTTGTTGAAACCAACTTCGATTTTTCTGGAATATGTTACGTTTTTTTGATAAAGGAGCTGCATTTGAGTAGTTTTAGATGAAATTATCTTCGAATTTTTGGATTCTTGTACAGATTTTTGTCAAATTTTAAAAAATTTTGTTGAAACCAACTTCGATTTTTCTGGATTATGTTAGGTTTTTTTGATAAAGGAGCTGCATTTGAGTAATTTTAGTTGAAATTAACTTCGAATTTTTGGATTTTTGTACAGATTTTTGTAAAATTTTAAAAAATTTTGTTGAAACCAACTTCGATTTTTCTGGATTATGTTAGGTTTTTTGGATAGAGGAGCTGCATTTGAGTAATTTTAGTTGTAATTAAATTCGAATTTTTGGATTTTTGAACAGATTTTTCTCAAATTTTAAAAAATTTTGTTGAAGCCTATTTCGATTTTTCTGGATTATGTTAGGGTTTTTTGATAGACGAGCTGCATTTGAGTAATTCTAGTTGAAATTAACTTCGATTTTTTGGATTTTTGTACAGATTTTTGTCAATTTTTAAAAAATTTTGTTGAAACCAACTTCGATTTTTCTGGATTATTTTAGGTTTTTTGGATAGAGGAGCTGCATTTGAGTAATTTTAGTTGTAATTAACTTCGAATTTTTGGATTTTTGTACAGATTTTTGTCAAATTTTAAAAAATTTTGTTGAAACCAACTTCGATTTTTCTGGATTATGTTAGGTTTTTTTGATAGAGGAGCTGCATTTGAGTAATTCTAGTTAAAATTATCTTCGAATTTTTGGATTTTTGTACAGATTTTTGTCAAATTTTAAAAAATTTTATTGAACCCAACTTCGATTTTTCTGGATTATGTTAGGTTTTTTTGATAGAGGCGCTGCATTTGAGTAATTTTAGTTGAGAATAACTTCGAATTTTTGGATTTTTGTACAGATTTTTGTCAAATTTTAAAAAATTTTGTTGAAACCAACTTCGATTTTTCTGGATTATGTTAGGTTTTTTTGATAGAGGGGCTGCATTTGAGTAATTTTAGTTGAAAATAACTTCGAATTTTTGGATTATTGTACAGATTTTTGTCAAATTTTAAAAAATTTTGTTGAAACCAACTTCTTTTTTTCTGGATTATGTAAAGTTTTTTTGATAAAGGAGCTGCATTTGAGTAGTTTTAGTTGAAATTATCTTCGAATTTTTGGAATCTTGTACAGATTTTTGTCAAATTTTAAAAAATTTTGTTGAAACCAACATCGATTTTTCTGGATTATGTTAGGTTTTTTTGATAGAGGAGCTGCATTTGAGTAATTTTAGTTGAAATTAACTTCGAATTTTTGAATTTTTGTACAGATTTTTGTCAAATTTTAAAAAATTTTGTTGAAACCAACTTCGATATTTCTGGATTATGTAAAGTTTTTTTGATAGAGGAGCTGCATTTGAGTAATTTTAGATGAAGATAACTACGAATTTTTGGATTTTTGTACAGATTTTTGTCATATTTTAAAGAATTTTGTTGAAACCAACTTCGATTTTTCTGGAATATGTTACGTTTTTTTGATAAAGGAGCTGCATTTGAGTAGTTTTAGATGAAATTATCTTCGAATTTTTGGATTCTTGTACAGATTTTTGTCAAATTTTAAAAAATTTTGTTGAAACCAACTTCGATTTTTCTGGATTATGTTAGGTTTTTTTGATAGAGGAGCTGCATTTGAGTAATTTTAGTTGAAATTAACTTCGAATTTTTTAATTTTTGTACAGATTTTTGTCAAATTTTAAAAAATTTTGATGAAACCAACTTCGATATTTCTGGATTATGTAAAGTTTTTTTGATAGAGGAGCTGCATTTGAGTAATTTTAGATGAAGATAACTACGAATTTTTGGATTTTTGTACAGATTTTTGTCAAATTTTAAAGAATTTTGTTGAAACCAACTTCGATTTTTCTGGAATATGTTACGTTTTTTTGATAAAGGAGCTGCATTTGAGTAATTTTAGTTGAAATTATCTTCGAATTTTTGGATTCTTGTACAGATTTTTGTCAAATTTTAAAAAATTTTGTTGAAACCAACTTCGATTTTTCTGGAATATGTTAGGTTTTTTTGATAGAGGAGCTGCATTTGAGTATTTTTAGTTGAAAATAACTTCGAATTTTTGGATTTTTGTACAGATTTTTGTAAAATTTTAAAAAATTTTGTTGAAACCAACTTCGATTTTTCTGGATTATGTTAGGTTTTTTGGATAGAGGAGCTGCATTTGAGTAATTCTAGTTGAAATTAACTTCGAATTTTTGGATTTTTGTACAGATATTTGTCAAATTTTAAAAAATTTTGTTGAAACCTACTTCGATTTTTCTGGATTATGTTAGGTTTTTTTGATAGAGGAGCTGCATTTGAGTAATTTTAGTTGAAATTAACTTCGAATTTTTGAATTTTTGTACAGATTTTTGTCAAATTTTAAAAAATTTTGATGAAACCAACTTCGATATTTCTGGATTATGTAAAGTTTTTTTGATAGAGGAGCTGCATTTGAGTAATTTTAGATGAAGATAACTACGAATTTTTGGATTTTTGTACAGATTTTTGTCAAATTTTAAAGAATTTTGTTGAAACCAACTTCGATTTTTCTGGAATATGTTACGTTTTTTTGATAAAGGAGCTGCATTTGAGTAGTTTTAGTTGAAATTATCTTCGAATTTTTGGATTCTTGTACAGATTTTTGTCAAATTTTAAAAAATTTTGTTGAAACCAACTTCGATTTTTCTGGAATATGTTAGGTTTTTTTGATAAAGGAGCTGCATTTGAGTAATTTTAGTTGAAATTAATTTCGAATTTTTGGATTTTTGTACAGATTTTTGTAAAATTTTAAAAAATTTTGTTGAAACCAACTTCGATTTTTCTGGATTATGTTAGGTTTTTTGGATAGAGGAGCTGCATTTGAGTAATTTTAGTTGTAATTAAATTCGAATTTTTGGATTTTTGAACAGATTTTTCTCAAATTTTAAAAAATTTTGTTGAAGCCTATTTCGATTTTTCTGGATTATGTTAGGGTTTTTTGATAGACGAGCTGCATTTGAGTAATTCTAGTTGAAATTAACTTCGATTTTTTGGATTTTTGTACAGATTTTTCTCAAATTTTAAAAAATTTTGTTGAAACCAACTTCGATTTTTCTGGATTATTTTAGGTTTTTTGGATAGAGGTGCTGCATTTGAGTAATTTTAGTTGTAATTAACTTCGAATTTTTGGATTTTTGTACAGATTTTTGTCAAATTTTAAAAAATTTTGGTGAAACCAACTTCGATATTTCTGGATTATGTAAAATTTGTTTGATAGAGGAGCTGCATTTGAGTAATTTTAGATGAAGATAACTACGAATTTTTGGATTTTTGTACAGATTTTTGTAAAATTTTAAAAAATTTTGTTGAAACCAACTTCGATTTTTCTGGAATATGTTACGTTTTTTTGATAAAGGAGCTGCATTTGAGTAATTTTAGATGAAGATAACTACGAATTTTTGGATTTTTGTACAGATTTTTGTCAAATTTTAAAAAATTTTGTTGAAACCAACTTCGATTTTTCTGGAATATGTTAGGTTTTTTTGGTAGAGGAGCTGCATTTGAGTATTTTTAGTTGAAAATAACTTCGAATTTTTGGATTTTTGTACAGATTTTTGTAAAATTTTAAAAAATTTTGTTGAAACCAACTTCGATTTTTCTGGATTATGTTAGGTTTTTTGGATAGAGGAGCTGCATTTGAGTAATTCTAGTTGAAATTAACTTCGAATTTTTGGATTTTTGTACAGATTTTTGTCAAATTTTAAAAAATTTTGTTAAAACCAACTTCGATATTTCTGGATTATGTTACGTTTTTTTGATAAAGGAGCTGCATTTGAGTAGTTTTAGTTGAAATTATCTTCGAATTTTTGGATTCTTGTACAGATTTTTGTCAAATTTTAAAAAATTTTGTTGAAACCAACTTCGATTTTTCTGGATTATGTTAGGTTTTTTTGATAGAGGAGCTGCATTTGAGTAATTTTAGTTGAAATTAACTTCGAATTTTTTAATTTTTGTACAGATTTTTGTCAAATTTTAAAAAATTTTGTTGAAACCAACTTCGATATTTCTGGATTATGTAAAGTTTTTTTGATAGAGGAGCTGCATTTGAGTAATTTTAGATGAAGATAACTACGAATTTTTGGATTTTTGTACAGATTTTTGTCAAATTTTAAAGAATTTTGTTGAAACCAACTTCGATTTTTCTGGAATATGTTACGTTTTTTTGATAAAGGAGCTGCATTTGAGTAGTTTTAGTTGAAATTATCTTCGAATTTTTGGATTCTTGTACAGATTTTTGTCAAATTTTAAAAAATTTTGTTGAAACCAACTTCGATTTTTCTGGAATATGTTAGGTTTTTTTGATAAAGGAGCTGCATTTGAGTAATTTTAGTTGAAATTAATTTCGAATTTTTGGATTTTTGTACAGATTTTTGTACAATTTTAAAAAATTTTGTTGAAACCAACTTCGATTTTTCTGGATTATGTTAGGTTTTTTGGATAGAGGAGCTGCATTTGAGTAATTTTAGTTGTAATTAAATTCGAATTTTTGGATTTTTGAACAGATTTTTCTCAAATTTTAAAAAATTTTGTTGAAGCCTATTTCGATTTTTCTGGATTATGTTAGGGTTTTTTGATAGACGAGCTGCATTTGAGTAATTCTAGTTGAAATTAACTTCGATTTTTTGGATTTTTGTACAGATTTTTCTCAAATTTTAAAAAATTTTGTTGAAACCAACTTCGATTTTTCTGGATTATTTTAGGTTTTTTGGATAGAGGAGCTGCATTTGAGTAATTTTAGTTGTAATTAACTTCGAATTTTTGGATTTTTGTACAGATTTTTGTCAAATTTTAAAAAATTTTGTTGAAACCTACTTCGATTTTTCTGGATTATGTTAGGTTTTTTTGATAGAGGAGCTGCATTTGAGTAATTTTAGTTGAAATTAACTTCGAATTTTTGAATTTTTGTACAGATTTTTGTCAAATTTTAAAAAATTTTGTTGAAACCAACTTCGATATTTCTGGATTATGTAAAGTTTTTTTGATAGAGGAGCTGCATTTGTGTAATTTTAGATGAAGATAACTACGAATTTTTGGATTTTTGTACAGATTTTTGTCAAATTTTAAAGAATTTTGTTGAAACCAACTTCGATTTTTCTGGAATATGTTACGTTTTTTTGATAAAGGAGCTGCATTTGAGTAGTATTAGTTGAAATTATCTTCGAATTTTTGGAATCTTGTACAGATTTTTGTCAAATTTTAAAAAATTTTGTTGAAACCAACTTCGATTTTTCTGGATTATGTTAGGGTTTTTTGATAGAGGAGCTGCATTTGAGTAATTTTAGTTGAAATTAACATCGAATTTTTGAATTTTTGTACAGATTTTTGTCAAATTTTAAAAAATTTTGTTGAAACCAACTTCGATATTTCTGGATTATGTAAAGTTTTTTTGATAGAGGAGCTGCATTTGAGTAATTTTAGATGAAGATAACTACGAATTTTTGGATTTTTGTACAGATTTTTGTCATATTTTAAAGAATTTTGTTGAAACCAACTTCGATTTTTCTGGAATATGTTACGTTTTTTTGATAAAGGAGCTGCATTTGAGTAGTTTTAGATGAAATTATCTTCGAATTTTTGGATTCTTGTACAGATTTTTGTCAAATTTTAAAAAATTTTGTTGAAACCTACTTCGATTTTTCTGGATTATGTTAGGTTTTTTTGATAAAGGAGCTGCATTTGAGTAATTTTAGTTGAAATTAACTTCGAATTTTTGGATTTTTGTACAGATTTTTGTAAAATTTTAAAAAATTTTGTTGAAACCAACTTCGATTTTTCTGGATTATGTTAGGTTTTTTGGATAGAGGAGCTGCATTTGAGTAATTTTAGTTGTAATTAAATTCGAATTTTTGGATTTTTGAACAGATTTTTCTCAAATTTTAAAAAATTTTGTTGAAGCCTATTTCGATTTTTCTGGATTATGTTAGGGTTTTTTGATAGACGAGCTGCATTTGAGTAATTCTAGTTGAAATTAACTTCGATTTTTTGGATTTTTGTACAGATTTTTGTCAAATTTTAAAAAATTTTGTTGAAACCAACTTCGATTTTTCTGGATTATTTTAGGTTTTTTGGATAGAGGAGCTGCATTTGAGTAATTTTAGTTGTAATTAACTTCGAATTTTTGGATTTTTGTACAGATATTTGTCAAATTTTAAAAAATTTTGTTGAAACCAACTTCGATTTTTCTGGATTATGTTAGGTTTTTTTGATAGAGGAGCTGCATTTGAGTAATTCTAGTTAAAATTATCTTCGAATTTTTGGATTTTTGTACAGATTTTTGTCAAATTTTAAAAAATTTTATTGAACCCAACTTCGATTTTTCTGGATTATGTTAGGTTTTTTTGATAGAGGCGCTGCATTTGAGTAATTTTAGTTGAGAATAACTTCGAATTTTTGGATTTTTGTACAGATTTTTGTCAAATTTTAAAAAATTTTGTTGAAACCAACTTCGATTTTTCTGGATTATGTTAGGTTTTTTTGATAGAGGGGCTGCATTTGAGTAATTTTAGTTGAAAATAACTTCGAATTTTTGGATTATTGTACAGATTTTTGTCAAATTTTAAAAAATTTTGTTGAAACCAACTTCTTTTTTACTGGATTATGTAAAGTTTTTTTGATAAAGGAGCTGCATTTGAGTAGTTTTAGTTGAAATTATCTTCGAATTTTTGGAATCTTGTACAGATTTTTGTCAAATTTTAAAAAATTTTGTTGAAACCAACATCGATTTTTCTGGATTATGTTAGGTTTTTTTGATAGAGGAGCTGCATTTGAGTAATTTTAGTTGAAATTAACTTCGAATTTTTGAATTTTTGTACAGATTTTTGTCAAATTTTAAAAAATTTTGTTGAAACCAACTTCGATATTTCTGGATTATGTAAAGTTTTTTTGATAGAGGAGCTGCATTTGAGTAATTTTAGATGAAGATAACTACGAATTTTTGGATTTTTGTACAGATTTTTGTCATATTTTAAAGAATTTTGTTGAAACCAACTTCGATTTTTCTGGAATATGTTACGTTTTTTTGATAAAGGAGCTGCATTTGAGTAGTTTTAGATGAAATTATCTTCGAATTTTTGGATTCTTGTACAGATTTTTGTCAAATTTTAAAAAATTTTGTTGAAACCAACTTCGATTTTTCTGGATTATGTTAGGTTTTTTTGATAGAGGAGCTGCATTTGAGTAATTTTAGTTGAAATTAACTTCGAATTTTTTAATTTTTGTACAGATTTTTGTCAAATTTTAAAAAATTTTGATGAAACCAACTTCGATATTTCTGGATTATGTAAAGTTTTTTTGATAGAGGAGCTGCATTTGAGTAATTTTAGATGAAGATAACTACGAATTTTTGGATTTTTGTACAGATTTTTGTCAAATTTTAAAGAATTTTGTTGAAACCAACTTCGATTTTTCTGGAATATGTTACGTTTTTTTGATAAAGGAGCTGCATTTGAGTAATTTTAGTTGAAATTATCTTCGAATTTTTGGATTCTTGTACAGATTTTTGTCAAATTTTAAAAAATTTTGTTGAAACCAACTTCGATTTTTCTGGAATATGTTAGGTTTTTTTGATAGAGGAGCTGCATTTGAGTATTTTTAGTTGAAAATAACTTCGAATTTTTGGATTTTTGTACAGATTTTTGTAAAATTTTAAAAAATTTTGTTGAAACCAACTTCGATTTTTCTGGATTATGTTAGGTTTTTTGGATAGAGGAGCTGCATTTGAGTAATTCTAGTTGAAATTAACTTCGAATTTTTGGATTTTTGTACAGATATTTGTCAAATTTTAAAAAATTTTGTTGAAACCTACTTCGATTTTTCTGGATTATGTTAGGTTTTTTTGATAGAGGAGCTGCATTTGAGTAATTTTAGTTGAAATTAACTTCGAATTTTTGAATTTTTGTACAGATTTTTGTCAAATTTTAAAAAATTTTGATGAAACCAACTTCGATATTTCTGGATTATGTAAAGTTTTTTTGATAGAGGAGCTGCATTTGAGTAATTTTAGATGAAGATAACTACGAATTTTTGGATTTTTGTACAGATTTTTGTCAAATTTTAAAGAATTTTGTTGAAACCAACTTCGATTTTTCTGGAATATGTTACGTTTTTTTGATAAAGGAGCTGCATTTGAGTAGTTTTAGTTGAAATTATCTTCGAATTTTTGGATTCTTGTACAGATTTTTGTCAAATTTTAAAAAATTTTGTTGAAACCAACTTCGATTTTTCTGGATTATGTTAGGTTTTTTTGATAGAGGAGCTGCATTTGAGTAATTTTAGTTGAAATTAACTTCGAATTTTTGAATTTTTGTACAGATTTTTGTCAAATTTTAAAAAATTTTGTTGAAACCAACTTCGATATTTCTGGATTATGTAAAGTTTTTTTGATAGAGGAGCTGCATTTGAGTAATTTTAGATGAAGATAACTACGAATTTTTGGATTTTTGTACAGATTTTTGTCAAATTTTAAAGAATTTTGTTGAAACCAACTTCGATTTTTCTGGAATATGTTACGTTTTTTTGATAAAGGAGCTGCATTTGAGTAGTTTTAGTTGAAATTATCTTCGAATTTTTGGATTCTTGTACAGATTTTTGTCAAATTTTAAAAAATTTTGTTGAAACCAACTTCGATTTTTCTGGAATATGTTAGGTTTTTTTGATAAAGGAGCTGCATTTGAGTAATTTTAGTTGAAATTAATTTCGAATTTTTGGATTTTTGTACAGATTTTTGTAAAATTTTAAAAAATTTTGTTGAAACCAACTTCGATTTTTCTGGATTATGTTAGGTTTTTTGGATAGAGGAGCTGCATTTGAGTAATTTTAGTTGTAATTAAATTCGAATTTTTGGATTTTTGAACAGATTTTTCTCAAATTTTAAAAAATTTTGTTGAAGCCTATTTCGATTTTTCTGGATTATGTTAGGGTTTTTTGATAGACGAGCTGCATTTGAGTAATTCTAGTTGAAATTAACTTCGATTTTTTGGATTTTTGTACAGATTTTTCTCAAATTTTAAAAAATTTTGTTGAAACCAACTTCGATTTTTCTGGATTATTTTAGGTTTTTTGGATAGAGGTGCTGCATTTGAGTAATTTTAGTTGTAATTAACTTCGAATTTTTGGATTTTTGTACAGATTTTTGTCAAATTTTAAAAAATTTTGGTGAAACCAACTTCGATATTTCTGGATTATGTAAAATTTGTTTGATAGAGGAGCTGCATTTGAGTAATTTTAGATGAAGATAACTACGAATTTTTGGATTTTTGTACAGATTTTTGTAAAATTTTAAAAAATTTTGTTGAAACCAACTTCGATTTTTCTGGAATATGTTACGTTTTTTTGATAAAGGAGCTGCATTTGAGTAATTTTAGATGAAGATAACTACGAATTTTTGGATTTTTGTACAGATTTTTGTCAAATTTTAAAAAATTTTGTTGAAACCAACTTCGATTTTTCTGGAATATGTTAGGTTTTTTTGGTAGAGGAGCTGCATTTGAGTATTTTTAGTTGAAAATAACTTCGAATTTTTGGATTTTTGTACAGATTTTTGTAAAATTTTAAAAAATTTTGTTGAAACCAACTTCGATTTTTCTGGATTATGTTAGGTTTTTTGGATAGAGGAGCTGCATTTGAGTAATTCTAGTTGAAATTAACTTCGAATTTTTGGATTTTTGTACAGATTTTTGTCAAATTTTAAAAAATTTTGTTAAAACCAACTTCGATATTTCTGGATTATGTAAAGTTTTTTTGATAGAGGAGCTGCATTTGAGTAATTTTAGATGAAGATAACTACGAATTTTTGGATTTTTGTACAGATTTTTGTCATATTTTAAAGAATTTTGTTGAAACCAACTTCGATTTTTCTGGAATATGTTACGTTTTTTTGATAAAGGAGCTGCATTTGAGTAGTTTTAGATGAAATTATCTTCGAATTTTTGGATTCTTGTACAGATTTTTGTCAAATTTTAAAAAATTTTGTTGAAACCAACTTCGATTTTTCTGGATTATGTTAGGTTTTTTTGATAGAGGAGCTGCATTTGAGTAATTTTAGTTGAAATTAACTTCGAATTTTTTAATTTTTGTACAGATTTCTGTCAAATTTTAAAAAATTTTGATGAAACCAACTTCGATATTTCTGGATTATGTAAAGTTTTTTTGATAGAGGAGCTGCATTTGAGTAATTTTAGATGAAGATAACTACGAATTTTTGGATTTTTGTACAGATTTTTGTCAAATTTTAAAGAATTTTGTTGAAACCAACATCGATTTTTCTGGAATATGTTACGTTTTTTTGATAAAGGAGCTGCATTTGAGTAGTTTTAGTTGAAATTATCTTCGAATTTTTGGATTCTTGTACAGATTTTTGTCAAATTTTAAAAAATTTTGTTGAAACCAACTTCGATTTTTCTGGGATATGTTAGGTTTTTTTGATAAAGGAGCTGCATTTGAGTAATTTTAGTTGAAATTAACTTCGAATTTTTGGATTTTTGTACAGATTTTTGTAAAATTTTAAAAAATTTTGTTGAAACCAACTTCGATTTTTCTGGATTATGTTAGGTTTTTTGGATAGAGGAGCTGCATTTGAGTAATTTTAGTTGTAATTAAATTCGAATTTTTGGATTTTTGAACAGATTTTTCTCAAATTTTAAAAAATTTTGTTGAAGCCTATTTCGATTTTTCTGGATTATGTTAGGGTTTTTTGATAGACGAGCTACATTTGAGTAATTCTAGTTGAAATTAACTTCGATTTTTTGGATTTTTGTACAGATTTTTGTCAAATTTTAAAAAATTTTGTTGAAACCAACTTCGATTTTTCTGGATTATTTTAGGTTTTTTGGATAGAGGAGCTGCATTTGAGTAATTTTAGTTGTAATTAACTTCGAATTTTTGGATTTTTGTACAGATTTTTGTCAAATTTTAAAAAATTTTGTTGAAACCAACTTCGATTTTTCTGGATTATGTTAGGTTTTTTTGATAGAGGAGCTGCATTTGAGTAATTCTAGTTAAAATTATCTTCGAATTTTTGGATTTTTGTACAGATTTTTGTCAAATTTTAAAAAATTTTATTGAACCCAACTTCGATTTTTCTGGATTATGTTAGGTTTTTTTGATAGAGGCGCTGCATTTGAGTAATTTTAGTTGAGAATAACTTCGAATTTTTGGATTTTTGTACAGATTTTTGTCAAATTTTAAAAAATTTTGTTGAAACCAACTTCTTTTTTTCTGGATTATGTAAAGTTTTTTTGTTAGAGGAGCTGCATTTGAGTAATTTTAGTTGAAAATAACTTCGAATTTTTGGATTTTTGTACAGATTTTTGTCAAATTTTAAAAAATTTTGTTGAAACCAACATCGATTTTTCTGGAATATGTTAGGTTTTTTTGATAAAGGAGCTGCATTTGAGTAATTTTAGTTGTAATTAAATTCGAATTTTTGGATTTTTGAACAGATTTTTCTCCAATTTTAAAAAATTTTGTTGAAGCCTATTTCGATTTTTCTGGATTATGTTAGGTTTTTTTGATAGAGGAGCTGCATTTGAGTAATTTTAGTTGAAATTAACTTCGAATTTTGGGATTTTTGTACAGATGTTTGTCAAATTTTAAAAAATTTTGTTGAAACCAACATCGATTTCTCTGGATTATGTTAGGTTTTTTTGATAGAGGGGCTGCATTTGAGTAATTTTAGTTGAAAATAACTTCGAATTTTTGGATTTTTGTACAGATTTTTGTCAAATTTTAAAAAATTTTGTTGAAACCAACTTCTTTTTTTCTGGATTATGTTAGGTTTTTTTGATAGACGAGCTGCATTTGAGTAATTCTAGTTGAAATTAACTTCGATTTTTTGGATTTTTGTACAGATTTTTGTCAAATTTTAAAAAATTTTGTTGAAACCAACTTTGATTTTTCTGGATTATGTTAGGTTTTTTTGATAGAGGAGCTGCATTTGAGTAATTTTAGTTGAAATTAACTTCGAATTTTTGGATTTTTGTACAGATTTTTGTCAAATTTTAAAAAATTTTGGTGAAACCAACTTCGATATTTCTGGATTATGTAAAATTTGTTTGATAGAGGAGCTGCATTTGAGTAATTTTAGATGAAGATAACTACGAATTTTTGGATTTTTGTACAGATTTTTGTCAAATTTTAAAAAATTTTGTTGAAACCAACTTCGATTTTTCTGGAATATGATACGTTTTTTTGATAAAGGAGCTGCATTTGAGTAATTTTAGTTGAAATTATCTTCGAATTTTTGGATTCTTGTACAGATTTTTGTCAAATTTTAAAAAATTTTGTTGAAACCAACTTCGATTTTTCTGGAATATGTTAGGTTTTTTTGATAAAGGAGCTGCATTTGAGTAATTTTAGTTGAAATTAACTTCGAATTTTTGGATTTTTGTACAGATTTTTGTAAAATTTTAAAAAATTTTGTTGAAACCAACTTCGATTTTTCTGGATTATGTTAGGTTTTTTGGATAGAGGAGCTGCATTTGAGTAATTTTAGTTGTAATTAAATTCGAATTTTTGGATTTTTGAACAGATTTTTCTCAAATTTTAAAAAATTTTGTTGAAGCCTATTTCGATTTTTCTGGATTATGTTAGGGTTTTTTGATAGACGAGCTGCATTTGAGTAATTCTAGTTGAAATTAACTTCGATTTTTTGGATTTTTGTACAGATTTTTGTCAAATTTTAAAAAATTTTGTTGAAACCAACTTCGATTTTTCTGGATTATTTTAGGTTTTTTGGATAGAGGAGCTGCATTTGAGTAATTTTAGTTGTAATTAACTTCGAATTTTTGGATTTTTGTACAGATTTTTGTCAAATTTTAAAAAATTTTGTTGAAACCAACTTCGATTTTTCTGGATTATGTTAGGTTTTTTTGATAGAGGAGCTGCATTTGAGTAATTCTAGTTAAAATTATCTTCGAATTTTTGGATTTTTGTTCAGATTTTTGTCAAATTTTAAAAAATTTTATTGAACCCAACTTCGATTTTTCTGGATTATGTTAGGTTTTTTTGATAGAGGCGCTGCATTTGAGTAATTTTAGTTGAGAATAACTTCGAATTTTTGGATTTTTGTACAGATTTTTGTCAAATTTTAAAAAATTTTGTTGAAACCAACTTCGATTTTTCTGGATTATGTTAGGTTTTTTTGATAGAGGGGCTGCATTTGAGTAATTTTAGTTGAAAATAACTTCGAATTTTTGGATTATTGTACAGATTTTTGTCAAATTTTAAAAAATTTTGTTGAAACCAACTTCTTTTTTTCTGGATTATGTAAAGTTTTTTTGTTAGAGGAGCTACATTTGAGTAATTTTAGTTGAAAATAACTTCGAATTTTTGGATTTTTGTACAGATTTTTGTCAAATTTTAAAAAATTTTGTTGAAACCAACATCGATTTTTCTGGAATATGTTAGGTTTTTTTGATAAAGGAGCTGCATTTGAGTAATTTTAGTTGTAATTAAATTCGAATTTTTGGATTTTTGAACAGATTTTTCTCCAATTTTAAAAAATTTTGTTGAAGCCTATTTCGATTTTTCTGGATTATGTTAGGTTTTTTTGATAGAGGAGCTGCATTTGAGTAATTTTAGTTGAAATTAACTTCGAATTTTGAGATTTTTGTACAGATGTTTGTCAAATTTTAAAAAATTTTGTTGAAACCAACATCGATTTCTCTGGATTATGTTAGGTTTTTTTGATAGAGGGGCTGCATTTGAGTAATTTTAGTTGAAAATAACTTCGAATTTTTGGATTTTTGTACAGATTTTTGTCAAATTCTAAAAAATTTTGTTGAAACCAACTTCTTTTTTTCTGGATTATGTTAGGTTTTTTTGATAGACGAGCTGCATTTGAGTAATTCTAGTTGAAATTAACTTCGATTTTTTGGATTTTTGTACAGATTTTTGTCAAATTTTAAAAAATTTTGTTGAAACCAACTTTGATTTTTCTGGATTATGTTAGGTTTTTTTGATAGAGGAGCTGCATTTGAGTAATTTTAGTTGAAATTAACTTCGAATTTTTGGATTTTTGTACAGATTTTTGTCAAATTTTAAAAAATTTTGGTGAAACCAACTTCGATATTTCTGGATTATGTAAAATTTGTTTGATAGAGGAGCTGCATTTGAGTAATTTTAGATGAAGATAACTACGAATTTTTGGATTTTTGTACAGATTTTTGTCAAATTTTAAAGAATTTTGTTGAAACCAACTTCGATTTTTCTGGAATATGTTACGTTTTTTTGATAAAGGAGCTGCATTTGAGTAGTTTTAGTTGAAATTATCTTCGAATTTTTGGAATCTTGTACAGATTTTTGTCAAATTTTAAAAAATTTTGTTGAAACCAACTTCGATTTTTCTGGATTATGTTAGGTTTTTTTGATAGAGGAGCTGCATTTGAGTAATTTTAGTTGAAATTAACTTCGAATTTTTGAATTTTTGTACAGATTTTTGTCAAATTTTAAAAAATTTTGTTGAAACCAACTTCGATATTTCTGGATTATGTAAAGTTTTTTTGATAGAGGAGCTGCATTTGAGTAATTTTAGATGAAGATAACTACGAATTTTTGGATTTTTGTACAGATTTTTGTCAAATTTTAAAGAATTTTGTTGAAACCAACTTCGATTTTTCTGGAATATGTTACGTTTTTTTGATAAAGGAGCTGCATTTGAGTAGTTTTAGTTGAAATTATCTTCGAATTTTTGGATTCTTGTACAGATTTTTGTCAAATTTTAAAAAATTTTGTTGAAACCAACTTCGATTTTTCTGGATTATGTTAGGTTTTTTTGATAGAGGAGCTGCATTTGAGTAATTTTAGTTGAAATTAACTTCGAATTTTTGAATTTTTGTACAGATTTTTGTCAAATTTTAAAAAATTTTGTTGAAACCAACTTCGATATTTCTGGATTATGTAAAGTTTTTTTGATAGAGGAGCTGCATTTGAGTAATTTTAGATGAAGATAACTACGAATTTTTGGATTTTTGTACAGATTTTTGTCAAATTTTAAAGAATTTTGTTGAAACCAACTTCGATTTTTCTGGAATATGTTACGTTTTTTTGATAAAGGAGCTACATTTGAGTAGTTTTAGTTGAAATTATCTTCGAATTTTTGGATTCTTGTACAGATTTTTGTCAAATTTTAAAAAATTTTGTTGAAACCAACTTCGATTTTTCTGGAATATGTTAGGTTTTTTTGATAAAGGAGCTGCATTTGAGTAATTTTAGTTGAAATTAACTTCGAATTTTTGGATTTTTGTACAGATTTTTGTAAAATTTTAAAAAATTTTGTTGAAACCAACTTCGATTTTTCTGGATTATGTTAGGTTTTTTGGATAGAGGAGCTGCATTTGAGTAATTTTAGTTGTAATTAAATTCGAATTTTTGGATTTTTGAACAGATTTTTCTCAAATTTTAAAAAATTTTGTTGAAGCCTATTTCGATTTTTCTGGATTATGTTAGGGTTTTTTGATAGACGAGCTGCATTTGAGTAATTCTAGTTGAAATTAACTTCGATTTTTTGGATTTTTGTACAGATTTTTGTCAAATTTTAAAAAAATTTGTTGAAACCAACTTCGATTTTTCTGGATTATTTTAGGTTTTTTGGATAGAGGAGCTGCATTTGAGTAATTTTAGTTGTAATTAACTTCGAATTTTTGGATTTTTGTACAGATTTTTGTCAAATTTTAAAAAATTTTGTTGAAACCAACTTCGATTTTTCTGGATTATGTTAGGTTTTTTTGATAGAGGAGCTGCATTTGAGTAATTCTAGTTAAAATTATCTTCGAATTTTTGGATTTTTGTTCAGATTTTTGTCAAATTTTAAAAAATTTTATTGAACCCAACTTCGATTTTTCTGGATTATGTTAGGTTTTTTTGATAGAGGCGCTGCATTTGAGTAATTTTAGTTGAGAATAACTTCGAATTTTTGGATTTTTGTACAGATTTTTGTCAAATTTTAAAAAATTTTGTTGAAACCAACTTCGATTTTTCTGGATTATGTTAGGTTTTTTTGATAGAGGGGCTGCATTTGAGTAATTTTAGTTGAAAATAACTTCGAATTTTTGGATTATTGTACAGATTTTTGTCAAATTTTAAAAAATTTTGTTGAAACCAACTTCTTTTTTTCTGGATTATGTAAAGTTTTTTTGTTAGAGGAGCTGCATTTGAGTAATTTTAGTTGAAAATAACTTCGAATTTTTGGATTTTTGTACAGATTTTTGTCAAATTTTAAAAAATTTTGTTGAAACCAACATCGATTTTTCTGGAATATGTTAGGTTTTTTTGATAAAGGAGCTGCATTTGAGTAATTTTAGTTGTAATTAAATTCGAATTTTTGGATTTTTGAACAGATTTTTCTCCAATTTTAAAAAATTTTGTTGAAGCCTATTTCGATTTTTCTGGATTATGTTAGGTTTTTTTGATAGAGGAGCTGCATTTGAGTAATTTTAGTTGAAATTAACTTCGAATTTTGAGATTTTTGTACAGATGTTTGTCAAATTTTAAAAAATTTTGTTGAAACCAACATCGATTTCTCTGGATTATGTTAGGTTTTTTTGATAGAGGGGCTGCATTTGAGTAATTTTAGTTGAAAATAACTTCGAATTTTTGGATTTTTGTACAGATTTTTGTCAAATTTTAAAGAATTTTGTTGAAACCAACTTCGATTTTTCTGGAATATGTTACGTTTTTTTGATAAAGGAGCTGCATTTGAGTAGTTTTAGTTGAAATTATCTTCGAATTTTTGGATTCTTGTACAGATTTTTGTCAAATTTTAAAAAATTTTGTTGAAACCAACTTCGATTTTTCTGGATTATGTTAGGTTTTTTTGATAGAGGAGCTGCATTTGAGTAATTTTAGTTGAAATTAACTTCGAATTTTTGAATTTTTGTACAGATTTTTGTCAAATTTTAAAAAATTTTGTTGAAACCAACTTCGATATTTCTGGATTATGTAAAGTTTTTTTGATAGAGGAGCTGCATTTGAGTAATTTTAGATGAAGATAACTACGAATTTTTGGATTTTTGTACAGATTTTTGTCAAATTTTAAAGAATTTTGTTGAAACCAACTTCGATTTTTCTGGAATATGTTACGTTTTTTTGATAAAGGAGCTACATTTGAGTAGTTTTAGTTGAAATTATCTTCGAATTTTTGGATTCTTGTACAGATTTTTGTCACATTTTAAAAAATTTTGTTGAAACCAACTTCGATTTTTCTGGAATATGTTAGGTTTTTTTGATAAAGGAGCTGCATTTGAGTAATTTTAGTTGAAATTAACTTCGAATTTTTGGATTTTTGTACAGATTTTTGTAAAATTTTAAAAAATTTTGTTGAAACCAACTTCGATTTTTCTGGATTATGTTAGGTTTTTTGGATAGAGGAGCTGCATTTGAGTAATTTTAGTTGTAATTAAATTCGAATTTTTGGATTTTTGAACAGATTTTTCTCAAATTTTAAAAAATTTTGTTGAAGCCTATTTCGATTTTTCTGGATTATGTTAGGGTTTTTTGATAGACGAGCTGCATTTGAGTAATTCTAGTTGAAATTAACTTCGATTTTTTGGATTTTTGTACAGATTTTTGTCAAATTTTAAAAAAATTTGTTGAAACCAACTTCGATTTTTCTGGATTATTTTAGGTTTTTTGGATAGAGGAGCTGCATTTGAGTAATTTTAGTTGTAATTAACTTCGAATTTTTGGATTTTTGTACAGATTTTTGTCAAATTTTAAAAAATTTTGTTGAAACCAACTTCGATTTTTCTGGATTATGTTAGGTTTTTTTGATAGAGGAGCTGCATTTGAGTAATTCTAGTTAAAATTATCTTCGAATTTTTGGATTTTTGTTCAGATTTTTGTCAAATTTTAAAAAATTTTATTGAACCTGTTACGTACGCAGACTTATCTTTGACTTTCTAACCCTTTCGGGTGTCCGGAATGCACGTGACCCGGCGGGGTCACCGTTTCCTGCAGTGGTGTGATGCAACCGAATTTCCCCCGAAAACTAATATTCAATGAAGGCACTCATGTCCCCACTACTTTCTAACCGAATTTCACCGTATAAAAAGGGCCATGAATCTACACTCGGGGGCTCATTTCAAATCTAGCACGTTTAGACGAAAGAGGCTAGCGAGATCGAGTAACGTTCTTCTCCAAGTATTAATACAACTTAAACCACACAGTACGTAGAGTTTCTGATAGGTGTTGTTAATATATTAAAGTCTTTGAGACCCCCGCATTTCTCAGTGCGTCAAAACCGAGAGGTGGACTTAGGTACCGCGACAATTAAACACTAAAAACATTTGTAAAAGACTGAGTTTATAGAATATAATTAGTTATTTCTAACCCAGAGTTCTTTTATTTAAATTAATCATTATCTGAATTTCCTCTTCGAGATAAACCCACATAGATACTCCTTTACCGCTCAAGGTGTATCACTTTATAAAGTTACGAGGCTAAACTAACATTTCCTAGTGGCTCCCGGGGATACCAGACCCCGGTTCGTCCACGACAACCAACCTCCTAGTGGCTCCCGGGGATACCAGACCCCGGTTCGTCCACGACTTCCACCTTCCTAGCGGCTCCCGGGGATACCAGACCCCGGTTCGTCCGTGAAAGCTTACCTTCCTAGTGGCTCCCGGGGATACCAGACCCCGGTTCGTCCACGACAACCAACCTCCTTATAGCGGCTCCCGGGGATACCAGACCCCGGTTCGTCCGCTACTAACAAACTCCAAAAACAAACTCAATCCTCGGCCTCGCAGCCGCCATTCACATTGCCCTCAGCCTCGGCTCGTAACAAATTGGTGACAGCGGTGGGATTTATTCTCTTAGCTGGTTATTCAGATTTTGATGTGCTTTCGGCACAAGTCAAATCTTACGGCCCCGCGTCCGAGAAGGCCTATTAGAGTTAGGCCGGAATATCGCGAGAATATTTGTATTAAAGGTTGGACTACAACCTTGGTCGATGGTAGCATAATCTGCTCACAGTGTGCTTTAACCACGCCTAAAGAAATATCAAGTACCGCATTAGAACATCGGTTTCAACGTGATCCGCCTGTAGTTCTTTGCGAATCTTGTAACGAGTTCTTGTACGAGACTCAACCAATTTTGTATTGCCCTCGTTGCATACTAAATTATTTCACGCACGGTCCGTGAACGGTTCGGATAATTTGAAGCAATCAAATTATCTGTAAAAGGAAAGTAAACCTTTCGCTTTAATTTTAACGCCTGTTCGGGTCGTTACCTTTTTAATTAATCATGCCCGGGACAGAAGCCTCGGCCTCTCCGGAGGATATAGCTAATCTGACTTTGTCAATGGCCAATTCAATGGCATTACTTACACAGCGTAACTGCATACAGTACGCCGCAGCTTCAATTCCGGTTTTCGACGGTGAGACTCCAACCCTCTCGGTTTTCGCGCAGAATGTAGAAAACGGGTTGGCATTGATACCGCCAAATACGGAGCCTGAATATCTAACAATCGTATTAACAAAACTCACGGGTCCTGCGAGAATTAGTATTCGGGATAAGTCATTTTCTGATACGTCGGAGTTATTAAAATATCTTAAAAAACGATACGCACCGGGACGTAATCTAGCGCATTTCCAAGGGGAAATCGCTCGACTTAAAATTCGTAACGACGAATCCTTAAGAAGATATATCGACCGAGTTAGTCATCTTGCTCATCGCTCTCGCGCAGCAATTCGGGATCGGTACGGTGCGAACGCCGATGAAATAACGAAGGAAATGGATAAAGACATACTGGAGAATTTCATCGAGGGATTACCGGAACGCGTTGCGTGGCGAATGGCGGCATTGGGCCAAAAACACAAGGATTTGGACGAGGCGATTGAGGCCGTCCTCCTAGTAGATCGTCGCCTCAGGAATCGCCGTGAAACCCACGACGACCGATCGATAGATTATGACGACGAGTATCGCGGAAGAAGACGGAGCCGTGAACGGGATCACGGGCCGCGACCTCTGTACCCTCAGTCACCCTCTCCCTCGCGTTATCGCAGGCAATACTTTAGGGACAGGAGCGCATCTGGTTCGGAAAATGAATACGAAGATCGACCAAAACGCGTGACGGCTATGACCTTACGTAGGAGCGATTCACGTTCCCCATCCTATAACTCTGACGCGTCAGAACAGGGTAATTACCGCGATAGGAAATACACTGGGAGAAATAGTGATAGGCAGGAATTATACTGTTGGAATTGCGGCGTGAAGGGACACGACGGGAAGAGTTGTAGGGAAAGAAGCAGATTTCAGCGTAGAACTAGATCACCGATAACTTCGTCCGCCGGACCAAGTAAATCTTTAAACTTCGAGGACGCTCATCGCAACGGCGATCCGGTGAGTGTTTTAAAAAAGGATCGCCCAAAAACAATCCGGTTCACCGACGAGAAGAACGAAGATTATTCAAAGAGGCGCCAATACCGAGAATCAGAGTTGACGTCCCAGAATTGGAAAACGGACAAGGGGAGTTTCTCATAGACGGAGGGGCCTCCGTTAACCTAGTCGCCCTTAACGTATTGGGAGATAAGGCCGAAATCACTTCCAGAAAAAAGATAGAGATAACGAGTCTGTCTCCTTCGCCTATTCACACTTTGGGAACCACTACGTTGCATATCAATGGCATTCCAGCGTATTTCTATGTTATTAAAGATCTCCCCGTAGTCGCAGATGGTCTCATAGGAAGCCCTTTTTTGCTACAAGAGCAAGCAGAGATTTCCTACCATCACAAAACACTCGTCACCCACAGTCAACCGGTTAGGCCTATCAGATTTATTAATTTCCCAGAAATGGAGGAACAGTTCAATTCTTCCAAAATAAAGCACCGAATTCCTGGAAGGACAACGCAACAGATAGCGTTGTTAGTGGCCAACCCGGAAGTCAAGGAAGGTTATCTTCCGCGTCTCAAGACACCAAAGAACGTCTTCATCGGCGAAGCTGTGGTATCTAATCAAGATGGAAAATGTTACGTTTTAGCCACCAACACCGGAGACGAGGAAGAAGAAATAGATTTGGAGCCTCAATATTTACAACCCTACGATACCATGGACACCTCCGACGAAGACCCAATTTCATCGTATTTATCACAGCCCATCAACGAACAAAATAGAGGTCAGAATATATGGAACACCCTAAAAACTGATCACCTTAATCCTGAAGAAAAACGACACATTGAGGACATTATTCAAGAATTCCCTGATAGGTTTTTCTTGCCGGGAGATAACCTTGATAAAGTTCCAAATTTCCATCACTCTATTCACGTAACTGACGAAATTCCTATTAATACAAGACAGTACAGATACCCACTTGTACATCAAGAGGAGATTCAACGGCAAGTAGGAGCATTGTTATCACAAGGTATTATCAAACCGTCTACATCACCATACAATTCACCCCTGTGGATCGTACCTAAAAAGGCCGATTCTGATGGCAACAAACGCTGGCGTATGGTCATCGATTTTCGGGCGTTAAATGAAAAAACCATCAGTGATAAATATCCACTTCCTCAGATTACTGAAATTTTGGATAAGCTGGGGAGTGCGAAATATTTTTCAGTTTTTGATTTGGCCAATGGTTTCCATCAAATCGAAATGGATCCAAAGGACCAAGCGAAAACGGCTTTTACCACTCCGTATGGGCATTACGAGTTTGCGCGTATGCCTTTTGGCTTGAAGAACGCACCACCAACATTCCAACGCCTTATGGACCAGGTTTTAACAGGTATGCAAGGAACTGAATTATTTGTATATCTGGACGACATCGTGGTTTACTCCTCGTCGCTCCGGGAACACGAAATCAAAGTTAGGAAATTATTGAATCGCCTTCGTGAACACGGACTCACACTCCAAACCAACAAATGTGAATTTCTCCGCAAAGAAGTTGCATACTTGGGACACATAGTATCAGCAGATGGGGTAAAACCGCATCCAGGGAAGTTGCAAGCAGTGAAGAACTTTCCTGTGCCCAAGACACAAAGAAACATCCAGCAATTTTTGGGTTTAACAGGATATTATCGCCGTTTTATTCAAGACTACTCCCTGAAAGCAAAACCATTAATTCAACTTCTGGGAAAAGGAATTAGATTTAAATGGACCGAAGAGCAACAGCGAAGCTTTGAAAAATTACGAGACGAGCTTTGTGAAGCACCAATTCTGCAGTATCCAAACTTCAACCGACCATTTGTCATCACTACAGACGCCTCAGATTTTGCAATCGGAGCAGTTCTAAGCCAAGGAGACATAGGTTCTGATTTACCAATAGCTTATGCTTCCCGAAGCTTAAATCAAGCCGAAAAAAAATATTCCGCCACGGAGAAAGAATGCTTAGCCATGGTATACGCAGTTCAATACTTTAGATCATACATTTTTGGTCAGGAGTTCACCCTAGTTACTGACCATCGACCTTTGGTTTGGTTGCATTCGGTCAAAGATCCGACTTCGCGACTGGTTAAATGGAAACTAAAACTCCTTGAGTATGAATACAAAGTCGTGCACAAAGCTGGAAAAATCAACAAAAATGCTGATGCATTATCACGAAACCCTACAGCAGTTTGCTTACCTCTCTCCTCTAAGGGGAAGATGATCTCTGACCCCAACACCATAGGACATCGCATCAGGACATTGTGCCGAAACCAAAAGGCGAAGCTAAACTACAAAGAACCCAGTTCCGGAGATTCTGATGAAGCCACTACACCAGTTGCTCGCCGAACACAGCGAAAAACTAAACCACCACAAACCACGTTAAGAAGGAAAATATTACCTCCTTCATTATCAACCGTACAACCCGCACCGGTAAACCGAGAAGAAGAGGAACCCATTGAGGAGGACAGAACTTTAACTGCAGATTCAAATCCTTTCTGTGACTCAAATCCTTTGGACGCTACATTAATACCCGCAGATCAAAGTCAACTATTTTCACAGACAATCATAGAAAGACCAAACGGTTCCAATCTCCCTATATCACCAGTATCATCCACGTTCAGTAATCCAATTATCACATCCACACCTATTCCTCTAAGAAACATGACGACCCCTTTACAAAATATATCCACCCCTTTACAAAATTTATCCCTTGGAACAAATACTCCCAGGATGATAGATACCATTCTGATGGATTCTGAATCTTCACCACCTGAAGATAGCAGTTCAGATCAAGAGGAACCACCCAACATCCCAACCATACCACAGTCAACCATATCAAGCAGTAATCTTCAAAATCCGCCAGAAGATACCAGGAAACAACTGATTGAGGAATCACATAGCAGCCTCGTTGGAGGACACAAAGGTGTTACCAAAACATTCAATCGACTGCAAACAAAATACCACTGGCCTGGTATGCGAAGAGACGTACAGGATTTCATCAGGAAATGTAAGAGCTGTCAGGAACAAAAATTAGTTAGAGCAAAAACACGGCAACCTATGATCATCACCGATACGCCTTTGGAGCCCTTCGATAAACTAGCTTTGGACACCGTTGGACCTCTTCCGGAGACTCCTGCTGGGAACCGTTACATTCTAACAATGCAAGATAGCCTCACGAAATATTGCATCGCAGTTGCAGTACCGAATATTCGAGCCACTACAATCGCAGATGCTTTTGCACGCCATTTTATTTCCATCTTTGGGACACCGCGTTCAATATTAACGGATAAAGGAACCAGTTTTGTGGGAAAGATAATGACACACCTCGCTGAAATCTTCAAGATAAAACAACTAACTACTTCCGGATACAGGCCTCAAACAAACGGGTCTTTGGAGAGAAGCCACATCGTCCTTACAGAATACTTAAAACATTACATGGAGTCGCATGAAGAATGGGATATCTTCATTCCATTTGCCATGTTTTCCTATAATACATCTGTGCACGAAGCCACTAACTTCACACCACACGAGCTGGTATTTGGAAAATTGGCTCGTTTTCCCAGTGCTTTTGATGTGGATCAAAATACAGAAACCTACGGGAATTATCTTACGGAACTAATCACTCGGATGACAAATATCCGCAACACTGCAGCGGATCACCTCAACAAAGCAAAGGAACGATCAAAACGGTACTACGATAGACGAGCACGCCCGCAACAATTCAAAGAAGGGGAATACGCCTACGTTATAAAGGAACCTCGATTAAGCAAATTCGATCCTCACTATATCGGACCATATAAAATAGTTGACGTATCAGATTTACATAACGTAGTCCTGAGTACTGATAATCGCAAACTAATTACTAAACATCAGGATAAACTAAAGCACGCATTTAATCCTGACGATTCTTCGGAATCGGAATGAAAATCATCATACTCCTTACAGTCATTATGCCAGTGCCACACAATCTTTTCCGATCGGAAGAAGACGAGGGAGAAGAATTTTATGGACCCTGGGATGGAGTTAGACCTACGGATTATCCAGAAGTATACAGGAAACTTTCAACGTTGTTCTGCGTGCAACCATGGACTTTGCACATTTATGAAGCCGAGACTCACCGAATTTGCGAAATTTGCTGGGGAAAATTGCAACGACACGAGCAAGCAGTATTCACCGAAGGAGGATGGCATTCTGTCTGCGTAAATCAGTCGTTGCGAAAAAACTGCACTTGCGAAGTCTGCGGCAGCAGAATCGCTGTTCACCGGCCTGCAACCGAATGTTCGGAGTGCATTGAGGAATATTTCGAGATGGATCGCGAGACCTGGATACAAGTTGAAGCAGGAAAAACCGTCGACGTAATAACGCGATGGTAGACTCGGGTCGATAATAGTTATTTCTAAAAATAAAAAAAAAAAAAATATAAAAAAAAAAAAATATATATATATAAATAAGTACATTATAATAATAGATACGTCAGAAATAAAGAAAAGCAACCCAAGGGAAGCAATAGGCTGGAAACGGCAGGACTCGGGATAACACAACGTTCTGTTCGCAGGAGCGATAACGGACGGGAAGAACATGATTTGGATCTTCGTTCTCATTCTATCTGCTGCTTATGGCATCGGGGAGAAGGTCGGGGAAGATTACACCATCACTCCATTGAAATATAACACTGGGTTGTACTTCGAAAGACTGCAACCCTTGAGATTTTACCGTACGCAATGGAAACTGGTAACCTCTCTGGAGATAACAGATTATTTAAAGAACAGGCCAGCCGTGGAGGAGCATATCAAGCGTGCCAAAGACATTTGTACTAGAAGGGGACTCGACGCGTGCCCCGCAGACGAGCTTGGTCCAGCCATAATTAAAAAACTAGAAGACAGCCGCAGATACAGCGACATGCTAAGAGCAACCTTAGGAGGGGGTCAACGTAGACGATCCCGAGGAACTCGTGTTACCAGGAGCGCACCCTTATCGTTCATCGGCACAATTAGTAAAGTCCTATTCGGCACTTTATCGGAAGACGACGAAGTCCATTATAATCAAGCACTCGATCGGTTATACTCACAACAAAGAGATATAGCCGAAATAATAATAAACCAAACCCATATTGTACGTTCAGAGTTTGACAATTTCAATTCACAAATCCAGAATGTCTCTGCACAGGTTCAGGCTTTGGTTCAAAAATCCACTACAATAATTGAGACGTTACAAAAAACCCAATACGCCATTCGGAGGACGAGACTGGAAAATTTCCTACGGAACTGGATGCTCGTATTGGACTCAGCAACTGATGAATTCCGTTCTCATCTTATAATAATGGTGGACGCTATTTTATTTGCAAAACAAGGAATATTACATCCTGCCATCTGGTCACCCAAACAACTCTGGACCGCCGCTGAGAAGATCAAGAATGCCACCACCTACGAGTTTCCATTGACTCCTACCGAATTACTTTCTGAACAAATTAACGGTATTACGGAACTCAAGATCGTATGTACTGAGGGTAGAGCGTTATTCCAGCTAACGGTGCCGCTGTTAGATTCGGAATTTTTCAATCTGTATAGAATTCATTCGAACCCATCAACACAATCTTATAGATCGAAACAATTAACTCTTTATGTAAAAGCTACTGCCCCGTACATGGCAATGTCAATGGACGAACGTACCTATGCCACGCCGAATATACAATTTATACGAAACTGTTTCCATCACCACAAGCAAGTCATTTGCCAAGCCTCCTTGCCGATGTACAAGACAGAAGCCCAACCAATTTGCGAGGTGGAATTACTACGCAAACCAAACCAGGATACTTGGAAAAAGTGCGACGTTCAGGTATCACTACTTGCTGGTGAAATATGGGAACCACTGGAATCCAAGCAAGCCTGGTTGTATTACGCAAAGGCGGAGAAACGGATTCAGTTTTTCTGCAAGGGACGATCAGTAGGCACGGATTATATTCACAATGCTGGAATAATTCGCTTAAAACCCGGATGTGCAGCAATCACAGATTCCACGCAGGTGCAATCATTGAACACCTTGTCCACTATCGAGGAACATCTATATGCACCGGAAATCTCAATAAATCTAACGCAACTTTCACCGGAGTTCGGTGAACCTCATCTAAACATCCTGGAGGAATTAACTCATATAAACACTAAGAATCAACAAGGTAAAGAATGGAGCAGGACGGAAGCAGCCATTTCTCTAAAGAACATCGAACATCAAGCACAGCAGCTAAAATCACGCAGCACTTTTGAAACCCATTTAAGCACAGGAGTCTACACCGGGGGAAGCGTGATGACATTGTTTATGATGGCCGGTGCAGTATTGGGAATCCTCAAATTGAAACCGCTGTGTAGAAGGGGATCAATGAATACGGCCAGTGTAACCGAAGACGGCGTTATCTCGCAGGAGTCGGTGGAGATACTTGAAATGAAGGATACTAAGCCGTCAACACCCAACATGGTCCCGCGAAAGCCTCTCATCCCCAAATCGGCCCTGACTGTCATATAAAGAAGGAAAAATGCAATAATAGTTAAGATAGGCTAACTCTATAGGAATAGACCATTTTCTGAATAAAAGGACTCAGTCACCCCAAAAACCTCAGAGTTTCACTGCAACGCTCAAAGGGTGAACACCGAAATGTGCTCCAACAAAAGTACGCAAACCGAAACCAACGAAGGTACGCGCACCATCTCCGTGCAAACCGGGGAGCAAGGCGCCTGGACCAAAGAAATCCGAGTCGGATATGTGATCCTTCCCACCGGAAAATTCGTTCGTGGCCAAGGAGAGGTAGCTCGAGCAAGGGGCAGCCAAACACAGACTACCTGGGGCACTGACCATGGGTGTCAGGCGACCGAAGAGGACCTCACGGACCAGATGGCGAAGGAAGCCTATAAAAACAATGGGATCATAGTCTCATATTATTGGGAAAACGACCTGATGCTGGCCCACTTGACGGACGACAACATTAAGGACTGGACCCCTGGTGACTCGCTGAAGGCGCAGTTCAACAAGAGGCATTGCAGACAGGACCCTATCCAGAGGAACGAAGACTGATGCCACCCATCACCCACGACATCGCCCCACAGTACACAACAATTATCACATACACACACCGCAATAGGCCGCGGAAGGTTTGGTTTCATCACACCTCTGCACGAGTGAGTAATATTTTGTTTGGTCGCGTGCACTTCCGACACCGAAAGGTGGAAAAGCATCGTAATAAACGATGTTTTATCTAAAGGGGGAGGTGTTACGTACGCAGACTTATCTTTGACTTTCTAACCCTTTCGGGTGTCCGGAATGCACGTGACCCGGCGGGGTCACCGTTTCCTGCAGTGGTGTGATGCAACCGAATTTCCCCCGAAAACTAATATTCAATGAAGGCACTCATGTCCCCACTACTTTCTAACCGAATTTCACCGTATAAAAAGGGCCATGAATCTACACTCGGGGGCTCATTTCAAATCTAGCACGTTTAGACGAAAGAGGCTAGCGAGATCGAGTAACGTTCTTCTCCAAGTATTAATACAACTTAAACCACACAGTACGTAGAGTTTCTGATAGGTGTTGTTAATATATTAAAGTCTTTGAGACCCCCGCATTTCTCAGTGCGTCAAAACCGAGAGGTGGACTTAGGTACCGCGACAATTAAACACTAAAAACATTTGTAAAAGACTGAGTTTATAGAATATAATTAGTTATTTCTAACCCAGAGTTCTTTTATTTAAATTAATCATTATCTGAATTTCCTCTTCGAGATAAACCCACATAGATACTCCTTTACCGCTCAAGGTGTATCACTTTATAAAGTTACGAGGCTAAACTAACATTTCCTAGTGGCTCCCGGGGATACCAGACCCCGGTTCGTCCACGACAACCAACCTCCTAGTGGCTCCCGGGGATACCAGACCCCGGTTCGTCCACGACTTCCACCTTCCTAGCGGCTCCCGGGGATACCAGACCCCGGTTCGTCCGTGAAAGCTTACCTTCCTAGTGGCTCCCGGGGATACCAGACCCCGGTTCGTCCACGACAACCAACCTCCTTATAGCGGCTCCCGGGGATACCAGACCCCGGTTCGTCCGCTACTAACAAACTCCAAAAACAAACTCAATCCTCGGCCTCGCAGCCGCCATTCACATTGCCCTCAGCCTCGGCTCGTAACAAACCCAACTTCGATTTTTCTGGATTATGTTAGGTTTTTTTGATAGAGGCGCTGCATTTGAGTAATTTTAGTTGAGAATAACTTCGAATTTTTGGATTTTTGTACAGATTTTTGTCAAATTTTAAAAAATTTTGTTGAAACCAACTTCGATTTTTCTGGATTATGTTAGGTTTTTTTGATAGAGGGGCTGCATTTGAGTAATTTTAGTTGAAAATAACTTCGAATTTTTGGATTATTGTACAGATTTTTGTCAAATTTTAAAAAATTTTGTTGAAACCAACTTCTTTTTTTCTGGATTATGTAAAGTTTTTTTGTTAGAGGAGCTGCATTTGAGTAATTTTAGTTGAAAATAACTTCGAATTTTTGGATTTTTGTACAGATTTTTGTCAAATTTTAAAAAATTTTGTTGAAACCAACATCGATTTTTCTGGAATATGTTAGGTTTTTTTGATAAAGGAGCTGCATTTGAGTAATTTTAGTTGTAATTAAATTCGAATTTTTGGATTTTTGAACAGATTTTTCTCCAATTTTAAAAAATTTTGTTGAAGCCTATTTCGATTTTTCTGGATTATGTTAGGTTTTTTTGATAGAGGAGCTGCATTTGAGTAATTTTAGTTGAAATTAACTTCGAATTTTGAGATTTTTGTACAGATGTTTGTCAAATTTTAAAAAATTTTGTTGAAACCAACATCGATTTCTCTGGATTATGTTAGGTTTTTTTGATAGAGGGGCTGCATTTGAGTAATTTTAGTTGAAAATAACTTCGAATTTTTGGATTTTTGTACAGATTTTTGTCAAATTTTAAAAAATTTTGTTGAAACCAACTTCTTTTTTTCTGGATTATGTTAGGTTTTTTTGATAGACGAGCTGCATTTGAGTAATTCTAGTTGAAATTAACTTCGATTTTTTGGATTTTTGTACAGATTTTTGTCAAATTTTAAAAAATTTTGTTGAAACCAACTTTGATTTTTCTGGATTATGTTAGGTTTTTTTGATAGAGGAGCTGCATTTGAGTAATTTTAGTTGAAATTAACTTCGAATTTTTGGATTTTTGTACAGATTTTTGTCAAATTTTAAAAAATTTTGGTGAAACCAACTTCGATATTTCTGGATTATGTAAAATTTGTTTGATAGAGGAGCTGCATTTGAGTAATTTTAGATGAAGATAACTACGAATTTTTGGATTTTTGTACAGATTTTTGTCAAATTTTAAAGAATTTTGTTGAAACCAACTTCGATTTTTCTGGAATATGTTACGTTTTTTTGATAAAGGAGCTGCATTTGAGTAGTTTTAGTTGAAATTATCTTCGAATTTTTGGAATCTTGTACAGATTTTTGTCAAATTTTAAAAAATTTTGTTGAAACCAACTTCGATTTTTCTGGATTATGTTAGGTTTTTTTGATAGAGGAGCTGCATTTGAGTAATTTTAGTTGAAATTAACTTCGAATTTTTGAATTTTTGTACAGATTTTTGTCAAATTTTAAAAAATTTTGTTGAAACCAACTTCGATATTTCTGGATTATGTAAAGTTTTTTTGATAGAGGAGCTGCATTTGAGTAATTTTAGATGAAGATAACTACGAATTTTTGGATTTTTGTACAGATTTTTGTCAAATTTTAAAGAATTTTGTTGAAACCAACTTCGATTTTTCTGGAATATGTTACGTTTTTTTGATAAAGGAGCTGCATTTGAGTAGTTTTAGTTGAAATTATCTTCGAATTTTTGGATTCTTGTACAGATTTTTGTCAAATTTTAAAAAATTTTGTTGAAACCAACTTCGATTTTTCTGGATTATGTTAGGTTTTTTTGATAGAGGAGCTGCATTTGAGTAATTTTAGTTGAAATTAACTTCGAATTTTTGAATTTTTGTACAGATTTTTGTCAAATTTTAAAAAATTTTGTTGAAACCAACTTCGATATTTCTGGATTATGTAAAGTTTTTTTGATAGAGGAGCTGCATTTGAGTAATTTTAGATGAAGATAACTACGAATTTTTGGATTTTTGTACAGATTTTTGTCAAATTTTAAAGAATTTTGTTGAAACCAACTTCGATTTTTCTGGAATATGTTACGTTTTTTTGATAAAGGAGCTACATTTGAGTAGTTTTAGTTGAAATTATCTTCGAATTTTTGGATTCTTGTACAGATTTTTGTCAAATTTTAAAAAATTTTGTTGAAACCAACTTCGATTTTTCTGGAATATGTTAGGTTTTTTTGATAAAGGAGCTGCATTTGAGTAATTTTAGTTGAAATTAACTTCGAATTTTTGGATTTTTGTACAGATTTTTGTAAAATTTTAAAAAATTTTGTTGAAGCCTATTTCGATTTTTCTGGATTATGTTAGGGTTTTTTGATAGACGAGCTGCATTTGAGTAATTCTAGTTGAAATTAACTTCGATTTTTTGGATTTTTGTACAGATTTTTGTCAAATTTTAAAAAATTTTGTTGAAACCAACTTCGATTTTTCTGGATTATTTTAGGTTTTTTGGATAGAGGAGCTGCATTTGAGTAATTTTAGTTGTAATTAACTTCGAATTTTTGGATTTTTGTACAGATTTTTGTCAAATTTTAAAAAATTTTGTTGAAACCAACTTCGATTTTTCTGGATTATGTTAGGTTTTTTTGATAGAGGAGCTGCATTTGAGTAATTCTAGTTAAAATTATCTTCGAATTTTTGGATTTTTGTTCAGATTTTTGTCAAATTTTAAAAAATTTTATTGAACCCAACTTCGATTTTTCTGGATTATGTTAGGTTTTTTTGATAGAGGCGCTGCATTTGAGTAATTTTAGTTGAGAATAACTTCGAATTTTTGGATTTTTGTACAGATTTTTGTCAAATTTTAAAAAATTTTGTTGAAACCAACTTCGATTTTTCTGGATTATGTTAGGTTTTTTTGATAGAGGGGCTGCATTTGAGTAATTTTAGTTGAAAATAACTTCGAATTTTTGGATTATTGTACAGATTTTTGTCAAATTTTAAAAAATTTTGTTGAAACCAACTTCTTTTTTTCTGGATTATGTAAAGTTTTTTTGTTAGAGGAGCTGCATTTGAGTAATTTTAGTTGAAATTAACTTCGAATTTTGGGATTTTTGTACAGATGTTTGTCAAATTTTAAAAAATTTTGTTGAAACCAACATCGATTTCTCTGGATTATGTTAGGTTTTTTTGATAGAGGGGCTGCATTTGAGTAATTTTAGTTGAAAATAACTTCGAATTTTTGGATTTTTGTACAGATTTTTGTCAAATTTTAAAAAATTTTGTTGAAATCAACTTCTTTTTTTCTGGATTATGTTAGGTTTTTTTGATAGACGAGCTGCATTTGAGTAATTCTAGTTGAAATTAACTTCGATTTTTTGGATTTTTGTACAGATTTTTGTCAAATTTTAAAAAATTTTGGTGAAACCAACTTCGATATTTCTGGATTATGTAAAATTTGTTTGATAGAGGAGCTGCATTTGAGTAATTTTAGATGAAGATAACTACGAATTTTTGGATTTTTGTACAGATTTTTGTCAAATTTTAAAAAATTTTGTTGAAACCAACTTCGATTTTTCTGGAATATGATACGTTTTTTTGATAAAGGAGCTGCATTTGAGTAATTTTAGTTGAAATTATCTTCGAATTTTTGGATTCTTGTACAGATTTTTGTCAAATTTTAAAAAATTTTGTTGAAACCAACTTCGATTTTTCTGGAATATGTTAGGTTTTTTTGATAAAGGAGCTGCATTTGAGTAATTTTAGTTGAAATTAACTTCGAATTTTTGGATTTTTGTACAGATTTTTGTAAAATTTTAAAAAATTTTGTTGAAACCAACTTCGATTTTTCTGGATTATGTTAGGTTTTTTGGATAGAGGAGCTGCATTTGAGTAATTTTAGTTGTAATTAAATTCGAATTTTTGGATTTTTGAACAGATTTTTCTCAAATTTTAAAAAATTTTGTTGAAGCCTATTTCGATTTTTCTGGATTATGTTAGGGTTTTTTGATAGACGAGCTGCATTTGAGTAATTCTAGTTGAAATTAACTTCGATTTTTTGGATTTTTGTACAGATTTTTGTCAAATTTTAAAAAATTTTGTTGAAACCAACTTCGATTTTTCTGGATTATGTTAGGTTTTTTTGATAGAGGAGCTGCATTTGAGTAATTCTAGTTGAAATTAACTTCGATTTTTTGGATTTTTGTACAGATTTTTGTCAAATTTTAAAAAATTTTGTTGAAACCAACTTCGATATTTCTGGATTATGTAAAGTTTTTTTGATAGAGGAGCTGCATTTGAGTAATTTTAGATGAAGATAACTACGAATTTTTGGATTTTTGTACAGATTTTTGTCAAATTTTAAAGAATTTTGTTGAAACCAACTTCGATTTTTCTGGAATATGTTACGTTTTTTTGATAAAGGAGCTGCATTTGAGTAGTTTTAGTTGAAATTATCTTCGAATTTTTGGATTCTTGTACAGATTTTTGTCAAATTTTAAAAAATTTTGTTGAAACCAACTTCGATTTTTCTGGAATATGTTAGGTTTTTTTGATAAAGGAGCTGCATTTGAGTAATTTTAGTTGAAATTAACTTCGAATTTTTGGATTTTTGTACAGATTTTTGTAAAATTTTAAAAAATTTTGTTGAAACCAACTTCGATTTTTCTGGATTATGTTAGGTTTTTTGGATAGAGGAGCTGCATTTGAGTAATTTTAGTTGTAATTAAATTCGAATTTTTGGATTTTTGAACAGATTTTTCTCAAATTTTAAAAAATTTTGTTGAAGCCTATTTCGATTTTTCTGGATTATGTTAGGGTTTTTTGATAGACGAGCTGCATTTGAGTAATTCTAGTTGAAATTAACTTCGATTTTTTGGATTTTTGTACAGATTTTTCTCAAATTTTAAAAAATTTTGTTGAAACCAACTTCGATTTTTCTGGATTATTTTAGGTTTTTTGGATAGAGGAGCTGCATTTCAGTAATTTTAGTTGTAATTAACTTCGAATTTTTGGATTTTTGTACAGATTTTTGTCAAATTTTAAAAAATTTTGGTGAAACCAACATCGATATTTCTGGATTATGTAAAATTTGTTTGATAGAGGAGCTGCATTTGAGTAATTTTAGATGAAGATAACTACGAATTTTTGGATTTTTGTACAGATTTTTGTAAAATTTTAAAAAATTTTGTTGAAACCAACTTCGATTTTTCTGGAATATGTTACGTTTTTTTGATAAAGGAGCTGCATTTGAGTAATTCTAGTTGAAATTAACTTCGAATTTTTGGATTTTTGTACAGATTTTTGTCAAATTTTAAAAAATTTTGTTGAAACCTACTTCGATTTTTCTGGATTATGTTAGGTTTTTTTGATAGAGGAGCTGCATTTGAGTAATTTTAGTTGAAATTAACTTCGAATTTTTGAATTTTTGTACAGATTTTTGTCAAATTTTAAAAAATTTTGTTGAAACCAACTTCGATATTTCTGGAATATGTTACGTTTTTTTGATAAAGGAGCTGCATTTGAGTAGTTTTAGTTGAAATTATCTTCGAATTTTTGGAATCTTGTACAGATTTTTGTCAAATTTTAAAAAATTTTGTTGAAACCAACTTCGATTTTTCTGGATTATGTTAGGTTTTTTTGATAGAGGAGCTGCATTTGAGTAATTTTAGTTGAAATTAACTTCGAATTTTTGAATTTTTGTACAGATTTTTGTCAAATTTTAAAAAATTTTGTTGAAACCAACTTCGATATTTCTGGATTATGTAAAGTTTTTTTGATAGAGGAGCTGCATTTGAGTAATTTTAGATGAAGATAACTACGAATTTTTGGATTTTTGTACAGATTTTTGTCAAATTTTAAAGAATTTTGTTGAAACCAACTTCGATTTTTCTGGAATATGTTACGTTTTTTTGATAAAGGAGCTGCATTTGAGTAGTTTTAGTTGAAATTATCTTCGAATTTTTGGATTCTTGTACAGATTTTTGTCAAATTTTAAAAAATTTTGTTGAAACCAACTTCGATTTTTCTGGAATATGTTAGGTTTTTTTGATAGAGGAGCTGCATTTGAGTAATTTTAGTTGAAATTAACTTCGAATTTTTTAATTTTTGTACAGATTTTTGTCAAATTTTAAAAAATTTTGTTGAAACCAACTTCGATATTTCTGGATTATGTAAAGTTTTTTTGATAGAGGAGCTGCATTTGAGTAATTTTAGATGAAGATAACTACGAATTTTTGGATTTTTGTACAGATTTTTGTCAAATTTTAAAGAATTTTGTTGAAACCAACTTCGATTTTTCTGGAATATGTTACGTTTTTTTGATAAAGGAGCTGCATTTGAGTAGTTTTAGTTGAAATTATCTTCGAATTTTTGGATTCTTGTACAGATTTTTGTCAAATTTTAAAAAATTTTGTTGAAACCAACTTCGATTTTTCTGGAATATGTTAGGTTTTTTTGATAAAGGAGCTGCATTTGAGTAATTTTAGTTGAAATTAACTTCGAATTTTTGGATTTTTGTACAGATTTTTGTAAAATTTTAAAAAATTTTGTTGAAACCAACTTCGATTTTTCTGGATTATGTTAGGTTTTTTTGATAGAGGAGCTGCATTTGAGTAATTTTAGTTGAAATTAACTTCGAATTTTTGAATTTTTGTACAGATTTTTGTCAAATTTTAAAAAATTTTGTTGAAACCAACTTCGATTTTTCTGGATTATGTTAGGTTTTTTGGATAGAGGAGCTGCATTTGAGTAATTCTAGTTGAAATTAACTTCGAATTTTTGGATTTTTGTACAGATTTTTATCAAATTTTAAAAAATTTTGTTGAAACCTACTTCGATTTTTCTGGATTATGTTAGGTTTTTTTGATAGAGGAGCTGCATTTGAGTAATTTTAGTTGAAATTAACTTCGAATTTTTGAATTTTTGTACTGATTTTTGTCAAATTTTAAAAAATTTTGTTGAAACCAACTTCGATATTTCTGGATTATGTAAAGTTTTTTTGATAGAGGAGCTGCATTTGAGTAATTTTAGATGAAGATAACTACGAATTTTTGGATTTTTGTACAGATTTTTGTCAAATTTTAAAGAATTTTGTTGAAACCAACTTCGATTTTTCTGGAATATGTTACGTTTTTTTGATAAAGGAGCTGCATTTGAGTAGTTTTAGTTGAAATTATCTTCGAATTTTTGGATTCTTGTACAGATTTTTGTCAAATTTTAAAAAATTTTGTTGAAACCAACTTCGATATTTCTGGATTATGTAAAGTTTTTTTGATAGAGGAGCTGCATTTGAGTAATTTTAGATGAAGATAACTTCGAATTTTTGGATTTTTGTACAGATTTTTGTCAAATTTTAAAAAATTTTGGTGAAACCAACTTCGATATTTCTGGATTATGTAAAATTTGTTTGATAGAGGAGCTGCATTTGAGTAATTTTAGATGAAGATAACTACGAATTTTTGGATTTTTGTACAGATTTTTGTCAAATTTTAAAAAATTTTGTTGAAACCAACTTCGATTTTTCTGGAATATGATACGTTTTTTTGATAAAGGAGCTGCATTTGAGTAATTTTAGTTGAAATTATCTTCGAATTTTTGGATTCTTGTACAGATTTTTGTCAAATTTTAAAAAATTTTGTTGAAACCAACTTCGATTTTTCTGGAATATGTTAGGTTTTTTTGATAAAGGAGCTGCATTTGAGTAATTTTAGTTGAAATTAACTTCGAATTTTTGGATTTTTGTACAGATTTTTGTAAAATTTTAAAAAATTTTGTTGAAACCAACTTCGATTTTTCTGGATTATGTTAGGTTTTTTGGATAGAGGAGCTGCATTTGAGTAATTTTAGTTGTAATTAAATTCGAATTTTTGGATTTTTGAACAGATTTTTCTCAAATTTTAAAAAATTTTGTTGAAGCCTATTTCGATTTTTCTGGATTATGTTAGGGTTTTTTGATAGACGAGCTGCATTTGAGTAATTCTAGTTGAAATTAACTTCGATTTTTTGGATTTTTGTACAGATTTTTGTCAAATTTTAAAAAATTTTGTTGAAACCAACTTCGATTTTTCTGGATTATGTTAGGTTTTTTTGATAGAGGAGCTGCATTTGAGTAATTCTAGTTGAAATTAACTTCGATTTTTTGGATTTTTGTACAGATTTTTGTCAAATTTTAAAAAATTTTGTTGAAACCAACTTCGATATTTCTGGATTATGTAAAGTTTTTTTGATAGAGGAGCTGCATTTGAGTAATTTTAGATGAAGATAACTACGAATTTTTGGATTTTTGTACAGATTTTTGTCAAATTTTAAAGAATTTTGTTGAAACCAACTTCGATTTTTCTGGAATATGTTACGTTTTTTTGATAAAGGAGCTGCATTTGAGTAGTTTTAGTTGAAATTATCTTCGAATTTTTGGATTCTTGTACAGATTTTTGTCAAATTTTAAAAAATTTTGTTGAAACCAACTTCGATTTTTCTGGAATATGTTAGGTTTTTTTGATAAAGGAGCTGCATTTGAGTAATTTTAGTTGAAATTAACTTCGAATTTTTGGATTTTTGTACAGATTTTTGTAAAATTTTAAAAAATTTTGTTGAAACCAACTTCGATTTTTCTGGATTATGTTAGGTTTTTTGGATAGAGGAGCTGCATTTGAGTAATTTTAGTTGTAATTAAATTCGAATTTTTGGATTTTTGAACAGATTTTTCTCAAATTTTAAAAAATTTTGTTGAAGCCTATTTCGATTTTTCTGGATTATGTTAGGGTTTTTTGATAGACGAGCTGCATTTGAGTAATTCTAGTTGAAATTAACTTCGATTTTTTGGATTTTTGTACAGATTTTTCTCAAATTTTAAAAAATTTTGTTGAAACCAACTTCGATTTTTCTGGATTATTTTAGGTTTTTTGGATAGAGGAGCTGCATTTCAGTAATTTTAGTTGTAATTAACTTCGAATTTTTGGATTTTTGTACAGATTTTTGTCAAATTTTAAAAAATTTTGGTGAAACCAACATCGATATTTCTGGATTATGTAAAATTTGTTTGATAGAGGAGCTGCATTTGAGTAATTTTAGATGAAGATAACTACGAATTTTTGGATTTTTGTACAGATTTTTGTAAAATTTTAAAAAATTTTGTTGAAACCAACTTCGATTTTTCTGGAATATGTTACGTTTTTTTGATAAAGGAGCTGCATTTGAGTAATTCTAGTTGAAATTAACTTCGAATTTTTGGATTTTTGTACAGATTTTTGTCAAATTTTAAAAAATTTTGTTGAAACCTACTTCGATTTTTCTGGATTATGTTAGGTTTTTTTGATAGAGGAGCTGCATTTGAGTAATTTTAGTTGAAATTAACTTCGAATTTTTGAATTTTTGTACAGATTTTTGTCAAATTTTAAAAAATTTTGTTGAAACCAACTTCGATATTTCTGGAATATGTTACGTTTTTTTGATAAAGGAGCTGCATTTGAGTAGTTTTAGTTGAAATTATCTTCGAATTTTTGGAATCTTGTACAGATTTTTGTCAAATTTTAAAAAATTTTGTTGAAACCAACTTCGATTTTTCTGGATTATGTTAGGTTTTTTTGATAGAGGAGCTGCATTTGAGTAATTTTAGTTGAAATTAACTTCGAATTTTTGAATTTTTGTACAGATTTTTGTCAAATTTTAAAAAATTTTGTTGAAACCAACTTCGATATTTCTGGATTATGTAAAGTTTTTTTGATAGAGGAGCTGCATTTGAGTAATTTTAGATGAAGATAACTACGAATTTTTGGATTTTTGTACAGATTTTTGTCAAATTTTAAAGAATTTTGTTGAAACCAACTTCGATTTTTCTGGAATATGTTACGTTTTTTTGATAAAGGAGCTGCATTTGAGTAGTTTTAGTTGAAATTATCTTCGAATTTTTGGATTCTTGTACAGATTTTTGTCAAATTTTAAAAAATTTTGTTGAAACCAACTTCGATTTTTCTGGATTATGTTAGGTTTTTTTGATAGAGGAGCTGCATTTGAGTAATTTTAGTTGAAATTAACTTCGAATTTTTTAATTTTTGTACAGATTTTTGTCAAATTTTAAAAAATTTTGTTGAAACCAACTTCGATATTTCTGGATTATGTAAAGTTTTTTTGATAGAGGAGCTGCATTTGAGTAATTTTAGATGAAGATAACTACGAATTTTTGGATTTTTGTACAGATTTTTGTCAAATTTTAAAGAATTTTGTTGAAACCAACTTCGATTTTTCTGGAATATGTTACGTTTTTTTGATAAAGGAGCTGCATTTGAGTAGTTTTAGTTGAAATTATCTTCGAATTTTTGGATTCTTGTACAGATTTTTGTCAAATTTTAAAAAATTTTGTTGAAACCAACTTCGATTTTTCTGGAATATGTTAGGTTTTTTTGATAAAGGAGCTGCATTTGAGTAATTTTAGTTGAAATTAACTTCGAATTTTTGGATTTTTGTACAGATTTTTGTAAAATTTTAAAAAATTTTGTTGAAACCAACTTCGATTTTTCTGGATTATGTTAGGTTTTTTTGATAGAGGAGCTGCATTTGAGTAATTTTAGTTGAAATTAACTTCGAATTTTTGAATTTTTGTACAGATTTTTGTCAAATTTTAAAAAATTTTGTTGAAACCAACTTCGATTTTTCTGGATTATGTTAGGTTTTTTGGATAGAGGAGCTGCATTTGAGTAATTCTAGTTGAAATTAACTTCGAATTTTTGGATTTTTGTACAGATTTTTATCAAATTTTAAAAAATTTTGTTGAAACCTACTTCGATTTTTCTGGATTATGTTAGGTTTTTTTGATAGAGGAGCTGCATTTGAGTAATTTTAGTTGAAATTAACTTCGAATTTTTGAATTTTTGTACTGATTTTTGTCAAATTTTAAAAAATTTTGTTGAAACCAACTTCGATATTTCTGGATTATGTAAAGTTTTTTTGATAGAGGAGCTGCATTTGAGTAATTTTAGATGAAGATAACTACGAATTTTTGGATTTTTGTACAGATTTTTGTCAAATTTTAAAGAATTTTGTTGAAACCAACTTCGATTTTTCTGGAATATGTTACGTTTTTTTGATAAAGGAGCTGCATTTGAGTAGTTTTAGTTGAAATTATCTTCGAATTTTTGGATTCTTGTACAGATTTTTGTCAAATTTTAAAAAATTTTGTTGAAACCAACTTCGATATTTCTGGATTATGTAAAGTTTTTTTGATAGAGGAGCTGCATTTGAGTAATTTTAGATGAAGATAACTTCGAATTTTTGGATTTTTGTACAGATTTTTGTAAAATTTTAAAAAATTTTGTTGAAACCAACTTCGATTTTTCTGGATTATGTTAGGTTTTTTGGATAGAGGAGCTGCATTTGAGTAATTTTAGTTGAAATTAACTTCGAATTTTTGAATTTTTGTACAGATTTTTGTCAAATTTTAAAAAATTTTGTTGAAACCAACTTCGATATTTCTGGATTATGTAAAGTTTTTTTGATAGAGGAGCTGCATTTGAGTAATTTTAAATGAAGATAACTACGAATTTTTGGATTTTTGTACAGATTTTTGTCAAATTTTAAAGAATTTTGTTGAAACCAACTTCGATTTTTCTGGAATATGTTACGTTTTTTTGATAAAGGAGCTGCATTTGAGTAGTTTTAGTTGAAATTATCTTCGAATTTTTGGATTCTTGTACAGATTTTTGTCAAATTTTAAAAAATTTTGTTGAAACCAACTTCGATTTTTCTGGATTATGTTAGGTTTTTTTGATAGAGGAGCTGCATTTGAGTAATTTTAGTTGAAATTAACTTCGAATTTTTGAATTTTTGTACAGATTTTTGTCAAATTTTAAAAAATTTTGTTGAAACCAACTTCGATATTTCTGGATTATGTAAAGTTTTTTTGATAGAGGAGCTGCATTTGAGTAATTTTAGATGAAGATAACTACGAATTTTTGGATTTTTGTACAGATTTTTGTCAAATTTTAAAGAATTTTGTTGAAACCAACTTCGATTTTTCTGGAATATGTTACGTTTTTTTGATAAAGGAGCTGCATTTGAGTAATTTTAGTTGTAATTAACTTCGAATTTTTGGATTCTTGTACAGATTTTTGTCAAATTTTAAAAAATTTTGTTGAAACCAACTTCGATTTTTCTGGAATATGTTAGGTTTTTTTGATAAAGGAGCTGCATTTGAGTAATTTTAGTTGAAATTAACTTCGAATTTTTGGATTTTTGTACAGATTTTTGTAAAATTTTAAAAAATTTTGTTGAAACCAACTTCGATTTTTCTGGATTATGTTAGGTTTTTTGGATAGAGGAGCTGCATTTGAGTAATTTTAGTTGTAATTAAATTCGAATTTTTGGATTTTTGAACAGATTGTTCTCAATTTTTAAAAAATTTTGTTGAAGCCTATTTCGATTTTTCTGGATTATGTTAGGGTTTTTTGATAGACGAGCTGCATTTGAGTAATTCTAGTTGAAATTAACTTCGATTTTTTGGATTTTTGTACAGATTTTTGTCAAATTTTAAAAAATTTTGTTGAAACCAACTTCGATTTTTCTGGATTATTTTAGGTTTTTTGGATAGAGGAGCTGCATTTGAGTAATTTTAGTTGTAATTAACTTCGAATTTTTGGATTTTTGTACAGATTTTTGTCAAATTTTAAAAAATTTTGTTGAAACCAACTTCGATTTTTCTGGATTATGTTAGGTTGTTTTGATAGAGGAGCTGCATTTGAGTAATTCTAGTTAAAATTATCTTCGAATTTTTGGATTTTTGTTCAGATTTTTGTCAAATTTTAAAAAATTTTATTGAACCCAACTTCGATTTTTCTGGATTATGTTAGGTTTTTTTGATAGAGGCGCTGCATTTGAGTAATTTTAGTTGAGAATAACTTCGAATTTTTGGATTTTTGTACAGATTTTTGTCAAATTTTAAAAAATTTTGTTGAAACCAACTTCGATTTTTCTGGATTATGTTAGGTTTTTTTGATAGAGGGGCTGCATTTGAGTAATTTTAGTTGAAAATAACTTCGAATTTTTGGATTATTGTACAGATTTTTGTCAAATTTTAAAAAATTTTGTTGAAACCAACTTCTTTTTTTCTGGATTATGTAAAGTTTTTTTGTTAGAGGAGCTGCATTTGAGTAATTTTAGTTGAAAATAACTTCGAATTTTTGGATTTTTGTACAGATTTTTGTCAAATTTTAAAAAATTTTGTTGAAACCAACATCGATTTTTCTGGAATATGTTAGGTTTTTTTGATAAAGGAGCTGCATTTGAGTAATTTTAGTTGTAATTAAATTCGAATTTTTGGATTTTTGAACAGATTTTTCTCCAATTTTAAAAAATTTTGTTGAAGCCTATTTCGATTTTTCTGGATTATGTTAGGTTTTTTTGATAGAGGAGCTGCATTTGAGTAATTTTAGTTGAAATTAACTTCGAATTTTGGGATTTTTGTACAGATGTTTGTCAAATTTTAAAAAATTTTGTTGAAACCAACATCGATTTCTCTGGATTATGTTAGGTTTTTTTGATAGAGGGGCTGCATTTGAGTAATTTTAGTTGAAAATAACTTCGAATTTTTGGATTTTTGTACAGATTTTTGTCAAATTTTAAAAATTTTGTTGAAACCAACTTCTTTTTTTCTGGATTATGTTAGGTTTTTTTGATAGACGAGCTGCATTTGAGTAATTCTAGTTGAAATTAACTTCGATTTTTTGGATTTTTGTACAGATTTTTGTCAAATTTTAAAAAATTTTGTTGAAACCAACTTTGATTTTTCTGGATTATGTTAGGTTTTTTTGATAGAGGAGCTGCATTTGAGTAGTTTTAGTTGAAATTAACTTCGAATTTTTGGTTTGTTGTACAGATTTTTGTCAAATTTTAAAAAATTTTGGTGAAACCAACTTCGATATTTCTGGATTATGTAAAATTTGTTTGATAGAGGAGCTGCATTTGAGTAATTTTACATGAAGATAACTACGAATTTTTGGATTTTTGTACAGATTTTTGTCAAATTTTAAAAAATTTTGTTGAAACCAACTTCGATTTTTCTGGAATATGATACGTTTTTTTGATAAAGGAGCTGCATTTGAGTAATTTTAGTTGAAATTATCTTCGAATTTTTGGATTCTTGTACAGATTTTTGTCAAATTTTAAAAAATTTTGTTGAAACCAACTTCGATTTTTCTGGAATATGTTAGGTTTTTTTGATAAAGGAGCTGCATTTGAGTAATTTTAGTTGAAATTAACTTCGAATTTTTGGATTTTTGTACAGATTTTTGTAAAATTTTAAAAAATTTTGTTGAAACCAACTTCGATTTTTCTGGATTATGTTAGGTTTTTTGGATAGAGGAGCTGCATTTGAGTAATTTTAGTTGTAATTAAATTCGAATTTTTGGATTTTTGAACAGATTTTTCTCAAATTTTAAAAAATTTTGTTGAAGCCTATTTCGATTTTTCTGGATTATGTTAGGGTTTTTTGATAGACGAGCTGCATTTGAGTAATTCTAGTTGAAATTAACTTCGATTTTTTGGATTTTTGTACAGATTTTTGTCAAATTTTAAAAAATTTTGTTGAAACCAACTTCGATTTTTCTGGATTATTTTAGGTTTTTTGGATAGAGGAGCTGCATTTGAGTAATTTTAGTTGTAATTAACTTCGAATTTTTGGATTTTTGTACAGATTTTTGTCAAATTTTAAAAAATTTTGTTGAAACCAACTTCGATTTTTCTGGATTATGTTAGGTTTTTTTGATAGAGGAGCTGCATTTGAGTAATTTTAGTTGTAATTAAATTCGAATTTTTGGATTTTTGAACAGATTTTTCTCCAATTTTAAAAAATTTTGTTGAAGCCTATTTCGATTTTTCTGGATTATGTTAGGTTTTTTTGATAGAGGAGCTGCATTTGAGTAATTTTAGTTGAAATTAACTTCGAATTTTGGGATTTTTGTACAGATGTTTGTCAAATTTTAAAAAATTTTGTTGAAACCAACATCGATTTCTCTGGATTATGTTAGGTTTTTTTGATAGAGGGGCTGCATTTGAGTAATTTTAGTTGAAAATAACTTCGAATTTTTGGATTTTTGTACAGATTTTTGTCAAATTTTAAAAAATTTTGTTGAAACCAACTTCTTTTTTTCTGGATTATGTTAGGTTTTTTTGATAGACGAGCTGCATTTGAGTAATTCTAGTTGAAATTAACTTCGATTTTTTGGATTTTTGTACAGATTTTTGTCAAATTTTAAAAAATTTTGTTGAAACCAACTTTGATTTTTCTGGATTATGTTAGGTTTTTTTGATAGAGGAGCTGCATTTGAGTAATTTTAGTTGAAATTAACTTCGAATTTTTGGATTTTTGTACAGATTTTTGTCAAATTCTAAAAAATTTTGGTGAAACCAACTTCGATATTTCTGGATTATGTAAAATTTGTTTGATAGAGGAGCTGCATTTGAGTAATTTTAGATGAAGATAACTACGAATTTTTGGATTTTTGTACAGATTTTTGTCAAATTTTAAAAAATTTTGTTGAAACCAACTTCGATTTTTCTGGAATATGTTACGTTTTTTTGATAAAGGAGCTGCATTTGAGTAATTTTAGTTGAAATTATCTTCGAATTTTTGGATTCTTGTAAAGATTTTTGTCAAATTTTAAAAAATTTTGTTGAAACCAACTTCGATTTTTCTGGAATATGTTAGGTTTTTTTGATAGAGGAGCTGCATTTGAGTATTTTTAGTTGAAAATAACTTCGAATTTTTGGATTTTTGTACAGATTTTTGTAAAATTTTAAAAAATTTTGTTGAAACCAACTTCGATTTTTCTGGATTATGTTATGTTTTTTGGATAGAGGAGCTGCATTTGAGTAATTCTAGTTGAAATTAACTTCGAATTTTTGGATTTTTGTACAGATTTTTGTCAAATTTTAAAAAATTTTGTTGAAACCTACTTCGATTTTTCTGGATTATGTTAGGTTTTTTTGATAGAGGAGCTGCATTTGAGTAATTTTAGTTGAAATTAACTTCGAATTTTTGGATTTTTGTTCAGATTTTTGTCAAATTTTAAAAAATTTTGTTGAAACCAACTTCGATATTTCTGGATTATGTAAAGTTTTTTTGATAGAGGAGCTGCATTTGAGTAATTTTAGTTGAAAATAACTTCGAATTTTTGGATTTTTGTACAGATTTTTGTCAAATTTTAAAAAATTTTGTTGAAACCAACTTCTTTTTTTCTGGATTATGTTAGGTTTTTTTGATAGACGAGCTGCATTTGAGTAATTCTAGTTGAAATTAACTTCGATTTTTTGGATTTTTGTACAGATTTTTGTAAAATTTTAAAAAATTTTGTTGAAACCAACTTCGATTTTTCTGGATTATGTTAGGTTTTTTTGATAGAGGAGCTGCATTTGAGTAATTTTGGTTGAAATTAACTTCGAATTTTTGGATTTTTGTACAGATTTTTGTCAAATTTTAAAAAATTTTGGTGAAACCAACTTCGATATTTCTGGATTAAGTAAAATTTGTTTGATAGAGGAGCTGCATTTGAGTAATTTTAGATGAAGATAACTACGAATTTTTGGATTTTTGTACAGATTTTTGTCAAATTTTAAAAAATTTTGTTGAAACCAACTTCGATTTTTCTGGAATATGTTACGTTTTTTTGATAAAGGAGCTGCATTTGAGTAATTTTAGTTGAAATTATCTTCGAATTTTTGGATTCTTGTACAGATTTTTGTCAAATTTTAAAAAATTTTGTTGAAACCAACTTCGATTTTTCTGGAATATGTTAGGTTTTTTTGATAGAGGAGCTGCATTTGAGTATTTTTAGTTGAAAATAACTTCGAATTTATGGATTTTTGTACAGATTTTTGTAAAATTTTAAAAAATTTTGTTGAAACCAACTTCGATTTTTCTGGATTATGTTAGGTTTTTTGGATAGAGGAGCTGCATTTGAGTAATTCTAGTTGAAATTAACTTCGAATTTTTGGATTTTTGTACAGATTTTTGTCAAATTTTAAAAAATTTTGTTGAAACCTACTTCGATTTTTCTGGATTATGTTAGGTTTTTTTGATAGAGGAGCTGCATTTGAGTAATTTTAGTTGAAATTAACTTCGAATTTTTGAATTTTTGTACAGATTTTTGTCAAATTTTAAAAAATTTTGTTGAAACCAACTTCGATATTTCTGGATTATGTAAAGTTTTTTTGATAGAGGAGCTGCATTTGAGTAATTTTAGATGAAGATAACTACGAATTTTTGGATTTTTGTACAGATTTTTGTCAAATTTTAAAGAATTTTGTTGAAACCAACTTCGATTTTTCTGGAATATGTTACGTTTTTTTGATAAAGGAGCTGCATTTGAGTAGTTTTAGTTGAAATTATCTTCGAATTTTTGGATTCTTGTACAGATTTTTGTCAAATTTTAAAAAATTTTGTTGAAACCAACTCCGATTTTTCTGGATTATGTTAGGTTTTTTTGATAGAGGAGCTGCATTTGAGTAATTTTAGTTGAAATTAACTTCGAATTTTTGAATTTTTGTACAGATTTTTGTCAAATTTTAAAAAATTTTGTTGAAACCAACTTCGATATTTCTGGATTATGTAAAGTTTTTTTGATAGAGGAGCTGCATTTGAGTAATTTTAGATGAAGATAACTACGAATTTTTGGATTTTTGTACCGATTTTTGTCAAATTTTAAAAAATTTTGTTGAAACCAACTTCTTTTTTTCTGGATTATGTTAGGTTTTTTTGATAGACGAGCTGCATTTGAGTAATTCTAGTTGAAATTAACTTCGATTTTTTGGATTTTTGTACAGATTTTTGTCAAATTTTAAAAAATTTTGTTGAAACCAACTTTGATTTTTCTGGATTATGTTAGGTTTTTTGGATAGAGGAGCTGCATTTGAGTAATTCTAGTTGAAATTAACTTCGAATTTTTGGATTTTTGTACAGATTTTTGTCAAATTTTAAAAAATTTTGTTGAAACCTACTTCGATTTTTCTGGATTATGTTAGGTTTTTTTGATAGAGGAGCTGCATTTGAGTAATTTTAGTTGAAATTAACTTCGAATTTTTGAATTTTTGTACAGATTTTTGTCAAATTTTAAAAAATTTTGTTGAAACCAACTTCGATATTTCTGGATTATGTAAAGTTTTTTTGATAGAGGAGCTGCATTTGAGTAATTTTAGATGAAGATAACTACGAATTTTTGGATTTTTGTACAGATTTTTGTCAAATTTTAAAGAATTTTGTTGAAACCAACTTCGATTTTTCTGGAATATGTTACGTTTTTTTGATAAAGGAGCTGCATTTGAGTAGTTTTAGTTGAAATTATCTTCGAATTTTTGGATTCTTGTACAGATTTTTGTCAAATTTTAAAAAATTTTGTTGAAACCAACTCCGATTTTTCTGGATTATGTTAGGTTTTTTTGATAGAGGAGCTGCATTTGAGTAATTTTAGTTGAAATTAACTTCGAATTTTTGAATTTTTGTACAGATTTTTGTCAAATTTTAAAAAATTTTGTTGAAACCAACTTCGATATTTCTGGATTATGTAAAGTTTTTTTGATAGAGGAGCTGCATTTGAGTAATTTTAGATGAAGATAACTACGAATATTTGGATTTTTGTACCGATTTTTGTCAAATTTTAAAAAATTTTGTTGAAACCAACTTCTTTTTTTCTGGATTATGTTAGGTTTTTTTGATAGACGAGCTGCATTTGAGTAATTCTAGTTGAAATTAACTTCGATTTTTTGGATTTTTGTACAGATTTTTGTCAAATTTTAAAAAATTTTGTTGAAACCAACTTTGATTTTTCTGGATTATGTTAGGTTTTTTTGATAGAGGAGCTGCATTTGAGTAATTTTAGTTGAAATTATCTTCGAATTTTTGGATTCTTGTACAGATTTTTGTCAAATTTTAAAAAATTTTGTTGAAACCAACTTCGATTTTTCTGGAATATGTTAGGTTTTTTTGATAGAGGAGCTGCATTTGAGTAATTTTAGTTGAAATTATCTTCGAATTTTTGGATTCTTGTACAGATTTTTGTCAAATTTTAAAAAATTTTGTTGAAACCAACTTCGATTTTTCTGGAATATGTTAGGTTTTTTTGATAGAGGAGCTGCATTTGAGTATTTTTAGTTGAAAATAACTTCGAATTTTTGGATTTTTGTACAGATTTTTGTAAAATTTTAAAAAATTTTGTTGAAACCAACTTCGATTTTTCTGGATTATGTTAGGTTTTTTGGATAGAGGAGCTGCATTTGAGTAATTCTAGTTGAAATTAACTTCGAATTTTTGGATTTTTGTACAGATTTTTGTCAAATTTTAAAAAATTTTGTTGAAACCTACTTCGATTTTTCTGGATTATGTTAGGTTTTTTTGATAGAGGAGCTGCATTTGAGTAATTTTAGTTGAAATTAACTTCGAATTTTTGGATTTTTGTTCAGATTTTTGTCAAATTTTAAAAAATTTTGTTGAAACCAACTTCGATATTTCTGGATTATGTAAAGTTTTTTTGATAGAGGAGCTGCATTTGAGTAATTTTAGTTGAAAATAACTTCGAATTTTTGGATTTTTGTACAGATTTTTGTCAAATTTTAAAAAATTTTGTTGAAACCAACTTCTTTTTTTCTGGATTATGTTAGGTTTTTTTGATAGACGAGCTGCATTTGAGTAATTCTAGTTGAAATTAACTTCGATTTTTTGGATTTTTGTACAGATTTCTGTCAAATTTTAAAAAATTTTGTTGAAACCAACTTCGATTTTTCTGGATTATGTTAGGTTTTTTTGATAGAGGAGCTGCATTTGAGTAATTTTGGTTGAAATTAACTTCGAATTTTTGTACAGATTTTTGTCAAATTTTAAAAAATTTTGGTGAAACCAACTTCGATATTTCTGGATTAAGTAAAATTTGTTTGATAGAGGAGCTGCATTTGAGTAATTTTAGATGAAGATAACTACGAATTTTTGGATTTTTGTACAGATTTTTGTCAAATTTTAAAAAATTTTGTTGAAACCAACTTCGATTTTTCTGGAATATGTTACGTTTTTTTGATAAAGGAGCTGCATTTGAGTAATTTTAGTTGAAATTATCTTCGAATTTTTGGATTCTTGTACAGATTTTTGTCAAATTTTAAAAAATTTTGTTGAAACCAACTTCGATTTTTCTGGAATATGTTAGGTTTTTTTGATAGAGGAGCTGCATTTGAGTATTTTTAGTTGAAAATAACTTCGAATTTTTGGATTTTTGTACAGATTTTTGTAAAATTTTAAAAAATTTTGTTGAAACCAACTTCGATTTTTCTGGATTATGTTAGGTTTTTTGGATAGAGGAGCTGCATTTGAGTAATTCTAGTTGAAATTAACTTCGATTTTTTGGATTTTTGTACAGATTTCTGTCAAATTTTAAAAAATTTTGTTGAAACCAACTTCGATTTTTCTGGAATATGTTAGGTTTTTTTGATAGAGGAGCTGCATTTGAGTATTTTTAGTTGAAAATAACTTCGAATTTTTGGATTTTTGTACAGATTTTTGTAAAATTTTAAAAAATTTTGTTGAAACCAACTTCGATTTTTCTGGATTATGTTAGGTTTTTTGGATAGAGGAGCTGCATTTGAGTAATTCTAGTTGAAATTAACTTCGAATTTTTGGATTTTTGTACAGATTTTTGTCAAATTTTAAAAAATTTTGTTGAAACCTACTTCGATTTTTCTGGATTATGTTATGTTTTTTTGATAGAGGAGCTGCATTTGAGTAATTTTAGTTGAAATTAACTTCGAATTTTTGAATTTTTGTACAGATTTTTGTCAAATTTTAAAAAATTTTGTTGAAACCAACTTCGATATTTCTGGATTATGTAAAGTTTTTTTTATAGAGGAGCTGCATTTGAGTAATTTTAGATGAAGATAACTACGAATTTTTGGATTTTTGTACAGATTTTTGTCAAATTTTAAAGAATTTTGTTGAAACCAACTTCGATTTTTCTGGAATATGTTACGTTTTTTTGATAAAGGAGCTGCATTTGAGTAGTTTTAGTTGAAATTATCTTCGAATTTTTGGATTCTTGTACAGATTTTTGTCAAATTTTAAAAAATTTTGTTGAAACCAACTTCGATTTTTCTGGATTATGTTAGGTTTTTTTGATAGAGGAGCTGCATTTGAGTAATTTTAGTTGAAATTAACTTCGAATTTTTGAATTTTTGTACAGATTTTTGTCAAATTTTAAAAAATTTTGTTGAAACCAACTTCGATATTTCTGGATTATGTAAAGTTTTTTTGATAGAGGAGCTGCATTTGAGTAATTTTAAATGAAGATAACTACGAATTTTTGGATTTTTGTACAGATTTTTGTCAAATTTTAAAAAATTTTGTTGAAACCAACTTCTTTTTTTCTGGATTATGTTAGGTTTTTTTGATAGACGAGCTGCATTTGAGTAATTCTAGTTGAAATTAACTTCGATTTTTTGGATTTTTGTACAGATTTCTGTCAAATTTTAAAAAATTTTGTTGAAACCAACTTCGATTTTTCTGGATTATGTTAGGTTTTTTTGATAGAGGAGCTGCATTTGAGTAATTTTGGTTGAAATTAACTTCGAATTTTTGAATTTTTGTACAGATTTTTGTCAAATTTTAAAAAATTTTGGTGAAACCAACTTCGATATTTCTGGATTAAGTAAAATTTGTTTGATAGAGGAGCTGCATTTGAGTAATTTTAGATGAAGATAACTACGAATTTTTGGATTTTTGTACAGATTTTTGTCAAATTTTAAAAAATTTTGTTGAAACCAACTTCGATTTTTCTGGAATATGTTACGTTTTTTTGATAAAGGAGCTGCATTTGAGTAATTTTAGTTGAAATTATCTTCGAATTTTTGGATTCTTGTACAGATTTTTGTCAAATTTTAAAAAATTTTGTTGAAACCAACTTCGATTTTTCTGGAATATGTTAGGTTTTTTTGATAGAGGAGCTGCATTTGAGTATTTTTAGTTGAAAATAACTTCGAATTTTTGGATTTTTGTACAGATTTTTGTAAAATTTTAAAAAATTTTGTTGAAACCAACTTCGATTTTTCTGGATTATGTTAGGTTTTTTGGATAGAGGAGCTGCATTTGAGTAATTCTAGTTGAAATTAACTTCGATTTTTTGGATTTTTGTACAGATTTCTGTCAAATTTTAAAAAATTTTGTTGAAACCAACTTCGATTTTTCTGGATTATGTTAGGTTTTTTTGATAGAGGAGCTGCATTTGAGTAATTTTGGTTGAAATTAACTTCGAATTTTTGAATTTTTGTACAGATTTTTGTCAAATTTTAAAAAATTTTGGTGAAACCAACTTCGATATTTCTGGATTAAGTAAAATTTGTTTGATAGAGGAGCTGCATTTGAGTAATTTTAGATGAAGATAACTACGAATTTTTGGATTTTTGTACAGATTTTTGTCAAATTTTAAAAAATTTTGTTGAAACCAACTTCGATTTTTCTGGAATATGTTACGTTTTTTTGATAAAGGAGCTGCATTTGAGTAATTTTAGTTGAAATTATCTTCGAATTTTTGGATTCTTGTACAGATTTTTGTCAAATTTTAAAAAATTTTGTTGAAACCAACTTCGATTTTTCTGGAATATGTTAGGTTTTTTTGATAGAGGAGCTGCATTTGAGTATTTTTAGTTGAAAATAACTTCGAATTTTTGGATTTTTGTACAGATTTTTGTAAAATTTTAAAAAATTTTGTTGAAACCAACTTCGATTTTTCTGGATTATGTTAGGTTTTTTGGATAGAGGAGCTGCATTTGAGTAATTCTAGTTGAAATTAACTTCGAATTTTTGGATTCTTGTACAGATTTTTGTCAAATTTTAAAAAATTTTGTTGAAACCAACTTCGATTTTTCTGGATTATGTTAGGTTTTTTTGATAGAGGAGCTGCATTTGAGTAATTTTAGTTGAAATTAACTTCGAATTTTTGAATTTTTGTACAGATTTTTGTCAAATTTTAAAAAATTTTGTTGAAACCAACTTCGATATTTCTGGATTATGTAAAGTTTTTTTGATAGAGGAGCTGCATTTGAGTAATTTTAAATGAAGATAACTACGAATTTTTGGATTTTTGTACAGATTTTTGTCAAATTTTAAAGAATTTTGTTGAAACCAACTTCGATTTTTCTGGAATATGTTACGTTTTTTTGATAAAGGAGCTGCATTTGAGTAGTTTTAGTTGAAATTATCTTCGAATTTTTGGATTCTTGTACAGATTTTTGTCAAATTTTAAAAAATTTTGTTGAAACCAACTTCGATTTTCCTGGATTATGTTAGGTTTTTTTGATAGAGGAGCTGCATTTGAGTAATTCTAGTTAAAATTATCTTCGAATTTTTGGATTTTTGTTCAGATTTTTGTCAAATTTTAAAAAATTTTATTGAACCCAACTTCGATTTTTCTGGATTATGTTAGGTTTTTTTGATAGAGGCGCTGCATTTGAGTAATTTTAGTTGAAAATAACTTCGAATTTTTGGATTTTTGTACAGATTTTTGTCAAATTTTAAAAAATTTTGTTGAAACCAACTTCGATTTTTCTGGATTATGTTAGGTTTTTTTGATAGAGGGGCTGCATTTGAGTAATTTTAGTTGAAAATAACTTCGAATTTTTGGATTATTGTACAGATTTTTGTCAAATTTTAAAAAATTTTGTTGAAACCAACTTCTTTTTTTCTGGATTATGTAAAGTTTTTTTGTTAGAGGAGCTGCATTTGAGTAATTTTAGTTGAAAATAACTTCGAATTTTTGGATTTTTGTACAGATTTTTGTCAAATTTTAAAAAATTTTGTTGAAACCAACATCGATTTTTCTGGAATATGTTAGGTTTTTTTGATAAAGGAGCTGCATTTGAGTAATTTTAGTTGTAATTAAATTCGAATTTTTGGATTTTTGAACAGATTTTTCTCCAATTTTAAAAAATTTTGTTGAAGCCTATTTCGATTTTTCTGGATTATGTTAGGTTTTTTTGATAGAGGAGCTGCATTTGAGTAATTTTAGTTGAAATTAACTTCGAATTTTGGGATTTTTGTACAGATGTTTGTCAAATTTTAAAAAATTTTGTTGAAACCAACATCGATTTCTCTGGATTATGTTAGGTTTTTTTGATAGAGGGGCTGCATTTGAGTAATTTTAGTTGAAAATAACTTCGAATTTTTGGATTTTTGTACAGATTTTTGTCAAATTTTAAAAAATTTTGTTGAAACCAACTTCTTTTTTTCTGGATTATGTTAGGTTTTTTTGATAGACGAGCTGCATTTGAGTAATTCTAGTTGAAATTAACTTCGATTTTTTGGATTTTTGTACAGATTTTTGTCAAATTTTAAAAAATTTTGTTGAAACCAACTTTGATTTTTCTGGATTATGTTAGGTTTTTTTGATAGAGGAGCTGCATTTGAGTAATTTTAGTTGAAATTAACTTCGAATTTTTGGATTTTTGTACAGATTTTTGTCAAATTTTAAAAAATTTTGGTGAAACCAACTTCGATATTTCTGGATTATGTAAAATTTGTTTGATAGAGGAGCTGCATTTGAGTAATTTTAGATGAAGATAACTACGAATTTTTGGATTTTTGTACAGATTTTTGTCAAATTTTAAAAAATTTTGTTGAAACCAACTTCGATTTTTCTGGAATATGTTACGTTTTTTTGATAAAGGAGCTGCATTTGAGTAATTTTAGTTGAAATTATCTTCGAATTTTTGGATTCTTGTACAGATTTTTGTCAAATTTTAAAAAATTTTGTTGAAACCTACTTCGATTTTTCTGGATTATGTTAGGTTTTTTTGATAGAGGAGCTGCATTTGAGTAATTTTAGTTGAAATTAACTTCGAATTTTTGAATTTTTGTACAGATTTTTGTCAAATTTTAAAAAATTTTGTTGAAACCAACTTCGATATTTCTGGATTATGTAAAGTTTTTTTGATAGAGGAGCTGCATTTGAGTAATTTTAGATGAAGATAACTACGAATTTTTGGATTTTTGTACAGATTTTTGTCAAATTTTAAAGAATTTTGTTGAAACCAACTTCGATTTTTCTGGAATATGTTACGTTTTTTTGATAAAGGAGCTGCATTTGAGTAGTTTTAGTTGAAATTATCTTCGAATTTTTGGATTCTTGTACAGATTTTTGTCAAATTTTAAAAAATTTTGTTGAAACCAACTCCGATTTTTCTGGATTATGTTAGGTTTTTTTGATAGAGGAGCTGCATTTGAGTAATTTTAGTTGAAATTAACTTCGAATTTTTGAATTTTTGTACAGATTTTTGTCAAATTTTAAAAAATTTTGTTGAAACCAACTTCGATATTTCTGGATTATGTAAAGTTTTTTTGATAGAGGAGCTGCATTTGAGTAATTTTAGATGAAGATAACTACGAATTTTTGGATTTTTGTACCGATTTTTGTCAAATTTTAAAAAATTTTGTTGAAACCAACTTCTTTTTTTCTGGATTATGTTAGGTTTTTTTGATAGACGAGCTGCATTTGAGTAATTCTAGTTGAAATTAACTTCGATTTTTTGGATTTTTGTACAGATTTTTGTCAAATTTTAAAAAATTTTGTTGAAACCAACTTCGATTTTTCTGGATTATGTTAGGTTTTTTGGATAGAGGAGCTGCATTTGAGTAATTCTAGTTGAAATTAACTTCGAATTTTTGGATTTTTGTACAGATTTTTGTCAAATTTTAAAAAATTTTGTTGAAACCTACTTCGATTTTTCTGGATTATGTTAGGTTTTTTTGATAGAGGAGCTGCATTTGAGTAATTTTAGTTGAAAATAACTTCGAATTTTTGGATTTTTGTACAGATTTTTGTCAAATTTTAAAAAATTTTGTTGAAACCAACTTCTTTTTTTCTGGATTATGTTAGGTTTTTTTGATAGACGAGCTGCATTTGAGTAATTCTAGTTGAAATTAACTTCGATTTTTTGGATTTTTGTACAGATTTCTGTCAAATTTTAAAAAATTTTGTTGAAACCAACTTCGATTTTTCTGGATTATGTTAGGTTTTTTTGATAGAGGAGCTGCATTTGAGTAATTTTGGTTGAAATTAACTTCGAATTTTTGAATTTTTGTACAGATTTTTGTCAAATTTTAAAAAATTTTGGTGAAACCAACTTCGATATTTCTGGATTAAGTAAAATTTGTTTGATAGAGGAGCTGCATTTGAGTAATTTTAGATGAAGATAACTACGAATTTTTGGATTTTTGTACAGATTTTTGTCAAATTTTAAAGAATTTTGTTGAAACCAACTTCGATTTTTCTGGAATATGTTACGTTTTTTTGATAAAGGAGCTACATTTGAGTAGTTTTAGTTGAAATTATCTTCGAATTTTTGGATTCTTGTACAGATTTTTGTCAAATTTTAAAAAATTTTGTTGAAACCAACTTCGATTTTTCTGGATTATGTTAGGTTTTTTTGATAGAGGAGCTGCATTTGAGTAATTCTAGTTAAAATTATCTTCGAATTTTTGGATTTTTGTTCAGATTTTTGTCAAATTTTAAAAAATTTTATTGAACCCAACTTCGATTTTTCTGGATTATGTTAGGTTTTTTTGATAGAGGCGCTGCATTTGAGTAATTTTAGTTGAAAATAACTTCGAATTTTTGGATTTTTGTACAGATTTTTGTCAAATTTTAAAAAATTTTGTTGAAACCAACTTCGATTTTTCTGGATTATGTTAGGTTTTTTTGATAGAGGGGCTGCATTTGAGTAATTTTAGTTGAAAATAACTTCGAATTTTTGGATTATTGTACAGATTTTTGTCAAATTTTAAAAAATTTTGTTGAAACCAACTTCTTTTTTTCTGGATTATGTAAAGTTTTTTTGTTAGAGGAGCTGCATTTGAGTAATTTTAGTTGAAAATAACTTCGAATTTTTGGATTTTTGTACAGATTTTTGTCAAATTTTAAAAAATTTTGTTGAAACCAACATCGATTTTTCTGGAATATGTTAGGTTTTTTTGATAAAGGAGCTGCATTTGAGTAATTTTAGTTGAAAATAACTTCGAATTTTTGGATTTTTGTACAGATTTTTGTCAAATTTTAAAAAATTTTGTTGAAACCAACTTCTTTTTTTCTGGATTATGTTAGGTTTTTTTGATAGACCAGCTGCATTTGAGTAATTCTAGTTGAAATTAACTTCGATTTTTTGGATTTTTGTACAGATTTTTGTCAAATTTTAAAAAATTTTGTTGAAACCAACTTTGATTTTTCTGGATTATGTTAGGTTTTTTTGATAGAGGAGCTGCATTTGAGTAATTTTAGTTGAAATTAACTTCGAATTTTTGGATTTTTGTACAGATTTTTGTCAAATTTTAAAAAATTTTGGTGAAACCAACTTCGATATTTCTGGATTATGTAAAATTTGTTTGATAGAGGAGCTGCATTTGAGTAATTTTAGATGAAGATAACTACGAATTTTTGGATTTTTGTACAGATTTTTGTCAAATTTTAAAAAATTTTGTTGAAACCAACTTCGATTTTTCTGGAATATGTTACGTTTTTTTGATAAAGGAGCTGCATTTGAGTAATTTTAGTTGTAATTATCTTCGAATTTTTGGATTCTTGTACAGATTTTTGTCAAATTTTAAAAAATTTTGTTGAAACCAACTTCGATTTTTCTGGAATATGTTAGGTTTTTTTGATAGAGGAGCTGCATTTGAGTATTTTTAGTTGAAAATAACTTCGAATTTTTGGATTTTTGTACAGATTTTTGTAAAATTTTAAAAAATTTTGTTGAAACCAACTTCTTTTTTTCTGGATTATGTTAGGTTTTTTTGATAGACGAGCTGCATTTGAGTAATTCTAGTTGAAATTAACTTCGATTTTTTGGATTTTTGTACAGATTTTTGTCAAATTTTAAAAAATTTTGTTGAAACCAACTTTGATTTTTCTGGATTATGTTAGGTTTTTTTGATAGAGGAGCTGCATTTGAGTAATTTTAGTTGAAATTAACTTCGAATTTTTGGATTTTTGTACAGATTTTTGTCAAATTTTAAAAAATTTTGGTGAAACCAACTTCGATATTTCTGGATTATGTAAAATTTGTTTGATAGAGGAGCTGCATTTGAGTAATTTTAGTTGAAAATAACTTCGAATTTTTGGATTTTTGTACAGATTTTTGTAAAATTTTAAAAAATTTTGTTGAAACCAACTTCTTTTTTTCTGGATTATGTTAGGTTTTTTTGATAGACGAGCTGCATTTGAGTAATTTTGGTTGAAATTAACTTCGAATTTTTGGATTTTTGTACAGATTTTTGTCAAATTTTAAAAAATTTTGGTGAAACCAACTTCGATATTTCTGGATTATGTAAAGTTTTTTTGATAGAGGAGCTGCATTTGAGTAATTTTAGATGAAGATAACTACGAATTTTTGGATTTTTGTACAGATTTTTGTCAAATTTTAAAGAATTTTGTTGAAACCAACTTCGATTTTTCTGGAATATGTTACGTTTTTTTGATAAAGGAGCTACATTTGAGTAGTTTTAGTTGAAATTATCTTCGAATTTTTGGATTCTTGTACAGATTTTTGTCAAATTTTAAAAAATTTTGTTGAAACCAACTTCGATTTTTCTGGATTATGTTAGGTTTTTTTGATAGAGGAGCTGCATTTGAGTAATTCTAGTTAAAATTATCTTCGAATTTTTGGATTTTTGTTCAGATTTTTGTCAAATTTTAAAAAATTTTATTGAACCCAACTTCGATTTTTCTGGATTATGTTAGGTTTTTTTGATAGAGGCGCTGCATTTGAGTAATTTTAGTTGAAAATAACTTCGAATTTTTGGATTTTTGTACAGATTTTTGTCAAATTTTAAAAAATTTTGTTGAAACCAACTTCGATTTTTCTGGATTATGTTAGGTTTTTTTGATAGAGGGGCTGCATTTGAGTAATTTTAGTTGAAAATAACTTCGAATTTTTGGATTATTGTACAGATTTTTGTCAAATTTTAAAAAATTTTGTTGAAACCAACTTCTTTTTTTCTGGATTATGTAAAGTTTTTTTGTTAGAGGAGCTGCATTTGAGTAATTTTAGTTGAAAATAACTTCGAATTTTTGGATTTTTGTACAGATTTTTGTCAAATTTTAAAAAATTTTGTTGAAACCAACATCGATTTTTCTGGAATATGTTAGGTTTTTTTGATAAAGGAGCTGCATTTGAGTAATTTTAGTTGAAAATAACTTCGAATTTTTGGATTTTTGTACAGATTTTTGTCAAATTTTAAAAAATTTTGTTGAAACCAACTTCTTTTTTTCTGGATTATGTTAGGTTTTTTTGATAGACCAGCTGCATTTGAGTAATTCTAGTTGAAATTAACTTCGATTTTTTGGATTTTTGTACAGATTTTTGTCAAATTTTAAAAAATTTTGTTGAAACCAACTTTGATTTTTCTGGATTATGTTAGGTTTTTTTGATAGAGGAGCTGCATTTGAGTAATTTTAGTTGAAATTAACTTCGAATTTTTGGATTTTTGTACAGATTTTTGTCAAATTTTAAAAAATTTTGGTGAAACCAACTTCGATATTTCTGGATTATGTAAAATTTGTTTGATAGAGGAGCTGCATTTGAGTAATTTTAGATGAAGATAACTACGAATTTTTGGATTTTTGTACAGATTTTTGTCAAATTTTAAAAAATTTTGTTGAAACCAACTTCGATTTTTCTGGAATATGTTACGTTTTTTTGATAAAGGAGCTGCATTTGAGTAATTTTAGTTGTAATTATCTTCGAATTTTTGGATTCTTGTACAGATTTTTGTCAAATTTTAAAAAATTTTGTTGAAACCAACTTCGATTTTTCTGGAATATGTTAGGTTTTTTTGATAGAGGAGCTGCATTTGAGTATTTTTAGTTGAAAATAACTTCGAATTTTTGGATTTTTGTACAGATTTTTGTAAAATTTTAAAAAATTTTGTTGAAACCAACTTCTTTTTTTCTGGATTATGTTAGGTTTTTTTGATAGACGAGCTGCATTTGAGTAATTCTAGTTGAAATTAACTTCGATTTTTTGGATTTTTGTACAGATTTTTGTCAAATTTTAAAAAATTTTGTTGAAACCAACTTTGATTTTTCTGGATTATGTTAGGTTTTTTTGATAGAGGAGCTGCATTTGAGTAATTTTAGTTGAAATTAACTTCGAATTTTTGGATTTTTGTACAGATTTTTGTCAAATTTTAAAAAATTTTGGTGAAACCAACTTCGATATTTCTGGATTATGTAAAATTTGTTTGATAGAGGAGCTGCATTTGAGTAATTTTAGTTGAAAATAACTTCGAATTTTTGGATTTTTGTACAGATTTTTGTAAAATTTTAAAAAATTTTGTTGAAACCAACTTCTTTTTTTCTGGATTATGTTAGGTTTTTTTGACAGACGAGCTGCATTTGAGTAATTCTAGTTGAAATTAACTTCGATTTTTTGGATTTTTGTACAGATTTCTGTCAAATTTTAAAAAATTTTGTTGAAACCAACTTCGATTTTTCTGGATTATGTTAGGTTTTTTTGATAGAGGAGCTGCATTTGAGTAATTTTGGTTGAAATTAACTTCGAATTTTTGGATTTTTGTACAGATTTTTGTCAAATTTTAAAAAATTTTGGTGAAACCAACTTCGATATTTCTGGATTATGTAAAGTTTTTTTGATAGAGGAGCTGCATTTGAGTAATTTTAGATGAAGATAACTACGAATTTTTGGATTTTTGTACAGATTTTTGTCAAATTTTAAAGAATTTTGTTGAAACCAACTTCGATTTTTCTGGAATATGTTACGTTTTTTTGATAAAGGAGCTGCATTTGAGTAGTTTTAGTTGAAATTATCTTCGAATTTTTGGATTCTTGTACAGATTTTTGTCAAATTTTAAAAAATTTTGTTGAAACCAACTTCGATTTTTCTGGATTATGTTAGGTTTTTTTGATAGAGGAGCTGCATTTGAGTAATTTTAGTTGAAATTAACTTCGAATTTTTGAATTTTTGTACAGATTTTTGTCAAATTTTAAAAAATTTTGTTGAAACCAACTTCGATATTTCTGGATTATGTAAAGTTTTCTTGATAGAGGAGCTGCATTTGAGTAATTTTAGATGAAGATAACTACGAATTTTTGGATTTTTGTACAGATTTTTGTCAAATTTTAAAGAATTTTGTTGAAACCAACTTCGATTTTTCTGGAATATGTTACGTTTTTTTGATAAAGGAGCTGCATTTGAGTAGTTTTAGTTGAAATTATCTTCGAATTTTTGGATTCTTGTACAGATTTTTGTCAAATTTTAAAAAATTTTGTTGAAACCAACTTCGATTTTTCTGGATTATGTTAGGTTTTTTTGATAGAGGAGCTGCATTTGAGTAATTCTAGTTAAAATTATCTTCGAATTTTTGGATTTTTGTTCAGATTTTTGTCAAATTTTAAAAAATTTTATTGAACCCAACTTCGATTTTTCTGGATTATGTTAGGTTTTTTTGGTAGAGGCGCTGCATTTGAGTAATTTTAGTTGAAAATAACTTCGAATTTTTGGATTTTTGTACAGATTTTTGTCAAATTTTAAAAAATTTTGTTGAAACCAACTTCGATTTTTCTGGATTATGTTAGGTTTTTTTGATAGAGGGGCTGCATTTGAGTAATTTTAGTTGAAAATAACTTCGAATTTTTGGATTTTTGTACAGATTTTTGTCAAATTTTAAAAAATTTTGTTGAAACCAACATCGATTTTTCTGGAATATGTTAGGTTTTTTTGATAAAGGAGCTGCATTTGAGTAATTTTAGTTGTAATTAAATTCGAATTTTTGGATTTTTGAACAGATTTTTCTCCAATTTTAAAAAATTTTGTTGAAGCCTATTTCGATTTTTCTGGATTATGTTAGGTTTTTTTGATAGAGGAGCTGCATTTGAGTAATTTTAGTTGAAATTAACTTCGAATTTTGGGATTTTTGTACAGATGTTTGTCAAATTTTAAAAAATTTTGTTGAAACCAACATCGATTTCTCTGGATTATGTTAGGTTTTTTTGATAGAGGGTCTGCATTTGAGTAATTTTAGTTGAAAATAACTTCGAATTTTTGGATTTTTGTACAGATTTTTGTCAAATTTTAAAAAATTTTGTTGAAACCAACTTCTTTTTTTCTGGATTATGTTAGGTTTTTTTGATAGACGAGCTGCATTTGAGTAATTCTAGTTGAAATTAACTTCGATTTTTTGGATTTTTGTACAGATTTTTGTCAAATTTTAAAAAATTTTGTTGAAACCAACTTTGATTTTTCTGGATTATGTTAGGTTTTTTTGATAGAGGAGCTGCATTTGAGTAATTTTAGTTGAAATTAATTTCGAATTTTTGGATTTTTGTACAGATTTTTGTCAAATTTTAAAAAATTTTGGTGAAACCAACTTCGATATTTCTGGATTATGTAAAATTTGTTTGATAGAGGAGCTGCATTTGAGTAATTTTAGATGAAGATAACTACGAATTTTTGGATTTTTGTACAGATTTTTGTCAAATTTTAAAAAATTTTGTTGAAACCAACTTCGATTTTTCTGGAATATGTTACGTTTTTTTGATAAAGGAGCTGCATTTGAGTAATTTTAGTTGAAATTATCTTCGAATTTTTGGATTCTTGTACAGATTTTTGTCAAATTTTAAAAAATTTTGTTGAAACCAACTTCGATTTTTCTGGAATATGTTAGGTTTTTTTGATAGAGGAGCTGCATTTGAGTATTTTTAGTTGAAAATAACTTCGAATTTTTGGATTTTTGTACAGATTTTTGTAAAATTTTAAAAAATTTTGTTGAAACCAACTTCGATTTTTCTGGATTATGTTAGGTTTTTTGGATAGAGGAGCTGCATTTGAGTAATTCTAGTTGAAATTAACTTCGAATTTTTGGATTTTTGTACAGATTTTTGTCAAATTTTAAAAAATTTTGTTGAAACCTACTTCGATTTTTCTGGATTATGTTAGGTTTTTTTGATAGAGGAGCTGCATTTGAGTAATTTTGGTTGAAATTAACTTCGAATTTTTGGATTTTTGTACAGATTTTTGTCAAATTTTAAAAAATTTTGGTGAAACCAACTTCGATATTTCTGGATTATGTAAAGTTTTTTTGATAGAGGAGCTGCATTTGAGTAATTTTAGATGAAGATAACTACGAATTTTTGGATTTTTGTACAGATTTTTGTCAAATTTTAAAGAATTTTGTTGAAACCAACTTCGATTTTTCTGGAATATGTTACGTTTTTTTGATAAAGGAGCTGCATTTGAGTAGTTTTAGTTGAAATTATCTTCGAATTTTTGGATTCTTGTACAGATTTTTGTCAAATTTTAAAAAATTTTGTTGAAACCAACTTCGATTTTTCTGGATTATGTTAGGTTTTTTTGATAGAGGAGCTGCATTTGAGTAATTTTAGTTGAAATTAACTTCGAATTTTTGAATTTTTGTACAGATTTTTGTCAAATTTTAAAAAATTTTGTTGAAACCAACTTCGATATTTCTGGATTATGTAAAGTTTTTTTGATAGAGGAGCTGCATTTGAGTAATTTTAGATGAAGATAACTACGAATTTTTGGATTTTTGTACAGATTTTTGTCAAATTTTAAAGAATTTTGTTGAAACCAACTTCGATTTTTCTGGAATATGTTACGTTTTTTTGATAAAGGAGCTGCATTTGAGTAGTTTTAGTTGAAATTATCTTCGAATTTTTGGATTCTTGTACAGATTTTTGTCAAATTTTAAAAAATTTTGTTGAAACCAACTTCTTTTTTTCTGGATTATGTTAGGTTTTTTTGATAGACGAGCTGCATTTGAGTAATTCTAGTTGAAATTAACTTCGATTTTTTGGATTTTTGTACAGATTTTTGTCAAATTTTAAAAAATTTTGTTGAAACCAACTTTGATTTTTCTGGATTATGTTAGGTTTTTTTGATAGAGGAGCTGCATTTGAGTAATTTTAGTTGAAATTAACTTCGAATTTTTGGATTTTTGTACAGATTTTTGTCAAATTTTAAAAAATTTTGGTGAAACCAACTTCGATATTTCTGGATTATGTAAAATTTGTTTGATAGAGGAGCTGCATTTGAGTAATTTTAGATGAAGATAACTACGAATTTTTGGATTTTTGTACAGATTTTTGTCAAATTTTAAAAAATTTTGTTGAAACCAACTTCGATTTTTCTGGAATATGTTACGTTTTTTTGATAAAGGAGCTGCATTTGAGTAATTTTAGTTGAAATTATCTTCGAATTTTTGGATTCTTGTACAGATTTTTGTCAAATTTTAAAAAATTTTGTTGAAACCAACTTCGATTTTTCTGGAATATGTTAGGTTTTTTTGATAGAGGAGCTGCATTTGAGTATTTTTAGTTGAAAATAACTTCGAATTTTTGGATTTTTGTACAGATTTTTGTAAAATTTTAAAAAATTTTGTTGAAACCAACTTCGATTTTTCTGGATTATGTTAGGTTTTTTGGATAGAGGAGCTGCATTTGAGTAATTCTAGTTGAAATTAACTTCGAATTTTTGGATTTTTGTACAGATTTTTGTCAAATTTTAAAAAATTTTGTTGAAACCTACTTCGATTTTTCTGGATTATGTTAGGTTTTTTTGATAGAGGAGCTGCATTTGAGTAATTTTAGTTGAAATTAACTTCGAATTTTTGGATTTTTGTTCAGATTCTTGTCAAATTTTAAAAAATTTTGTTGAAACCAACTTCGATATTTCTGGATTATGTAAAGTTTTTTTGATAGAGGAGCTGCATTTGAGTAATTTTAGTTGAAAATAACTTCGAATTTTTGGATTTTTGTACAGATTTTTGTAAAATTTTAAAAAATTTTGTTGAAACCAACTTCTTTTTTTCTGGATTATGTTAGGTTTTTTTGATAGACGAGCTGCATTTGAGTAATTCTAGTTGAAATTAACTTCGATTTTTTGGATTTTTGTACAGATTTCTGTCAAATTTTAAAAAATTTTGTTGAAACCAACTTCGATTTTTCTGGATTATGTTAGGTTTTTTTGATAGAGGAGCTGCATTTGAGTAATTTTGGTTGAAATTAACTTCGAATTTTTGGATTTTTGTACAGATTTTTGTCAAATTTTAAAAAATTTTGGTGAAACCAACTTCGATATTTCTGGATTATGTAAAGTTTTTTTGATAGAGGAGCTGCATTTGAGTAATTTTAGATGAAGATAACTACGAATTTTTGGATTTTTGTACAGATTTTTGTCAAATTTTAAAGAATTTTGTTGAAACCAACTTCGATTTTTCTGGAATATGTTACGTTTTTTTGATAAAGGAGCTGCATTTGAGTAGTTTTAGTTGAAATTATCTTCGAATTTTTGGATTCTTGTACAGATTTTTGTCAAATTTTAAAAAATTTTGTTGAAACCAACTTCGATTTTTCTGGATTATGTTAGGTTTTTTTGATAGAGGAGCTGCATTTGAGTAATTTTAGTTGAAATTAACTTCGAATTTTTGAATTTTTGTACAGATTTTTGTCAAATTTTAAAAAATTTTGTTGAAACCAACTTCGATATTTCTGGATTATGTAAAGTTTTTTTGATAGAGGAGCTGCATTTGAGTAATTTTAGATGAAGATAACTACGAATTTTTGGATTTTTGTACAGATTTTTGTCAAATTTTAAAGAATTTTGTTGAAACCAACTTCGATTTTTCTGGAATATGTTACGTTTTTTTGATAAAGGAGCTGCATTTGAGTAGTTTTAGTTGAAATTATCTTCGAATTTTTGGATTCTTGTACAGATTTTTGTCAAATTTTAAAAAATTTTGTTGAAACCAACTTCGATTTTTCTGGATTATGTTAGGTTTTTTTGATAGAGGAGCTGCATTTGAGTAATTCTAGTTAAAATTATCTTCGAATTTTTGGATTTTTGTTCAGATTTTTGTCAAATTTTAAAAAATTTTATTGAACCCAACTTCGATTTTTCTGGATTATGTTAGGTTTTTTTGGTAGAGGCGCTGCATTTGAGTAATTTTAGTTGAAAATAACTTCGAATTTTTGGATTTTTGTACAGATTTTTGTCAAATTTTAAAAAATTTTGTTGAAACCAACTTCTTTTTTTCTGGATTATGTTAGGTTTTTTTGATAGACGAGCTGCATTTGAGTAATTCTAGTTGAAATTAACTTCGATTTTTTGGATTTTTGTACAGATTTTTGTCAAATTTTAAAAAATTTTGTTGAAACCAACTTTGATTTTTCTGGATTATGTTAGGTTTTTTTGATAGAGGAGCTGCATTTGAGTAATTTTAGTTGAAATTAACTTCGAATTTTTGGATTTTTGTACAGATTTTTGTCAAATTTTAAAAAATTTTGGTGAAACCAACTTCGATATTTCTGGATTATGTAAAATTTGTTTGATAGAGGAGCTGCATTTGAGTAATTTTAGATGAAGATAACTACGAATTTTTGGATTTTTGTACAGATTTTTGTCAAATTTTAAAAAATTTTGTTGAAACCAACTTCGATTTTTCTGGAATATGTTACGTTTTTTTGATAAAGGAGCTGCATTTGAGTAATTTTAGTTGAAATTATCTTCGAATTTTTGGATTCTTGTACAGATTTTTGTCAAATTTTAAAAAATTTTGTTGAAACCAACTTCGATTTTTCTGGAATATGTTAGGTTTTTTTGATAGAGGAGCTGCATTTGAGTATTTTTAGTTGAAAATAACTTCGAATTTTTGGATTTTTGTACAGATTTTTGTAAAATTTTAAAAAATTTTGTTGAAACCAACTTCGATTTTTCTGGATTATGTTAGGTTTTTTGGATAGAGGAGCTGCATTTGAGTAATTCTAGTTGAAATTAACTTCGAATTTTTGGATTTTTGTACAGATTTTTGTCAAATTTTAAAAAATTTTGTTGAAACCTACTTCGATTTTTCTGGATTATGTTAGGTTTTTTTGATAGAGGAGCTGCATTTGAGTAATTTTAGTTGAAATTAACTTCGAATTTTTGGATTTTTGTTCAGATTCTTGTCAAATTTTAAAAAATTTTGTTGAAACCAACTTCGATATTTCTGGATTATGTAAAGTTTTTTTGATAGAGGAGCTGCATTTGAGTAATTTTAGTTGAAAATAACTTCGAATTTTTGGATTTTTGTACAGATTTTTGTAAAATTTTAAAAAATTTTGTTGAAACCAACTTCTTTTTTTCTGGATTATGTTAGGTTTTTTTGATAGACGAGCTGCATTTGAGTAATTCTAGTTGAAATTAACTTCGATTTTTTGGATTTTTGTACAGATTTCTGTCAAATTTTAAAAAATTTTGTTGAAACCAACTTCGATTTTTCTGGATTATGTTAGGTTTTTTTGATAGAGGAGCTGCATTTGAGTAATTTTGGTTGAAATTAACTTCGAATTTTTGGATTTTTGTACAGATTTTTGTCAAATTTTAAAAAATTTTGGTGAAACCAACTTCGATATTTCTGGATTATGTAAAGTTTTTTTGATAGAGGAGCTGCATTTGAGTAATTTTAGATGAAGATAACTACGAATTTTTGGATTTTTGTACAGATTTTTGTCAAATTTTAAAGAATTTTGTTGAAACCAACTTCGATTTTTCTGGAATATGTTACGTTTTTTTGATAAAGGAGCTGCATTTGAGTAGTTTTAGTTGAAATTATCTTCGAATTTTTGGATTCTTGTACAGATTTTTGTCAAATTTTAAAAAATTTTGTTGAAACCAACTTCGATTTTTCTGGATTATGTTAGGTTTTTTTGATAGAGGAGCTGCATTTGAGTAATTTTAGTTGAAATTAACTTCGAATTTTTGAATTTTTGTACAGATTTTTGTCAAATTTTAAAAAATTTTGTTGAAACCAACTTCGATATTTCTGGATTATGTAAAGTTTTTTTGATAGAGGAGCTGCATTTGAGTAATTTTAGATGAAGATAACTACGAATTTTTGGATTTTTGTACAGATTTTTGTCAAATTTTAAAGAATTTTGTTGAAACCAACTTCGATTTTTCTGGAATATGTTACGTTTTTTTGATAAAGGAGCTGCATTTGAGTAGTTTTAGTTGAAATTATCTTCGAATTTTTGGATTCTTGTACAGATTTTTGTCAAATTTTAAAAAATTTTGTTGAAACCAACTTCGATTTTTCTGGATTATGTTAGGTTTTTTTGATAGAGGAGCTGCATTTGAGTAATTCTAGTTAAAATTATCTTCGAATTTTTGGATTTTTGTTCAGATTTTTGTCAAATTTTAAAAAATTTTATTGAACCCAACTTCGATTTTTCTGGATTATGTTAGGTTTTTTTGGTAGAGGCGCTGCATTTGAGTAATTTTAGTTGAAAATAACTTCGAATTTTTGGATTTTTGTACAGATTTTTGTCAAATTTTAAAAAATTTTGTTGAAACCAACTTCGATTTTTCTGGATTATGTTAGGTTTTTTTGATAGAGGGGCTGCATTTGAGTAATTTTAGTTGAAAATAACTTCGAATTTTTGGATTATTGTACAGATTTTTGTCAAATTTTAAAAAATTTTGTTGAAACCAACTTCTTTTTTTCTGGATTATGTAAAGTTTTTTTGTTAGAGGAGCTGCATTTGAGTAATTTTAGTTGAAAATAACTTCGAATTTTTGGATTTTTGTACAGATTTTTGTCAAATTTTAAAAAATTTTGTTGAAACCAACATCGATTTTTCTGGAATATGTTAGGTTTTTTTGATAAAGGAGCTGCATTTGAGTAATTTTAGTTGTAATTAAATTCGAATTTTTGGATTTTTGAACAGATTTTTCTCCAATTTTAAAAAATTTTGTTGAAGCCTATTTCGATTTTTCTGGATTATGTTAGGTTTTTTTGATAGAGGAGCTGCATTTGAGTAATTTTAGTTGAAATTAACTTCGAATTTTGGGATTTTTGTACAGATGTTTGTCAAATTTTAAAAAATTTTGTTGAAACCAACATCGATTTCTCTGGATTATGTTAGGTTTTTTTGATAGAGGGGCTGCATTTGAGTAATTTTAGTTGAAAATAACTTCGAATTTTTGGATTTTTGTACAGATTTTTGTCAAATTTTAAAAAATTTTGTTGAAACCAACTTCTTTTTTTCTGGATTATGTTAGGTTTTTTTGATAGACGAGCTGCATTTGAGTAATTCTAGTTGAAATTAACTTTTTTTTTGGATTTTTGTACAGATTTTTGTCAAATTTTAAAAAATTTTGTTGAAACCAACTTCGATTTTTCTGGATTATGTTAGATTTTTTTGATAGACGAGCTGCATTTGAGTAATTTTAGTTGAAATTAGATTCGAATTTTTGGATTTTTGTACAGATTTTTGTCAAATTTTAAAAAATTTTGTTGAAACCAACTTCGATTTTTCAGGATTATGTTAGGTTTTTTGATAGAGGAGCTGCATTTGAGTAATTTTAGTTGAAATTAACTTCGAATTTTTGGATTTTTGTACAGATTTTTGTCAAATTTTAAAAAATTTTGTTGAAACCAACTTCGATTTTTCTGGATTATGTTAGGTTTTTTTGATAGACGAGCTGCATTTGAGTAATTTTAGTTGAAATTAGATTCGAATTTTTGGATTTTTGTACAGATTTTTGTCAAATTTTAAAAAATTTTGTTGAAACCAACTTCGATTTTTCTGGATTATGTAAAGTTTTTTTGATAGAGGAGCTGCATTTGAGTAATTTTAGTTGTAATTAACTTCGAATTTTTGGACCTTTGTTCAGATTTTTGTCAAATTTTAAAAAATTTTGTTGAGACCAACTTCGATTTTTCTGGATTATGTTAGGTTTTTTGATAGAGGAGCTGCATTTGAGTAATTTTAGTTGAAATTAACTTCGAATTTTTGGATTTTTGTACAGATTTTTGTCAAATTTTAAAAAATTTTGTTGAAACCAACTTCGATTTTTCTGGATTATGTTAGGTTTTTTTGATAGACGAGCTGCATTTGAGTAATTTTAGTTGAAATTAGATTCGAATTTTTGGATTTTTGTACAGATTTTTGTCAAATTTTAAAAAATTTTGTTGAAACCAACTTCGATTTTTCTGGAATATGTTAGGTTTTTTTGATGAAGGAGCTGCATTTGAGTTATTTTAGTTGAAATTAACTTCGAATTTTTGGATTTTTGTACAGATTTTTGTCAAATTTTAAAAAATTTTGTTGAAACCAACTTCGATTTTTCTGGATTATGTTAGATTTTTTTGATAGACGAGCTGCATTTGAGTAATTATAGTTGAAATTAGATTCGAATTTTTGGATTTTTGTACAGATTTTTGTCAAATTTTAAAAAATTTTGTTGAAACCAACATCGATTTTTCTGGAATATGTTAGGTTTTTTTGATAAAGGAGCTGCATTTGAGTTATTTTAGTTGAAATTAACTTCAAATTTTTGGATTTTTGTACAGGTTTTTGTCAAATTCTAAAAAATTTTGTTGAAACCAACATCGATTTTTCTGGAATATGTTAGGTTTTCTTGATAAAGGAGCTGCATTTGAGTAATTTTAGTTGAAATTAACTTCGAATTTTTGGATTTTTATGCAGATTTTTGTAAAATTTTATAAAATTTTGTTGAACCCAACTTCGATTTTTCAGGATTATGTTAGGTTTTTTTGATAGAGGAGCTGCATTTGACTAATTCTAGTTGAAATTAATTTCGAATTTTTGGATTTTTGTAAAATTTTAAAAAATTTTGTTGAAACCAACTTCGATTTTTCTGGATTATGTAAAGTTTTTTTGTTAGAGGAGCTGCATTTGAGTAATTTTAGTTGAAAATAACTTCGAATTTTTGGATTTTTGTACAGATTTTTGTCAAATTTTAAAAAATTTTGTTGAAACCAACTTCGATTTTTCTGGATTATGTTAGGTTTTTTGGATCGAGGAGCTGCATTTGAGTAATTTTAGTTGTAATTAACTTCGAATTTTTGGATTTTTGTGCAGATTTTTGTTAAATTTTATAAAATTTTGTTGAAACCAACTTCGATTTTCCTGGATTATGTTAGGTTTTTTTGATAGAGGAGCTGCATTTGAGTATTTTTAGTTGAAAATAACTTCGAATTTTTGGATTTTTGTACAGATATTTGTCAAATTTTAAAAAATTTTGTTGAAATCAACTTCGATTTTTCTGGAATATGTTAGGTTTTTTTGATAAAGGAGCTGCATTTGAGTAATTTTAGTTGAAATTAACTTCGAATTTTGGGATTTTTGTACAGATTTTTGTCAAATTTTAAAAAATTTTGTTGAAACCAACTTCGATTTTTCTGGATTATGTTAGGTTTTTTTGATAGAGGAGCTGCATTTGAGTATTTTTAGTTGAAAATTACTTCGAATTTTTTGATTTTTGTACAGATTTTTGTCAAATTTTAAAAAATTTTGTTGGAACCAACTTCGATTTTTCTGGATTATGTAAAGTTTTTTTGTTAGAGGTGCTGCATTTGAGTAATTTTTGTTGAAAAAAACTTCGAATTTTTGGATTTTTGTACAGATTTTTGTAAAATTTTAAAAAATTTTGTTGAAATCAACTTCGATTTTTCTGGAATATGTTAGGTTTTTTTGATAAAGGAGCTGCATTTGAGTAATTTTAGTTGAAATTAACTTCGAATTTTTGGATTTTTGTACAGGTTTTTGTCAAATTCTAAAAAATTTTGTTGAAACCAACATCGATTTTTCTGGAATATGTTAGGTTTTTTTGATAAAGGAGCTGCATTTGAGTAATTTTAGTTGAAATTAACTTCGAATTTTTGGATTTTTATGCAGATTTTTGTAAAATTTTATAAAATTTTGTTGAACCCAACTTCGATTTTTCAGGATTATGTTAGGTTTTTTTGATAGAGGAGCTGCATTTGACTAATTCTAGTTGAAATTAATTTCGAATTTTTGGATTTTTGTACAGATTTTTGTAAAATTTTAAAAAATTTTGTTGAAACCAACTTCGATTTTTCTGGATTATGTAAAGTTTTTTTGTTAGAGGAGCTGCATTTGAGTAATTTTAGTTGAAAATAACTTCGAATTTTTGGATTTTTGTACAGATTTTTGTCAAATTTTAAAAAATTTTGTTGAAACCAACTTCGATTTTTCTGGATTATGTTAGGTTTTTTGGATCGAGGAGCTGCATTTGAGTAATTTTAGTTGTAATTAACTTCGAATTTTTGGATTTTTGTGCAGATTTTTGTCAAATTTAAAAAAATTTTGTTGAAACCAACTTCGATATTTCTGGATTATGTTAGGTTTTTTTGATAGAGGAGCTGCATTTGAGTAATTTTAGTTGAAAATAATTTCGAATTTTGGAATTTTTGTACAGATTTTTGTCGAATTTTAAAAAATTTTGTTGAACCCAACTTCGATTTTTCTGGATTATGTTAGGTTTTTTTGATAGAGGAGCTGCATTTGAGTAATTCTAGTTGTAATTAACTTCGAATTTTTGGATTTTTGTACAGATATTTGTCAAATTTTAAAAAATTTTGTTGAAACCAACTTCGATTTTTCTGGATTATGTTAGGTTTTTTGGAGAGAGGAGCTGCATTTGAGTAATTTTAGTTGTAATTAACTTCGAATTTTTGGATTTTTGTACAGATTTTTGTCAAATTTAAAAAAATTTTGTTGAAACCAACTTCGATATTTCTGGATTATGTTAGGTTTTTTTGATAGAGGAGCTGCATTTGAGTAATTTTAGTTGAAATTAAATTTGAATTTTTGGATTTTTGAACAGATTTTTCTCAAATTTTAAAAAATTTTGTTGAAGCCTATTTCGATTTTTCTGGATTATGTTAGGTTTTTTGGTTAGAGGAGCTGCATTTGAGTAATTTTAGTTGAAATTAAATTTGAATTTTTGGATTTTTTAACAGATTTTTCTCAAATTTTAAAAAATTTTGTTGAAGCCTATTTCGATTTTTCTGGATTATGTCAGGTTTTTTTGATAGACGAGCGGCATTTGAGTAATTCTAGTTGAAATTAACTTCGAATTTTTGGATTTTTGTACAGATTTTTGTCAAATTTTAAAAAATTTTGTTGAAACCAACTTCGATTTTTCTGGATTATGTTAGGTTTTTTTGATAGAGGAGCTGCATTTCAGTAATTTTAGTTGTAATTAACTTCGAATTTTTGGATTTTTGTACAGATATTTGTCAAATTTTAAAAAATTTTGTTGAAACCAACTTCGATTTTTCTGGATTATGTTAGGTTTTTTTGATAGAGGAGCTCCATTTGAGTAATTCTAGTTGAAATTAACTTCAAATTTTTGGATTTTTGTACAGATTTTTGTCAAATTTTAAAAAATTATGTTGAAACCAACTTCGATTTTTCTGGATATGGTAGGTTTTTTGGATAGAGGAGCTGCATTTGAGTAATTTTAGTTGTAATTAACTTCAAATTTTTGGATTTTTGTACAGATTTTTGTCAAATTTTAAAAAATTTTGTTGAAACCAACTTCGATTTTTCTGGATTATGTTAGGTTTTTTGGAGAGAGGAGCTGCATTTGAGAAATTTTAGTTGAAATTAAATTTGAATATTTGGATTTTTGAACAGATTTTTCTCAAATTTTAAAAAATTTTGTTGAAGCCTATTTCGATTTTTCTGGATTATGTTAGGTTTTTTGGATAGAGGAGCTGCATTTGAGTAATTTTAGTTGAAATTAAATTTGAATTTTTGGATTTTTTAACTGATTTTTCTCAAATTTTAAAAAATTTTGTTGAAGCCTATTTCGATTTTTCTGGATTATGTCAGGTTTTTTTGATAGACGAGCTGCATTTGAGTAATTCTAGTTGAAATTAACTTCGAATTTTTGGATTTTTGTACAGATTTTTGTCAAATTTTAAAAAATTTTGTTGAAACCAACTTCGATTTTTCTGGATTATGTTAGGTTTTTTTGATAGAGGAGCTGCATTTCAGTAATTTTAGTTGTAATTAACTTCGAATTTTTGGATTTTTGTACAGATATTTGTCAAATTTTAAAAATTTTTGTTGAAACCAACTTCGATTTTTCTGGATTATGTTAGGTTTTTTTGATAGAGGAGCTGCATTTGAGTAATTCTAGTTGAAATTAACTTCGATTTTTTGGATTTTTGTACAGATTTTTGTCTAATTTTGAAAAATTTTGTTGAAACCAACTTCGATTTTTCTGGATTATTTTAGGTTTCTGGGATAGAGGAGCTGCATTTGAGTAATTTTAGTTGAAAACAACTTCGAAATTTTGGATTTTTGTACAGATTTTTGTCAAATTTTAAAAAATTTTGTTGAAACCAACTTCGATTTTTCTGGATTATGTTAGGTTTTTTGGAGAGAGGAGCTGCATTTGAGTAATTTTAGTTGTAATTAACTTCGAATTTTTGGATTTTTGTACAGATTTTTGTCAAATTTAAAAAAATTTTGTTGAAACCAACTTCGATATTTCTGGATTATGTTAGGTTTTTTTGATAGAGGAGCTGCATTTGAGTAATTTTAGTTGAAAATAATTTCGAATTTTGGAATTTTTGTACAGATTTTTGTCGAATTTTAAAAAATTTTGTTGAACCCAACTTCGATTTTTCTGGATTATGTTAGGTTTTTTTGATAGAGGAGCTGCATTTGAGTAATTCTAGTTGTAATTAACTTCGAATTTTTGGATTTTTGTACAGATATTTGTCAAATTTTAAAAAATTTTGTTGAAACCAACTTCGATTTTTCTGGATTATGTTAGGTTTTTTGGAGAGAGGAGCTGCATTTGAGTAATTTTAGTTGTAATTAACTTCGAATTTTTGGATTTTTGTACAGATTTTTGTCAAATTTAAAAAAATTTTGTTGAAACCAACTTCGATATTTCTGGATTATGTTAGGTTTTTTTGATAGAGGAGCTGCATTTGAGTAATTTTAGTTGAAATTAAATTTGAATTTTTGGATTTTTGAACAGATTTTTCTCAAATTTTAAAAAATTTTGTTGAAGCCTATTTCGATTTTTCTGGATTATGTTAGGTTTTTTGGTTAGAGGAGCTGCATTTGAGTAATTTTAGTTGAAATTAAATTTGAATTTTTGGATTTTTTAACAGATTTTTCTCAAATTTTAAAAAATTTTGTTGAAGCCTATTTCGATTTTTCTGGATTATGTCAGGTTTTTTTGATAGACGAGCGGCATTTGAGTAATTCTAGTTGAAATTAACTTCGAATTTTTGGATTTTTGTACAGATTTTTGTCAAATTTTAAAAAATTTTGTTGAAACCAACTTCGATTTTTCTGGATTATGTTAGGTTTTTTTGATAGAGGAGCTGCATTTCAGTAATTTTAGTTGTAATTAACTTCGAATTTTTGGATTTTTGTACAGATATTTGTCAAATTTTAAAAAATTTTGTTGAAACCAACTTCGATTTTTCTGGATTATGTTAGGTTTTTTTGATAGAGGAGCTCCATTTGAGTAATTCTAGTTGAAATTAACTTCAAATTTTTGGATTTTTGTACAGATTTTTGTCAAATTTTAAAAAATTATGTTGAAACCAACTTCGATTTTTCTGGATATGGTAGGTTTTTTGGATAGAGGAGCTGCATTTGAGTAATTTTAGTTGTAATTAACTTCAAATTTTTGGATTTTTGTACAGATTTTTGTCAAATTTTAAAAAATTTTGTTGAAACCAACTTCGATTTTTCTGGATTATGTTAGGTTTTTTGGAGAGAGGAGCTGCATTTGAGAAATTTTAGTTGAAATTAAATTTGAATATTTGGATTTTTGAACAGATTTTTCTCAAATTTTAAAAAATTTTGTTGAAGCCTATTTCGATTTTTCTGGATTATGTTAGGTTTTTTGGATAGAGGAGCTGCATTTGAGTAATTTTAGTTGAAATTAAATTTGAATTTTTGGATTTTTTAACTGATTTTTCTCAAATTTTAAAAAATTTTGTTGAAGCCTATTTCGATTTTTCTGGATTATGTCAGGTTTTTTTGATAGACGAGCTGCATTTGAGTAATTCTAGTTGAAATTAACTTCGAATTTTTGGATTTTTGTACAGATTTTTGTCAAATTTTAAAAAATTTTGTTGAAACCAACTTCGATTTTTCTGGATTATGTTAGGTTTTTTTGATAGAGGAGCTGCATTTCAGTAATTTTAGTTGTAATTAACTTCGAATTTTTGGATTTTTGTACAGATATTTGTCAAATTTTAAAAATTTTTGTTGAAACCAACTTCGATTTTTCTGGATTATGTTAGGTTTTTTTGATAGAGGAGCTGCATTTGAGTAATTCTAGTTGAAATTAACTTCGATTTTTTGGATTTTTGTACAGATTTTTGTCTAATTTTGAAAAATTTTGTTGAAACCAACTTCGATTTTTCTGGATTATTTTAGGTTTCTGGGATAGAGGAGCTGCATTTGAGTAATTTTAGTTGAAAACAACTTCGAAATTTTGGATTTTTGTACAGATTTTTGTCAAATTTTAAAAAATTTTGTTGAAACCAACTTCGATTTTTCTGGATTATGTTAGGTTTTTTGGAGAGAGGAGCTGCATTTGAGTAATTTTAGTTGTAATTAACTTCGAATTTTTGGATTTTTGTACAGATTTTTGTCAAATTTAAAAAAATTTTGTTGAAACCAACTTCGATATTTCTGGATTATGTTAGGTTTTTTTGATAGAGGAGCTGCATTTGAGTAATTTTAGTTGAAAATAATTTCGAATTTTGGGATTTTTGTACAGATTTTTGTCGAATTTTAAAAAATTTTGTTGAACCCAACTTCGATTTTTCTGGATTATGTTAGGTTTTTTTGATAGAGGAGCTGCATTTGAGTAATTCTAGTTGTAATTAACTTCGAATTTTTGGATTTTTGTACAGATATTTGTCAAATTTTAAAAAATTTTGTTGAAACCAACTTCGATTTTTCTGGATTATGTTAGGTTTTTTGGAGAGAGGAGCTGCATTTGAGTAATTTTAGTTGTAATTAACTTCGAATTTTTGGATTTTTGTACAGATTTTTGTCAAATTTAAAAAAATTTTGTTGAAACCAACTTCGATATTTCTGGATTATGTTAGGTTTTTTTGATAGAGGAGCTGCATTTGAGTAATTTTAGTTGAAAATAATTTCGAATTTTGGGATTTTTGTACAGATTATTGTCGAATTTTAAAAAATTTTGTTGAACCCAACTTCGATTTTTCTGGATTATGTTAGGTTTTTTTGATAGAGGAGCTGCATTTGAGCAATTCGAGTTGAAATTAACTTCGATTTTTTGGATTTTTGTTCAGATTTTGGTCTAATTTTCAAAAATTTTGTTGAAACCAACTTCGATTTTTCTGGATTATTTTAGGTTTCTTGGATAGAGGAGCTGCATTTGAGTAATTTTAGTTGAAAATAACTTCGAATTTTTGGATTTTTGTACAGATATTTGTCAAATTTTAAAAAATTTTATTGAAACCAACTTCGATTTTTCTGGATTATGTTAGGATTTTTTGATAGAGGAGCTGTATTTGAGAAATTTTAGTTGAAATTAACTTCGAATTTTTGGATTTTTGTACAGATTTTTGTCAAATTTTATAAAATTTTGTTGAAACCAACTTCGATTTTTCTGGATATGGTAGGTTTTTTGGATAGAGGAGCTGCATTTGAGTAAATCTAGTTGAAATTAACTTCGATTTTTTGGATTTTTGTACAGATTTTTGTCAAATTTTAAAAAATTTTGTTGAAACCAACTTCGATTTTTCTGGATATGGTAGGTTTTTTGGATAGAGGAGCTGCATTTGAGTAATTTTAGTTGTAATTAACTTCGATTTTTTGGATTTTTGTACAGATTTTTGTCAAATTTTAAAAAATTTTGTTGAAACCAACTTCGATTTTTCTGGATTATTTTAGGTTTTTTTGATAAAGGAGCTGCATTTGAGTAATTTTAGTTGAAAATAATTTCGAATTTTGGGATTTTTGTACAGATTTTTGTCGAATTTTAAAAAATTTTGTTGAACCCAACTTCGATTTTTCTGGATTATGTTAGGTTTTTTTGATAGAGGAGCTGCATTTGAGTAATTCGAGTTGAAATTAACTTCGATTTTTTGGATTTTTGTTCAGATTTTGGTCTAATTTTCAAAAATTTTGTTGAAACCAACTTCGATTTTTCTGGATTATGTTAGGTTTTTTTGATAGAGGAGCTGCATTTGAGTAATTCTAGTTGAAATTAACTTCGATTTTTTGGATTTTTGTACAGATTTTTGTCTAATTTTGAAAAATTTTGTTGAAACCAACTTCGATTTTTCTGGATTATTTTAGGTTTCTTGGATAGAGGAGCTGCATTTGAGTAATTTTAGTTGAAAACAACTTCGAAATTTTGGATTTTTGTACAGATTTTTGTCAAATTTTAAAAAATTTTGTTGAAACCAACTTCGATTTTTCTGGATTATGTTAGGTTTTTTGGAGAGAGGAGCTGCATTTGAGTAATTCTAGTTGAAATTAACTTCGAATTTTTGGATTTTTGTACAGATTTTTGTCGAATTTTAAAAAATTTTGTTGAACCCAACTTCGATTTTTCTGGATTATGTTAGGTTTTTTTGATAGAGGAGCTGCATTTGAGTAATTCTAGTTGTAATTAACTTCGAATTTTTGGATTTTTGTACAGATATTTGTCAAATTTTAAAAAATTTTGTTGAAACCAACTTCGATTTTTCTGGATTATGTTAGGTTTTTTGGAGAGAGGAGCTGCATTTGAGTAATTTTAGTTGTAATTAACTTCGAATTTTTGGATTTTTGTACAGATTTTTGTCAAATTTAAAAAAATTTTGTTGAAACCAACTTCGATATTTCTGGATTATGTTAGGTTTTTTTGATAGAGGAGCTGCATTTGAGTAATTTTAGTTGAAAATAATTTCGAATTTTGGGATTTTTGTACAGATTATTGTCGAATTTTAAAAAATTTTGTTGAACCCAACTTCGATTTTTCTGGATTATGTTAGGTTTTTTTGATAGAGGAGCTGCATTTGAGCAATTCGAGTTGAAATTAACTTCGATTTTTTGGATTTTTGTTCAGATTTTGGTCTAATTTTCAAAAATTTTGTTGAAACCAACTTCGATTTTTCTGGATTATTTTAGGTTTCTTGGATAGAGGAGCTGCATTTGAGTAATTTTAGTTGAAAATAACTTCGAATTTTTGGATTTTTGTACAGATATTTGTCAAATTTTAAAAAATTTTATTGAAACCAACTTCGATTTTTCTGGATTATGTTAGGATTTTTTGATAGAGGAGCTGTATTTGAGAAATTTTAGTTGAAATTAACTTCGAATTTTTGGATTTTTGTACAGATTTTTGTCAAATTTTATAAAATTTTGTTGAAACCAACTTCGATTTTTCTGGATATGGTAGGTTTTTTGGATAGAGGAGCTGCATTTGAGTAAATCTAGTTGAAATTAACTTCGATTTTTTGGATTTTTGTACAGATTTTTGTCAAATTTTAAAAAATTTTGTTGAAACCAACTTCGATTTTTCTGGATATGGTAGGTTTTTTGGATAGAGGAGCTGCATTTGAGTAATTTTAGTTGTAATTAACTTCGATTTTTTGGATTTTTGTACAGATTTTTGTCAAATTTTAAAAAATTTTGTTGAAACCAACTTCGATTTTTCTGGATTATTTTAGGTTTTTTTGATAAAGGAGCTGCATTTGAGTAATTTTAGTTGAAAATAATTTCGAATTTTGGGATTTTTGTACAGATTTTTGTCGAATTTTAAAAAATTTTGTTGAACCCAACTTCGATTTTTCTGGATTATGTTAGGTTTTTTTGATAGAGGAGCTGCATTTGAGTAATTCGAGTTGAAATTAACTTCGATTTTTTGGATTTTTGTTCAGATTTTGGTCTAATTTTCAAAAATTTTGTTGAAACCAACTTCGATTTTTCTGGATTATGTTAGGTTTTTTTGATAGAGGAGCTGCATTTGAGTAATTCTAGTTGAAATTAACTTCGATTTTTTGGATTTTTGTACAGATTTTTGTCTAATTTTGAAAAATTTTGTTGAAACCAACTTCGATTTTTCTGGATTATTTTAGGTTTCTTGGATAGAGGAGCTGCATTTGAGTAATTTTAGTTGAAAACAACTTCGAAATTTTGGATTTTTGTACAGATTTTTGTCAAATTTTAAAAAATTTTGTTGAAACCAACTTCGATTTTTCTGGATTATGTTAGGTTTTTTGGAGAGAGGAGCTGCATTTGAGTAATTCTAGTTGAAATTAACTTCGAATTTTTGGATTTTTGTACAGATTTTTGGCAAATTTTAAAAAATTTTGTTGAAACCAACTTCGATTTTTCTGGATTATGTTAGGTTTTTTGGATAGAGGAGCTACATTTGAGTAATTGTAGTTGAAATTAACTTCGAATTTTTGGATTTTTGCACAGATTTTTGTCAAATTTTAAAAAATTTTGTTGAAACCAACTTCGATTTTTCTGGATTATGTTAGGTTTTTTGGATAGAGGAGCTGCATTTGAGTAATTCTAGTTGAAATTAACTTCGAATTTTTGGATTTTTGTACAGATTTTTGGCAAATTTTAAAAAATTTTGTTGAAACCAACTTCGATTTTTCTGGATTATGTTAGGTTTTTTGGATAGAGGAGCTACATTTGAGTAATTGTAGTTGAAATTAACTTCGAATTTTTGGATTTTTGTACAGATTTTACTCAAATTTTAAAAAATTTTGTTGAAGCCTATTTCGATTTTTCTGGATTATGTCAGGTTTTTTTGATAGACGAGCTGCATTTGAGTAATTCTAGTTGAAATTAACTTCGATTTTTTGGATTTTTGTACAGATTTTTGTCAAATTTTAATAAATTTTGTTGAAACCAACTTCGATTTTTCTCGATTATGTTAGTTTTTTTGGATAGAGGAGCTGCATTTGAGTAATTTTAGTTGTAATTAACTTCGAATTTTTGGACTTTTGTACAGATTTTTGTCAAATTTTAAAAAATTTTGTTGAAACCAACTTCGATTTTTCTGGAATATGTTAGATTTTTTTGATAGAGAAGCTGCATTTGAGTAATTTTAGTTGAAAATAACTTCGAAATTTTGGATTTTTGTACAGATTTTTGTCAAATTTTAAAAAATTTTGTTGAATCCAAATTCGATTTTTCTGGATTATGTTAGGTTTTTTTGATAGAGGAGCTGCATTTCAGTAATTTTAGTTGTAATTAACTTCGAATTTTTGGATTTTTGTACAGATATTTGTCAAATTTTAAAAAATTTTGTTGAAACCAACTTCGATTTCTCTGGATTATGTTAGGATTTTTTGATAGAGGAGCTGCATTTGAGTAATTTTAGTTGAAAATAACTTCGAAATTTTGGATTTTTGTACAGATTTTTGTCAAATTTTAAAAAATTTTGTTGAATCCAAATTCGATTTTTCTGGATTATGTTAGGTTTTTTTGATAGAGGAGCTGCATTTCAGTAATTTTAGTTGTAATTAACTTCGAATTTTTGGATTTTTGTACAGATATTTGTCAAATTTTAAAAAATTTTGTTGAAACCAACTTCGATTTCTCTGGATTATGTTAGGATTTTTTGATAGAGGAGCTGTATTTGAGAAATTTTAGTTGAAATTAACTTCGAATTTTTGGATTTTTGTACAGATTTTTGTCAAATTTTAAAAAATTTTGTTGAAACCAACTTCGATTTATCTGGATTATGTTAGGTTTTTTGGATAGAGGAGCTGCATTTGAGTAATTCTAGTTGAAATTAACTTCGAATTTTTGGATTTTTGTACAGATTTTTGTCAAATTTTAAAAAATTTTGTTGAAACCAACTTCGATTTTTCTGGATTATGTTAGGTTTTTTGGATAGAGGAGCTGCATTTGAGTAATTCTAGTTGAAATTAACTTCGAATTTTTGGATTTTTGTACAGATTTTTGTCAAATTTTAAAAAATTTTGTTGAAACCAACTTCGATTTTTCTGGATTATGTTAGGTTTTTTGGAGAGAGGAGCTGCATTTGAGTAATTTTAGTTGCAATTAACTTCGAATTTTTGGATTTTTGTACAGATTTTTGTCAAATTTAAAAAAATTTTGTTGAAACCAACTTCGATTTTTCTGGATATGGTAGGTTTTTTGGATAGAGGAGCTGCATTTGAGTAATTCAGTTGTAATTAACTTCGAATTTTTGGATTTTTGTACAGATTTTTGTCAAATTTTAAAAAATTTTGTTGAAACCAACTTCGATTTTTCTGGATATGGTAGGTTTTTTGGATAGAGGAGCTGCATTTGAGTAATTTTAGTTGTAATTAACTTCGAATTTTTGGATTTTTGTACAGATTTTTGTCAAATTTTATAAAATTTTGTTGAAACCAACTTCGATTTTTCTGGATATGGTAGGTTTTTTGGATAGAGGAGCTGCATTTGAGTAAATCTAGTTGAAATTAACTTCGATTTTTTGGATTTTTGTACAGATTTTTGTCAAATTTTAAAAAATTTTGTTGAAACCAACTTCGATTTTTCTGGATATGGTAGGTTTTTTGGATAGAGGAGCTGCATTTGAGTAATTTTAGTTGTAATTAACTTCGATTTTTTGGATTTTTGTACAGATTTTTGTCAAATTTTAAAAAATTTTGTTGAAACCAACTTCGATTTTTCTGGATTATTTTAGGTTTTTTTGATAAAGGAGCTGCATTTGAGTAATTTTAGTTGAAAATAATTTCGAATTTTGGGATTTTTGTACAGATTTTTGTCGAATTTTAAAAAATTTTGTTGAACCCAACTTCGATTTTTCTGGATTATGTTAGGTTTTTTTGATAGAGGAGCTGCATTTGAGTAATTCGAGTTGAAATTAACTTCGATTTTTTGGATTTTTGTTCAGATTTTGGTCTAATTTTCAAAAATTTTGTTGAAACCAACTTCGATTTTTCTGGATTATGTTAGGTTTTTTTGATAGAGGAGCTGCATTTGAGTAATTCTAGTTGAAATTAACTTCGATTTTTTGGATTTTTGTACAGATTTTTGTCTAATTTTGAAAAATTTTGTTGAAACCAACTTCGATTTTTCTGGATTATTTTAGGTTTCTTGGATAGAGGAGCTGCATTTGAGTAATTTTAGTTGAAAACAACTTCGAAATTTTGGATTTTTGTACAGATTTTTGTCAAATTTTAAAAAATTTTGTTGAAACCAACTTCGATTTTTCTGGATTATGTTAGGTTTTTTGGAGAGAGGAGCTGCATTTGAGTAATTCTAGTTGAAATTAACTTCGAATTTTTGGATTTTTGTACAGATTTTTGGCAAATTTTAAAAAATTTTGTTGAAACCAACTTCGATTTTTCTGGATTATGTTAGGTTTTTTGGATAGAGGAGCTACATTTGAGTAATTGTAGTTGAAATTAACTTCGAATTTTTGGATTTTTGCACAGATTTTTGTCAAATTTTAAAAAATTTTGTTGAAACCAACTTCGATTTTTCTGGATTATGTTAGGTTTTTTGGATAGAGGAGCTGCATTTGAGTAATTCTAGTTGAAATTAACTTCGAATTTTTGGATTTTTGTACAGATTTTTGGCAAATTTTAAAAAATTTTGTTGAAACCAACTTCGATTTTTCTGGATTATGTTAGGTTTTTTGGATAGAGGAGCTACATTTGAGTAATTGTAGTTGAAATTAACTTCGAATTTTTGGATTTTTGTACAGATTTTACTCAAATTTTAAAAAATTTTGTTGAAGCCTATTTCGATTTTTCTGGATTATGTCAGGTTTTTTTGATAGACGAGCTGCATTTGAGTAATTCTAGTTGAAATTAACTTCGATTTTTTGGATTTTTGTACAGATTTTTGTCAAATTTTAATAAATTTTGTTGAAACCAACTTCGATTTTTCTCGATTATGTTAGTTTTTTTGGATAGAGGAGCTGCATTTGAGTAATTTTAGTTGTAATTAACTTCGAATTTTTGGACTTTTGTACAGATTTTTGTCAAATTTTAAAAAATTTTGTTGAAACCAACTTCGATTTTTCTGGAATATGTTAGATTTTTTTGATAGAGAAGCTGCATTTGAGTAATTTTAGTTGAAAATAACTTCGAAATTTTGGATTTTTGTACAGATTTTTGTCAAATTTTAAAAAATTTTGTTGAATCCAAATTCGATTTTTCTGGATTATGTTAGGTTTTTTTGATAGAGGAGCTGCATTTCAGTAATTTTAGTTGTAATTAACTTCGAATTTTTGGATTTTTGTACAGATATTTGTCAAATTTTAAAAAATTTTGTTGAAACCAACTTCGATTTCTCTGGATTATGTTAGGATTTTTTGATAGAGGAGCTGCATTTGAGTAATTTTAGTTGAAAATAACTTCGAAATTTTGGATTTTTGTACAGATTTTTTTCAAATTTTAAAAAATTTTGTTGAATCCAAATTCGATTTTTCTGGATTATGTTAGGTTTTTTTGATAGAGGAGCTGCATTTCAGTAATTTTAGTTGTAATTAACTTCGAATTTTTGGATTTTTGTACAGATATTTGTCAAATTTTAAAAAATTTTGTTGAAACCAACTTCGATTTCTCTGGATTATGTTAGGATTTTTTGATAGAGGAGCTGTATTTGAGAAATTTTAGTTGAAATTAACTTCGAATTTTTGGATTTTTGTACAGATTTTTGTCAAATTTTAAAAAATTTTGTTGAAACCAACTTCGATTTATCTGGATTATGTTAGGTTTTTTGGATAGAGGAGCTGCATTTGAGTAATTCTAGTTGAAATTAACTTCGAATTTTTGGATTTTTGTACAGATTTTTGTCAAATTTTAAAAAATTTTGTTGAAACCAACTTCGATTTTTCTGGATTATGTTAGGTTTTTTGGATAGAGGAGCTGCATTTGAGTAATTCTAGTTGAAATTAACTTCGAATTTTTGGATTTTTGTACAGATTTTTGTCAAATTTTAAAAAATTTTGTTGAAACCAACTTCGATTTTTCTGGATTATGTTAGGTTTTTTGGAGAGAGGAGCTGCATTTGAGTAATTTTAGTTGCAATTAACTTCGAATTTTTGGATTTTTGTACAGATTTTTGTCAAATTTAAAAAAATTTTGTTGAAACCAACTTCGATTTTTCTGGATATGGTAGGTTTTTTGGATAGAGGAGCTGCATTTGAGTAATTCAGTTGTAATTAACTTCGAATTTTTGGATTTTTGTACAGATTTTTGTCAAATTTTAAAAAATTTTGTTGAAACCAACTTCGATTTTTCTGGATATGGTAGGTTTTTTGGATAGAGGAGCTGCATTTGAGTAATTTTAGTTGTAATTAACTTCGAATTTTTGGATTTTTGTACAGATTTTTGTCAAATTTTATAAAATTTTGTTGAAACCAACTTCGATTTTTCTGGATTATGTTAGGTTTTTTTGTTAGAGGAGCTGCATTTGAGTAAATCTAGTTGAAATTAACTTCGATTTTTTGGATTTTTGTACAGATTTTTGTCAAATTTTAAAAAATTTTGTTGAAACCAACTTCGATTTTTCTGGATTATTTTAGGTTTCTTGGATAGAGGAGCTGCATTTGAGTATATATATTGTCTTTATTGGTTCCCCTAGGGGTTACAATCTCCTTACAATACTCCTCTCACAACCTCTTCTTCCCTTACATCTACCTTATATCTATCTTATATCTACCTTAACCTATATTAACCTATCTTACTCTATCTTAACCTATCTTAACCTACTTCCTCCTACTTCCGCCTCTCCCCCGTCTTCGCTCGCTCGCCCCCCACCGTCCTCCCCACCGCTCTCACACGCAAAAACCTCAGCGCTTCCCCCTCTCTCCCGGACCTCCGCTTCCGCTCGACTCCCCTTCCACTCTCATCTCCTCATCCATGCTCCACTCCCTCTCTCCTCTCTTCACTTCTCTTCATCCACACCTCCCCCTCCCCCCCATCATCTAGCACCTCCCCTGCCATCTCCTACCACCCCCTCTCTTCTCCCCACCCCATACAAACCTCCCATACGTGCTCCCACGTCTCTTCCCCCCCTCTACACACCCTGCATATCCTTTTTTCCTCCTCCTCCCAGTACTTCCCCCCCCTCATTTCATTGCCCAGCCTATACCTCGCGACCCTTCTCCATCTACTTTCCCCCCACCCCTTCTTCAAATACCCCGGCAACCCTTCGCCCTTCACCCTACCATACCAACCGTTGTACCTTGACTCCCCTATCCTTCTCCACCTCGCCTCTTCCTGCATTTTCCTTTCCCTGCTCACTAACTCCTCTCCTCTTATTCCCCCCCTTTCCCTTATCCTTTCCATTTCCTCCAAGGTCCACCCCCTTTCCTCGTAAAACCCTTTCCTTTCTTCTTCCCACCCCTCCAAAGCCTTTGCCCTCTTGAGCCTCCCCTTCATTTCTTCCCAACACCTTCTCGCCAGCTCCCCCCCTCGCCCCTCCTCCAGCTTCCTTTCAAACCCCCACGCCCTCATCCCTGCCCTTCCCTTCATCATTTCCCTTTGTACCTCCTCCCTCACCATATAACTCGGTGTAGCCCTTTCAACCCCCAGCACCCACTTCAAAAACCTGTCATGCAGGCGTTCTACCTTCTCCCTTTCCCTCCACCCCCACACTTCCGCTCCGTACCCCACCACCGGCCACACCAACTTATCAAACAGCCACAATCTCCTTTCCCAATCATTGCCAAACATCCTTTTCCCAATACCCCATACCTTCCCCATCACCGCCGCCCCTTTTTTCACCCTTTCCCCCACATGCTCCTCCTGCCCCCGTTCCCCATCACCGTGTACCCCAGATACTTAAAGATCCTCACCTCCTCAATCTCCTTCCCCTTCCATCTCCATGTTACCTTCTTCCATCTCCCCCCTCCCCTCCTACACCTCATGACCTTCGTTTTCTCCACATTGACCTGCAGTCCTTTCCTATCCACATATTTCTCCAATTTCCCTATCAGCCCCTTCATCCCCTCCTCGTCCTCCGCCAACACCGCCACATCGTCGGCGTATGCCAACGCGTATACCTTTCCCCCCCCTAGCTTCACTCCCCCCCATCCTCCCTTTTTCAATTCCTCTTCCATGTCCGCTATGAGCAGGGTGAAGAGACTCGGGCTCAGCGGGCACCCCTGCCTCACCCCTCTCGCCGTCCAAAACCTCTCCCCCTCCTCATCACCCACCCTCACCCTACACGATGTTTCCTTAAGTATCTCCTCGCACCTCCCCACCAACTCCTCCCTCACCCCCCTCCCTCTCATTGCCCTAACCAATACCTCCCTGTCCACCGAGTCAAACGCCGCTTTCATGTCTATGAACATCACCACCATTTTCCCCCTCTTTCTTCCCACTTGCCTGTTTATCAAATAGTTCAGTACATAGACATTATCCATACAACCCACCCCCCTCCTAAAGCCCGTTTGACCCGGTGGCAACAGTCCCTTCCCCTCCACCTCCACTCTTAATCTCTCCGCTAACACAGACGCGTACACCTTGTACGCCGTCTGTGTTAGGGTTATCCCCCTGTATTCCTCCACCTTCTTCCCCAACCCCTTCTTCACTACTGGCACCACCACCCCCTCTCTCCACCCTTGTGGCCAGCCTTCCCCCCTCCACACTCTCTTACACAACCCCCATAACCAATTCTCCACTTCCGCGCCTCCATATTTCCACACCTCGTTCGGAATCCCATCCCCCCCTCCCGCCTTCCCATCCTTTAGATTCCTTATCACTTTTCCTATTTCCTCCCTCCCTATATCGGCCTCTCCATCCTCCCTCCTTCTCGTCTCCCCACCCCTTCTCACCCTCCACTCCACCCCCCCCAGCAACCCCCTGAAATACCCGTCCCATTCCCCCATTGCTATTCCTTCATTAACCCTCCCTCTCCTTTTCCTTCCCCTATTCACCACCTCCCATACTTGCCCCTCCGTTCTTACTCCTTCCACTTCCCTCACCCACCTCTCCACCTCCTTCTTCCTTTTTTCCACACACAACCTGGCATACTCCCTCTTCTTCTCCTTATATTCTCTCCCATCCCCTCCTTCCCTCCTCCATTTTCTCAACTCTCTCCTTACCTTACTCTTCTCCTCTCTACACTCCTTATCCCACCACCCTCCCTTCTTTACCGTCTCCCCCCCCTTCCCCATCTTACCCATCGCGCCCTTAATCCTTTCCAGCAACTCGCACCATTCCTCCTCTACTCCCCTCTCCCCCTCGCCCCTTTTCCCAAACTTCCTCATAAATTCCCGCCTTCCCTCTTCCGTCCAGTCTCCTCTACCCCCTCCCTTCGCCCCTCCTTTCCTCCCAATTTCCCCCTCCTCCCTCCCCTCCCCTCTTAACCACACTACCACCGGATGGTGATCTGATTCCACCCTTTCCGCTACCTCTAACCTTTCCACTTTCTCCCTAGTATCCTCGTTCCCTACCACGTAATCTATTACCGTATTCCCCCTTCCCCCTGTGAAAGTCCACTCTCCCTCCTCATCCCCCTCTGTATTCCCATTCAATATTCCCCACCCCCTTTCCTCTAACCACTCACACAGCCTCCGCCCTTCCCCATTCTCCTCCTTATCCTTGGATCTCCTTCTGCCTCCCCCTCCTCCTTCATTCTCTTCTTCCCCCCGTATCTCCCCTCCTTCCTCCCCCGTGCGTGCATTAAAGTCCCCCCCTATCATTACTCTTATCCCCACCTCTCTCTCTTCCATCCACTCCCCTAAAACCTCCAGCTTCTCTTTCAGATCCCCATTAACATACACCCCAACTATTTTCCACCATCCCCCCCCAATTTTCACTTTCTTAGCCATTATCCCCTCCTTCCCCCCCCCTCCCCCATCTCCCACTTCCAACTCCTTTCTCACCCCCAACAACATTCCTCCCATCGCTCGTCCCTTCCGACTTTCTCTCCTGGCCCACTGCTTTTCCCATGTATATCCTCTCGGTAGACTCCTTTCTACATACCCCCAATCTTTCTCTTCCACCCACGTCTCACTCAGTACCATCACATCCCATTCTTCGAGTCCCCTCCAAAATCCTTCATCCTTCCTCTTTAACCCTGCTACATTCCAAAACGCCACCCTCCTTATCCCCCCTTCCCTTCCCCCTTTCCTCCTCCCTCCCCCTTCCCAATTCATTCGTTTCCCTGCCCCTCAAACCATTTCTCCCTTAACTCGTCCCATCTTCTTATCTTCCCGTCCACCCACATTTTCAAATACCCCACCTGCACGTTCCTTCCCTTCTCCCTTTCCATTTGCGCCTCTCTCTCTATCTTCCATTTCGCCCTCCGTTCCTCCTCGGTAAGGTCGTCCTCTACCCTTTCCCTTCTTCCCCTCAGTTTTTTCTTCGCCTCCATCACCTTCCTCTTTTCCTCCCTCCCCTCCAACCTCACCAGCACCATTCCACTCCCCTCCTTTCCTAAACTTCCTATTCTCACCACCTCCTTTATTCCCTTCGCCCCCAAACCCATCCTTTCCCACAACCTCCCCACCTCCTCCTTCACCTCCTTTCCTTCCAGTCCCAACCCCCTAACCACCACGTTATTTCTCCTCACCTCCCTTTCTTTCTTGTCGTGCATGACCTCCATCCTTCTAATTCTCATCCTCCATTCCTCCTCTTGTCCTTCCCCCCTCAACCCCTCCCCCACCCCCCCACTTCTTTCCTTTTCCCACCTCCCTACCTTCTCCATCACCTCCTCCATCCTCCTATCCCATTCTTCTATCTTCCCTAGCTTCTCTACCAGCCCTCCTCTCCTCACCCTGTCTTCCTTCATCTCCTCCTCCCACCTCCTTCTTTCCTCTCTCCACTCCTCCTCACTTCTTCTTCTCTCTTCCCTTTCCTTCTTCATCTCCTCCCTCTCTCTCCTTATCTCCTCCTCCATCATCCTTCTCTCCTCCCTATCCCTTCTCATTTCCTCCCTCATCCTCCTCATTTCCAACAACATTTCCCTTATCATTCCCTCCAGCGATCCCTCTTCTTCTCCTCCCTCCTTCCTACCCCCTTTCCCACCATTTTCTGGAGACCTCCGCGTCTTGGAGCTTCTCTTAAACCCTCCTGTTTTCGCTAGCTCCATTGCCCCAGCGTCCTCCTCTCTCTCCCTCTTCTTTCCCCACAAACTATCCAAACTTCCCGCGCTACTCCCCACGCTGTTCTCACTGTCCTTTCTAATCCTACCTTCGTCTACCGTCTTTCCTACTTCTTTTCCACCTTTTTTTGTCTCCATCTCTTCCTTACTTCTCTAACCCCTTTCTCTTGCCTTATCTCTTTTTCAAACTTCCCGCCTTCCCACCAGCTCTTCTCTCCTGTTTCACTCTTCTCTCACCTGCGCCACTACCTGTCACACTCTACGTTCCTTCCCGCCTTTCTTCGCCTGTCTCTACCACCTAACCTCCAAAGCTTCCCTTATCCCTCTCGCACTTCAGCTACCCCCTATCACCGTCCCTTGCCCTTTATCCTCCGTCCCTTCTTCAACTCCCCTCTACCTTTCCCTCCACTTTTCACTCTCCCTCCCCACCTCACTCGCCTTTCGCTCCAAACACAAACTTCACTCACTCTAACACCCAGCTATCACACACGCGACCGGAAACGGAAGTCCAGCTGCATTTGAGTAATTTTAGTTGAAAATAACTTCGAATTTTTGGATTTTTGTACAGATATTTGTCAAATTTTAAAAAATTTTGTTGAAACCAACTTCGATATTTCTGGATTATGTTAGGTTTTTTTGATAGAGGAGCTGCATTTGAGTAATTTTAGTTGAAAATAACTTCGAAATTTTGGATTTTTGTACAGATTTTTGTCAAATTTTAAAAAATTTTGTTGAAACCAACTTCGATTTTTCTGGATTATGTTAGGTTTTTTTGATAGAGGAGCTGCATTTCAGTGTCACGTCCCGGGTGAGGTCTTTAGGGCTGTGGCATAGATGGGGTAATACTTGAGGGAACGCAGGCGCGAATGCCAGATTCGTGGCTCTGCGGAAGATAGAAATTCTGGCTCGAATGCAGGATTCGTGCACGGAACGTCTGAGGGTATGCAGGCGCGAATGCCAGATTCGTGACACTGCGGAAGGTAGGAATTCAGGCACGAATACCAGATTCGTAGCACCGAACGTTTTTAGGAATACAGGCGCGAATGCCAGATTCGTGGCACTGCGGAGAGTAGGATTCAGGCACGAATACCAGATTCGTAGCACCGAATGTTTGAGGGAATGCAGGCGCGAATGCCAGATTCGTGGCACTGCGGAGAGTAGGATTCAGGCACGAATACCAGATTCGTAGCACCGAATGTTTGAGGGAATGCAGGCGCGAATGCCAGATTCGTGGCACTGCGGAGAGTAGGATTCAGGCACGAATACCAGATTCGTAGCACCGAACGTTCTTAGGAATACAGGCGCGAATGCCAGATTCGTGGCACTGCGGAGAGTAGGATTTTAGGCGCGAATACCAGATTCGTAGCACTGAACGACCAGGGAATGGTTAGATTGTTATGATTTGGGGTAACACCCGTTAGCACTTTATTTTGGTTTTGCCTAATTGGATTTACTGCTGCATAGGCACAAAAGTTACTCGTAATATTTCTGAGAAGCACGTTTGGACGTGCAGCTATACACAGGCTATGCAAAGATATGTTTGTAAACACAGTCACTGCTCCCGAGCTCGCGAATCGGAATCAGCTGTTTCACTAACTCGTGTATTTGGATTTTAGATGTTTCGTACCAGTGGTTGAACACAAATAAGTTGAAGCGTGATTTAAAACAAAGCGGTTTATTAACTTTGTTAGAGCGGTTATTATGCGTGGGGTTTTAGCATTCACATATAATATTTATAATATGATTGTAACATTTATATGTATGTATGGACATGAGGTACGATATAAATCATAGAATAATATGTGGTTATAAGACAAATATATATAATCAAAATAAACGTTAACAAGATTATATAAAAGTAATAGTATTAGTAATACAAAATATGTATGATTGCAATAAGCATAGATAAATGAAATATTATAAGTAATTATGATCGCAATAAGCGTAGATAAATGGAATAATATATGGTATGAAGGCGATATGCACTGTAATATAATAATAGTTATTAATGCTTACAGTTGGTTGCCGTAGAGCACTGAGTTTAATAATTTTAGATATATTTTCGTTGAACTTTGCCTCTTGGCTTTTCGACGAAAAAGAGAGCTCCTCGCCTCTCGATCCTTCGTATTTATAAGATTTACGCGCGGTCCTTGCGGGGGTTGTATGCGGTAAGGACCTTGACACAATTTACGAATTATGCGTAGAAGGACTTCCGGGGTTTTTCTATAATATTCTATATTTAGACTATGTTTACGGCACGTACGCCAGGTATTCTTCGCAGTTAGGCTTCTTGGGTTTTTATGAACGATATTTGGAGATATTCAACCCATCGCATGGATTTTGGGTATTTTAACGGGAAAGGGGTTTGAATGGCTTGGATTTGGAGGGTCTTAGAGAAGGAGTGAGACGTGGTCTCGGTTTAAGAAGATTTTGGGGCGAGGGACTTGTTTAGATTTAGTTTTGAGGAGGGAATTCGTGCCACGTTGGGCGAATAAGTGAAGGAGGTTTCGTACTGACCATCTCGAGATGGGGACCGCTAAGGTACATCATCGAGGTGATCAGCGATTGGGGAAAAGGGGTAATAATTGAATTTGAGGGACTTTGGTGGAGTGATTCTGAGGTTTACTGGTGTATTATTAAGTAGGAACGTGCGAAAAATAGTGGGACGTCACACCTCCCCCCCTATATGAAGAAATGGGTACCATTTCTTAACATAGGGTTTGGGTGTTTTGAAATGAAGAGAAAATAAAAGATATAGCCTATTTGGCATAAAAAATAAAAGGAGAAGAAAAAGAAAAAAAAAATATAAACATATAATATAAAAATATAAAGATATAAAAGGGGACTATTTACAGGACGGGTTAAAGGAGGGATAGGATTAGAAAGGAGGATAGGAGTATTCGAGGTTTTCAAGGAAATCGGAGTAGTCCAGGATGTACGTGAGGTCGTAACCCCCTTGATAAAGGTCATTGAACCACCTTAAAAACTCGGGCGTCAGCTCCGAAATGTCAGGCATCCCGGTAGCTGACCCCGTGTCCAGGATCTCTACGACACCTGGCCATGGAGGGATTGAGGAAGGGACAGGGAGACTGGGATTTTGAAGGGAATTTTGGAATGGGGAAATAGGCGGAGGGGTGAATACCTCTATGGGAGGGCTTGTATGGGGTCGTGGGGTGACTGCTTCTTGGAGCGAGCGTTGGTCAGACGGCGTCGTGGAGGGGGAGTCATCTATGGTGATAGTTTCAATGCTCGGCGCTGCCTCCCTGATGACAACCGAGGAGGCGACCCTGGGTAGAAAGGGTGAAAGGCTTCTTCCTTCTTTGGCCGCCTCCCGGCGCATCCATCGTAGGTGGGACAGACGCCGGCTGTTTCCTCCCCCTTTTGGCCGAAGCCCTGCTGCGTTGCACTTGCCCCATCGATGTGGCATTTTTGTTTCCTAATGGAAGAAATTTATTTAGACATTTTTTAATTTTTATTGGGTCAGCCGGGATTTTCGGGTAATCGACCAAGACGTGCTTTGTTCGCGTGTATGATTTTCGTTTTCCCTTTCCATGATATTTTTAAGTTCTGTGACGGGATTACCTCTAATATAGTGTGCGGACCAGAATACTGGTCACCAAATTTTCCTTTTCGCGGTTCTATTAGAACGAAGACCGAGTCGCCCGGTCTGAAGGTCTCCGCGTTTATGTGTCTATCGTAATATTTTTTGTAACGTAATTTTGATTGATTTAGCTTTTCTGCTGCAGCGGTTTGCAGCTCTTGCATTCTTATGCTTAACTTCGAGAGGTATTGGTTATAGGTTTCATTCTCAAAATCTTCGGGCACTCTTTTCCGACTGGGTACCCGGGCTATTTTACCGAACACTAATTCATGTGGAGTGTATCCAGTGCCCTCGTGGACGCTGGTATTATAAGAGAACGCGGCCATGTCGGTCCATTCGTCCCAGTCATTGTATTTACTAATAAACATTTTCAAATATTCCGTTAGGACGAGGTGCGATCGCTCTAGAGAGCCGTTAGTCTGTGGGTGAAAAGCTGTGGTTCTAAATTGTTCGATTTTAAATTTTTGCGCTATGGTTTTCATGAATTTACCCGTGAAATTAGCTCCTTGGTCAGTGAGGATGGCTCTGGGAGCTCCGAACTGGCAGATAAATTTTTTTATAAACGCATCTGCAACTTTTACCGATGTCGATTGTTTGAGGGGTTCGCACACGAAGTATTTTGTTAATAAGTCTTGCATGGTTAATATATACGTATGTCCATTTCTTGTGGTAGGTAACGGTCCTACTATATCTAGTGCTATTTTATCAAAGGCGCGCCCAGGCGTGTCGGTAAGGATCATTGGCTGCTTGGTTTTAACACGGACGAGTTTTTTCTTTTGACAGTCCTCGCATCTTCGAATATAATCTTCGACGGCCTTTTTCATTCCTTTCCAGAAATAATAGTGTCGAATTCGATTATAAGTTTTAGCTACTCCTTTGTGTCCGGCTAATGCAGATGCATGATTTTCGGTTATAATGCTTTGTCTTTTTGATTCTTCGGGGATCTGAACTATTTGCAAGCATATAGTGACACTAATGTCTTCTTCATTAATGGTTTCGAGGATGTCCATTATGATATCTTGCCAATTTAATTGATCAATATTCGTCGTCTTGGCAATACTAAATGAGTATATAATTAATTCGCGTATTACATTCTTAAGGGAAGAAAGAGCTTCGTTCCAATTTGTCGTGGTTAGAGGAGTATTTTGTGTTTCCTTGATAACCAACCCTACGAGAATTTGTCCCTTTTTATATGATACATGAGCCCTGCCTAGAGTGAGTTCGTTCGTTATTATCAATTCTCCTGTTTCTTGTAATTGTCTAGCTCCTTCGTCGCAAGGTTTCCCATCGGCACTTAAAAAGAAGACGAGTGTTTCTTTACGTAGGGACAATGGGTCGCGACTGATTGACGGTACTATTATTATTTCTCGATCTGGATCTGGTTCGTATGCTACATCTTGGGAATCGTCCTGCTCAATTATAGATAAGTCCGAGTCGGTTGTTGACTCGTCTGACATATTCGATTCCACCTCGGAATCGGGGTCTTCCTGTTCCTGTGGTACTGGAGATTGCGGGGGCGAAATAATTTGATAAGGGGTGTCCGCTAATTCTATTTCTTCTTCGCTACTCATTGGTTCTTGTGGGACTAATGAGATTTTATCCGGCGGCGCTATTATAGGTGTTGGGGTTTTGCGTACTTTTCTGTGCGGCTGAATCCTCTTAGGTTCCGTTCTTATGCGGGCTTTACTTGTGGATGCTGAAGCAGAGGTGTTTGATTTGGAACCCCGTGGTCTTCCAGGGCCTCGTTTAGGCGGGGCTTCAGTTTCTTTAGTGGTACGCGGTTTCTTGGGATTTTGAGTGGGCCAGTCCACCCAGTCCTCGTCATCTTCTTCTCGTGGCCGTATTGGACATGTCTCCACTGTAGGGGGATTACGAGATAGAGCGTCTGCAAGTTTGTTGCTTTTTCCTGGTTGGTATCGAATTTCGTATTCATACTCAGCTAATTTTAGTCGCCACCTGACGAGGCGCGAGGTTGGGTCCTTTACGTTATGCAACCATATTAAGGGTTGGTGGTCGGTAAATAAAATGAACTTCCTTCCATATAAGTAAGGTCGGAAGTGTTTTGTACAGTACACTATGGCTAAAAGTTCTTTTTCTATTATCGCGTAATTCGTTTCTGCTTTATTTAAGAGACGCGAAGCGTAAGCGATCGGTAATTCTTTTCCGTCTATAGCCTGACTCAATATTCCTCCTATAGCGTAGTCAGAAGCATCTGTAGTGACGTGGAATTCTAGTTCAAAATTTGGGTATTGCAGGATAGGTTCCTTCTGCAACGCTGACCTTAAGTGGTCAAAAGCCGTTTTCTGGGACGGTCCCCAGTCAAAAGATACGTCCTTTTTTAATAGGGAGGTTAAAGGACGAGCTGTTTTAGAAAACTCTGGAATAAACCTCCTGTAGTAGCCGGTCAGACCGAGGAACTCTTTAATTCCCTTTGGTGTACGAGGCGCAGGGTAGTTTTGAACGGCTTGGATTTTGTTTTGGTCCGGTTTTACCCCTTCTTCGGTAATTACATGTCCCAGGTAAGCGACTTCCTTACGTAGGAATTTACATTTCGTAGGTTGTAACTTTAAGTTTGCTTCACGTAAACGGTTAGCTAGTTTTTTGAATTTAATTAAGTGCTCTGTTAGTGAACTTGCGTAAAGGACGATATCGTCTAAATATACGAACATTTCCGTGCCTTGGAGTCCAGTAAGGGTATGGTCCATTAGACGTTGGAAGGTAGCTGGTGCGTTACAAAGTCCGAATGGCATCCTTTTGAATTCGTAGTGTCCATATGGTGTTGAAAAAGCTGTTTTATGTGCATCTTCAGGTTTCATGGGAATTTGGTGAAATCCTGAAGCTAAATCGAACACGGAAAAGTATTTGGCCCCTCCCAATTGGTCCAATATTTCGTTGATATTAGGAATTGGGTAAGCATCAGGAACAGTCCTTTTGTTCAGATCTCTAAAATCGATCACTACCCGCCACAGGGGTTCCCCATCGGGTCCAGGCTTTTTGGATACAATCCAGACGGGTGAATTGTACGGTGATAATGATGGTTTTATTATTTCTTGGTCTAGTAATTTTTGTACTTGTTTATTAATTTCCTTCTTGTGTATTGGAGGGAAGCGATATTGTTTGGTATTGATAGGCGCCGGGTCCGTTGTCTGGATTCCATGCTGGATAGCGTTCGTATGACCCAACTTCTCATCTGGTAGATGGAAAAGATCATGGTACTTATTCAAAATTCCTTGGACATGAAGTTTTTCCTCCGGATTCATGTGTTCCGTCGAAATTAAGTCGAGCACTTTTTCCATTCTTGTTGCTGGCTTTTCAGAAATTGTTAATACTTCCTCACCCGACGCAATACTAAGAGACTCAAGGAAATTTGGGTGGAGGGTTGATCTGGCATAATGCTCAGGGGACGAGAATGAGTGCACTTTATCGGGTGCCTCTATTTGGTGGATCAACGGATCCTGGGGTAAAGGGAATTTGTTTGGATCTAGGGTGGGGATAGGATTGACGCATTTTGACGTCATAGTCTCTTTTTGTCGTCTTTGTTTGGGTTCTGGAATCACAATTTCGAATTCTTCCAATTCAACAGTGGGTATTGTGATCGTTGTGTCCATTTCGTTAGAATTTATTATTTGTAAGTAAGCTTTGCCGTCCTGGTTACGGACGAGAGCGTTACCAGCATGAATCCCAGCGCCTAAGTTTAACCGGGGTAAATATCCTTCCTTTATATTTGAATTTGATACGTTTACGAAGGAAACGGTTTTTGACCTAGCGGGTAGCACGATTTGAGCTTTGTTTACAAACGGAATGGAATTTCCATCGAATTCCAATTGCTTCTTTGAATAATGTATCGATGCATTTTGTTTTATAAAAAATTCCGTTCCTAGTATGCCGTGTGGTTTTATAGGGAAATCGTTTTCTACTATGTGGAACGTCACGTCGTTGCCCAATAGAGTTATTTTTATTGTCCCAATGGTGGAGACGAGGTCCTTTGCGATACCTTTAAGTTGTAAATTTTTATTCGTGTCTATATTCTGAGATTGTTTTACGGCGTGAATTTTCAATATGTTCACTTCGGAACCAGTATCGATCATTAATTCCGGAGTTATTTCGAAGTCCGGGGACTGGATTATTACGGATGGGGCTTCGTCAACGTTATTCAACCATGCGGTGGCGATCCTTGTTTTGGTATTCCCGCTTCCGCTTGTATTATTATTGGACGCACTTCCGCTTGGCCCGTTCCACGGTACGCCTCCATAGTTGACCGTAGGGGCAGAGCGTTTCCCGTGTCTCGTTCTTGGAAGGTTCCAGGGTTTCTCTCATTGCGATTGAATAGGCGTTTTCTACATTCTGAGATTAAATGTCCGGGCTTTTTGCAATACGCACAGATACGCAATTCTGTAGGTCTCGAGGGAGGAGGTCGAGTTTTGTCCCAGTAAGGGAGCAAAGGGTTAAGGGCCTGATTACCATATCCCACAACTCGGTTTTGGGGATATCGTTCGGACGGTTGGGAGGCAATTTTTTTGTTGCTTCTGCAGGATAACGCGTCGTGTCCTGTCTTATTACAAAGTTGGCATACTAATTTAGGAGCTTTTTGTTCTGTAAACCTTTGACGGTCCCTTTCTATTTTTTTGTCTACGAGTACAGCCAGTTCAAAAGCTTCATCGAGTGTTTCGAAATTATGTTGGAAGAGTCTTGTTCGTATATGGGGAGGAAGGCCATCCACAAAAGAATCCAACGTCAAACGATCTAAGTCCTCGGGGTGGTTCCGTGCGAAGTCGCGATAGTATTCTCTGTCCTCTTCCAAAATAGCGAATCGGAGATCCTTAACGCGCGAAATATATTCCAATATGTGTTCGTTATTTCCTTTGATAATGTTTGCAAGTTCTCCTCGATAATGATCTGATGTTTTCGCGGGTGAGAATGTACGTTTCAGTTGCTTTATTAAGTCATTTACGGAGTCAAAGACCCTATCCTCAACGGCCAAGCAGGCGTGGTCTTGCAGTTTATTGCGCAACAACCTCGCCAGCTGGGGTTCAGCCTGCGGGGGAACCAGTGCTTTAGCCCTATTGCAAGCTCTCGCGAATTGCTCCACTGGTATATTATGTCCATTAAAACTAGGGACGGTTTCTATAGCGTCCTTTAACGTGATCTGGGGTATTGGATCCTGGTCTGGAATATAGCTACGATTCAATGCCTCTGGAACTTTATTATAATTTAGCACCGGTTTTCTATCAAAACGAGAGGAACCCGGTGTGGCGAAATTATTCACAACTGGCGGGGGTGCAAGAAGTTTTTCCATCATCCTTTCGATATTTTGTATTTTATTAGAAAGACCTTCAAACGTGGGGTCTGCCGATCCCGTGCCTACGCCCGAATGCGTTTTAGTTTCTGGGTTTTTCGCAAATCTCGCGTGCAAATTGTCAATCTCGGCTCGTTTCTCACGCAATAATTGCAACCGTTCCTTTATTTCGGCGGTCTCGATTTCTATAGCGCTATTGAAAGGCCCCGCGTCTTGGTCGATTATGAGGGGGTCTTCAATATCGTTGTATTCAGACATGTTTAACTCAGTAAATTTTATTATTTTAGGGTGACTTAGAAGTTTCCCTATATTAGGCGTGCGGTAGCAGCTATTCAAAATCTATGGTATTCTCTACCCGGGTAGTTATTATCGAATCTAGTATGGTTTTTCTTTATTCTATTGTAGTGCTCTGTGCATACGGCACTTAATTTGAACAAGAGGTTCTTGCAACGAGGGCATTCAGGGAATATATCGTTAGGTTGGTGGTAGTGTACCTGATATATCTCATCCACTTCCACCGGGTTTGAATTAAAACAATTTAGGCAAATTTTTACCCCTTCCGTGGTCGTTGCTACGCCCCCCGAAACACAGATTAATGCACTTGAATCTGACAAAACGCTTTGCAGCCTGCGGCTTGGGTAATATAATGTGTTTTGACTTTGACGCGAATCGCGCATGTTGGGTATCAATATATTATGTCGCGGCAGGCAGTCTGTTTAGATTTCGTAAGTTTTTTTTTCTAAATGATTCAGGGTCTGCTTGAAAGAAAGTGCCACCGTGTGCACACGGCACAATTGGTTGCGGGACGCGTTTGTAATAAAATTGTATTGCAACGAGGGCAATTAGGGAATGTATAAGGCGTATGTAAGATATGAATTTGAAACGTTTTCACCGTATTTGTTGGATCAAGTTGGGAGCAATTTAAGCAAATTTCTTCGTCGTCGTTATTTGCCACTATGGTCCCGGAAACACAGACCATCCACTGTATAGATTCCGTCAACTTTTGTAATTGGCGGCTCTGGTAGGCTGGTTTCCACGGGTTCACGTGTTCTAAGTACATACTAAGTAGCGGGACTTTGTGGGTGCCGCGTCGGAGAATCTAATTCTTATCAACGGCAAACGTAAATCCCACCGCTGTCACCAAAAATTATGTCACGTCCCGGGTGAGGTCTTTAGGGCTGTGGCATAGATGGGGTAATACTTGAGGGAACGCAGGCGCGAATGCCAGATTCGTGGCTCTGCGGAAGATAGAAATTCTGGCTCGAATGCAGGATTCGTGCACGGAACGTCTGAGGGTATGCAGGCGCGAATGCCAGATTCGTGACACTGCGGAAGGTAGGAATTTAGGCACGAATACCAGATTCGTAGCACCGAACGTTTTTAGGAATACAGGCGCGAATGCCAGATTCGTGGCACTGCGGAGAGTAGGATTCAGGCACGAATACCAGATTCGTAGCACCGAATGTTTGAGGGAATGCAGGCGCGAATGCCAGATTCGTGGCACTGCGGAGAGTAGGATTCAGGCACGAATACCAGATTCGTAGCACCGAATGTTTGAGGGAATGCAGGCGCGAATGCCAGATTCGTGGCACTGCGGAGAGTAGGATTCAGGCACGAATACCAGATTCGTAGCACCGAACGTTCTTAGGAATACAGGCGCGAATGCCAGATTCGTGGCACTGCGGAGAGTAGGATTTTAGGCGCGAATACCAGATTCGTAGCACTGAACGACCAGGGAATGGTTAGATTGTTATGATTTGGGGTAACACCCGTTAGCACTTTATTTTGGTTTTGCCTAATTGGATTTACTGCTGCATAGGCACAAAAGTTACTCGTAATATTTCTGAGAAGCACGTTTGGACGTGCAGCTATACACAGGCTATGCAAAGATATGTTTGTAAACACAGTCACTGCTCCCGAGCTCGCGAATCGGAATCAGCTGTTTCACTAACTCGTGTATTTGGATTTTAGATGTTTCGTACCAGTGGTTGAACACAAATAAGTTGAAGCGTGATTTAAAACAAAGCGGTTTATTAACTTTGTTAGAGCGGTTATTATGCGTGGGGTTTTAGCATTCACATATAATATTTATAATATGATTGTAACATTTATATGTATGTATGGACATGAGGTACGATATAAATCATAGAATAATATGTGGTTATAAGACAAATATATATAATCAAAATAAACGTTAACAAGATTATATAAAAGTAATAGTATTAGTAATACAAAATATGTATGATTGCAATAAGCATAGATAAATGAAATATTATAAGTAATTATGATCGCAATAAGCGTAGATAAATGGAATAATATATGGTATGAAGGCGATATGCACTGTAATATAATAATAGTTATTAATGCTTACAGTTGGTTGCCGTAGAGCACTGAGTTTAATAATTTTAGATATATTTTCGTTGAACTTTGCCTCTTGGCTTTTCGACGAAAAAGAGAGCTCCTCGCCTCTCGATCCTTCGTATTTATAAGATTTACGCGCGGTCCTTGCGGGGGTTGTATGCGGTAAGGACCTTGACACAATTTACGAATTATGCGTAGAAGGACTTCCGGGGTTTTTCTATAATATTCTATATTTAGACTATGTTTACGGCACGTACGCCAGGTATTCTTCGCAGTTAGGCTTCTTGGGTTTTTATGAACGATATTTGGAGATATTCAACCCATCGCATGGATTTTGGGTATTTTAACGGGAAAGGGGTTTGAATGGCTTGGATTTGGAGGGTCTTAGAGAAGGAGTGAGACGTGGTCTCGGTTTAAGAAGATTTTGGGGCGAGGGACTTGTTTAGATTTAGTTTTGAGGAGGGAATTCGTGCCTCGTTGGGCGAATAAGTGAAGGAGGTTTCGTACTGACCATCTCGAGATGGGGACCGCTAAGGTACATCATCGAGGTGATCAGCGATTGGGGAAAAGGGGTAATAATTGAATTTGAGGGACTTTGGTGGAGTGATTCTGAGGTTTACTGGTGTATTATTAAGTAGGAACGTGCGAAAAATAGTGGGACGTCACATCAGTAATTTTAGTTGTAATTAACTATGAATTTTTGGATTTTTGTTCAGATTTTTGTCAAATTTTAAAAAATTTTGTTGAAACCAACTTCGATTTTTCTGGATTCTGTTAGGTTTTTTTGATAGAGGAGCTGCATTTCAGTAATTTTAGTTGTAATTAACTTCGAATTTTTGGATTTTTGTACAGATTTTTGTCAAATTTTAAAAAATTTTGTTGAAACCAACTTCGATTTCTCTGGATTATGTTAGGATTTTTTGATAGAGGAGCTGTATTTGAGAAATTTTAGTAGAAATTAACTTCGAATTTTTCGATTTTTGTACAGATTTTTGTCAAATTTTATAAAATTTTGTTGAAACCTACTTCGATTTTTCTGGATATGGTAGGTTTTTTGGATAGAGGAGCTGCATTTGAGTAATTCAGTTGTAATTAACTTCGAATTTTTGGATTTTTGTACAGATATTTGTCAAATTTTAAAAAATTTTGTTGAAACCAACTTCGATATTTCTGGATTATGTTAGGTTTTTTTGATAGAGGAGCTGCATTTGAGTAATTTTAGTTGAAAATAATTTCGAATTTTTGGATTTTTGTACAGATTTTTGTCAAATTTAAAAAAATTTTGTTGAAACCAACTTCGATTTTTCTGGATTATGTTAGGTTTTTTTGATAGAGGAGCTGCATTTGAGTAATTCTAGTTGAAATTAACTTCGAATTTTTGGATTTTTGTACAGATTTTTGTCAAATTTTAAAATATTTTGTTGAAACCAACTTCGATTTTTCTGGATTATGTTAGGTTTTTTTGATAGAGGAGCTGCATTTGAGTAATTTTAGTTGAAATTAACCTCGAATTTTTGGATGTTTGTACAGATTTTTTTCAAATTATAAAAAATTTTGTTGAAACCAACTTCGATTTTTCTGGATATGGTAGGTTTTTTGGATAGAGGAGCTGCATTTGAGTAATTTTAGTTGTAATTAACTTCAAATTTTTGGATTTTTGTACAGATTTTTGTCAAATTTTAAAAAATTTTGTTGAAACCAACTTCGATTTTTCTGGATTATGTTAGGTTTTTTGGAGAGAGGAGCTGCATTTGAGTAATTTTAGTTGAAATTAAATTTGAATTTTTGGATTTTTGAACAGATTTTTCTCAAATTTTAAAAAATTTTGTTGAAGCCTATTTCGATTTTTCTGGATTATGTTAGGTTTTTTGGATAGAGGAGCTGCATTTGAGTAATTTTAGTTGAAATTAAATTTGAATTTTTGGATTTTTGAACAGATTTTTCTCAAATTTTAAAAAATTTTGTTGAAGCCTATTTCGATTTTTCTGGATTATGTCAGGTTTTTTTGATAGACGAGCTGCATTTGAGTAATTCTAGTTGAAATTAACTTCGAATTTTTGGATTTTTGTACAGATATTTGACAAATTTTAAAAAATTTTGTTGAAACCAACTTCGTTTTTTCTGGATTATTTTAGGTTTTTTGGATAGAGGAGCTGCATTTGAGTAATTTTAGTTGAAAATAACTTCGAATTTTTAGATTTTTGTACAGATATTTGTCAAATTTTAAAAAATTTTGTTGAAACCAACTTCGATATTTCTGGATTATGTTAGGTTTTTTTGATAGAGGAGCTGCATTTGAGTAAATTTAGTTGAAAATAATTTCGAATTTTGGGATTTTTGTACAGATTTTTGTCGAATTTTAAAAAATTTTGATGAACCCAACTTCGATTTTTCTGGATTATGTTAGGTTTTTTTGATAGAGGAGCTGCATTTGAGTAATTTTAGTTGAAAATAACTTCGAAATTTTGGATTTTTGTACAGATTTTTGTCAAATTTTAAAAAATTTTGTTGAAACCAACTTCGATTTTTCTGGATATGGTAGGTTTTTTGGATAGAGGAGCTGCATTTGAGTAATTTTAGTTGTAATTAACTTCAAATTTTTGGATTTTTGTACAGATTTTTGTCAAATTTTAAAAAAATTTGTTGAAACCAACTTCGATTTTTCTGGATTATGTTAGGTTTTTTGGAGAGAGGAGCTGCATTTGAGTAATTTTAGTTGAAATTAAATTTGAATTTTTGGATTTTTGAACAGATTTTTCTCAAATTTTAAAAAATTTTGTTGAAGCCTATTTCGATTTTTCTGGATTATGTTAGGTTTTTTGGATAGAGGAGCTGCATTTGAGTAATTTTAGTTGAAATTAAATTTGAATTTTTGGATTTTTGAACAGATTTTTCTCAAATTTTAAAAAATTTTGTTGAAGCCTATTTCGATTTTTCTGGATTATGTTAGGTTTTTTTGATAGAGGAGCTGCATTTGAGTAATTCTAGTTGAAATTAACTTCGATTTTTTGGATTTTTGTACAGATATTTGTCAAATTTTAAAAAATTTTGTTGAAACTAACTTCGATTTTTCTGGATTATTTTAGGTTTCTTGGATAGAGGAGCTGCATTTGAGTAATTTTAGTTGAAAATAACTTCGAATTTTTGGATTTTTGTACAGATATTTGTCAAATTTTAAAAAATTTTGTTGAAACCAACTTCGATATTTCTGGATTATGTTAGGTTTTTTTGATAGAGGAGCTGCATTTGAGTAAATTTAGTTGAAAATAATTTCGAATTTTGGGATTTTTGTACAGATTTTTGTCGAATTTTAAAAAATTTTGTTGAACCCAACATCGATTTTTCTGGATTATGTTAGGTTTTTTTGATAGAGGAGCTGCATTTGAGTAATTTTAGTTGAAAATAACTTCGAAATTTTGGATTTTTGTACAGATTTTTGTCAAATTTTAAAAAATTTTGTTGAAACCAACTTCGATTTTTCTGGATATGGTAGGTTTTTTGGATAGAGGAGCTGCATTTGAGTAATTTTAGTTGTAATTAACTTCAAATTTTTGGATTTTTGTACAGATTTTTGTCAAATTTTAAAAAATTTTGTTGAAACCAACTTCGATTTTTCTGGATTATGTTAGGTTTTTTGGAGAGAGGAGCTGCATTTGAGTAATTTTAGTTAAAATTAAATTTGAATTTTTGGATTTTTGAACAGATTTTTCTCAAATTTTAAAAAATTTTGTTGAAGCCTATTTCGATTTTTCTGGATTATGTTAGGTTTTTTGGATAGAGGAGCTGCATTTGAGTAATTTTAGTTGAAATTAAATTTGAATTTTTGGATTTTTGAACAGATTTTCCTCAAATTTTAAAAAATTTTGTTGAAGCCTATTTCGATTTTTCTGGATTATGTCAGGTTTTTTTGATAGACGAGCTGCATTTGAGTAATTCTAGTTGGAATTAACTTCGATTATTTGGATTTTTGTACAGATTTTTGTCAAATTTTAAAAAATTTTGTTCAAACCAACTTCGATTTTTCTGGATTATGTTAGGTTTTTTGGAGAGAGGAGCTGCATTTGAGTAATTTTAGTTGAAATTAAATTTGAATTTTTGGATTTTTGAACAGATTTTTGTCAAATTTTATAAAATTTTGTTGAAACCAACTTCGATTTTTCTGGATTATTTTAGGTTTTTTTGATAGAGGAGCTGCATTTGAGCAATTCTAGTTGAAATTAACTTCGATTTTTTGGATTATTGTACAGATTTTTGTCAAATTTTAAAAAATTTTGTTGAAACCAACTTCGATTTTTCTGGATTATTTTAGGTTTTTTTGATAGAGGAGCTGCATTTGAGCAATTCTAGTTGAAATTAACTTCGATTTTTTGGATTATTGAACAGATTTTTGTCAAATTTTAAAAAATTTTGTTGAAACCAACTTCGATTTTTCTGGATTATGTTAGGTTTTTTTGATAGAGGAGCTGCATTTGAGTAATTTTAGTTGTTACGTACGCAGACTTATCTTTGACTCTCTAACCCTTTTGGGTGTCCGGAATGCACGTGACCCGGCGGGGTCACCGTTTCCTGCGGTGGTGTGATGCAACCAAGTTTTCCCCGAAAACCTTATATTCAATGGAGGCACTCATGTCCCCACTACTTTCTAAGCCGAATTTCACTGTATAAAAAGGGCCACGAATTCACACTCGGGGGCTCATTTCAAATCTAGTACGCATAGACGAAAGAGGCTTATTTACTTCAACTTAAACCAGACAGTACGTAGAGTTGCTGATAGGTGTTGTTACATTTAAACTCTTTGAGACCCCCGCATTTCTCAGTGCGTCAAAACCGAGAGGTGGACTTAGGTACCGCGACAATTAAACACTAAAACATTTGTAAAAGACTGAACTTATAGAATATAATTAGTTATTTCTAATCCAGAGTTCTTTTATTTAAATTAATCATTATCCGAATTTCCTCTTCGAGATAAACCCACATAGATACTCCTTTACCGCTCAAGGTGTATCACTTTATAAAGTTACGAGGCTAAACTAACATTTCCTAGTGGCTCCCGGGGATACCAGACCCCGGTTCGTCCACGACAACCAACCTCCTAGTGGCTCCCGGGGATACCAGACCCCGGTTCGTCCACGACTTCCACCTTCCTAGCGGCTCCCGGGGATACCAGACCCCGGTTCGTCAGTGAAAGCTTACCTTCCTAGTGGCTCCCGGGGATACCAGACCCCGGTTCGTCCACCACAACCAACCTCCTTATAGCGGCTCCCGGGGATACCAGACCCCGGTTCGTCCGCTACTAACAAACTCCAAAAACAAACTCAATCCTCGGCCTCGCAGCCGCCATTCACATTGCCCTCAGCCTCGGCTCGTAACATAGTTGAAAATAATTTCGAATTTTGGGATTTTTGTACAGATTTTTGTCGAATTTTAAAAAATTTTGTTGAACCCAACTTCGATTTTTCTGGATTATGTTAGGTTTTTTTGATAGAGGAGCTGCATTTGAGTAATTCTAGTTGAAATTAACTTCGATTTTTTGGATTTTTGTACAGATTTTTGTCTAATTTTGAAAAATTTTGTTGAAACCAACTTCGATTTTTCTGGATTATTTTAGGTTTCTTGGATAGAGGAGCTGCATTTGAGTAATTTTAGTTGAAAATAACTTCGAATTTTTGGATTTTTGTTCAGATATTTGTCAAATTTTAAAAAATTTTGTTGAAACCAACTTCGATTTCTCTGGATTATGTTAGGATTTTTTGATAGAGGAGCTGTATTTGAGTAATTCAGTTGTAATTAACTTCGAATTTTTGGATTTTTGTACAGATTTTTGTCAAATTTTAAAAAATTTTGTTGAAACCAACTTCGATTTTTCTGGATATGGTAGGTTTTTTGGATAGAGGAGCTGCATTTGAGTAATTTTAGTTGTAATTAACTTCGAATTTTTGGATTTTTGTACAGATTTTTGTCAAATTTTAAAAAATTTTGTTGAAACCAACTACGATTTTTCTGGATATGGTAGGTTTTTTGGATAGAGGAGCTGCATTTGAGTAATTTTAGTTGTAATTAACTTCAAATTTTTGGATTTTTGTACAGATTTTTGTCAAATTTTAAAAAATTTTGTTGAAACCAACTTCGATTTTTCTGGATTATGTTAGGTTTTTTGGAGAGAGGAGCTGCATTTGAGTAATTTTAGTTGAAATTAAATTTGAATTTTTGGATTTTTGAACAGATTTTTCTCAAATTTTAAAAAATTTTGTTGAAGCCTATTTCGATTTTTCTGGATTATGTTAGGTTTTTTGGATAGAGGAGCTGCATTTGAGTAACTTTAGTTGAAATTAAATTTGAATTTTTGGATTTTTGAACACATTTTTCTCAAATTTTAAAAAATTTTGATGAAGCCTATTTCGATTTTTCTGGATTATGTCAGGTTTTTTTGATAGACGAGCTGCATTTGAGTAATTCTAGTTGAAATTAACTTCGATTTTTTGGATTTTTGTACAGATTTTTGTCAAATTTATAAATTTTGTTGAAACCAACTTCGATTTTTCTGGATTATTTTAGGTTTCTTGGATAGAGGAGCTGCATTTGAGTAATTTTAGTTGAAAATAACTTCGATTTTTTGGATTTTTGTACAGATTTTTGTCTAATTTTGAAAAATTTTGTTGAAACCAACTTCGATTTTTCTGGATTATTTTAGATTTCTTGGATAGAGGAGCTGCATTTGAGTAATTTTAGTTGAAAATAACTTCGAATTTTTGGATTTTTGTACAGATTTTTGTCAAATTTTATAAAATTTTGTTGAAACCAACTTCGATTTTTCTGGATATGGTAGGTTTTTTGGATAGAGGAGCTGCATTTGAGTAATTCAGTTGTAATTAACTTCGAATTTTTGGATTTTTGTACAGATTTTTGTCAAATTTTAAAAAATTTTGTTGAAACCAACTTCGATTTTTCTGGATATGGTAGGTTTTTTGGATAGAGGAGCTGCATTTGAGTAATTTTAGTTGTAATTAACTTCGAATTTTTGGATTTTTGTACAGATTTTTGTCAAATTTTAAAAAATTTTGTTGAAACCAACTTCGATTTTTCTGGATTATGTTAGGTTTTTTGGATAGAGGAGCTGCATTTGAGTAATTCTGGTTGAAATTAACTTCGAATTTTTGGATTTTTGTACAGATTTTTGTCAAATTTAAAAAAATTTTGTTGAAACCAACTTCGATTTCTCTGGATTATGTTAGGATTTTTTGATAGAGGAGCTGCATTTGAGTAATTCTAGTTGAAATTAACTTCGATTTTTTGGATTTTTGTACAGATTTTTGTCTAATTTTGAAAAATTTTGTTGAAACCAACTTCGATTTTTCTGGATTATTTTAGGTTTCTTGGATAGAGGAGCTGCATTTGAGTAATTTTAGTTGAAAATAACTTCGAATTTTTGGATTTTTGTACAGATATTTGTCAAATTTTTAAAAATTTTGTTGAAACCAACTTCGATTTCTCTGGATTATGTTAGGATTTTTTGATAGAGGAGCTGTATTTGAGAAATTTTAGTTGAAATTAACTTCGAATTTTTGGATTTTTGTACAGATTTTTGTCAAATTTAAAAAAATTTTGTTGAAACCAACTTCGATTTTTCTGGATTATGTTAGTGTTTGGGAATCAATTAGTTCACCCTAGCGCCGCACCCAAGCCTGGCGCAGCACCTCCTGGGCAGCAGGCGCACGGCTGATCGACGATCGATCTTCGATCGATACTTACCGTCAGGCATTCAGCCAATCTCAGCTCACCACGTCTTCTCGTTCAGCCAATCTCAGCTCACCACGTCTTCCCAATCAGCCAATCAGATTTCCCCGGAGTCTACGCCGGTAACGGAAGTCTGATTGGAATCTCACTCTTTGTTCACACTGTGTAAAGTATAGACGTGTTTTACAATTCTTTCCTTTAACATTGTGGATATTTCATCGCTCAGCTCATTATCTTTTTTGTGCTCATAATAGCTCATTTTCTGTGCTCACGGGTGTCTAATCCACAGCCATTTCCATCGTACCAGTTTAAAATCGTGAAATCGGCGGGCTCACGTGCTCATCCAGCATAGCGTGTCGCGCATTGTGCAATAGTGTTGTTAAAGAGGGCTCATCAGTGTACAAACATTTCTTCACCGCTCAAGTGCGGTCTATTTTAATAAACTGACCATCAAGTTTTACCAACAGTGCTACGTTTCACCTTTCTCACCGTCCTAACCTCACTTTCCACCAGCGTGCTCACCACAACAAACAGTTTTCGAAACATTTGGTCCTTCGAGCCGGAGTAGTGCGGTGAAAGGTGAAGTGAAGTGTTCTTGCTCACCAGTGCTCAAGCTCACCAGTGCTCAACAATGGAAAACCAGGAATCAACCAAGCTCATCGTTGATCCTCCTAAGGAATCCACATCTTCAATGCTCACGGTTCCCACAGAAAGCTCACTGGTCGAAAAAAAGGAGAAATCCCGCTCACGAAGCTCATCCCCATTCACTCTCCCAACTCAGCTCATCTTAAAAATCAAAACTCAGGTGGGTCGCGTGAAAGTGCTCAAGACAATTCGATCAAAGCTCCCCACTCACGCTCACTCAACCTCAATCGATGAGTTGAGGTTTACATTGGCGCAGGTCGAGGAGCTGCATCAAAAGTTCTACAATGAACATGAATATTTTGAGTCAGCGTGGCCTGCGAAATGCATTGACCACGAGTATTTTGAGACTGAGGTCGCAGCTCAAGAGGCTGAACTGGTGTGGGACATCAAGCTTCACCTAAACCGTCTCCGAGAAGATGTGGAGATGCTCAACAGCTCAAGGCCCTCGCTCAAAAGCTCATCATCCTCTCGGGCTGGAAAGTTGCCTGAATTAACACTTCCGACCTTTTCAGGCATTTACACTGAATGGCCCGGTTTTAGTGAGCTGTTCAGCTCACTCATCATTAAGGACACCCAGCTCGCAGAGATAGACAAACTCCACTATCTACGCTCAAGCCTCAGTGGAGAACCGTCTAAGCTGGTCAACGCTCACCCAATGACTGGCTCGTCGTTCCAGACATGTTGGGAGTACCTTGAGAGGAGGTACAGCAACAAGAGGGTGCTCATCGAAGAGCAGCTTGTCAAGCTGCTCAATCTCACTCCGGTGTCCACACGCAGTGCCGCCACGCTCAATAGCCTCGTGGCATCGATCCACGAGGTGCACAAGTCCATCACTGCCTTGGGAGCAGCGGAGGATATGTACAACTGCATCCTCGTTCATCAAGCCACCAACTGTCTCGACAAGACGACTCGAGAAGCTTGGGAAACGTCGGTGGGCTCATCCAACGACTACCCGAGGTACGAGCAGTTGGCTGCCTTCATCGAAGACAAGGCAACAGCCTTGGAAAGGTTAGAAGCCGCTGAACACCTCAAGACCTCCAAAGGCGCTCAACCCAGCTCAACATCGACCAGTCGCTCACTCCCACGCAAAGGCTCAGCTCACAGTGCATCACAGCAAAAAGTATCAGCTCAACGCTCACCGTATGCATACCCTTGCGATCATTGCAAGGAGGATCACTATATAGTGACCTGTGCCAAATTCAGATCTCTGTCGGTGCCTGACAGACGCTCAATCATCACACGCAACAAGCTGTGCAGAAACTGCTGTGGCAGACACCGCACAGAAGACTGCAAATCCACACAGCGATGCAAAACCTGTGCTCAGCCTCATCATACTATGTTGCACTTGCCGAAGGCACCGGCTAGTGCAACGCAATCCGCTCAAACCTCCTCCAAGGCAGAGGAAACACCAACCAACTCAGCTCATTGAGAAGTAGGTGCAGTCGTCGCATCTCAACCGCTCACAACCGCTCACCAACTTCACACCAGCTCAACAGGTCTTCATGCTCAAGCTCACCCAGCAGCAGCTCACTGTTCACGCTCAACCATCACACTGTTGGCGACAGCCAACGCTCAGCTCATCTCACCAGTGACTTCATTTCCAGTCAGACTGCTCATTGATACAGGCTCAGAGCTAACCTTCATAAGGGAGGAGCTCATCACTCAACTCAAGCTGCAACGAATCCAATCCACGGTATCCATCTTTGGCATTGGGGGCAACAAAGCTACTCAAACTAGGGGAGTTGTGTCAATCACGCTCCGCTCAAACTACAGCCCTGCAACTGTATTCATTCAAGCTCACGTACTCAGGACATTGACGTCACATTTGCCCTCGATAGAGGCACCAAAGCAAGAGTGGCCAGAGCTCAGCGGTCTTAAATTGGCCGATCCTGACTTCCTAACATCCAGGCCCATCGACATCGTCATTGGTGCAGATGCATATGGACGAATCATCAAGCCCAATATCAAGAGGGGTGACCTGTCAATGCCAATTGCTCAGCTGTCAATCTTTGGGTGGCTCGTTCTTGGACCAGTTGAAATTCAGTCAACTCAACTCAATACCGTGCATCACTCTGCTGTAGTGCAGCACAATGATACTGCTCTTCAAGAACTATTGACCAAGTTCTGGATTCAAGAAGAACTCCCAGAGGACTCACCCGCTCAACTCACGCATGAAGAAAAGGAGTGTGAGGATCACTTTCGAGCGACACACACTCGCGATTCTACAGGCAGATACATTGTGCGCATTCCACTCAAGTCATCACCAAGTTTGCTGGGCAATTCATATCAGACAGCCCACGCCTGCTTGAAGCGCACGATCAACAAGCTCAACAAGGACAGCAAGTATCAAGAACTCTATCATGGATTCATGAGAGAATATGAGGAGCTTCATCACATGGTAAGAACACCATCCATCTCACCTAACACTCATTCGATTTTCTATCTTCCACACCACGGAGTGCTCAAGCCAGACAGCCAATCAACGAAGTTGAGGGTCGTCTTCAATGGATCAAGTCCAACTTCATCAGGGCATTCGATCAATGACCTCATGCACACCGGTGCAAACCTCCTGCTCAACATCACTGACGTGCTGTTGTGGATTCGTCAGCACAAATACATCTTCGCCACGGACGTGACAAAGATGTATCGACAAGTCAAGGTGCATGAAGACGATCAAGATCTCCAAAGAGTGTTGTGGATTGATGAAGACTCAAAGGAAGTGCCCTACAAGCTCACCACGGTCACATATGGGACCAAGGCTGCTCCATTCCTCGCTGTCAGGGCGTTACTGCAATTGGCCGAAGATGAAGGCCACCGTTTCCCTCTGGCAGTTCCATCCATCACTCATGCCAGATACGTTGATGACATCTTTGGCGGAGCTGACACAGGTGAGACACTCATCACAATAGCTCAACAATTAACAGACCTGTGCAACGCGGGAGGTTTTCCACTTGCCAAGTGGCATTCCACCTACCCTCCGTTGCTTGAATCAATCGCTATCAACAAGCGAGCTCAAGACTCAATTATCTCACTAGACGACTGCAATACCAAGATTCTCGGTTTACAATGGAATGTTACTGATGATAACTTTTCATTCTCAGCAAGATCAAACTCAAATTCAAGATTCACAAAACGCCTCGTTCTTTCAGAAGTAGCACAAATATTTGATCCACTAGGCTTTCTATCACCTGTCATAATTCGAGCAAAAACTCTTTTGCAAGAGTTGTGGCTGCACAAGCTCAATTGGGACGATCCACTGCCGTCCCAAGTCACATCCAATTGGCTCACCATCAGAGAAGATCTTCAAGGCCTGGCCAGGCTCTCAACTCCAAGGTGGTTCAACACCTTCAGCAGCTCAATAGTGGAACTACACGGATTCTCTGATGCTTCTCAACTTGCCATGGCAGCGGTAATATACCTTACCGTTACATCACCGTCCACTGCTCACAAAGTGTCGACACTAGTGTGCTCCAAGACAAAGGTAGCACCACTCAAAAGGCTCACAATCCCAAGGCTCGAGCTTACTGCAGCGTTGATGCTTGCAAAGCTCATGAAATATGTTCAAGCAACTCTTCAACTCAACATTGCTACAATTCATCTGTGGACGGATTCTCAAGTGACACTAACATGGATCAAATCTCACGCATCACGTTGGAAGGATTATGTCAGGAACCGTGTCTCCCAAATTCAAGAGCTCACCCAAGAAGCACATTGGAGGCATGTTCCTGGAAGCTCAAATCCTGCTGACTGCGCATCACGAGGCTTAACAACAGCTCAGCTTGAACATCACCATCTATGGTGGACGGGACCATCATGGATCACACAACCCACTACATCATGGCCATCACAACCAGTACTCAAGGGCGAATCCAGTGCACAGGAAGCTCGTCCAGGAATTTCACACCTGCTCAACGTTCATCAAGTGGATTATCACTGGGACCTCATCCACAAATACTCTTCCCTCAACAAACTGATTCGCATCACTTCAATTTGTTACAGATTTGTTTCTAAATTGAGAAAATCACCGCTTTCGTTGCCACTCATTGCATTATCACCGATCGACCTGGAGTGGGCCAGGATCTTCTGGATAAAGGCAACACAGGCAATCTACTTCTCCAGTGAGCTCAAGGTTCTCAGCTCAAATTCAACATTGCCATCATCCCACGTCTTCAACCGACTCACAGCCTTCATCGATGAACAAGGAGTCATTCGAGTTGGAGGCAGACTCAAACTCTCTCACCTGGGTTATGAAAGTAAGCATCCAGCAATTTTACCTCGTCACTCACGTCTGTCCGATCTGGTTATAGACCATGCCCATCGGCTAACGCTTCATGGAGGGACCCAGCTCACCCTCGCTCACATCAGATACAACTATTGGATCATCGGAGGGAGAGCACCAGTGAAATCTCACATCCTGCGGTGTGTTGTGTGCGCTCGACAAAGGGGGATCCGTGCCCATCAATTGATGGGCCAACTACCTCTTTCGAGAGTTGCACCCTCACGCCCATTCACTCACACTGGGATCGACTACGCGGGTCCAATTACGCTCAAGACGTGGAGAGGACGAGGTGCAAAGACACAGAAAGGCTGGATTTGTGTCTTTGTATGCTTCACAACCTCAGCTGTTCATCTAGAAGTCGTCACGGACTACTCGACAGACGGCTTCATCGCCACTTACAGAAGATTCACTTCTAGAAGGGGCATTCCACACACGCTCTACTCCGATTGTGGAACTAACTTCATCGGAGCTGACACCATTCTCAAAAAAATGTTCATTCAGGGCTCACAAGATCATCACCAACTCAGTCAGCTGTTTGTCAACGACCACACTGGCTGGTGTTTCAACCCTCCAGCAGCGCCACACATGGGAGGCAAATGGGAGTCAGTCGTGAAATCGCTCAAACATCATCTTCGGCGAACTATAAGTGAGACTGTGCTCACCTACGAGGAATTCAGCACACTTCTTACTCAAGTAGAAGCCATGCTCAATTCACGACCGCTCGAGCCTCTCAGTGATGACCCTGATGACATCTCTACACTCACCCCAGCTCATTTTCTCATTGGTCAACCACTCTCATCTTTACCGGAACCATCAGTCGAACATTCATCAATATCGCCGTCGGCGAGATGGCGACTCATTCAACAACAGACTCAACGCTTCTGGACTCAATGGTCTTCACATTATCTGCAGCGTCAATTGTCCATCTCCAAGTGGCATCATCCATCAAACGAGATCAAGGTCGGATCTTTGGTGCTCATCACAGATGAGCGATTTCCACCGAGCAAATGGCCACTTGCTCGTGTCATCACACTTCATCCAGGAAAGGACGGACTCACCCGAGTTGTCACTCTCAGGACGGCCACGACATCATTAGTAAGGCCAATTGCAAAGTTGGCAGTTTTGAATGTTTCAGGTTGATAATCAACATCATCCTACAGCTGTTGATGGCGGGAGAATGTTTGGGAATCAATTAGTTCACCCTAGCGCCGCACCCAAGCCTGGCGCAGCACCTCCTGGGCAGCAGGCGCACGGCTGATCGACGATCGATCTTCGATCGATACTTACCGTCAGGCATTCAGCCAATCTCAGCTCACCACGTCTTCTCGTTCAGCCAATCTCAGCTCACCACGTCTTCCCAATCAGCCAATCAGATTTCCCCGGAGTCGACGCCGGTAACGGAAGTCTGATTGGAATCTCACTCTTTGTTCACACTGTGTAAAGTATAGACGTGTTTTACAATTCTTTCCTTTAACATTGTGGATATTTCATCGCTCAGCTCATTATCTTTTTTGTGCTCATAATAGCTCATTTTCTGTGCTCACGGGTGTCTAATCCACAGCCATTTCCATCGTACCAGTTTAAAATCGTGAAATCGGCGGGCTCACGAGCTCATCCAGCATAGCGTGTCGCGCATTGTGCAATAGTGTTGTTAAAGAGGGCTCATCAGTGTACAAACATTTCTTCACCGCTCAAGTGCGGTCTATTTTAATAAACTGACCATCAAGTTTTACCAACAGTGCTACGTTTCACCTTTCTCACCGTCCTAACCTCACTTTCCACCAGCGTGCTCACCACAACAAACAGTTTTCGAAACAGTTAGGTTTTTTTGATAGAGGAGCTGCATTTGAGTAATTCTAGTTGAAATTAACTTCGATTTTTTGGATTTTTGTACAGATTTTTGTCAAATTTTATAAAATTTTGTTGAAACCAACTTCGATTTTTCTGGATATGGTAGGTTTTTTGGATAGAGGAGCTGCATTTGAGTAATTCAGTTGTAATTAACTTCGAATTTTTGGATTTTTGTACAGATTTCTGTCAAATTTTAAAAAATTTTGTTGAAACCAACTTCGATTTTTCTGGATATGGTAGGTTTTTTGGATAGAGGAGCTGCATTTGAGTAATTTTAGTTGTAATTAACTTCGAATTTTTGGAGTTTTGTACAGATTTTTGTCAAATTTTAAAAAATTTTGTTGAAACCAACTTCGATTTTTCTGGATTATGTTAGGTTTTTTGGATAGAGGAGCTGCATTTGAGTAATTCTGGTTGAAATTAACTTCGAATTTTTGGATTTTTGTACAGATTTTTGTCAAATTTAAAACAAATTTTGTTGAAACCAACTTCGATTTTTCTGGGTTATGTTAGGTTTTTTTGATAGAGGAGCTGCATTTGAGTAATTCTAGTTGAAATTAACTTCGATTTTTTGGATTTTTGTACAGATTTTTGTCTAATTTTGAAAAATTTTGTTGAAACCAACTTCGATTTTTCTGGATTATTTTAGGCTTCTTGGATAGAGGAGCTGCATTTGAGTAATTTTAGTTGTAATTAACTTCAAATTTTTTGATTTTTGTACAGATTTTTGTCAAATTTTAAAAAATTTTGTTGAAACCAACTTCGATTTTTCTGCATTATTTTAGGTTTCTTGGATAGAGGAGCTGCATTTGAGTAATTTTAGTTGAAAATAACTTCGAATTTTTGGATTTTTGTACAGATATTTGTCAAATTTTAAAAAATTTTGTTGAAACCAACTTCGATATTTCTGGATTATGTTAGGTTTTTTTGATAGAGGAGCTGCATTTGAGTAATTCTAGTTGAAATTAACTTCGATTTTTTGGATTTTTGTACAGATTTTTGTCTAATTTTGAAAAATTTTGTTGAAACCAACTTCGATTTTTCTGGATATGGTAGGTTTTTTGGATAGAGGAGCTGCATTTGAGTAATTCAGTTGTAATTAACTTCGAATTTTTGGATTTTTGTACAGATTTCTGTCAAATTTTAAAAAATTTTGTTGAAACCAACTTCGATTTTTCTGGATATGGTAGGTTTTTTGGATAGAGGAGCTGCATTTGAGTAATTTTAGTTGTAATTAACTTCGAATTTTTGGAGTTTTGTACAGATTTTTGTCAAATTTTAAAAAATTTTGTTGAAACCAACTTCGATTTTTCTGGATTATGTTAGGTTTTTTGGATAGAGGAGCTGCATTTGAGTAATTCTGGTTGAAATTAACTTCGAATTTTTGGATTTTTGTACAGATTTTTGTCAAATTTAAAACAAATTTTGTTGAAACCAACTTCGATTTTTCTGGGTTATGTTAGGTTTTTTTGATAGAGGAGCTGCATTTGAGTAATTCTAGTTGAAATTAACTTCGATTTTTTGGATTTTTGTACAGATTTTTGTCAAATTTTAAAAAATTTTGTTGAAACCAATTTCGATTTTTCTGGATTATGTTAGGTTTTTTGGATAGAGGAGCTGCATTTGAGTAATTCTGGTTGAAATTAACTTCGAATTTTTGGATTTTTGTACAGATTTTTGTCAAATTTAAAAAAATTTTGTTGAAACCAACTTCGATTTTTCTGCATTATTTTAGGTTTCTTGGATAGAGGAGCTGCATTTGAGTAATTTTAGTTGAAAATAACTTCGAATTTTTGGATTTTTGTACAGATATTTGTCAAATTTTAAAAAATTTTGTTGAAACCAACTTCGATATTTCTGGATTATGTTAGGTTTTTTTGATAGAGGAGCTGCATTTGAGTAATTCTAGTTGAAATTAACTTCGATTTTTTGGATTTTTGTACAGATTTTTGTCTAAATTTGAAAAATTTTGTTGAAACCAACTTCGATTTTTCTGGATATGGTAGGTTTTTTGGATAGAGGAGCTGCATTTGAGTAATTCAGTTGTAATTAACTTCGAATTTTTGGATTTTTGTACAGATTTTTGTCAAATTTTAAAAAATTTTGTTGAAACCAACTTCGATTTTTCTGGATATGGTAGGTTTTTTGGATAGAGGAGCTGCATTTGAGTAATTTTAGTTGTAATTAACTTCGAATTTTTGGATTTTTGTACAGATTTTTGTCAAATTTTAAAAAATTTTGTTGAAACCAACTTCGATTTTTCTGGATTATGTTAGGTTTTTTGGATAGACGAGCTGCATTTGAGTAATTCTGGTTGAAATTAACTTCGAATTTTTGGATTTTTGTACAGATTTTTGTCAAATTTTAAAAAATTTTGTTGAAACCAATTTCGATTTTTCTGGATTATGTTAGGTTTTTTGGATAGAGGAGCTGCATTTGAGTAATTCTGGTTGAAATTAACTTCGAATTTTTGGATTTTTGTACAGATTTTTGTCAAATTTAAAAAAATTTTGTTCAAACCAACTTCGATTTTTCTGGATTATGTTAGGTTTTTTTGATAGAGGAGCTGCATTTGAGTAATTCTAGTTGAAATTAACTTCGATTTTTTGGATTTTTGTACAGATTTTTGTCTAATTTTGAAAAATTTTGTTGAAACCAACTTCGATTTTTCTGGATTATTTTAGGTTTCTTGGATAGAGGAGCTGCATTTGAGTAATTTTAGTTGAAAATAACTTCGAAATTTTGGATTTTTGTACAGATTTTTGTCAAATTTTAAAAAATTTTGTTGAAACCAACTTCGATTTTTCTGGATATGGTAGGTTTTTTGGATAGAGGAGCTGCATTTGAGTAATTTTAGTTGTAATTAACTTCAAATTTTTGGATTTTTGTACAGATTTTTGTCAAATTTTAAAAAATTTTGTTGAAACCAACTTCGATTTTTCTGGATTATGTTAGGTTTTTTGGAGAGAGGAGCTGCATTTGAGTAATTTTAGTTGAAATTAAATTTGAATTTTTGGATTTTTGAACAGATTTTTCTCAAATTTTAAAAAATTTTGTTGAAGCCTATTTCGATTTTTCTGTATTATGTTAGGTTTTTTGGATAGAGGAGCTGCATTTGAGTAATTTTAGTTGAAATTAAATTTGAATTTTTGGATTTTTGAACAGATTTTTCTCAAATTTTAAAAAATTTTGTTGAAGCCTATTTCGATTTTTCTGGATTATGTCAGGTTTTTTTGATAGACGAGCTGCATTTGAGTAATTCTAGTTGAAATTAACTTCGATTTTTTGGATTTTTGTACAGATTTTTGTCAAATTTTAAAAAATTTTGTTGAAACCAACTTCGATTTTTCTGGATTATGTTAGTTTTTTTGGATAGAGGAGCTGCATTTGAGTAATTATAGTTGTAATTAACTTCGAATTTTTGGATTTTTGTACAGATTTTTGTCAAATTTTAAAAAATTTTGTTGAAACCAACTTCGATTTTTCTGGATATGGTAGGTTTTTTGGATAGAGGAGCTGCATTTGAGTAATTTTAGTTGTAATTAACTTCAAATTTTTGGATTTTTGTACAGATTTTTGTCAAATTTTAAAAAATTTTGTTGAAACCAACTTCGATTTTTCTGGATTATGTTAGGTTTTTTGGAGAGAGGAGCTGCATTTGAGTAATTTTAGTTGAAATTAAATTTGAATTTTTGGATTTTTGAACAGATTTTTCTCAAATTTTAAAAAATTTTGTTGAAGCCTATTTCGATTTTTCTGGATTATGTTAGGTTTTTTGGATAGAGGAGCTGCATTTGAGTAATTCTGGTTGAAATTAACTTCGAATTTTTGGATTTTTGTACAGATTTTTGTCAAATTTAAAAAAATTTTGTTGAAACCAACTTCGATTTTTCTGGATTATGTTAGGTTTTTTTGATAGAGGAGCTGCAATTGAGTAATTCTAGTTGAAATTAACTTCGATTTTTTGGATTTTTGTACAGATTTTTGTCTAATTTTGAAAAATTTTGTTGAAACCAACTTCGATTTTTCTGGATTATTTTAGGTTTCTTGGATAGAGGAGCTGCATTTGAGTAATTTTAGTTGAAAATAACTTCGAAATTTTGGATTTTTGTACAGATTTCTGTCAAATTTTAAAAACTTTTGTTGAAATCAACTTCGATTTTTCTGGATTATGTTAGGTTTTTTGGAGAGAGGAGCTGCATTTGAGTAATTTTTGTTGAAATTAAATTTGAATTTTTGGATTTTTGAACAGATTTTTTTCAAATTTTAAAAAATTTTGTTGAAGCCTATTTCGATTTTTCTGTATTATGTTAGGTTTTTTGGATAGAGGAGCTGCATTTGAGTAATTTTAGTTGAAATTAAATTTGAATTTTTGGATTTTTGAACAGATTTTTCTCAAATTTTAAAAAATTTTGTTGAAGCCTATTTCGATTTTTCTGGATTATGTCAGGTTTTTTTGATAGACGAGCTGCATTTGAGTAATTCTAGTTGAAATTAACTTCGATTTTTTGGATTTTTGTACAGATTTTTGTCAAATTTTAAAAAATTTTGTTGAAACCAACTTCGATTTTTCTGGATTATGTTAGTTTTTTTGGATAGAGGAGCTGCATTTGAGTAATTATAGTTGTAATTAACTTCGAATTTTTGGATTTTTGTACAGATTTTTGTCAAATTTTAAAAAATTTTGTTGAAACCAACTTCGATTTTTCTGGATATGGTAGGTTTTTTGGATAGAGGAGCTGCATTTGAGTAATTTTAGTTGTAATTAACTTCAAATTTTTGGATTTTTGTACAGATTTTTGTCAAATTTTAAAAATTTTTGTTGAAACCTACTTCGATTTTTCTGGATTATGTTAGGTTTTTTGGAGAGAGGAGCTGCATTTGAGTAATTTTAGTTGAAATTAAATTTGAATTTTTGGATTTTTGAACAGATTTTTCTCAAATTTTAAAAAATTTTGTTGAAGCCTATTTCGATTTTTCTGGATTATGTTAGGTTTTTTGGATAGAGGAGCTGCATTTGAGTAATTTTAGTTGAAATTAAATTTGAATTTTTGGATTTTTGAACAGATTTTTCTCAAATTTTAAAAAATTTTGTTGAAGCCTATTTCGATTTTTCTGGATTATGTCAGGTTTTTTTGATAGACGAGCTGCATTTGAGTAATTCTAGTTGAAATTAACTTCGATTTTTTGGATTTTTGTACAGATTTTTGTCAAATTTAAAAAATTTTGTTGAAACCAACTTCGATTTTTCTGGATTATTTTAGGTTTCTTGGATAGAGGAGCTGCATTTGAGTAATTTTAGATGAAAATAATTTCGAATTTTCGGATATTTGTACAGATTTTTGTCGAATTTTAAAAAATTTTGTTGAACCCAACTTCGATTTTTCTGGATTATGTTAGGTTTTTTTGATAGAGGAGCTGCATTTGAGTAATTCTAGTTGAAATTAACTTCGATTTTTTGGATTTTTGTACAGATTTTTGTCTAATTTTGAAAAATTTTGTTGAAACCAACTTCGATTTTTCTGGATATGGTAGGTTTTTTGGATAGAGGAGCTGCATTTGAGTAATTTTAGTTGAAATTAAATTTGAATTTTTGGATTTTTGAACAGATTTTTCTCAAATTTTAAAAAATTTTGTTGAAGCCTATTTCGATTTTTCTGTATTATGTTAGGTGTTTTGGATAGAGGAGCTGCATTTGAGTAATTTTAGTTGAAATTAAATTTGTATTTTTGGATTTTTGAACAGATTTTTCTCAAATTTTAAAAAATTTTGTTGAAGCCTATTTCGATTTTTCTGGATTATGGCAGGTTTTTTTGATAGACGAGCTGCATTTGAGTAATTCTAGTTGAAATTAACTTCGATTTTTTGGATTTTTGTACAGATTTTTGTCAAATTTTAAAAAATTTTGTTGAAACCAACTTCGATTTTTCTGGATTATGTTAGTTTTTTTGGATAGAGGAGCTGCATTTGAGTAATTATAGTTGTAATTAACTTCAAATTTTTTGATTTTTGTACAGATTTTTGTCAAATTTTAAAAAATTTTGTTGAAACCAACTTCGATTTTTCTGGATTATGTTACGTTTTTTGGAGAGAGGAGCTGCATTTGAGTAATTTTAGTTGAAATTAAATTTGAATTTTTCGATTTTTGAACAGATTTTTCTCAAATTTTAAAAAATTTTGTTGAAGCCTATTTCGATTTTTCTGGATTATGTTAGGTTTTTTGGATAGAGGAGCTGCATTTGAGTAATTTTAGTTGAAATTAAATTTGAATTTTTGGATTTTTGAACAGATTTTTCTCAAATTTTAAAAAATTTTGTTGAAGCCTATTTCGATTTTTCTGGATTATGTCAGGTTTTTTTGATAGACGAGCTGCATTTGAGTAATTCTAGTTGAAATTAACTTCGATTTTTTGGATTTTTGTACAGATTTTTGTCAAATTTAAAAAATTTTGTTGAAACCAACTTCGATTTTTCTGGATTATTTTAGGTTTCTTGGATAGAGGAGCTGCATTTGAGTAATTTTAGTTGTAATTAACTTCGAATTTTTGGATTTTTGTACAGATTTTTGTCAAATTTTAAAAAATTTTGTTGAAACCAACTTCGATTTTTCTGGATTATGTTAGGTTTTTTGGATAGACGAGCTGCATTTGAGTAATTCTGGTTGAAATTAACTTCGAATTTTTGGATTTTTGTACAGATTTTTGTCAAATTTTAAAAAATTTTGTTGAAACCAATTTCGATTTTTCTGGATTATGTTAGGTTTTTTGGATAGAGGAGCTGCATTTGAGTAATTCTGGTTGAAATTAACTTCGAATTTTTGGATTTTTGTACAGATTTTTGTCAAATTTAAAAAAATTTTGTTCAAACCAACTTCGATTTTTCTGGATTATGTTAGGTTTTTTTGATAGAGGAGCTGCATTTGAGTAATTCTAGTTGAAATTAACTTCGATTTTTTGGATTTTTGTACAGATTTTTGTCTAATTTTGAAAAATTTTGTTGAAACCAACTTCGATTTTTCTGGATTATTTTAGGTTTCTTGGATAGAGGAGCTGCATTTGAGTAATTTTAGTTGAAAATAACTTCGAAATTTTGGATTTTTGTACAGATTTTTGTCAAATTTTAAAAAATTTTGTTGAAACCAACTTCGATTTTTCTGGATATGTCAGGTTTTTTTGATAGACGAGCTGCATTTGAGTAATTCTAGTTGAAATTAACTTCGATTTTTTGGATTTTTGTACAGATTTTTGTCAAATTTTAAAAAATTTTGTTGAAACCAACTTCGATTTTTCTGGATTATGTTAGTTTTTTTGGATAGAGGAGCTGCATTTGAGTAATTATAGTTGTAATTAACTTCGAATTTTTGGATTTTTGTACAGATTTTTGTCAAATTTTAAAAAATTTTGTTGAAACCAACTTCGATTTTTCTGGATATGGTAGGTTTTTTGGATAGAGGAGCTGCATTTGAGTAATTTTAGTTGTAATTAACTTCAAATTTTTGGATTTTTGTACAGATTTTTGTCAAATTTTAAAAAATTTTGTTGAAACCAACTTCGATTTTTCTGGATTATGTTAGGTTTTTTGGAGAGAGGAGCTGCATTTGAGTAATTTTAGTTGAAATTAAATTTGAATTTTTGGATTTTTGAACAGATTTTTCTCAAATTTTAAAAAATTTTGTTGAAGCCTATTTCGATTTTTCTGGATTATGTTAGGTTTTTTGGATAGAGGAGCTGCATTTGAGTAATTCTGGTTGAAATTAACTTCGAATTTTTGGATTTTTGTACAGATTTTTGTCAAATTTTAAAAAATTTTGTTGAAACCAACTTCGATTTTTCTGGATTATGTTAGTTTTTTTGGATAGAGGAGCTGCATTTGAGTAATTATAGTTGTAATTAACTTCAAATTTTTTGATTTTTGTACAGATTTTTGTCAAATTTTAAAAAATTTTGTTGAAACCAACTTCGATTTTTCTGGATTATGTTAGGTTTTTTGGAGAGAGGAGCTGCATTTGAGTAATTTTAGTTGAAATTAAATTTGAATTTTTCGATTTTTGAACAGATTTTTCTCAAATTTTAAAAAATTTTGTTGAAGCCTATTTCGATTTTTCTGGATTATGTCAGGTTTTTGTTGATAGACGAGCTGCATTTGAGTAATTCTAGTTGAAATTAACTTCGATTTTTTGGATTTTTGTACAGATTTTTGTCAAATTTAAAAAAATTTTGTTGAAACCAACTTCGATTTTTCTGGATTATTTTAGGTTTTTTTGATAGAGGAGCTGCAATTGAGTAATTCTAGTTGAAATTAACTTCGATTTTTTGGATTTTTGTACAGATTTTTGTCTAATTTTGAAAAATTTTGTTGAAACCAACTTCGATTTTTCTGGATTATTTTAGGTTTCTTGGATAGAGGAGCTGCATTTGAGTAATTTTAGTTGAAAATAACTTCGAAATTTTGGATTTTTGTACAGATTTCTGTCAAATTTTAAAAACTTTTGTTGAAACCAACTTCGATTTTTCTGGATTATGTTAGGTTTTTTGGAGAGAGGAGCTGCATTTGAGTAATTTTTGTTGAAATTAAATTTGAATTTTTGGATTTTTGAACAGATTTTTTTCAAATTTTAAAAAATTTTGTTGAAGCCTATTTCGATTTTTCTGTATTATGTTAGGTTTTTTGGATAGAGGAGCTGCATTTGAGTAATTTTAGTTGAAATTAAATTTGAATTTTTGGATTTTTGAACAGATTTTTCTCAAATTTTAAAAAATTTTGTTGAAGCCTATTTCGATTTTTCTGGATTATGTCAGGTTTTTTTGATAGACGAGCTGCATTTGAGTAATTCTAGTTGAAATTAACATCGATTTTTTGGATTTTTGTACAGATTTTTGTCAAATTTTAAAAAATTTTGTTGAAACCAACTTCGATTTTTCTGGATTATGTTAGTTTTTTTGGATAGAGGAGCTGCATTTGAGTAATTATAGTTGTAATTAACTTCGAATTTTTGGATTTTTGTACAGATTTTTGTCAAATTTTAAAAAATTTTGTTGAAACCAACTTCGATTTTTCTGGATATGGTAGGTTTTTTGGATAGAGGAGCTGCATTTGAGTAATTTTAGTTGTAATTAACTTCAAATTTTTGGATTTTTGTACAGATTTTTGTCAAATTTTAAAAATTTTTGTTGAAACCTACTTCGATTTTTCTGGATTATGTTAGGTTTTTTGGAGAGAGGAGCTGCATTTGAGTAATTTTAGTTGAAATTAAATTTGAATTTTTGGATTTTTGAACAGATTTTTCTCAAATTTTAAAAAATTTTGTTGAAGCCTATTTCGATTTTTCTGGATTATGTTAGGTTTTTTGGATAGAGGAGCTGCATTTGAGTAATTTTAGTTGAAATTAAATTTGAATTTTTGGATTTTTGAACAGATTTTTCTCAAATTTTAAAAAATTTTGTTGAAGCCTATTTCGATTTTTCTGGATTATGTCAGGTTTTTTTGATAGACGAGCTGCATTTGAGTAATTCTAGTTGAAATTAACTTCGATTTTTTGGATTTTTGTACAGATTTTTGTCAAATTTAAAAAATTTTGTTGAAACCAACTTCGATTTTTCTGGATTATTTTAGGTTTCTTGGATAGAGGAGCTGCATTTGAGTAATTTTAGATGAAAATAATTTCGAATTTTCGGATATTTGTACAGATTTTTGTCGAATTTTAAAAAATTTTGTTGAACCCAACTTCGATTTTTCTGGATTATGTTAGGTTTTTTTGATAGAGGAGCTGCATTTGAGTAATTCTAGTTGAAATTAACTTCGATTTTTTGTATTTTTGTACAGATTTTTGTCTAATTTTGAAAAATTTTGTTGAAACCAACTTCGATTTTTCTGGATATGGTAGGTTTTTTGGATAGAGGAGCTGCATTTGAGTAATTTTAGTTGAAATTAAATTTGAATTTTTGGATTTTTGAACAGATTTTTCTCAAATTTTAAAAAATTTTGTTGAAGCCTATTTCGATTTTTCTGTATTATGTTAGGTTTTTTGGATAGAGGAGCTGCATTTGAGTAATTTTAGTTGAAATTAAATTTGTATTTTTGGATTTTTGAACAGATTTTTCTCAAATTTTAAAAAATTTTGTTGAAGCCTATTTCGATTTTTCTGGATTATGGCAGGTTTTTTTGATAGACGAGCTGCATTTGAGTAATTCTAGTTGAAATTAACTTCGATTTTTTGGATTTTTGTACAGATTTTTGTCAAATTTTAAAAAATTTTGTTGAAACCAACTTCGATTTTTCTGGATTATGTTAGTTTTTTTGGATAGAGGAGCTGCATTTGAGTAATTATAGTTGTAATTAACTTCAAATTTTTTGATTTTTGTACAGATTTTTGTCAAATTTTAAAAAATTTTGTTGAAACCAACTTCGATTTTTCTGGATTATGTTAGGTTTTTTGGAGAGAGGAGCTGCATTTGAGTAATTTTAGTTGAAATTAAATTTGAATTTTTCGATTTTTGAACAGATTTTTCTCAAATTTTAAAAAATTTTGTTGAAGCCTATTTCGATTTTTCTGGATTATGTTAGGTTTTTTGGATAGAGGAGCTGCATTTGAGTAATTTTAGTTGAAATTAAATTTGAATTTTTGGATTTTTGAACAGATTTTTCTCAAATTTTAAAAAATTTTGTTGAAGCCTATTTCGATTTTTCTGGATTATGTCAGGTTTTTGTTGATAGACGAGCTGCATTTGAGTAATTCTAGTTGAAATTAACTTCGATTTTTTGGATTTTTGTACAGATTTTTGTCAAATTTAAAAAATTTTGTTGAAACCAACTTCGATTTTTCTGGATTATTTTAGGTTTCTTGGATAGAGGAGCTGCATTTGAGTAATTTTAGTTGAAAATAACTTCGAATTTTTGGATTTTTGTACAGATTTTTGTCTAATTTTGAAAAATTTTGTTGAAACCAACTTCGATTTTTCTGGATATGGTAGGTTTTTTGGATAGAGGAGCTGCATTTGAGTAATTTTAGTTGAAATTAAATTTGAATTTTTGGATTTTTGAACAGATTTTTCTCAAATTTTAAAAAATTTTGTTGAAGCCTATTTCGATTTTTCTGTATTATGTTAGGTGTTTTGGATAGAGGAGCTGCATTTGAGTAATTTTAGTTGAAATTAAATTTGTATTTTTGGATTTTTGAACAGATTTTTCTCAAATTTTAAAAAATTTTGTTGAAGCCTATTTCGATTTTTCTGGATTATGGCAGGTTTTTTTGATAGACGAGCTGCATTTGAGTAATTCTAGTTGAAATTAACTTCGATTTTTTGGATTTTTGTACAGATTTTTGTCAAATTTTAAAAAATTTTGTTGAAACCAACTTCGATTTTTCTGGATTATGTTAGTTTTTTTGGATAGAGGAGCTGCATTTGAGTAATTATAGTTGTAATTAACTTCAAATTTTTTGATTTTTGTACAGATTTTTGTCAAATTTTAAAAAATTTTGTTGAAACCAACTTCGATTTTTCTGGATTATGTTAGGTTTTTTGGAGAGAGGAGCTGCATTTGAGTAATTTTAGTTGAAATTAAATTTGAATTTTTCGATTTTTGAACAGATTTTTCTCAAATTTTAAAAAATTTTGTTGAAGCCTATTTCGATTTTTCTGGATTATGTTAGGTTTTTTGGATAGAGGAGCTGCATTTGAGTAATTTTAGTTGAAATTAAATTTGAATTTTTGGATTTTTGAACAGATTTTTCTCAAATTTTAAAAAATTTTGTTGAAGCCTATTTCGATTTTTCTGGATTATGTCAGGTTTTTTTGATAGACGAGCTGCATTTGAGTAATTCTAGTTGAAATTAACTTCGATTTTTTGGATTTTTGTACAGATTTTTGTCAAATTTAAAAAATTTTGTTGAAACCAACTTCGATTTTTCTGGATTATTTTAGGTTTCTTGGATAGAGGAGCTGCATTTGAGTAATTTTAGTTGTAATTAACTTCGAATTTTTGGATTTTTGTACAGATTTTTGTCAAATTTTAAAAAATTTTGTTGAAACCAACTTCGATTTTTCTGGATTATGTTAGGTTTTTTGGATAGACGAGCTGCATTTGAGTAATTCTGGTTGAAATTAACTTCGAATTTTTGGATTTTTGTACAGATTTTTGTCAAATTTTAAAAAATTTTGTTGAAACCAATTTCGATTTTTCTGGATTATGTTAGGTTTTTTGGATAGAGGAGCTGCATTTGAGTAATTCTGGTTGAAATTAACTTCGAATTTTTGGATTTTTGTACAGATTTTTGTCAAATTTAAAAAAATTTTGTTCAAACCAACTTCGATTTTTCTGGATTATGTTAGGTTTTTTTGATAGAGGAGCTGCATTTGAGTAATTCTAGTTGAAATTAACTTCGATTTTTTGGATTTTTGTACAGATTTTTGTCTAATTTTGAAAAATTTTGTTGAAACCAACTTCGATTTTTCTGGATTATTTTAGGTTTCTTGGATAGAGGAGCTGCATTTGAGTAATTTTAGTTGAAAATAACTTCGAAATTTTGGATTTTTGTACAGATTTTTGTCAAATTTTAAAAAATTTTGTTGAAACCAACTTCGATTTTTCTGGATATGGTAGGTTTTTTGGATAGAGGAGCTGCATTTGAGTAATTTTAGTTGTAATTAACTTCAAATTTTTGGATTTTTGTACAGATTTTTGTCAAATTTTAAAAAATTTTGTTGAAACCAACTTCGATTTTTCTGGATTATGTTAGGTTTTTTGGAGAGAGGAGCTGCATTTGAGTAATTTTAGTTGAAATTAAATTTGAATTTTTGGATTTTTGAACAGATTTTTCTCAAATTTTAAAAAATTTTGTTGAAGCCTATTTCGATTTTTCTGTATTATGTTAGGTTTTTTGGATAGAGGAGCTGCATTTGAGTAATTTTAGTTGAAATTAAATTTGAATTTTTGGATTTTTGAACAGATTTTTCTCAAATTTTAAAAAATTTTGTTGAAGCCTATTTCGATTTTTCTGGATTATGTCAGGTTTTTTTGATAGACGAGCTGCATTTGAGTAATTCTAGTTGAAATTAACTTCGATTTTTTGGATTTTTGTACAGATTTTTGTCAAATTTTAAAAAATTTTGTTGAAACCAACTTCGATTTTTCTGGATTATGTTAGTTTTTTTGGATAGAGGAGCTGCATTTGAGTAATTATAGTTGTAATTAACTTCGAATTTTTGGATTTTTGTACAGATTTTTGTCAAATTTTAAAAAATTTTGTTGAAACCAACTTCGATTTTTCTGGATATGGTAGGTTTTTTGGATAGAGGAGCTGCATTTGAGTAATTTTAGTTGTAATTAACTTCAAATTTTTGGATTTTTGTACAGATTTTTGTCAAATTTTAAAAAATTTTGTTGAAACCAACTTCGATTTTTCTGGATTATGTTAGGTTTTTTGGAGAGAGGAGCTGCATTTGAGTAATTTTAGTTGAAATTAAATTTGAATTTTTGGATTTTTGAACAGATTTTTCTCAAATTTTAAAAAATTTTGTTGAAGCCTATTTCGATTTTTCTGGATTATGTTAGGTTTTTTGGATAGAGGAGCTGCATTTGAGTAATTCTGGTTGAAATTAACTTCGAATTTTTGGATTTTTGTACAGATTTTTGTCAAATTTAAAAAAATTTTGTTGAAACCAACTTCGATTTTTCTGGATTATGTTAGGTTTTTTTGATAGAGGAGCTGCAATTGAGTAATTCTAGTTGAAATTAACTTCGATTTTTTGGATTTTTGTACAGATTTTTGTCTAATTTTGAAAAATTTTGTTGAAACCAACTTCGATTTTTCTGGATTATTTTAGGTTTCTTGGATAGAGGAGCTGCATTTGAGTAATTTTAGTTGAAAATAACTTCGAAATTTTGGATTTTTGTACAGATTTCTGTCAAATTTTAAAAACTTTTGTTGAAACCAACTTCGATTTTTCTGGATTATGTTAGGTTTTTTGGAGAGAGGAGCTGCATTTGAGTAATTTTTGTTGAAATTAAATTTGAATTTTTGGATTTTTGAACAGATTTTTTTCAAATTTTAAAAAATTTTGTTGAAGCCTATTTCGATTTTTCTGTATTATGTTAGGTTTTTTGGATAGAGGAGCTGCATTTGAGTAATTTTAGTTGAAATTAAATTTGAATTTTTGGATTTTTGAACAGATTTTTCTCAAATTTTAAAAAATTTTGTTGAAGCCTATTTCGATTTTTCTGGATTATGTCAGGTTTTTTTGATTGACGAGCTGCATTTGAGTAATTCTAGTTGAAATTAACATCGATTTTTTGGATTTTTGTACAGATTTTTGTCAAATTTTAAAAAATTTTGTTGAAACCAACTTCGATTTTTCTGGATTATGTTAGTTTTTTTGGATAGAGGAGCTGCATTTGAGTAATTATAGTTGTAATTAACTTCGAATTTTTGGATTTTTGTACAGATTTTTGTCAAATTTTAAAAAATTTTGTTGAAACCAACTTCGATTTTTCTGGATATGGTAGGTTTTTTGGATAGAGGAGCTGCATTTGAGTAATTTTAGTTGTAATTAACTTCAAATTTTTGGATTTTTGTACAGATTTTTGTCAAATTTTAAAAATTTTTGTTGAAACCTACTTCGATTTTTCTGGATTATGTTAGGTTTTTTGGAGAGAGGAGCTGCATTTGAGTAATTTTAGTTGAAATTAAATTTGAATTTTTGGATTTTTGAACAGATTTTTCTCAAATTTTAAAAAATTTTGTTGAAGCCTATTTCGATTTTTCTGGATTATGTTAGGTTTTTTGGATAGAGGAGCTGCATTTGAGTAATTTTAGTTGAAATTAAATTTGAATTTTTGGATTTTTGAACAGATTTTTCTCAAATTTTAAAAAATTTTGTTGAAGCCTATTTCGATTTTTCTGGATTATGTCAGGTTTTTTTGATAGACGAGCTGCATTTGAGTAATTCTAGTTGAAATTAACTTCGATTTTTTGGATTTTTGTACAGATTTTTGTCAAATTTAAAAAATTTTGTTGAAACCAACTTCGATTTTTCTGGATTATTTTAGGTTTCTTGGATAGAGGAGCTGCATTTGAGTAATTTTAGATGAAAATAATTTCGAATTTTCGGATATTTGTACAGATTTTTGTCGAATTTTAAAAAATTTTGTTGAACCCAACTTCGATTTTTCTGGATTATGTTAGGTTTTTTTGATAGAGGAGCTGCATTTGAGTAATTCTAGTTGAAATTAACTTCGATTTTTTGTATTTTTGTACAGATTTTTGTCTAATTTTGAAAAATTTTGTTGAAACCAACTTCGATTTTTCTGGATATGGTAGGTTTTTTGGATAGAGGAGCTGCATTTGAGTAATTTTAGTTGAAATTAAATTTGAATTTTTGGATTTTTGAACAGATTTTTCTCAAATTTTAAAAAATTTTGTTGAAGCCTATTTCGATTTTTCTGTATTATGTTAGGTTTTTTGGATAGAGGAGCTGCATTTGAGTAATTTTAGTTGAAATTAAATTTGTATTTTTGGATTTTTGAACAGATTTTTCTCAAATTTTAAAAAATTTTGTTGAAGCCTATTTCGATTTTTCTGGATTATGGCAGGTTTTTTTGATAGACGAGCTGCATTTGAGTAATTCTAGTTGAAATTAACTTCGATTTTTTGGATTTTTGTACAGATTTTTGTCAAATTTTAAAAAATTTTGTTGAAACCAACTTCGATTTTTCTGGATTATGTTAGTTTTTTTGGATAGAGGAGCTGCATTTGAGTAATTATAGTTGTAATTAACTTCAAATTTTTTGATTTTTGTACAGATTTTTGTCAAATTTTAAAAAATTTTGTTGAAACCAACTTCGATTTTTCTGGATTATGTTAGGTTTTTTGGAGAGAGGAGCTGCATTTGAGTAATTTTAGTTGAAATTAAATTTGAATTTTTCGATTTTTGAACAGATTTTTCTCAAATTTTAAAAAATTTTGTTGAAGCCTATTTCGATTTTTCTGGATTATGTTAGGTTTTTTGGATAGAGGAGCTGCATTTGAGTAATTTTAGTTGAAATTAAATTTGAATTTTTGGATTTTTGAACAGATTTTTCTCAAATTTTAAAAAATTTTGTTGAAGCCTATTTCGATTTTTCTGGATTATGTCAGGTTTTTTTGATAGACGAGCTGCATTTGAGTAATTCTAGTTGAAATTAACTTCGATTTTTTGGATTTTTGTACAGATTTTTGTCAAATTTAAAAAATTTTGTTGAAACCAACTTCGATTTTTCTGGATTATTTTAGGTTTCTTGGATAGAGGAGCTGCATTTGAGTAATTTTAGTTGTAATTAACTTCGAATTTTTGGATTTTTGTACAGATTTTTGTCAAATTTTAAAAAATTTTGTTGAAACCAACTTCGATTTTTCTGGATTATGTTAGGTTTTTTGGATAGACGAGCTGCATTTGAGTAATTCTGGTTGAAATTAACTTCGAATTTTTGGATTTTTGTACAGATTTTTGTCAAATTTTAAAAAATTTTGTTGAAACCAATTTCGATTTTTCTGGATTATGTTAGGTTTTTTGGATAGAGGAGCTGCATTTGAGTAATTCTGGTTGAAATTAACTTCGAATTTTTGGATTTTTGTACAGATTTTTGTCAAATTTAAAAAAATTTTGTTCAAACCAACTTCGATTTTTCTGGATTATGTTAGGTTTTTTTGATAGAGGAGCTGCATTTGAGTAATTCTAGTTGAAATTAACTTCGATTTTTTGGATTTTTGTACAGATTTTTGTCTAATTTTGAAAAATTTTGTTGAAACCAACTTCGATTTTTCTGGATTATTTTAGGTTTCTTGGATAGAGGAGCTGCATTTGAGTAATTTTAGTTGAAAATAACTTCGAAATTTTGGATTTTTGTACAGATTTTTGTCAAATTTTAAAAAATTTTGTTGAAACCAACTTCGATTTTTCTGGATATGTCAGGTTTTTTTGATAGACGAGCTGCATTTGAGTAATTCTAGTTGAAATTAACTTCGATTTTTTGGATTTTTGTACAGATTTTTGTCAAATTTTAAAAAATTTTGTTGAAACCAACTTCGATTTTTCTGGATTATGTTAGTTTTTTTGGATAGAGGAGCTGCATTTGAGTAATTATAGTTGTAATTAACTTCGAATTTTTGGATTTTTGTACAGATTTTTGTCAAATTTTAAAAAATTTTGTTGAAACCAACTTCGATTTTTCTGGATATGGTAGGTTTTTTGGATAGAGGAGCTGCATTTGAGTAATTTTAGTTGTAATTAACTTCAAATTTTTGGATTTTTGTACAGATTTTTGTCAAATTTTAAAAAATTTTGTTGAAACCAACTTCGATTTTTCTGGATTATGTTAGGTTTTTTGGAGAGAGGAGCTGCATTTGAGTAATTTTAGTTGAAATTAAATTTGAATTTTTGGATTTTTGAACAGATTTTTCTCAAATTTTAAAAAATTTTGTTGAAGCCTATTTCGATTTTTCTGGATTATGTTAGGTTTTTTGGATAGAGGAGCTGCATTTGAGTAATTCTGGTTGAAATTAACTTCGAATTTTTGGATTTTTGTACAGATTTTTGTCAAATTTAAAAAAATTTTGTTGAAACCAACTTCGATTTTTCTGGATTATGTTAGGTTTTTTTGATAGAGGAGCTGCAATTGAGTAATTCTAGTTGAAATTAACTTCGATTTTTTGGATTTTTGTACAGATTTTTGTCTAATTTTGAAAAATTTTGTTGAAACCAACTTCGATTTTTCTGGATTATTTTAGGTTTCTTGGATAGAGGAGCTGCATTTGAGTAATTTTAGTTGAAAATAACTTCGAAATTTTGGATTTTTGTACAGATTTCTGTCAAATTTTAAAAACTTTTGTTGAAACCAACTTCGATTTTTCTGGATTATGTTAGGTTTTTTGGAGAGAGGAGCTGCATTTGAGTAATTTTTGTTGAAATTAAATTTGAATTTTTGGATTTTTGAACAGATTTTTTTCAAATTTTAAAAAATTTTGTTGAAGCCTATTTCGATTTTTCTGTATTATGTTAGGTTTTTTGGATAGAGGAGCTGCATTTGAGTAATTTTAGTTGAAATTAAATTTGAATTTTTGGATTTTTGAACAGATTTTTCTCAAATTTTAAAAAATTTTGTTGAAGCCTATTTCGATTTTTCTGGATTATGTCAGGTTTTTTTGATAGACGAGCTGCATTTGAGTAATTCTAGTTGAAATTAACATCGATTTTTTGGATTTTTGTACAGATTTTTGTCAAATTTTAAAAAATTTTGTTGAAACCAACTTCGATTTTTCTGGATTATGTTAGTTTTTTTGGATAGAGGAGCTGCATTTGAGTAATTATAGTTGTAATTAACTTCGAATTTTTGGATTTTTGTACAGATTTTTGTCAAATTTTAATAAATTTTGTTGAAACCAACTTCGATTTTTCTGGATATGGTAGGTTTTTTGGATAGAGGAGCTGCATTTGAGTAATTTTAGTTGTAATTAACTTCAAATTTTTGGATTTTTGTACAGATTTTTGTCAAATTTTAAAAATTTTTGTTGAAACCTACTTCGATTTTTCTGGATTATGTTAGGTTTTTTGGAGAGAGGAGCTGCATTTGAGTAATTTTAGTTGAAATTAAATTTGAATTTTTGGATTTTTGAACAGATTTTTCTCAAATTTTAAAAAATTTTGTTGAAGCCTATTTCGATTTTTCTGGATTATGTTAGGTTTTTTGGATAGAGGAGCTGCATTTGAGTAATTTTAGTTGAAATTAAATTTGAATTTTTGGATTTTTGAACAGATTTTTCTCAAATTTTAAAAAATTTTGTTGAAGCCTATTTCGATTTTTCTGGATTATGTCAGGTTTTTTTGATAGACGAGCTGCATTTGAGTAATTCTAGTTGAAATTAACTTCGATTTTTTGGATTTTTGTACAGATTTTTGTCAAATTTAAAAAATTTTGTTGAAACCAACTTCGATTTTTCTGGATTATTTTAGGTTTCTTGGATAGAGGAGCTGCATTTGAGTAATTTTAGATGAAAATAATTTCGAATTTTCGGATATTTGTACAGATTTTTGTCGAATTTTAAAAAATTTTGTTGAACCCAACTTCGATTTTTCTGGATTATGTTAGGTTTTTTTGATAGAGGAGCTGCATTTGAGTAATTCTAGTTGAAATTAACTTCGATTTTTTGTATTTTTGTACAGATTTTTGTCTAATTTTGAAAAATTTTGTTGAAACCAACTTCGATTTTTCTGGATATGGTAGGTTTTTTGGATAGAGGAGCTGCATTTGAGTAATTTTAGTTGAAATTAAATTTGAATTTTTGGATTTTTGAACAGATTTTTCTCAAATTTTAAAAAATTTTGTTGAAGCCTATTTCGATTTTTCTGTATTATGTTAGGTTTTTTGGATAGAGGAGCTGCATTTGAGTAATTTTAGTTGAAATTAAATTTGTATTTTTGGATTTTTGAACAGATTTTTCTCAAATTTTAAAAAATTTTGTTGAAGCCTATTTCGATTTTTCTGGATTATGGCAGGTTTTTTTGATAGACGAGCTGCATTTGAGTAATTCTAGTTGAAATTAACTTCGATTTTTTGGATTTTTGTACAGATTTTTGTCAAATTTTAAAAAATTTTGTTGAAACCAACTTCGATTTTTCTGGATTATGTTAGTTTTTTTGGATAGAGGAGCTGCATTTGAGTAATTATAGTTGTAATTAACTTCAAATTTTTTGATTTTTGTACAGATTTTTGTCAAATTTTAAAAAATTTTGTTGAAACCAACTTCGATTTTTCTGGATTATGTTAGTTTTTTTGGATAGAGGAGCTGCATTTGAGTAATTATAGTTGTAATTAACTTCGAATTTTTGGATTTTTGTACAGATTTTTGTCAAATTTTAAAAAATTTTGTTGAAACCAACTTCGATTTTTCTGGATATGGTAGGTTTTTTGGATAGAGGAGCTGCATTTGAGTAATTTTAGTTGTAATTAACTTCAAATTTTTGGATTTTTGTACAGATTTTTGTCAAATTTTAAAAATTTTTGTTGAAACCTACTTCGATTTTTCTGGATTATGTTAGGTTTTTTGGAGAGAGGAGCTGCATTTGAGTAATTTTAGTTGAAATTAAATTTGAATTTTTGGATTTTTGAACAGATTTTTCTCAAATTTTAAAAAATTTTGTTGAAGCCTATTTCGATTTTTCTGGATTATGTTAGGTTTTTTGGATAGAGGAGCTGCATTTGAGTAATTTTAGTTGAAATTAAATTTGAATTTTTGGATTTTTGAACAGATTTTTCTCAAATTTTAAAAAATTTTGTTGAAGCCTATTTCGATTTTTCTGGATTATGTCAGGTTTTTTTGATAGACGAGCTGCATTTGAGTAATTCTAGTTGAAATTAACTTCGATTTTTTGGATTTTTGTACAGATTTTTGTCAAATTTAAAAAATTTTGTTGAAACCAACTTCGATTTTTCTGGATTATTTTAGGTTTCTTGGATAGAGGAGCTGCATTTGAGTAATTTTAGATGAAAATAATTTCGAATTTTCGGATATTTGTACAGATTTTTGTCGAATTTTAAAAAATTTTGTTGAACCCAACTTCGATTTTTCTGGATTATGTTAGGTTTTTTTGATAGAGGAGCTGCATTTGAGTAATTCTAGTTGAAATTAACTTCGATTTTTTGTATTTTTGTACAGATTTTTGTCTAATTTTGAAAAATTTTGTTGAAACCAACTTCGATTTTTCTGGATATGGTAGGTTTTTTGGATAGAGGAGCTGCATTTGAGTAATTTTAGTTGAAATTAAATTTGAATTTTTGGATTTTTGAACAGATTTTTCTCAAATTTTAAAAAATTTTGTTGAAGCCTATTTCGATTTTTCTGTATTATGTTAGGTTTTTTGGATAGAGGAGCTGCATTTGAGTAATTTTAGTTGAAATTAAATTTGTATTTTTGGATTTTTGAACAGATTTTTCTCAAATTTTAAAAAATTTTGTTGAAGCCTATTTCGATTTTTCTGGATTATGGCAGGTTTTTTTGATAGACGAGCTGCATTTGAGTAATTCTAGTTGAAATTAACTTCGATTTTTTGGATTTTTGTACAGATTTTTGTCAAATTTTAAAAAATTTTGTTGAAACCAACTTCGATTTTTCTGGATTATGTTAGTTTTTTTGGATAGAGGAGCTGCATTTGAGTAATTATAGTTGTAATTAACTTCAAATTTTTTGATTTTTGTACAGATTTTTGTCAAATTTTAAAAAATTTTGTTGAAACCAACTTCGATTTTTCTGGATTATGTTAGGTTTTTTGGAGAGAGGAGCTGCATTTGAGTAATTTTAGTTGAAATTAAATTTGAATTTTTCGATTTTTGAACAGATTTTTCTCAAATTTTAAAAAATTTTGTTGAAGCCTATTTCGATTTTTCTGGATTATGTCAGGTTTTTGTTGATAGACGAGCTGCATTTGAGTAATTCTAGTTGAAATTAACTTCGATTTTTTGGATTTTTGTACAGATTTTTGTCAAATTTAAAAAATTTTGTTGAAACCAACTTCGATTTTTCTGGATTATTTTAGGTTTCTTGGATAGAGGAGCTGCATTTGAGTAATTTTAGTTGAAAATAACTTCGAATTTTTGGATTTTTGTACAGATTTTTGTCTAATTTTGAAAAATTTTGTTGAAACCAACTTCGATTTTTCTGGATATGGTAGGTTTTTTGGATAGAGGAGCTGCATTTGAGTAATTTTAGTTGAAATTAAATTTGAATTTTTGGATTTTTGAACAGATTTTTCTCAAATTTTAAAAAATTTTGTTGAAGCCTATTTCGATTTTTCTGTATTATGTTAGGTGTTTTGGATAGAGGAGCTGCATTTGAGTAATTTTAGTTGAAATTAAATTTGTATTTTTGGATTTTTGAACAGATTTTTCTCAAATTTTAAAAAATTTTGTTGAAGCCTATTTCGATTTTTCTGGATTATGGCAGGTTTTTTTGATAGACGAGCTGCATTTGAGTAATTCTAGTTGAAATTAACTTCGATTTTTTGGATTTTTGTACAGATTTTTGTCAAATTTTAAAAAATTTTGTTGAAACCAACTTCGATTTTTCTGGATTATGTTAGTTTTTTTGGATAGAGGAGCTGCATTTGAGTAATTATAGTTGTAATTAACTTCAAATTTTTTGATTTTTGTACAGATTTTTGTCAAATTTTAAAAAATTTTGTTGAAACCAACTTCGATTTTTCTGGATTATGTTAGTTTTTTTGGATAGAGGAGCTGCATTTGAGTAATTATAGTTGTAATTAACTTCGAATTTTTGGATTTTTGTACAGATTTTTGTCAAATTTTAAAAAATTTTGTTGAAACCAACTTCGATTTTTCTGGATATGGTAGGTTTTTTGGATAGAGGAGCTGCATTTGAGTAATTTTAGTTGTAATTAACTTCAAATTTTTGGATTTTTGTACAGATTTTTGTCAAATTTTAAAAATTTTTGTTGAAACCTACTTCGATTTTTCTGGATTATGTTAGGTTTTTTGGAGAGAGGAGCTGCATTTGAGTAATTTTAGTTGAAATTAAATTTGAATTTTTGGATTTTTGAACAGATTTTTCTCAAATTTTAAAAAATTTTGTTGAAGCCTATTTCGATTTTTCTGGATTATGTTAGGTTTTTTGGATAGAGGAGCTGCATTTGAGTAATTTTAGTTGAAATTAAATTTGAATTTTTGGATTTTTGAACAGATTTTTCTCAAATTTTAAAAAATTTTGTTGAAGCCTATTTCGATTTTTCTGGATTATGTCAGGTTTTTTTGATAGACGAGCTGCATTTGAGTAATTCTAGTTGAAATTAACTTCGATTTTTTGGATTTTTGTACAGATTTTTGTCAAATTTAAAAAATTTTGTTGAAACCAACTTCGATTTTTCTGGATTATTTTAGGTTTCTTGGATAGAGGAGCTGCATTTGAGTAATTTTAGATGAAAATAATTTCGAATTTTCGGATATTTGTACAGATTTTTGTCGAATTTTAAAAAATTTTGTTGAACCCAACTTCGATTTTTCTGGATTATGTTAGGTTTTTTTGATAGAGGAGCTGCATTTGAGTAATTCTAGTTGAAATTAACTTCGATTTTTTGTATTTTTGTACAGATTTTTGTCTAATTTTGAAAAATTTTGTTGAAACCAACTTCGATTTTTCTGGATATGGTAGGTTTTTTGGATAGAGGAGCTGCATTTGAGTAATTTTAGTTGAAATTAAATTTGAATTTTTGGATTTTTGAACAGATTTTTCTCAAATTTTAAAAAATTTTGTTGAAGCCTATTTCGATTTTTCTGTATTATGTTAGGTTTTTTGGATAGAGGAGCTGCATTTGAGTAATTTTAGTTGAAATTAAATTTGTATTTTTGGATTTTTGAACAGATTTTTCTCAAATTTTAAAAAATTTTGTTGAAGCCTATTTCGATTTTTCTGGATTATGGCAGGTTTTTTTGATAGACGAGCTGCATTTGAGTAATTCTAGTTGAAATTAACTTCGATTTTTTGGATTTTTGTACAGATTTTTGTCAAATTTTAAAAAATTTTGTTGAAACCAACTTCGATTTTTCTGGATTATGTTAGTTTTTTTGGATAGAGGAGCTGCATTTGAGTAATTATAGTTGTAATTAACTTCAAATTTTTTGATTTTTGTACAGATTTTTGTCAAATTTTAAAAAATTTTGTTGAAACCAACTTCGATTTTTCTGGATTATGTTAGGTTTTTTGGAGAGAGGAGCTGCATTTGAGTAATTTTAGTTGAAATTAAATTTGAATTTTTCGATTTTTGAACAGATTTTTCTCAAATTTTAAAAAATTTTGTTGAAGCCTATTTCGATTTTTCTGGATTATGTCAGGTTTTTGTTGATAGACGAGCTGCATTTGAGTAATTCTAGTTGAAATTAACTTCGATTTTTTGGATTTTTGTACAGATTTTTGTCAAATTTAAAAAATTTTGTTGAAACCAACTTCGATTTTTCTGGATTATTTTAGGTTTCTTGGATAGAGGAGCTGCATTTGAGTAATTTTAGTTGAAAATAACTTCGAATTTTTGGATTTTTGTACAGATTTTTGTCTAATTTTGAAAAATTTTGTTGAAACCAACTTCGATTTTTCTGGATATGGTAGGTTTTTTGGATAGAGGAGCTGCATTTGAGTAATTTTAGTTGAAATTAAATTTGAATTTTTGGATTTTTGAACAGATTTTTCTCAAATTTTAAAAAATTTTGTTGAAGCCTATTTCGATTTTTCTGTATTATGTTAGGTGTTTTGGATAGAGGAGCTGCATTTGAGTAATTTTAGTTGAAATTAAATTTGTATTTTTGGATTTTTGAACAGATTTTTCTCAAATTTTAAAAAATTTTGTTGAAGCCTATTTCGATTTTTCTGGATTATGGCAGGTTTTTTTGATAGACGAGCTGCATTTGAGTAATTCTAGTTGAAATTAACTTCGATTTTTTGGATTTTTGTACAGATTTTTGTAAAATTTTAAAAAATTTTGTTGAAACCAACTTCGATTTTTCTGGATTATGTTAGTTTTTTTGGATAGAGGAGCTGCATTTGAGTAATTATAGTTGTAATTAACTTCAAATTTTTTGATTTTTGTACAGATTTTTGTCAAATTTTAAAAAATTTTGTTGAAACCAACTTCGATTTTTCTGGATTATGTTAGGTTTTTTGGAGAGAGGAGCTGCATTTGAGTAATTTTAGTTGAAATTAAATTTGAATTTTTCGATTTTTGAACAGATTTTTCTCAAATTTTAAAAAATTTTGTTGAAGCCTATTTCGATTTTTCTGGATTATGTTAGGTTTTTTGGATAGAGGAGCTGCATTTGAGTAATTTTAGTTGAAATTAAATTTGAATTTTTGGATTTTTGAACAGATTTTTCTCAAATTTTAAAAAATTTTGTTGAAGCCTATTTCGATTTTTCTGGATTATGTCAGGTTTTTTTGATAGACGAGCTGCATTTGAGTAATTCTAGTTGAAATTAACTTCGATTTTTTGGATTTTTGTACAGATTTTTGTCAAATTTAAAAAATTTTGTTGAAACCAACTTCGATTTTTCTGGATTATTTTAGGTTTCTTGGATAGAGGAGCTGCATTTGAGTAATTTTAGTTGTAATTAACTTCGAATTTTTGGATTTTTGTACAGATTTTTGTCAAATTTTAAAAAATTTTGTTGAAACCAACTTCGATTTTTCTGGATTATGTTAGGTTTTTTGGATAGACGAGCTGCATTTGAGTAATTCTGGTTGAAATTAACTTCGAATTTTTGGATTTTTGTACAGATTTTTGTCAAATTTTAAAAAATTTTGTTGAAACCAATTTCGATTTTTCTGGATTATGTTAGGTTTTTTGGATAGAGGAGCTGCATTTGAGTAATTCTGGTTGAAATTAACTTCGAATTTTTGGATTTTTGTACAGATTTTTGTCAAATTTAAAAGAATTTTGTTCAAACCAACTTCGATTTTTCTGGATTATGTTAGGTTTTTTTGATAGAGGAGCTGCATTTGAGTAATTCTAGTTGAAATTAACTTCGATTTTTTGGATTTTTGTACAGATTTTTGTCTAATTTTGAAAAATTTTGTTGAAACCAACTTCGATTTTTCTGGATTATTTTAGGTTTCTTGGATAGAGGAGCTGCATTTGAGTAATTTTAGTTGAAAATAACTTCGAAATTTTGGATTTTTGTACAGATTTTTGTCAAATTTTAAAAAATTTTGTTGAAACCAACTTCGATTTTTCTGGATATGGTAGGTTTTTTGGATAGAGGAGCTGCATTTGAGTAATTTTAGTTGTAATTAACTTCAAATTTTTGGATTTTTGTACAGATTTTTGTCAAATTTTAAAAAATTTTGTTGAAACCAACTTCGATTTTTCTGGATTATGTTAGGTTTTTTGGAGAGAGGAGCTGCATTTGAGTAATTTTAGTTGAAATTAAATTTGAATTTTTGGATTTTTGAACAGATTTTTCTCAAATTTTAAAAAATTTTGTTGAAGCCTATTTCGATTTTTCTGTATTATGTTAGGTTTTTTGGATAGAGGAGCTGCATTTGAGTAATTTTAGTTGAAATTAAATTTGAATTTTTGGATTTTTGAACAGATTTTTCTCAAATTTTAAAAAATTTTGTTGAAGCCTATTTCGATTTTTCTGGATTATGTCAGGTTTTTTTGATAGACGAGCTGCATTTGAGTAATTCTAGTTGAAATTAACTTCGATTTTTTGGATTTTTGTACAGATTTTTGTCAAATTTTAAAAAATTTTGTTGAAACCAACTTCGATTTTTCTGGATTATGTTAGTTTTTTTGGATAGAGGAGCTGCATTTGAGTAATTATAGTTGTAATTAACTTCGAATTTTTGGATTTTTGTACAGATTTTTGTCAAATTTTAAAAAATTTTGTTGAAACCAACTTCGATTTTTCTGGATATGGTAGGTTTTTTGGATAGAGGAGCTGCATTTGAGTAATTTTAGTTGTAATTAACTTCAAATTTTTGGATTTTTGTACAGATTTTTGTCAAATTTTAAAAAATTTTGTTGAAACCAACTTCGATTTTTCTGGATTATGTTAGGTTTTTTGGAGAGAGGAGCTGCATTTGAGTAATTTTAGTTGAAATTAAATTTGAATTTTTGGATTTTTGAACAGATTTTTCTCAAATTTTAAAAAATTTTGTTGAAGCCTATTTCGATTTTTCTGGATTATGTTAGGTTTTTTGGATAGAGGAGCTGCATTTGAGTAATTCTGGTTGAAATTAACTTCGAATTTTTGGATTTTTGTACAGATTTTTGTCAAATTTAAAAAAATTTTGTTGAAACCAACTTCGATTTTTCTGGATTATGTTAGGTTTTTTTGATAGAGGAGCTGCAATTGAGTAATTCTAGTTGAAATTAACTTCGATTTTTTGGATTTTTGTACAGATTTTTGTCTAATTTTGAAAAATTTTGTTGAAACCAACTTCGATTTTTCTGGATTATTTTAGGTTTCTTGGATAGAGGAGCTGCATTTGAGTAATTTTAGTTGAAAATAACTTCGAAATTTTGGATTTTTGTACAGATTTCTGTCAAATTTTAAAAACTTTTGTTGAAACCAACTTCGATTTTTCTGGATTATGTTAGGTTTTTTGGAGAGAGGAGCTGCATTTGAGTAATTTTTGTTGAAATTAAATTTGAATTTTTGGATTTTTGAACAGATTTTTTTCAAATTTTAAAAAATTTTGTTGAAGCCTATTTCGATTTTTCTGTATTATGTTAGGTTTTTTGGATAGAGGAGCTGCATTTGAGTAATTTTAGTTGAAATTAAATTTGAATTTTTGGATTTTTGAACAGATTTTTCTCAAATTTTAAAAAATTTTGTTGAAGCCTATTTCGATTTTTCTGGATTATGTCAGGTTTTTTTGATAGACGAGCTGCATTTGAGTAATTCTAGTTGAAATTAACATCGATTTTTTGGATTTTTGTACAGATTTTTGTCAAATTTTAAAAAATTTTGTTGAAACCAACTTCGATTTTTCTGGATTATGTTAGTTTTTTTGGATAGAGGAGCTGCATTTGAGTAATTATAGTTGTAATTAACTTCGAATTTTTGGATTTTTGTACAGATTTTTGTCAAATTTTAAAAAATTTTGTTGAAACCAACTTCGATTTTTCTGGATATGGTAGGTTTTTTGGATAGAGGAGCTGCATTTGAGTAATTTTAGTTGTAATTAACTTCAAATTTTTGGATTTTTGTACAGATTTTTGTCAAATTTTAAAAATTTTTGTTGAAACCTACTTCGATTTTTCTGGATTATGTTAGGTTTTTTGGAGAGAGGAGCTGCATTTGAGTAATTTTAGTTGAAATTAAATTTGAATTTTTGGATTTTTGAACAGATTTTTCTCAAATTTTAAAAAATTTTGTTGAAGCCTATTTCGATTTTTCTGGATTATGTTAGGTTTTTTGGATAGAGGAGCTGCATTTGAGTAATTTTAGTTGAAATTAAATTTGAATTTTTGGATTTTTGAACAGATTTTTCTCAAATTTTAAAAAATTTTGTTGAAGCCTATTTCGATTTTTCTGGATTATGTCAGGTTTTTTTGATAGACGAGCTGCATTTGAGTAATTCTAGTTGAAATTAACTTCGATTTTTTGGATTTTTGTACAGATTTTTGTCAAATTTAAAAAATTTTGTTGAAACCAACTTCGATTTTTCTGGATTATTTTAGGTTTCTTGGATAGAGGAGCTGCATTTGAGTAATTTTAGATGAAAATAATTTCGAATTTTCGGATATTTGTACAGATTTTTGTCGAATTTTAAAAAATTTTGTTGAACCCAACTTCGATTTTTCTGGATTATGTTAGGTTTTTTTGATAGAGGAGCTGCATTTGAGTAATTCTAGTTGAAATTAACTTCGATTTTTTGTATTTTTGTACAGATTTTTGTCTAATTTTGAAAAATTTTGTTGAAACCAACTTCGATTTTTCTGGATATGGTAGGTTTTTTGGATAGAGGAGCTGCATTTGAGTAATTTTAGTTGAAATTAAATTTGAATTTTTGGATTTTTGAACAGATTTTTCTCAAATTTTAAAAAATTTTGTTGAAGCCTATTTCGATTTTTCTGTATTATGTTAGGTTTTTTGGATAGAGGAGCTGCATTTGAGTAATTTTAGTTGAAATTAAATTTGTATTTTTGGATTTTTGAACAGATTTTTCTCAAATTTTAAAAAATTTTGTTGAAGCCTATTTCGATTTTTCTGGATTATGGCAGGTTTTTTTGATAGACGAGCTGCATTTGAGTAATTCTAGTTGAAATTAACTTCGATTTTTTGGATTTTTGTACAGATTTTTGTCAAATTTTAAAAAATTTTGTTGAAACCAACTTCGATTTTTCTGGATTATGTTAGTTTTTTTGGATAGAGGAGCTGCATTTGAGTAATTATAGTTGTAATTAACTTCAAATTTTTTGATTTTTGTACAGATTTTTGTCAAATTTTAAAAAATTTTGTTGAAACCAACTTCGATTTTTCTGGATTATGTTAGGTTTTTTGGAGAGAGGAGCTGCATTTGAGTAATTTTAGTTGAAATTAAATTTGAATTTTTGGATTTTTGAACACATTTTTCTCAAATTTTAAAAAATTTTGTTGAAGCCTATTTCGATTTTTCTGTATTATGTTAGGTTTTTTGGATAGAGGAGCTGCATTTGAGTAATTTTAGTTGAAATTAAATTTGAATTTTTGGATTTTTGAACAGATTTTTTTCAAATTTTAAAAAATTTTGTTGAAGCCTATTTCGATTTTTCTGGATTATGTCAGGTTTTTTTGATAGACGAGCTGCATTTGAGTAATTCTAGTTGAAATTAACTTCGATTTTTTGGATGTTTGTACAGATTTTTGTCAAATTTTAAAAAATTTTGTTGAAACCAACTTCGATTTTTCTGGATATGGTAGGTTTTTTGGATAGAGGAGCTGCATTTGAGTAATTTTAGTTGTAATTAACTTCGAATTTTTGGATTTTTGTACAGATTTTTGTCCAATTTTAAAAAATTTTGTTGAAAGCAACTTCGATTTTTCTGGATTATGTTAGGTTTTTTGGATAGAGGAGCTGCATTTGAGTAATTTTGGTTGAAATTAAATTTGAATTTTTGGATTTTTGAACAGATTTTTCTCAAATTTTAAAAAATTTTGTTGAAGCCTATTTCGATTTTTCTGGATTATGTTAGGTTTTTTTGATAGACGAGCTGCATTTGAGTAATTCTAGTTGAAATTAACTTCGATTTTTTGGATTTTTGTACAGATTTTTGTCAAATGTTAAAAAATTTTGTTGAAACCAACTTCGATTTTTCTGGATTATTTTATGTTTCTTGGATAGAGGAGCTGCATTTGAGTAATTTTAGTTGAAAATAACTTCGAATTTTTGGATTTTTGTACACATATTTGTCAATTTTTAAAAAATTTTGTTGAAACCAACTTCGATATTTCTGGATTATGTTAGGTTTTTTTGATAGAGGAGCTGCATTTGAGTAATTTTAGTTGAAAATAATTTCGAATTTTGGGATTTTTGTACAGATTTTTGTCCAATTTTAAAAAATTTAGTTGAATCCAACTTCGATTTTTCTGGATTATGTTAGGTTTTTTTGATAAAGGAGCTGTATTTGAGTAACTTTAGTTGAAAATAACTTCGAAATTTTGGATTTTTGTACAGATTTTTGTCAAATTTTAAAAAATTTTGTTGAAACCAACTTCGATTTTTCTGGATTATGTTAGGTTTTTTTGATAGAGGAGCTGCATTTGAGTAATTCTAGTTGAAATTAACTTCGATTTTTTGGATTTTTGTACAGATTTTTGTCCAATTTTAAAAAATTTTGTTGAAAGCAACTTCGATTTTTCTGGATTATGTTAGGTTTTTTGGATAGAGGAGCTGCATTTGAGTAATTTTAGTTGTAATTAACTTCGAATTTTTGGATTTTTGTACAGATTTTTGTCAAATTTTAAAAAATTTTGTTGAAACCAACTTCGATTTTTCTGGAATATGTTAGGTTTTTTTGATAGAGGAGCTGCATTTGAGTAATTTTAGTTGAAAATAACTTCGAAATTTTGGATTTTTGTACAGATTTTTGTCAAATTTTAAAAAATTTTGTTGAAACCAACTTCGATTTTTCTGGATTATGTTAGGTTTTTTTGATAGAGGAGCTGCATTTGAGTAATTCTAGTTGAAATTATCTTCGAATTTTTGGATTTTTGTACAGATTTTTGTCAAATTTTAAAAAATTTTGTTGAAACCAACTTCGATTTCTCTGGATTATGTTAGGTTTTTTGATTGAGGAGCAGCATTCGAGTAATTTTAGTTGAAATTAACTTCAAATTTTTGGATTTTTATACAGATTTTTGTCAAATTTTAAAAAATTTTGTTGAAACCAACTTCGATTTTTCTGGATTATGTTAGGTTTTTTGGATAGAGGAGCTGCATTTGAGTAATTTTAGTTGTAATTAACTTCGAATTTTTGGATTTCTGTACAGATTTTTGTCAAATTTTAAAAAATTTTGTTGAAACCTACTTCGTTTTTTCTGGATTATGTTAGGTTTTTTTGATAGAGGAGCTGCATTTGAGTAATTTTAGTTGAAATTAACTTCGAATTTTTGGACGTTTGTACAGATTTTTGTCAAATTATAAAAAATTTTGTTGAAACCAACTTCGATTTTTCTGGATTATGTTAGGTTTTTTGATAGAGGGCTGCATTTGAGTAATTTTAGTTGCAATTAACTTCGAATTTTTGGGTTTTTGTACAGATTTTTGTCAAATTTTAAAAAATTTTGTTGAAACCTACTTCGTTTTTTCTGGATTAGGTTAGGTTTTTTTGATAGAGGAGCTGCATTTGAGTAATTTTAGTTGAAATTAACTTCGAATTTTTGGATGTTTGTACAGATTTTTGTCAAATTATAAAAAATTTTGTTGAACCAACTTCGATTTTTCTGGATTATGTTAGGTTTTTTTTGGTAGAGGGCTGCATTTGAGTAATTTTAGTTGTAATTAACTTCGAATTTTTGGGTTTTTGTACAGATTTTTGTCAAATTTTAAAAAATTTTGTTGAAACCTACTTCGATTTTTCTGGATTATGTTAGGTTTTTTTGATAGAGGAGCTGCATTTGAGTAATTTTAGTTGAAAATAACTTCGAATTTTTGGATGTTTGTACAGATTTTTGTCAAATTTTATAAAATTTTGTTGAACCCAACTTCGATTTTTCTGGATTATGTTAGGTTTTTTTGATAGAGGGCTGCATTTGAGTAATTTTAGTTGCAATTAACTTCGAATTTTTGGTTTTTTTTACAGTTTTTTGTCAAATTTTAAAAAATTTTGTTGAAACCTACTTCGATTTTTCTGGATTATGTTAGGTTTTTTTGATAGAGGAGCTGCATTTGAGTAATTTTAGTTGAAAATAACTTCGAATTTTTGGATTCTTGTACAGATATTTGTCAAATTTTAAAAAATTTTGTTGAAACCAACTTCGATTTTTCTGGATTATGTTAGGTTTTTTTGATAGAGGGCTGCATTTGAGTAATTTTAGTTGTAATTAACTTCGAATTTTTGGGTTTTTGTACAGATTTTTGTCAAATTTTAAAAAATTTTGTTGAAACCTACTTCGATTTTTCTGGATTATGTTAGGTTTTTTGATAGAGGAGCTGCATTTGAGTAATTTTAGTTGAAAATAACTTCGAATTTTTGGATGTTTGTACAGATTTTTGTCAAATTATAAAAAATTTTGTTGAAACCAACTTCGATTTTTCTGGATTATGTTAGGTTTTTTTGATAGAGGAGCTGCATTTGAGTAATTTTAGTTGAAATTAACTTCGAATTTTTGGATTCTTGTACAGATTTTTGTCAAATTTTAAAAAATTTTGTTGAAACCAACTTCGATTTCTCTGGATTATGTTAGGTTTTTTGATAGAGGAACAGCATTTGAGTAATTTTAGTTGAAATTAACTTCGAATTTTTGGATTCTTGTACAGATTTTTGTCAAATTTTAAAAAATTTTGTTGAAACCAACTTCGATTTCTCTGGATTATGTTAGGTTTTTTGATAGAGGAGCAGCATTCGAGTAATTTTAGTTGAAATTAACTTCAAATTTTTGGATTTTTATAGAGATTTTTGTCAAATTTTAAAAAATTTTGTTGAAACCAACTTCGATTTTTCTGGATTATGTTAGGTTTTTTGGATAGAGGAGCTGCATTTGAGTAATTTTAGTTGTAATTAACTTCGAATTTTTGGATTTCTGTACAGATTTTTGTCAAATTTTAAAAAATTCTTTTGAAACCTACTTCGTTTTTTCTGGATTATGTTAGGTTTTTTGGATAGAGGAGCTGCATTTGAGTAATTTTAGTTGTAATTAACTTCGAATTTTTGGATTTCTGTACAGATTTTTGTCAAATTTTAAAAAATTTTGTTGAAACCTACTTCGTTTTTTCTGGATTATGTTAGGTTTTTTTGATAGAGGAGCTGCAATTGAGTAATTTTAGTTGAAATTAACTTCGAATTTTTGGATGTTTGTACAGATTTTTGTCAAATTATGAAAAATTTTGTTGAACCAACTTCGATTTTTCTGGATTATGTTAGGTTTTTTTGATAGAGGGCTGCATTTGAGTAATTTTTGTTGTAATTAACTTCTAATTTTTGGGTTTTTGTACAGATTTTTGTCAAATTTTAAAAAATTTTGTTGAAACCTACTTCGATTTTTCTGGATTATGTTAGGTTTTTTTGATAGAGGAGCTGCATTTGAGTAATTTTAGTTGAAATTAACTTCGAATTTTTGGATTCTTGTACAGATTTTTGTCAAATTTTAAAAAATTTTGTTGAAACCAACTTCGATTTCTCTGGATTATGTTAGGTTTTTTGATAGAGGAGCAGCATTCGAGTAATTTTAGTTGAAATTAACTTCAAATTTTTGGATTTTTATACAGATTTTTGTCAAATTTTAAAAAATTTTGTTGAAACCAACTTCGATTTTTCTGGATTATGTTAGGTTTTTTGGATAGAGGAGCTGCATTTGAGTAATTTTAGTTGTAATTAACTTCGAATTTTTGGATTTCTGTACAGATTTTTGTCAAATTTTAAAAAATTTTGTTGAAACCTACTTCGTTTTTTCTGGATTATGTTAGGTTTTTTTGATAGAGGAGCTGCATTTGAGTAATTTTAGTTGAAATTAACTTCGAATTTTTGGACGTTTGTACAGATTTTTGTCAAATTATAAAAAATTTTGTTGAAACCAACTTCGATTTTTCTGGATTATGTTAGGTTTTTTGATAGAGGGCTGCATTTGAGTAATTTTAGTTGCAATTAACTTCGAATTTTTGGGTTTTTGTACAGATTTTTGTCAAATTTTAAAAAATTTTGTTGAAACCTACTTCGATTTTTCTGGATTATGTTAGTTTTTTTTGATAGAGGAGCTGCATTTGAGTAATTTTAGTTGAAAATAACTTCGAATTTTTGGATGTTTGTACAGATTTTTGTCAAATTTTAAAAATTTTTTGGTGAAACCAACTTCGATTTTTCTGGATTATGTTAGGTTTTTTGGATAGAGGAGCTGCATTTGAGTAATTATAGTTGTAATTAACTTCGAATTTTTGGATGTTTGTACAGATTTTTGTCAAATTTTATAAAATTTTGTTGAAACCTACTTCGTTTTTTCTGGATTATGTTAGGTTTTTTTGATAGAGGAGCTGCATTTGAGTAATTCTAGTTGATAATTAACTTCGAATTTTTGGATTTTTGTACAGATTTTTGTCAAATTTTAAAGAATTTTGTTGAAACCTACTTCGTTTTTTCTGGATTAGGTTAGGTTTTTTTGATAGAGGAGCTGCATTTGAGTAATTTTAGTTGAAATTAACTTCGAATTTTTGGATGTTTGTACAGATTTTTGTCAAATTATAAAAAATTTTGTTGAACCAACTTCGATTTTTCTGGATTATGTTAGGTTTTTTTGGTAGAGGGCTGCATTTGAGTAATTTTAGTTGTAATTAACTTCGAATTTTTGGGTTTTTGTACAGATTTTTGTCAAATTTTAAAAAATTTTGTTGAAACCTACTTCGATTTTTCTGGATTATGTTAGGTTTTTTTGATAGAGGAGCTGCATTTGAGTAATTTTAGTTGAAATTAACTTCGAATTTTTGGATGTTTGTACAGATTTTTGTCAAATTATAAAAAATTTTGTTGAACCAACTTCGATTTTTCTGGATTATGTTAGGTTTTTTTGATAGAGGGCTGCATTTGAGTAATTTTAGTTGCAATTAACTTCGAATTTTTGGTTTTTTTTACAGTTTTTTGTCAAATTTTAAAAAATTTTGTTGAAACCTACTTCGATTTTTCTGGATTATGTTAGGTTTTTTTGATAGAGGAGCTGCATTTGAGTAATTTTAGTTGAAAATAACTTCGAATTTTTGGATTCTTGTACAGATATTTGTCAAATTTTAAAAAATTTTGTTGAAACCAACTTCGATTTTTCTGGATTATGTTAGGTTTTTTTGATAGAGGGCTGCATTTGAGTAATTTTAGTTGTAATTAACTTCGAATTTTTGGGTTTTTGTACAGATTTTTGTCAAATTTTAAAAAATTTTGTTGAAACCTACTTCGATTTTTCTGGATTATGTTAGGTTTTTTGGATAGAGGAGCTGCATTTGAGTAATTTTAGTTGTAATTAACTTCGAATTTTTGGATTTCTGTACAGATTTTTGTCAAATTTTAAAAAATTTTGTTGAAACCTACTTCGTTTTTTCTGGATTATGTTAGGTTTTTTTGATAGAGGAGCTGCAATTGAGTAATTTTAGTTGAAATTAACTTCGAATTTTTGGATGTTTGTACAGATTTTTGTCAAATTATGAAAAATTTTGTTGAACCAACTTCGATTTTTCTGGATTATGTTAGGTTTTTTTGATAGAGGGCTGCATTTGAGTAATTTTTGTTGTAATTAACTTCTAATTTTTGGGTTTTTGTACAGATTTTTGTCAAATTTTAAAAAATTTTGTTGAAACCTACTTCGATTTTTCTGGATTATGTTAGGTTTTTTTGATAGAGGAGCTGCATTTGAGTAATTTTAGTTGAAATTAACTTCGAATTTTTGGATTCTTGTACAGATTTTTGTCAAATTTTAAAAAATTTTGTTGAAACCAACTTCGATTTCTCTGGATTATGTTAGGTTTTTTGATAGAGGAGCAGCATTCGAGTAATTTTAGTTGAAATTAACTTCAAATTTTTGGATTTTTATACAGATTTTTGTCAAATTTTAAAAAATTTTGTTGAAACCAACTTCGATTTTTCTGGATTATGTTAGGTTTTTTGGATAGAGGAGCTGCATTTGAGTAATTTTAGTTGTAATTAACTTCGAATTTTTGGATTTCTGTACAGATTTTTGTCAAATTTTAAAAAATTTTGTTGAAACCTACTTCGTTTTTTCTGGATTATGTTAGGTTTTTTTGATAGAGGAGCTGCATTTGAGTAATTTTAGTTGAAATTAACTTCGAATTTTTGGACGTTTGTACAGATTTTTGTCAAATTATAAAAAATTTTGTTGAAACCAACTTCGATTTTTCTGGATTATGTTAGGTTTTTTGATAGAGGGCTGCATTTGAGTAATTTTAGTTGCAATTAACTTCGAATTTTTGGGTTTTTGTACAGATTTTTGTCAAATTTTAAAAAATTTTGTTGAAACCTACTTCGATTTTTCTGGATTATGTTAGTTTTTTTTGATAGAGGAGCTGCATTTGAGTAATTTTAGTTGAAAATAACTTCGAATTTTTGGATGTTTGTACAGATTTTTGTCAAATTTTAAAAATTTTTTGGTGAAACCAACTTCGATTTTTCTGGATTATGTTAGGTTTTTTGGATAGAGGAGCTGCATTTGAGTAATTATAGTTGTAATTAACTTCGAATTTTTGGATGTTTGTACAGATTTTTGTCAAATTTTATAAAATTTTGTTGAAACCTACTTCGTTTTTTCTGGATTATGTTAGGTTTTTTTGATAGAGGAGCTGCATTTGAGTAATTCTAGTTGATAATTAACTTCGAATTTTTGGATTTTTGTACAGATTTTTGTCAAATTTTAAAGAATTTTGTTGAAACCTACTTCGTTTTTTCTGGATTAGGTTAGGTTTTTTTGATAGAGGAGCTGCATTTGAGTAATTTTAGTTGAAATTAACTTCGAATTTTTGGATGTTTGTACAGATTTTTGTCAAATTATAAAAAATTTTGTTGAACCAACTTCGATTTTTCTGGATTATGTTAGGTTTTTTTGGTAGAGGGCTGCATTTGAGTAATTTTAGTTGTAATTAACTTCGAATTTTTGGGTTTTTGTACAGATTTTTGTCAAATTTTAAAAAATTTTGTTGAAACCTACTTCGATTTTTCTGGATTATGTTAGGTTTTTTTGATAGAGGAGCTGCATTTGAGTAATTTTAGTTGAAATTAACTTCGAATTTTTGGATGTTTGTACAGATTTTTGTCAAATTATAAAAAATTTTGTTGAACCAACTTCGATTTTTCTGGATTATGTTAGGTTTTTTTGATAGAGGGCTGCATTTGAGTAATTTTAGTTGCAATTAACTTCGAATTTTTGGTTTTTTTTACAGTTTTTTGTCAAATTTTAAAAAATTTTGTTGAAACCTACTTCGATTTTTCTGGATTATGTTAGGTTTTTTTGATAGAGGAGCTGCATTTGAGTAATTTTAGTTGAAAATAACTTCGAATTTTTGGATTCTTGTACAGATATTTGTCAAATTTTAAAAAATTTTGTTGAAACCAACTTCGATTTTTCTGGATTATGTTAGGTTTTTTTGATAGAGGGCTGCATTTGAGTAATTTTAGTTGTAATTAACTTCGAATTTTTGGGTTTTTGTACAGATTTTTGTCAAATTTTAAAAAATTTTGTTGAAACCTACTTCGATTTTTCTGGATTATGTTAGGTTTTTTTGATAGAGGAGCAGCATTTGAGTAATTTTAGTTGAAAATAACTTCGAATTTTTGGATGTTTGTACAGATTTTTGTCAAATTATGAAAAATTTTGTTGAACCAACTTCGATTTTTCTGGATTATGTTAGGTTTTTTTGATAGAGGGCTGCATTTGAGTAATTTTTGTTGTAATTAACTTCTAATTTTTGGGTTTTTGTACAGATTTTTGTCAAATTTTAAAAAATTTTGTTGAAACCTACTTCGATTTTTCTGGATTATGTTAGGTTTTTTTGATAGAGGAGCTGCATTTGAGTAATTTTAGTTGAAATTAACTTCGAATTTTTGGATTCTTGTACAGATTTTTGTCAAATTTTAAAAAATTTTGTTGAAACCAACTTCGATTTCTCTGGATTATGTTAGGTTTTTTGATAGAGGAACAGCATTTGAGTAATTTTAGTTGAAATTAACTTCAAATTTTTGGATTTTTATACAGATTTTTGTCAAATTTTAAAAAATTTTGTTGAAACCAACTTCGATTTTTCTGGATTATGTTAGATTTTTTGGATAGAGGAGCTGCATTTGATTAATTTTAGTTGTAATTAACTTCGAATTTTTGGATTTCTGTACAGATTTTTGTCAAATTTTAAAAAATTTTGTTGAAACCTACTTCGTTTTTTCTGGATTATGTTAGGTTTTTTTGATAGAGGAGCTGCATTTGAGTAATTTTAGTTGAAATTAACTTCGAATTTTTGGATGTTTGTACAGATTTTTGTCAAATTATGAAAAATTTTGTTGAACCAACTTCGATTTTTCTGGATTATGTTAGGTTTTTTTGATAGAGGGCTGCATTTGAGTAATTTTTGTTGTAATTAACTTCTAATTTTTGGGTTTTTGTACAGATTTTTGTCAAATTTTAAAAAATTTTGTTGAAACCTACTTCGATTTTTCTGGATTATGTTAGGTTTTTTTGATAGAGGAGCTGCATTTGAGTAATTTTAGTTGAAATTAACTTCGAATTTTTGGATTCTTGTACAGATTTTTGTCAAATTTTAAAAAATTTTGTTGAAACCAACTTCGATTTCTCTGGATTATGTTAGGTTTTTTGATAGAGGAGCAGCATTCGAGTAATTTTAGTTGAAATTAACTTCAAATTTTTGGATTTTTATACAGATTTTTGTCAAATTTTAAAAAATTTTGTTGAAACCAACTTCGATTTTTCTGGATTATGTTAGGTTTTTTGGATAGAGGAGCTGCATTTGAGTAATTTTAGTTGTAATTAACTTCGAATTTTTGGATTTCTGTACAGATTTTTGTCAAATTTTAAAAAATTTTGTTGAAACCTACTTCGTTTTTTCTGGATTATGTTAGGTTTTTTTGATAGAGGAGCTGCATTTGAGTAATTTTAGTTGAAATTAACTTCGAATTTTTGGACGTTTGTACAGATTTTTGTCAAATTATAAAAAATTTTGTTGAAACCAACTTCGATTTTTCTGGATTATGTTAGGTTTTTTGATAGAGGGCTGCATTTGAGTAATTTTAGTTGCAACTAACTTCGAATTTTTGGGTTTTTGTACAGATTTTTGTCAAATTTTAAAAAATTTTGTTGAAACCTACTTCGATTTTTCTGGATTATGTTAGGTTTTTTTGATAGAGGAGCTGCATTTGAGTAATTTTAGTTGAAAATAACTTCGAATTTTTGGATGTTTGTACAGATTTTTGTCAAATTATAAAAAATTTTGTTGAAACCAACTTCGATTTTTCTGGATTATGTTAGGTTTTTTTGATAGAGGAGCTGCATTTGAGTAATTTTAGTTGAAATTAACTTCGAATTTTTGGATTCTTGTACAGATTTTTGTCAAATTTTAAAAAATTTTGTTGAAACCAACTTCGATTTCTCTGGATTATGTTAGGTTTTTTGATAGAGGAACAGCATTTGAGTAATTTTAGTTGAAATTAACTTCGAATTTTTGGATTCTTGTACAGATTTTTGTCAAATTTTAAAAAATTTTGTTGAAACCAACTTCGATTTCTCTGGATTATGTTAGGTTTTTTGATAGAGGAGCAGCATTCGAGTAATTTTAGTTGAAATTAACTTCAAATTTTTGGATTTTTATAGAGATTTTTGTCAAATTTTAAAAAATTTTGTTGAAACCAACTTCGATTTTTCTGGATTATGTTAGGTTTTTTGGATAGAGGAGCTGCATTTGAGTAATTTTAGTTGTAATTAACTTCGAATTTTTGGATTTCTGTACAGATTTTTGTCAAATTTTAAAAAATTTTGTTGAAACCTACTTCGTTTTTTCTGGATTATGTTAGGTTTTTTTGATAGAGGAGCTGCATTTGAGTAATTTTAGTTGAAAATAACTTCGAATTTTTGGATGTTTGTACAGATTTTTGTCAAATTATAAAAAATTTTGTTGAAACCAACTTCGATTTTTCTGGATTATGTTAGGTTTTTTTGATAGAGGGCTGCATTTGAGTAATTTTAGTTGAAAATAACTTCGAATTTTTGGATGTTTGTACAGATTTTTGTCAAATTTTAAAAATTTTTTGGTGAAACCAACTTCGATTTTTCTGGATTATGTTAGGTTTTTTGGATAGAGGAGCTGCATTTGAGTAATTATAGTTGTAATTAACTTCGAATTTTTGGATTTCTGTACAGATTTTTGTAAAATTTTAAAAAATTTTGTTGAAACCTACTTCGTTTTTTCTGGATTACGTTAGGTTTTTTTGATAGAGGAGCTGCATTTGAGTAATTTTAGTTGAAATTAACTTCGAATTTTTGGATGTTTGTACAGATTTTTGTCAAATTATAAAAAATTTTGTTGAAAACAACTTCGATTTTTCTGGATTATGTTAGGTTTTTTTGATAGAGGAGCTGCATTTGAGTAATTCTAGTTGATAATTAACTTCGAATTTTTGGATTTTTGTACTGATTTTTGTCAAATTTTAAAGAATTTTGTTGAAACTGTCACGTCCCGCGACGTGGAGTCTACTATTATCTAACCCTTTAAATTGAATATATTTACTATTTCGTACTCTGAGGTATTGTAACCACCTCATATGAATATTATACAAATATTGTGCAACAAATAGCCGACAAGGCATTATCAATATAACCAGCGATAAGAAGAGATCGAGCGAAGAAAACACGGACGGCAGCGAGCAGGACAGCCAGATCGAGGAGGTGGCGGACAGCCAGCTGTATACCAGGTAGCTGACCACACAAACACCAAGAAGGCCCAGTGAACACCAGCTGATGTCCAGCGTGGTACACAGGCCCCTTTATCAACCAGCGGAGACGAGACTACCTTCGCGGAGCTGTGCCCCTGGTCCTCGTTAGAAGATTGCCCTCCCGTTATTTCCCGTAAACCAATCTCCAAAATAATATGCTTAACTTCAACCCCTAGTAAATAAGCTATACGAAACCGATCGTATAAGAAATATTGTAAACGCATAACATGTAAATCAAATGCGCATTTATGTAAGAATCTTGTTATCGTCGCTGCTGGGAATCAGTTAAATGGAACGTGCCTAACTAGTAAACACAACTCCCAGAATAGAACGATGGGAAGATTCTTCCTGGAAGATTCCAGGTAGAGGCTGTGGGATGGGGTCTCCCACCTATGATTTGTCATGTGACAAATCCTAGAGAAGGAGTGACCAATTGCCCTATAAAAAGGGATTGGACCACCCGCGGAGCTCATTACCATGTTCAATTATTAAGTTAATTTAAATTGTTATGTGCAACTGACTACACAAAAAAAACAGTAAAAGGTGAAAAGAATAAAAGTGTTTATAAACATTATAAAAGTGAGTGAAGTGTTCTACCTTAAATTCCCATCCCTTTTTTTTTTGGCGTTTGTCTTTTTGATCAAAAGAAATCATTTACGACAATGTACAATAATAATTCACGGGTTGCGCTGATCAAAGGTATTACCTATGAGCAGAACGTTGCCCGCGGTTTTACCAGAGATTAAGCGTAAACCCTGATCGACGCGATTTGTTTAAATATTAATGAAATTCTAATGAAATATTTGCAATTACATCAAGCTTGCCTTCCTCGATGGTGTTGCTGAAGAGCAGAACGTTGCCCGCGGTAGCACCTGGTGCGGAAGGTGGAGATTGATTTATCGGTCAATTAATAATTGCTGTTTAAAACCACAAAGGACAAATGCCAAGAAATCATCGTGCGGGGCGACGTGTGCAGTTAAGGAAATTGAACTGTTATTATCGAGAAGCGCCGGTGACCGGCGACGAGCTTTTTGGCATCGCTACGCTTCCGATCATCAGGCAGAAAATCAAACCCCCTGTATTTGGGCGTACCCTGGTTGTTGGCGAGTGGACCACCCCGAAGCCCGACCAGGCCCAGGAGATATCAGGGGTTTCATCAGGTCCCATCTCGTGGAAGTTAATCCAAATATCACAATAAGAAAGGTAGGGTACTTCACAGAATAATAATATTGAATATCTAAAGATGTTGTCTCAACTATCCCAGAGCGTAAATCCCTGGATTTGCTCAAAGCGGTTAAATACCCCGAACTCCCTAAAATCGCGCCCCAAATAGGAAGTAGGGACGTAACATAGGAGTTTTAAATTGGTGGCAGCGGTGGGATTATCCGCAATAGTTGAGAAATTAAATAAGTAAAATCAAAAGTCATGTCGGATCACGGTGAAAAGGACGAAGAGGAGGAATTACGAAAACAAACAGAAATAATCCGACAAGCAAAGACAGCGTTAGAATCAAAGAGTGATTTGACCCCTGCCGAAACTTTATCTCAACTCCTCACAATAATAACGTTGTGGGACGAAAAATTCGAACATTTGGATGAAAGATTCAAATATTTAAAATCAGTAACAGAAAGAGTAAAAGGATTAGAGAAAGAACGCGCCGAAGACGTTCACAGTATTAAATCTGAAGTAATTACCCCATATCCGACCGTAAAACGTCCAGTACCGCGTGAATTAGAAGTTCGCGACTTTCAATCTAAACAAGATCCGACGGGCGAAAAAATTCCTATCAAACTCGCGTTAGAAGCAGTTCCTTTCTTCGATGGCTATCGACCATCTGTTTTTCAATTTTTAAAGGCATGTGAACGGGCAAAATCAATGTTAGCCCCTCAGCAAGAAACGCAATTAACAAAATTATTAATGAATAAATTACGCGGACATGCTTTAATTGCGATAGGCGATTCTGATCTAATCACTCTAGACGAGTTCGGAAATAAATTGAAACAGTACTTCGCGCCGTGTAAAAATGTGAACCAATATAAAGGCGAATTGGGGTATACATTTAAAAAACTGGGAGAAAATATTCTCGATTACATAACTCGCGTTCAAAATTTGCGTTTAGCTATAATAGACGGAGAAAAACGAAATTATGGGGAAATATCCGCTACACTGCAGGAAAATATCAATGCGGACACACTGGAAGCTTTTATTAAAGGATTACCTCGTGAAATTTCTTTACGCTTGAGACAAGAACGCCAAGGACTCGGGCTGGATGAAATCTACGCTCTAGCCGTAAAAATTGACAAAGAAGTCAAACTAGAAGACGAGAGAATGAAGACAAGTTCATATACTCGTCAGCAACCTGTGTCCCGCGATCAAAGAGCGAATCCACCAGTACCCCAAAATAAACCAAATTCCGGACCCCCTAAATACGAAGGAGCCATATCGAAATGGCAAAATAACCAGCCGCGAAATAGCGGATGGCAAAACAATGCTACACGAAATAACGCGTGGCAAAATAATCAGCCGCGAAATAACGCGTGGCAACCAAATTCTTCGCAAAACAGCGGAGCTGCAACATCATCGCCGAATCAATTAGAAATTTCTTGCAATTATTGTAAGAAATCGGGACATCTGATTAAGGATTGTTTCAAGTTCAAGGCCAAGGTAGAATCAGGAGAAATAGTCCCATACTCAAGAATGAATCAGGGAAACGAGCAGGGCCACCCGGAAACGTCTGGCGCAATCCGGAGTGGGAACCCTCCACAGCGTCAGAAAATAATGAAAATAGGAGTCCCAAAAACGGAAGAAGCAAAACCATCAGGAAAATTAACGCCCTGGAAACCGACGTTGGAAATCGAGGAAAAGAAGTCAGTGAAGGAACAACAAACGAAGAAGGAATCAATGGAGGAAGAAGACGAACAAATAAACGAACAGTAACTGTTCCTATTAATACCGTACGAAATATTCCAACAATATTAATAACATCTCCAAATCTGGAAGGGAAGGCACGATTAATGGTTGATTCGGGATCCGATGTCAACCTCATCAAGAAATCAATGGTAACAGCATCGACAATCGTCAACACTCAAGAAATCATATATATCCGTGGAATAATCGATTCGAATCAAGCTACCTTAGGGACTGCATCAATAATGATTGCGAATCATCCAGTGAATTTCCACGTGGTAAACGACGCACTGTTTGACGATGAAGACGGAATCTTAGGATCCGAATTTCTGTTACATCAAGAAGCCAGCATCGATTATGCAAAAAGGCAAATCAAGTGGGGAAATAACTATATTCCCTTTAATACATACGAGGAGATATTCGTGCCAAAAAGAAGTTCAGTCCTTTTCCATATTAATATTGCAAATCCAGAACTGCGTGAAGGATACGTAGGAAAATTGCACGTCAAAGAAGGAATCTATTTGGGAAATGCCTTAGTAACAAATCGAGAGGGAAAAGCCCATATGAGAATAATAAATAGTACGGACGAGGATTGTAATGTTGTAGTACCTACAATCGAAATACTTCCATTTGAAGAACGTTCCTATAAACGCTGTAACTTGACGAAAATATCGAAAGAAAATCGATTCGAAGAAATCTTGAAACTACTCAGGTTGGATCACTTAAACAAGGAAGAAAAAGAAAATGTGATACAACTAATAAAAGAAAACGAAGATCGTTTTCATCTAGCAGGAGAAATTTTGGAAGGAACAGATAGCATACAACATAGAATTCATACTACGGATGATATACCGATAAATACTCGGCAGTATCGATATCCACCAGTTCATAAGGATGAAATAAATCGACAAATAAATGAATTATTGGAAACTGGTGTGATAGAATCATCCTCATCTCCGTATAGTTCTCCCATTTGGATCGTTCCTAAAAAACCAGATTCAACAGGAAAAAAACGATGGAGAGTAGTAATCGATTATCGTAAATTAAACGAAAAAACGATAGGTGACGCTTATCCTCTACCAAATATTACAGAAATATTGGATCAATTAGGAAGCGCAAAATATTTCTCTATATTTGACTTAGCATCAGGGTTTCATCAGATTAAGATGGCACCAGACGACGCACACAAGACAGCATTTTCTACACCATATGGACATTATCAGTTCACTAGAATGCCCTTTGGATTAAAAAATGCCCCTGCAACATTTCAACGCCTTATGAATAGCGTTCTATCAGGACTTCAAGGAACCGAACTTTTTGTTTATCTGGATGACATAGTAATATATTCCCGTTCTCTTCGTGAACACGAAATAAAATTTACAAGATTAATGAAAAGACTACGAGAAGCAAAACTAATGCTTCAACCAGACAAATGCGAATTTTTACGACATGAAGTGATCTATTTAGGACACATAATTGACGAACATGGAGTAAAACCCGATCCGAAAAATATTGAAGCAGTAGAAAATTTTCCTAGACCCAAAACCCCTAAGAACATTAAACAATTCTTGGGATTAATTGGATACTATAGACGATTTATACCTGAATTTTCAAGAAAATCGAAACCATTAACAAATCTATTAAAAAAGACAACGAAATTTATTTGGGATAAAGAAGAGGAAGAAGCATTTCAAATACTAAAGAAAGCTTTAATATCTAAGCCAATACTTCAATACCCAGATTTTTCGCAGCCGTTCAAAGTGACGACGGATGCTTCAGGTTACGCTATAGGAGGAGTGCTTAGTCAGGAATTTACCGGCGACCATCTTCCTATTGCTTATGCGTCCCGCTTATTAAATACAGCAGAACAAAATTATTCTACAATTGAAAAGGAATGTTTAGCAATTATTTATTGCGTAACACATTTTAGACCCTATTTATATGGTCGTAAATTTACAATAGAAACAGACCATAAACCTCTAGTATGGATGAATTCAATAAAAGATCCAAATTCTCGAATTTGGAAATGGAAACTTAAATTATCCGATTACGAATTCGAAATAAATTATAAAAAGGGGAAAAGTAACCTCAACGCTGATGCGTTATCTCGAAATCCACCAAAGGTATGCCTACCGATAAGAGCAAGAGAGGAAGAGGAACCTCCAGAAGGCGAACCGCCTCAAAAGAAAAATTTACGGTCGACTTCATCGGAAGATTTCAAAGGACCAATGACGAGAAGCAGACATTTAGCCTTCCCAAATAGGGAACTCAAATATTTAGAATTTCCCAAAAGGAGACGTAAACGCATACCAATACCAGAAGAATCAAAAGATGAAGATATGGAACAAAATACCTTTTCATCAGAAACGTCTCGAAATAAGGAACAAAAGCGAAAAAGAACTCTTTCAAGCGATTTATCAATTGCTGCTCCTTCACCAAAAAGGAAAATCCACGAAAACTCAATTGACATCGCAGGAACATCACAAGAAGAAGAAGAATCAATTGAAACTACCGAAACACTACAAGAAATGGAATTAATTGAAACTACTGGAACACTACAAGAAGAAGAATCCATGGAAACCACAGAAACACCGCAAGACGAAAAATCCATGGAAATAATAGACATATCTCCATCATCGCCTCAATTATCACCAAGAACAACTACAAGTAGAAGCGAGGATACAATTCCTCATCAAAACCAATTGGTGATAAGTGAATCTAGAGATTCTCTTGCAAAAATAAAAGATAATAAAGTCATTTTCATCGGATTGGATGGAAGTCCAATTGATAAAGGTGCTAAAGAACTAGAAACAGAAAATCTATTACCAAATCATGTAGATCTTACCCTAGAAAGGGCTCGACCAGTACCAGATGGAGTAAGATATATAATAAGTTTACCAATCAAAGAAAATCCAAGAACTGTTATACGACCTGATAACATTTTAAATGGTCTCATGTCATTATGGGACGTAATCACAGAATTCGACCTGAAATCGTTCTCCATAAGTAGAACCCATAATATAGAAGACATACCATGGAAATATATCATAAATAGACTAAAGCACATCTTCGAAGAACTACCGATTACAATCACCATTTGCACTGGTGAAGTGGTTACACCACCTGAAAATCTGAGAGAACATATAATAAAAGAAAAACATACGTCGTCCAGTGGAGGACACAAAGGAGTTACAAAAACCTACCACAGGATACGACAAAATTACTATTGGGAAAATATGAAGAAGGAAATTCAAAAATTCATCAGAGAATGCCAAGACTGTCAAATGAAAAAGTTAACAAGAATAAAAATAAAACAACCAATGGTCTTGACAGACACTCCAGGAAAAGCATTCGACAAAATCAGCATGGACATCGTAGGACCATTGCCAAAAACCAGAAAAGGAAGAACGCATATACTAACAATACAGGATTTGTTAACAAAATATTCAATAGCGATACCTTTAGCTCGAACCACCTCTGCTGATATAGCAGACGTATTTATAAAACGGTTTATTTGCCGATTCGGATCACCTAAGGCCATTTTAACTGATCAAGGAACAAATTTCACTTCAAATTTGCTAAAAATCGTCGCTAAACGATTCAAAATTAAACGTTATGTTACTACAGCTTATCATCCACAGAGTAACGGTTCGATAGAAAGATCGCATCACGTATTAACAGAGTATTTAAAACAGTATACGACAAATGACGATAATTGGGATAATTGGATAGACTTAGCAATGTTTTCATACAACACTGCAGTACATGAGGGTACTAAATTTTCACCACATGAATTAGTTTTCGGATGCATTGCACGAGAACCTTCGAGCGAAAAACCTATTGGTGAAGATTTGGAACCTACATATGTTGAATATCTAAGAGATTTATTTTGTAAAATAACTAATCTGCAAACCCAAGCCCGAGAAAATTTGATAAAGGCAAAAGCCAAATCTAAACAATATTATGATCGGAAAATTAATCCGCAAGATTTTAAAGCAGGAGATTTAGTATATCTCTTGAAAGAACCTCGGAGGACAAAGTTCGCAGATCAGTATTCAGGACCGTTTAAAGTACTCGAATTGTTGCCTAATCAGAATGTTAAAATATTATCTGATGGAACAACTCGTACTGTACACATAAATAAACTCAAACTCGCGTATATTAAGTCCTATCCAGGATGATAATCAAATAAAATAAAATTGTACACAAATAGAGAATAGATCGACAAAATGACTGAGTAATACAATACTTAGATTGTCGTCTATTACAGACCATAAAACTCTGTTCAGGAGCTTTCCAAAAGGAAAATTAGATAATTTTAATACGATTACCTGCGAGAGGAGACATATGCGACGAAGAGCGGGTACCCATAAAATGTCTATTACGTATAGAATAAGATTAAAAAGTACGAAATATTAAAAGGGATATTACGAATCGTTATTAATATAACGATAGTTCAAACAATTTTATTTTTTTTTTTTCTTGTTAAAAGGGGAATTACCATGATTTTACCATGGATAATTCTAATCAACTTGAATCTCGTTTGGGCCCTCATTGGATACGATTGCAATGGGCAACATTTAAACGTGACAACCGTTTCATTAAATTCAGTAGGAGATTGCGAAATAAACCCAATCTCCACAACCACAAAGGAAATCTACATCCAACTTCTGCAACTCTCGGACTTCAACTACGTGGAAGTCATCCAATGCAAGCTCATAATTTCAAGAACCATTTATTATTGCGGAATGCATTCACACATTTCTGCAGTACACAATGGATTAAATGAATACCTCGAAGATCTAACTGAACATCAATGCCGAAATATGCACGAATATGGATCCACCGTTATAGGTAATAACGTCTATTTGGTGGGACTCAAAATAAACCAGACATCAACCCGGACATTCACCATGGCTGGATCACTCACCGCAGATGGAAAATGTACCGGAGCACAATTTTCCGACCCTTATGGATCATGGGAAACAGTAGTAGTACAAGCAATGGCGAAAATAACACTCAAAACCGCTCTAGTACCAGTACGACTGGAGCCTAATAAAATCATATTAAAATCTGGAACAATATGTCATTTTCAAAACGGATTTTGTGTGGACAATGAGGACGGACATACATTCTGGCACTCTTTTCCACCATCGACCTGCAAATTCGATCGTTATGATGTACTCTACGAAGGACTGGCATCAAAAATTACCGATACCAGCCAAACCGAAGAAAAATCACCTTCAGTATATGCGTTAACCACGCAGGATATTACGTTTGCTTTAACTCCAACAGGAGAGCAACATCTATGTGGTTATACGCTTATACAAACGGAACATCCAAAATTATTCATCTTGGAAACAACAAAAGAAAGAACATTTACATCTTTACACAAAATTCCCGTAGAAAATTTGGATATTTTTACATATGTAAATTCCAAATTTGTCTACGTGGAAAAACACATAAGAACTGAATTAAAAACACTATACAGAGACATAATTATTCAAAAATGCTTATTAGAACAACAAATATTAAACAATGCTCTAATAATTGCTACGCTGAAACCAGACGAATTTGCCAATATAGTCATGAAATCACCAGGACATATGGCACTAGTAGCTGGCGAAGTGATTCACATTGTTAAATGCATTCCTGTACAAGTTAAAATACGTAAAACAGATGAATGCTATACAGAGTTACCTGTATGGTTGAAAAACAATTCTATGTTCTTAACACCGAAATCTCACATATTAACTACTCAAGGGACACATGGAGAATGTAGTCCCATTTTACCAGTCATGTATGAAATTGACCAAGCATGGCACAGAATTTCACCACATCCAATTGAAGTTCATCCACCTCAAATATTACATCCAAAAACAAAACTCAACTGGCATTACACCTCTCCTTCAGATCTCGCAACTAGCGGAATATATACACAGAAGGAATTGGAAAATTTAAGGGACCACATTATGTTCCCTGCAGAAAAAGCAGCGGTATTAAATACACTCGCCAGAGGAGTATCCGGGAAAAATATTCCCGCAGGATCAATTTCAATAATGGGAATTTTAGACGAAGAAACCATCACCACATTGGCCGAAAATGCAGCAGCCAAATTCTGGAATGGATTTCTTAAATTTGGAACAATCACCGCAGGACTACTTGGAATTTTTATTATCATTAAAATAATAAAAACAATATTTGATACCATAATACATGGATATCAAATACATGCAGTCTATGGATGCGGACTACACTTGTTAGGGGCAATTTGGAGCTCCTTAACAACTTTAATACTACATCTGGCCAACAAAAAACAACCGACATCGCAGAATGCAGATCAACCAGCAACAGCTGACGAGGGACAACAACCGACTCCAGCAGCAAGAGAATTCAAGGAAGCCATCCAAGAATTGAAACAAATTTCCTCTGGAAATTTGCTTTCTAAGGGGGGAGGTGTCACGTCCCGCGACGTGGAGTCTACTATTATCTAACCCTTTAAATCGAATATATTTACTATTTCGTACTTTGGTGTATTATAATCACCTAGTATACAAGTGTTGCCGATAAGGCATTGTAATCCGTAATTTACAAGAAGAAATCAAGTCAAGAATCAACGGACGGCAACAGTGAGCAGGAGGACCAGCACGAAGGAGGTAGCCGCACACCTACTAGCTGCACACCAGCTAGCTAATCGAGCGCACACAAAGGGGACCAGTGGACGCCAGCTGATGGGTCAGAGGCCCCTTCCGCCAGCGGAGTCGACACCTTCGCGAAGCTGCGCTCCTGATCATCGCCACAAATTTGCCCTCCCTTAATATCCAATAAATCGAGGTCCAATACGGAACCGATGTATTTTAACTTCAATCCCTAGTATGTGGGCTGTACGAAACCAATCGTACAGAGCACATCGAAAATCCAGTAGCGTAAACTTCTAAAAATGAATTAAAATAAGAATTTAAGTATTGACGCTACTGAGGGTTTCGTATAACTGCAGAAATACGTCTTAAGTAAAGCAGAAGACACCGAAATAGGCGCGCAATAGCTCAAATTCTGCAGTAAACAAAACTCTCGGATAGCCCGCTGGAAAGAATTCTTCAGGTGGATCCCACGGCAGATGATTGGGAGATTTCATCTCCCACCGTCTTAATTGTCATGTGACAAACCTGGAGAAGGAGTGATCAGTAGTCCTATAAAAAGGGACTGACCACCCGCGGAGCGACGAGTATTAATAAAATTAATTATCAATTATTAACCAGTTCAACTTATCAACTTATAAAACCATAAACTTGTGAAAGTGTGAAAACAATAAAAAAGTGATAATAAAAGTGTTATTAAACTTTAAAAAGTGAGTGAAGTTTACCTAAGTTTTCCCATTTCCTTACCTCAGACATTGACACCTTTTTATAACAAATTATAAATCGGAAAAATATGAATGAAGTTTGATCGCGATTTGCACTTGTCAAAGATGACACTCATAAGCAGGACAGCCGCCCACGGTGTCATCGGGTATCAAGTGTAAAATGCGATTTCCGCGATTAATAACTATCATTAAATGTTTCTTAAATGTTCGCAATTTGTTTTCCACTGACGGTGATGCTCATAAGCAGGACAGCCGCCCACGGTGTCACCAAACAGTGGTTGAAAAGAGCGATCCGCGTGTTCAATTAACCGACCGAATTTGTTTAGTACGTGATCATGTTTTGCGTCTGTTGAAAGTGACACTTATAAGCAGGACAGCCGCCCACGGTGTCAGTGGAAATTAGACGTAAACCATGATCCGCGGATGAAAGAAACTTTAAATCAAATATATTTCCTATATAAAAGGTGGCGATGCCTAGAGGCCACCGAGCCGGTAGAAAATACCAAATCAGACGTCTGGCGTTAAATTATAAATTAGAGGCGGCCCAAGGCTCACCATTTTTGGGGGCAACAAGTTCCTCAGCAATCTGCAAGACACGACCCACCCTCCTAAAGGAACAAGGGTCCGTGGTGGCACCCGGAGATTGGGCCCTGCCCAAAAATAACGAAATAGAAGAAATCGACGAGGGACATAAGGAACCAGTAGTCTGGAGGCTGAGTCCCATTGACGGATAAAAAGTAAGCATGATATATATATATCGCGTTATTGTGCGTTCAAATTCATGTACTCAACTATCCCAGAGCGTAAGGTCCCTGGACCAGCTCGAAAGCGGATCTACAAAATAAACTCCCTAAAAATCGCGCCCCAACTAAGAAGTAGGGACGTAACACTTATACAAAAATCACCATGTAACGACCCTTTAAAAATTGTTCACTCAGATGTTGTTGGTAAAACTCGGGTCCAATCACTGAATGGGGCTAAATATTTTGTCTCATTCATCGATGATGCCTCTAGATGGGCAGAAATATACCTCCTGGGACGGAAGAATGGAGTGATTTCGGCTTTTGAACAGTATAAAAGCTATATGGAGAATCAGACAGGAAAAAGTATTAAATGCCTACAGTCTGATAATGGCAAAGAATACTGCAGTACTCAGTTTGATAATCTCCTTAAAGGTCATGGTATTCAGCGTAGACTTACTGTACCACATACTCCACAACAAAATGGGGTTGCCGAACGTTTTAATAGAACAATTGTTGAAATGGCAAGATGTCTCTTACTCCAGTCAAATCTTCCACAATCGTTTTGGGCTGAAGCTGTAGCAACAGCTTGTTATATTCGTAACAGATCACCTACATCTAGTTTAGGTGGAATATCTCCCTATGAGAAGTTAAAAGGAGAAAGGCCCGATTTGTCCAACTTGCATATATTTGGATCTACTGTGTACGTGTTGGATAAACTCCCAACCAAAGATAAATTTGCCCCGAGATCAGTTAAAGGTACTTTTGTTGGATATCCTCGTGAAGCCAAAGAATTTCGAGTTTGGTTACCTGATTCAAGGAAAATTGTGATTGCTCGAGATGTCAAATTTGTAAATAATGTCCATGACTTGTCTCAAAATGAAAAACTTGTTGATTTCCTCAACGAACAAGAAGAAGATGGTGAAGATACCTCAAATGATGGTGAGTGTGTCATACAGACTGCTAATAAAAACGGACAAATGGTTAGTCCGATGAGAAGTCCAAAAGAGAGAAAAAGTAAGTCAAGTAGCAGTTCATCTAGTCCACCAAAAACACCAGAATTAACCCCAGTAAATCAGGAACCACCGAGAGGTCGTGGTAGACCTAAGTTACTCCGTACTGGAAATAGAGGCCGACCAAGGAAGATATATCATTCTTCACAACAAAGTGAAGACGACAATCAAACTGAAGAAATCGGTGATGATAATGTATTTGCTGATGAGAAAAGGATAAACAGTGAAATGTTTGCTGGTGTAGCTGAAGTTTCAGTCAACGAAGCCTTGAGTAGTGAGGAGAAGGAAGCTTGGGAAAGAGCAATTCAAGCTGAAGTTTCAAGTTTAATAAAAAATGACACTTTTGAGATAGTAAAGTACAGGGATGGGCAGAATGTAGTTGGGTCTCGTATCGTTCTAACAAAGAAATATAGACCAGATGGATCAATTGACCGCTATAAAGCCAGAATCGTAGCAAAAGGGTATAGTCAAAGATTTGGAGTTGACTATCATCAAACGTTCGCACCAGTTGCTAGATTACAAACGATCCGTATGTTGATGGCTATCTCAGCTAGTTACGGCCTTCAGGTGCATCAAATAGATATAGTAACGGCCTATTTAAATGGTCGACTTGACGAAGAGGTAATCATGGAAATGCCGGACATGCTAGAAGAAATGTTACAAAGAATAAGCCACAGTAATGACAAGAATATAAGTCATAAAGCCAGTAAGTTATTAAATTCTATAAAAACTGGTGGTGATACTTGTAGGCTCAACAAAGCATTGTATGGACTTCGCCAAGGTGGAAGAAAATGGAATGAAGCAATAGATGAAAGATTGAAGAACCTAGGATTAACTCCAACTGTTGGTGAGCACTGTTTGTATTATGCTCATCGCAAAAATGATATTCTGTTCCTGTTATTATACGTAGATGACATTTTAATTGCTTCTAAAAATGTGAAATGGATTGAAGAGATTAAAAGAGGACTTGCAGCCAAATTTGACATTAAAGATTTAGGATTAGCAAAGTCATGCTTAGGATTAGAAATAAATCAATCCAAAGATAAAACTATGATAAACCAAAGAGGCTACATCCTAGATATCATAAAACGGTTTGGAATGGAAAAATGTAATACAGTCACTACACCATCAGAGGTGAAGTTTTATGATGAAAGTAATAATGGCTCAAGTGATGACCCATGTGAGAAATATCCTTATCGTGAACTGATTGGTGCTCTCATGTATTTATCGGTAGCCACAAGGCCTGATATTTCCAATACAGTAACCAGGTTAGCACAGTTCACTAGTTGTCCAAAGAGATGGCATATTGTTAAAGCAAAAAGGGTTCTAAGATACCTCGCTGGAACCAAAGATTTAGGACTAGTCTATACTAGGTCAAACAGTGCAATTGTTGGATATTCTGATGCCGATTGGGGAGGTGATCCCACAGACCGCTGTTCCTTCACAGGGTATGTCTTTAACCTAAGCAATGCAGCTATATCCTGGAGATCTCAGAAGCAACAAACAGTCGCTTTATCTACTGCTGAGGCTGAGTATGTTAGCCTATCAGAAGCTATCAAAGAAGCTATACACCTGAGAAGCTTAATGATAGAGATTAGTCTAAAAGAACTCAGTAAAATAACTGTCTTTACTGATAATAGAGGTGCTGAATGTATAGCCAATAACCCCGTCTTCCATAAACGGACGAAACATATTGACATTAAGTTTCATTTCATCCGAAATTCTATCAAGGATGAGTTGGTGGATGTGCAGCACATACCTACACAAGAGATGGTGGCCGACGTTCTAACGAAACCATTAAGTCGTGCAGCTCATGAAAATTGTGTTCATGAATTAGGACTAGGAAGGTACTAAGTTCTAGTGACGTACGATTTGAGAGGGAAGTGTTGGATTCAAATCTTCCCGCCACATACACCAACGTCACAATAATGTATACACGGATATTTGTAGATATCATGTCGACCGTGGAGAGCCAGGTGTTTCTTTTTGTAGTAACCTAAAGAACCTCAAATATTATTTTATTATTATAATTATTATTTGTCTTTATTACTCTCAAATCAATTATCCTCGGCCACCTACCCATAAAACACTAACACAATAGAATTTCGGACTTCCGGGGTTTTTACATGCGCTTGTACAGAATATGGTTTCTGGGCTTTTGCTTTGGGAATAATTGACCCATTTGATGGATTTTGGGGGTTTGATTTGGGAAGGGGTGTGAGTGGCTTTGACTTCTTTGGTCATAGAGAGGGGATGAGACGTAGTCTCGATTTAAGAGTGGTTTTGGGACGAGGGACTTGTTTAGATTTGATATGAAGGGGATAATGCCTCATAGGGCGAAGAGGGGAAGGGGATTTTAGTGGTTGACCGTCTTGAGATGGGGACCACTAAGGTACATCGCCAAGGCGATCAGTGATCGGGGAAAAAGGGTATGAGATGCGGTTTCATTGGAGTTGTAGAGTGATTTATAAGAGAGACTCGAAGTAATACCACGCGAAAATTATTGGGACGTCACACTATACTGTATGATATTATATAAAAATGAATGAAAGGAATAATACTGGAAATAATGTCACTTCAATATTATATTTATTTTGAAAGTAACAGGAATAAAAAAGTAATTATTCGTTTTCATTTTTGTCAATGTTCATGGGAATTGGAATTACATCACGTTGTGATTTTGCTGGTGGTATGCTATTGATAAATGCCTTGTAGTATTCAGGAATAATTCCGTTGTGATACAGACGATCTTTTTTCTTCGAGGTAGATGTAGAAAAACTTTTTTAAAATTTTTTATTTATTGTCACATTTTTTCAAGACTATTTGATTCGCAACTAAAGTATATATATGATTCGCAACTAAAGTACTAATAAATACGAGAAAATTATTCATGGTCGACGGATGAAAGGCTTTCGAATAACAAATATGATTAAAAATGATTTATTTTAATTATAAAAATGATATACAGCTCCCCCCTCCTCTTCCCCCTCTTCCTCCTCTGCCTCCTCTGCCTCCTCTGCCTCCTCTGCCTCCTCTGCCTCCTCTTCCTCCTCTGCCTCCTCTACCTCCTCTACCTCCTCTACCTCCTCTTCCTCCTCTTCCTCCTCTTCCTCCTCTTCCTCCTCTTCCTCCTCCATACTTCCACGCTCGCAATTTTTTTTTGAGCTCGCTGTTCTGTAATATGAAAAATAAACTTTCATTAGAATGTAAAAAATGTTTGCGCGAGATTGTCTACGTATCTACATACCTGCTTCTGAATTCGCAACGTGATCTCCATCCACCTGGGACGTGGAGTCGATTCTCTCCGCGGACTTCGTCGCGAGGACGGAGTCGGCTCTCTCTGCGGACTCCGTCCTCGCGACGGAGTCCTGCTGCTTTTTCGCCTCCTGGGGACGGAGGCTTGTCAATTCCCATCTCTTCGGTGCCTTTTGACATCTAAAAAAAAGTCGAAGAAACAGTGAAACTATTGAACGTAATGGATTTGAAGGTGCTGTACAACAGCCAGAGTTAGCTAAAATGTAATCTAATTACAAAGTAGAAATTACGATTAAAATGTAATTGTGTAATGAATTACCTACACAATATTTTCTGTAATTGTTAATTTAGGTAGTTGACCACAATTTTGTCAACTATCTACATTAACGATTGCAGAAAATAATGTGTAGTCATTTACACAATTACATTCGTAACTTATAATTTATAATTATATTACATTTTGCCCAACTCAGAGAGGAGTACACATTTATCAAGTTGGTACATTTGGGTACAATATAGACTTCCTTTAGCCAAGATTTAGCGCAGGAGGAGAATCTTCAGATTTCTAAATGCTGAAATTTCCAAGTTCGAAAGCGTTGAAATTCAAACACTTCCAAAATTTGTAATTATGAGGTTATCAAGATTCACAATATCTGTAATTGAAGGCTCAGATGCAATAAGGGGATTTATTATTTAGACTAGCGCTCGAAAATACGAAAAAGTATTGTCCAAACGCTAAGAAAAATTGGAAAATTAAATTTTATTACACTGGATTTTAAAAAATATAGTGTTGTAAAGCTCGTCACGGCACACATTTTTCTTTTTAAAGTTTCTTTATCGAATCATTAGTATTCGAGATAAAAATTATAAACCAAACAAATTTCTTCAACCAAAGTCAATACCTTTTTAAACAAAAATTGCGATAACTTGAGTAATTATTATCGGATTGTTATGAGACTTGAATCATAAAACTCGGAAAACTCTAGCGAAGCCGTAAAATGTATGCACAAAAGCCTTATGTTAAAAAATGTAATAATATTTAATTAAAAAGTAATACTGGACGTAACCCATGTTTTTCAACGTTCGTCGTTAAAAAGTATCGAGGCAATTATGACATACATATAAGTTGCAGCGGCAAAGTTTTTATAATTTTTATCTGGAATACTAATGATTCGATAAAGAAACTGTAAAAAGAAAAATGTGTGCCGTGACGAGCTTTACAACACTATTTAATTTTCCAATTTTTCTTAGCGTTTGGACAATACTTTTTCGCATTTTCGAGCGCTAGTCTCCTTTTTGCATCCGAGCCTTGAATTTTAATATTTCCAATTTTTCCACTTCTGATGTTTAGAAATTGTTTAATTTTCATCACTTGGTTTCAAAAAATTAAAATATGATTTCGGCGCACAGTTTCGGTCAGTTAAAAAAAATATAAAAGCTAATTTGCAAGTATAGAAAGTATCATCTTCCGACGTTTCGGTCAATATTTAGACCTTTATCAAGGAAAGTTAGAATAACTAAATACCGCGTATACTTTTATGTAGCATGCTTAATAGAAGCGTGCGACGTACGAATCGGTTGAACAGTGACTGAGAACACCAAAATACAGAAGGCAAGAGCATCCAGAGGGCAAAGCCAATCGCGTGACCGACGACAAAGTAACGGCTGGAACCGTTGAATATTATGAAATAAATCAAAAGTGCGGAATTCCGAAACCTCACAACACAACTGCCAATGTAACAGGATTAATTATTGATATGGTAAATAATCCGTCACTCAAGGCATTACATAACGTTAAAAGTAATATGTATAAAAGAGTCGAACCATCGAAACTATGAAAACCAAAATTCTAATAGAAAAAATGCATCATTCGGCCTTATTCTTTCAATAAGGTTGTGTAATAGTTTTGCATTTTAGGTGTTTCATACCTAAGGTTTACGCTAGGTTGTTTAATCATATGTAATGTTTCTAATAGAATTCTCTGATTTAATTTGGTTTCCTCGTCAACGACTTTGACGTTGTTGTAGTCAAATCTATGACCGAACTCTACTGAGTGCTTGGTTAATGCAGTGTGTTGGAGGGGAGGTGGAAAAAATATTCCTCTTGTGTTCATAATTACGTTTCTCTAATAGTCTGGATGTCTGCCCAATGTACACATGGTTACATCCCATGCAAGGGATTGAGTAAACTGTGTTAGAGTTTTTAAGCAATGATATTTTATCTTTGATCGGGGGAAATAGACATTTACTATAAAAAGGTAATTTCAAAATTGTATGAATTCCTGCTTTTCTGAAAATTCTTTTAATATCATTTGAAATGTTGTTAATAAAAGGTATGACCACTGTATTTTTCCAACTAATTGGTCCAGTTTTCCTAGTTTCTTCTTCTTTACGTTTTTCAACTATTAACGGATGATAGATCTCAAAAATACGTTCCCTGATAATTGCCGAAATCATCTCTCCAGGGTAACCATTACGTTTCAAAGTGTCCTTAACAAGAAGCAAGTTAACTGGTCGAAATTCAGGGTCAGCAAGTAAAACAGCACGATCTATTAACCTTTAGAGGGCCGGGATTTTTTCATTGAAATTGTAAATTTTATTTACTTAAAATTTATGCATATATAGCACCAAAATGGCCGGCAAAGTATCTACATTCTTAGGTGGCCACTATAGTGGCCAGCCCGGCCGCGAACGGTATGGCATATATTAGAATTTTTAAAATTTGAACTTTAATGTTTCTAAGGGTTTTTGATATCGCTAATCACGATTCTCAGGTCAGAGTATCGAAATTTTACGCAGAAACAGTGTTGCCAACCTAAACAAGCCTAAATGAATAACAGCAGTAATTTATATATTATTCTTTCCTTTGGCGTTACCCAGGGCTAACGACATGGACGTAGAAAGTTTTGTAGCTCTTTTCTTGTTTTTGGGGTTTTTTGTGTTATTTTTGGATGAGTTATTTTTACGACAAACTAGACGTCGAACTCTTTATATATGCTCTACATGTGACACTGCATTGTGCATAACACCCTGTTTTGAGGATTTCCATACGAAACAATCAATACCGTAAATTCGAATTTCCGACATATAAATTTTTTTTTTCATTTGGACGGACAAGAAGTATGAACAAACAGATAAAAATCGCAACAAAGAGATACACATTCATTATTCATTTTGTATAATGCATGCGTTGCACGAGTGCAGCTCGTATAATAAATAATAAAATCAGAAAATACAAAAAAAATTCCAAAAATAACACAAAAAACCAAAAAAAAAAAGTGCTACAAAACTTTCTACGTCCACGTCGTGAGCCCTGGGTAACGCCAAAGGAAAGAATAATATATGAATGTAACTGCTGTTATTCATTTAGGCTTGTCTAGGTTGGCAACACTGTTTCTGCGTAAAATTTCAATACTCTGACCACGGAATCGTGATTGGCGATATTAAAAACCCTTAGAAACAAGTTCAATTTTTTAAATTTCCAGTGGCCATTATAGTGGCCAGCCCGGCCCTCTAAAGGTTAACCCTTTTATCAGTCCTGCTTTGTGTTGCATGGGATGAGCAGAAAAACTTGGTTTCAGTTTCAACTAAAGGAAGCCTACATTCCATCCGAATGTATATACCTTTTCTAGACAATTCGCGGGTAAATTATAACATAACTTTCTTATTCTACGTGAGAATGAATACACGAATCTCTGAGCATGAAGCAGCGTATCGACATTGCGAGGCTGCCACGCGAGGCACGCCTCGTGGAGTGGAGAATCTGCAAACTACCTCGATCATGATCACTTTGCGAGGCAGGCTCGCGCGACAGTCTCGCCCTACCTCCAGCATGATATTTGCGTCGCCCGAGCCATGCGATTTTTTATCTTGGGGCCGCGAAGCACCTTTCAGCACGTCGAAAATCGACGTCTGATGCCTCGTAAAATAATCACGGTCGAGGTAGTCTCCAGACTCTCCACTCCGCGAGGGGTGCCACGCGAGGCAGCCTCGCAATGGCGATATGAAGCTTGAGAAACACGCGGACACTTAAACAATCACAGTTCACACGTTAGATTTTGCACAAAAAATTACAACAATACTATGACGGTAATTGGAAACTTTACCCGGAATATGTCTAAATACAGTCTTGGTTTGGAAGTACTAAAATATAGAAGTAGGTATGTCAGTTGTTATGAAAGTGGCGTCGGTCGAAATTTAAAAAAAAAATAAATTGAACTTTACGTTTAGCATGTATCACGTTGATATAATACGTAAAAAAAAAATAAGTGAAATGTAACAAACGAAAAATTCATAATAACCGGCACATATAGTGAAAAAGACAGGGATAGTAAGCGTGAAAGTACTTACGATGTTTACTGTTCGACAGTCGCTTTTTTTCTGACCATCGAGCCTTTGCTACCCTCAAGGGTGGACAAGGCCCAAACTGCCTTTCTCACTCCCTCAAGATTTTGTATTTCACTCGCACCAAGGACCGAGCGGGGCGTCATCGGCCCGCGTAAAAGTTCGAATGCGCGAAGGTTTGAAAACGCGGCGCGTGCCCGCGCATACTTGCGGGGTAGTCCTTCACCGTCAGGCAAGTGAGAAAGGATAATGGTAGAACGAAATATGAATTCTTCGCTAATAATGTCGGTGATACGTCAAAAGTATGTGCGCAGGATAATCAAAAATTCTTTCCTGTGCACATTTCTGTGCACCAAACAGTAATCCCGGAAGTACATACAATCTACGTAAATGTATCAGCATACCAGCAATCCTAATGAGAAAGAGAAGAACAGGACGTGTATATCCGTCCCTTTCTCACTATCCTCTGTTTGGCCACTCAGCATCTGTAACCAATGCAGCGGGAACGCTAGCTGATCAGTTTCTTGTCGTTTGCACAACGGTGAAGACACAGAAAGCAATCGAGTTTTTATTAATCATATGGAATATTCATAATTTGTGAATTGTTCCATTCCTGCGGTGTTCATTACTGTAGTGTTCATAAGTGTGTGTGTGTGTGTGTGTGTGTGTGTGTGTGTGTGTGTGTGTGTGATCATTCCATTGCCATGGAATCAAAGAAGGAAGCCGCAGATGCAAGAAACAATCGCTATTCGAAGGGTGATGCAAAAGCGAAGCGCCCTAAGTTATTTGCAAAGCGTTTGTCAAAAAATAGAAAGCGTCGAGAAAGGTAAGTTACGTGTTATAGTACAGATTTATATGAAGTTACAGTTTGTGATGTAGTAGTAGCAGCACGGTATTTTGTCGTATATAATACAGTATTATTCATATTCTTCAAATACGTATATGAACAGCTATCTTTGACACTTTACGTACACATATTCTATACTATGCGCACAGCAACACATGTCATTACTTTACCCCCCTTGCCCCACTCATTATTTTCCCATTTGTACGTTCATCATTGTTTAATTAATTAATAATCCGATTTATATCGTGTTTGGACTCATTTTCATGTAAAAACTGTCAGAAGTACGTTCCTGCAACTTTTGGGCCGATGGGACAGAATGTAGAAATTTTAAATTTCGTTATAATACGATACACAACATTTCTATACACTTCTTTTCCCTTTCTTCTTTACATACGTTCAGAAAATACAGTTGCAGCAGTTTGTTCCCATTTGAAAAGTGATAGAAGATATATTTCAAACTATATACGTTTTATTATTATAAAACGTTCACACTATACGCGTTTAGTTAGGTATGTTTCCTTTATAATGCAGTTGCGACTATTCCAATCGTTGTACGTAGTTTTGAATGGAGAAAAGATGCCCTTTAGATTTTATTTATGTGATGTAGAAGATAATGTTTAAAATTAGCAACAGTCATCGATGATTTGCGATTCGATGTTCAGCATATGTAGTTACTTGTGAAATACGAAATACATAGTGCTTTTTATTCTTTTGGCGAATTTTGTCCGCAAGATACGTCCATGTGTACCATCAGCGAAAGTTTTTCATCGAAAAGTGCAGTCTTCGAAACATTCTCCAGGCCTCACTGGCACCCTTTGTCCCAGCCCGGGAAATGTTTATGACATCTCAAGTACCCTGCAGTTGTGGATACTACTACGCGAAAAGAGAATTCTATTCCGTAGAAAGATATTTTCACACAGATTTTCTCGTACACGTTGCACGATGTAATATCGGTTTCGGCCAAGAATGGTCGACATTGTATCATGTTTGCTCTCATCCTAATCAGGAAAATGTTATGAATATTTGAAAAAATGTTTATGCAGAAAAAATTAAAAGTAAAAAAATTGAGCCGTTATTGTTATTGAAAAATTGTTGCGTATTTGCATAATGTTGCCAGCAACATTACGCAGGACCGCTTATTTAGCGGAGACGAACAGCTACAGGAGTCGCTGTGCTCAGCGGTCCGAATCGCCGAAAAGGCGATTAAAAATCCTTAAGGTCGAGTTTCCTAGCCGCGTTTGAGGCGGCGGCTGGCGGCGGCGGCTCGCGGCGACGGCTGGTGGCCCGCGGTGGGCGGCTAGACTCCAGCCGCGCAGCGTTTTCTAGGCTTAGGGTCCTACTTGGGTTCGAGTGCACTTGAAAGGGTTACTACGCCCGAGGATTCATACCTGTTTCAGAAATAAAATGATTCTTTATTTTTTATCGTATCGATATGGAAGTGACACCAATGGATTCCTTATGTTTTTCCGATGAAAATCATACCAAATTTCATGTAAACTGGACTATTTTTAACGAAGCTAGCGTGAAATTATATAAATCAATGTTTCATGGAATTTCCTTCATTATGGTGCGAATTACGTCGTTCTTGGTGTCAGTTTCATCGGCGAAACATAAGGAATCGATTGACGTCGTTTTCGCAAAGATCTGATGGAAAATGCGGAAATCCTGGACATTTCTGATTTTTTAATGATATTCGAACCCTTTCGAGTGTCGAAAGCCATAAAATTCAGTGAGGCACTACGAGGAGTTGTCCTCGTCACGGGGTACCAGACGGCATCTCTTTGACAGGCGTCGCTGGAGAATCATCCTGTATGTGTGTAGTTATTACACACTGTAGTACATAGTAGAGTAAAATACAAACTGCTATAACATCGAACTAACATCTCCTTCCTTTCCGTAGGAACCGACGTCAATAACTATAAATTTGTAATTAGCATCTACCAATGCTAACATGACTATTGAAAAAAAATTCTTATAGGTAAAATACAGGGAACCGCTATTGCGTGGACATTGGATTCGCACATGTTTCCCGTCAATGGCACCAACACAATTCGGAAACTGCCAATTGACTAGAAAGTAATTTGCTATTTCCTCAAAACTCGCAATACTCGGCTGCGGCATATACAATGTGACCAATTTATCGCACAATTGCTCTAATACTGAGCGTATAATAATACCAATATAACTCGGCGATATTCTAAATGCGAATGATAAGGATCTATAGGATTCTCCAGTGGCTAGGAACCTGTAAAAAATATATTTTCTAATTATTTCAGCTGGTGATTGTAAGAAGAGATGGAGGAACATATGCGATACATGTAGGAAAATGAAGCGGGGCATCAAGTACGGTATAGGGTCGGCAGCAAAACCAAAATTAAAATGGCCGTTGTTGGACCAGGTAAATTTTTTGGAGAATGTATGGTTTGAGGGAAGGTAAATATTTTTTACACAGAATATGAGTTCTAGAATACAATGAATTTGATTTTTTTTATAGTAGCCACAGTAATGTTAAGCTGCGTATTCACCTGTGCATTCGCCCCGAATGTGCATCGGGCGCGCACCAATTGGCGAACCGAGTCGAACCGAATGCGCGCCGAACGGTTCGCCAATTGGTGCGCGCCCGATGCACATTCGGGGCGAATGCACAGGTGAATACGCAGCTTAAAACGAACCGCGGATCTCCCACCCCAGGAGGGCCGAGGTGTCTACGAAGATTTCCCCACGTATAAAAAAAAAAAGCGTTTGTGCAAGGAACCATCCAAGAGTGACACTGAAAGAGAGGGATAGAGTGTCACGTCGTAAGCGATGACCGAATGCGTGATAGAGTAATTGTGGCAAAATGAGAGAGAGAGAGAGAGAAAGAGAGCGCGCAGGTAAAAAAAAACGGAATAGGGCGAATCGACTGTACGAGAGCGAAGAGAGAATGAACGGGATTTGCATGTGCAAATCAGTTGCCGGAGCGTGATTATTAAGAGGCCATAGGTACTTTGTATTAACTACAGTAAAAATATACAACAACTGGAATAAAATTATTTGACGAAAAAATAAAAAATGCTTGTGAAAAATTAACTTGCCTCAATGTCAGGAGCAACTTATCTTCGGGTGAAATTGGTTTCTTCACTCTTGTATATGAGTTTTTCTCCAAATCCTTTCCAATACGATTCAAAACTGAATGCACCTGTTCTTTATTCAGTCGAAAAAATTGTCTATACGTTTCCTCGTTATCCACTAAATGGTTTCCTATCAATATACGAGAATAACCCTCGGTCCTTCGAGTTTGGTACATTCTGTTAACTTCACTTCTTTTTCTCGATTCGAAATATGCTAGCAGAAGCATGTCGTCATCTTCTTATTCCTGCAGCAACGCACGCAGCAGCAATTTGCGATTCATTCTAGCAATTTGAGTCGCTTTACTGTATATCTAGATCACCTAGCACTGTCACGACAGCACGCTATATTTGACACTTTTCGAACGTCCGTAGATCACCAATTCACAGCGATGTGTCCGCTTTGAAGTCACAAGAGCGAGTGTCGTTCTAGCAAAGGTTGGGAGAGGTCCTACGCTAAGGGCAGTAAAGTTTATGGCATCCGCTAGGCAGGTATAAACTATTTTGGTGTATCGGGTCTTGGAGTACGTACACCAGTCCAAACTTGCTTTTCCATTTAAGAAATGCGAATTAACCAGAGGAAACGAGACATATGTATGTACAATGTACATGTATGTGTGAACACCTGATTCGGCTCCAGTCCCCTGCAAGAAACCAGCACCATCGTCCAGACGATGTTACTGTGCACAGGTGGAAATTTGCCGTTTCAAACAAATGCAGGACCGATTGGTCACAATGTAATCCCCTCCTTATGGACGATATGCTTCTGCTAGCATATTTCGAAACGAGAAAAAGAAGTGAAGTGAACACAATGTACCAGACTCGAAGGACCGAGGGTTATTCTCGTATCTTGATACCAAACCATTTAGTGGATAACGAGGAAACTTATAGACAATTTTTTCGGCTAAATAAAGAACAGGTTCATTCAGTTTTGAATCGGGATAAGCTGACACGCAATGTATTCCTTAAAACCGAAGCTGAAATTCTGAGCACTGAATTGATTTGTGGCCAATAAAGGAATGTCAAGTATAAACAGTAACAGAGGAATCAGTGTCCGAACGGAGAACGAGAATACAATTATAATTAGCAAAGTTGATTTCACAATCTTTGCGTGAGAATATTTTTAATGTTTTTCGTGAATTAAATGTACAATTGGAATTAGCAAAGATGATTTCACAATCTTTGCGTGAGAACTTTTTTCGTGAATTAAAGGGAATTAGCTTCTTTCATACATGAGTCATGTTTATGGGGGGGGGGGAGATTTCATCACTCTTTTTCATAATTTGTGAATTTTTGTTGTGTTGATCTTATCAAGCTAATGTACTGCCGGTCACTCTCTAGGAAATTTCACCACAAAGAAAACGTATATATGCGAGGAAAGAAATTTATTACTTAATAAATTATAAATAAATTAACAATATTAAGTTAATAAACTTTTCCGCCTTAACGGCTTTCCTCCTGACCGCCACGGCCCCGACCACGACCACGGCCTCGGCCACGATACTGTGCGTGGATATTAACGTATGCGAATTTTAAATGTTTGTTTACGTTATACTCAGATATGTTTCTTTTTTTTTAATAAGTTTATTAAATGTTTTCTAATTAATCCTACCTTTAACCTTGATTAAATATGTAAATTATGTTATACGTGTGGTAATACGTATTCAGTGGATTGGTGGATTTTGTGTTAAATTTGAGTTTTCAGATATGTAGCAAACATACAAGAAGCAAACAGAGGATCGAAGCTGAATAAAATCGTGTAAACGTATGATTTCTTTTCAATTTTGCCGTTGCAGAAAAAGAATATACACATTTTTGGCGTTTTTGGGCCATTTTGTTTGATTAATTTTGTCGTTGTCAATACATTTCCATGCTGATCTACCATCGCGTATCATGCATGAATATGAACCGTTCTGGGGATGAGGACCGTTATGAAATACGGCACTTAGTAATTTCTATTTTTTATTACATATTGATATTGGTTCCCATACAGCACACTTCGTTGCGGCAAAGTTGCAGGATGGTTGCAGTAACCTTGCGATCTTGCATGGTTGCAGCGCAATGTCGATGTATGGTTGCGGCATAGTTGCCGTGCAAAGTTGCGCGGAGCGGACATAGAATTGTTGCTGTATAGTTGCGGCATAGTTGCAGTGCATAGTTGCAAGGCAACTATGCCGCAAGTATGCCGCAAGTATGTCGCAAGTATGCCGCAAGTATGACACAAGTATGCCACAAGTATGCCGCAAGTATGCCGCAAGTATGCCGCAAGTATACGGCATCTTTGCTGCAACTTTGCCAAGCTGATGTTTCCGTGAAGGCGAGCACGGCGCACAATGGGGCAGGTCGGGTCGAATCGCGGCACAAACAAGGGGACCATGCGGTAGTGGACATCGCTTTTGAAACGACAATATATGGGGGTCGTAGTACTCATGTAGTATTAAAGTTCTTAACGTACGGAGTAATCACTATATATACCATCTACAGTAATCTACATCCAAGAAGGTTTCGTAGCCACAACGGTAGCGCGTCAGATTGTCATGCGGGCGGCCCGGTGTTCAAGTTGCCCTGAACCGATAATTTTTTTTTTATTTTTTTTAACAGTTTTTCCCGTGGAAATATATTTTGTGAATAATTGCCTCAAAGTTGCCGTGCAAAGTTGCCTCAAAGTTGCCGTGCAACCTTGCAGCAGGCGGACATAGAATTTTTGCTGCATAGTTGCTGCAACCTTGCGTGAGTCGTTGCCATCTTGCGCCGCAAGTATGCTGCAAGTATGCTGCAAGGAGAGTGTGCTGTATGGGTTGTGGAGCAGCGATAATTTTACATTTAATTTCTTTAATAATGTTGCCATTTTCATCATAAGAGAACAACAACAATTGCATTATAATAATTATTGGCGGAGTAGAAATTTCAATTTTAGTAAATATTTCCTCAGAACATTGTTTGCACAGTTTTTGCGAACTCGATTTCCAACCAATCGGTAAAGCAATATTAACATAATCTTGTAAAGGTGTACCTTTCTTTGACTTTAAAAACAATTCTTTAACTGTCAAGGGGAGAATATAATGACTGTTAGTGGTTGTTTCTTTATGAGAACATTTTCTGCAGTGTACAAATGTTGTCATTTCAAATTGAACTATTTTTTGGAGTCCTTGCAAATTATTGCATAATGCTAAAAGAAATTCAGATGCGTCTTGTTTAGGGTTGCCATAATTGCCAAGCATTGATACGGGACTTTTAAGTGATAAATAAATAAAACATGAAAAATGTGGGTAGGTAGTGGTTTATTTTTAGGGTTGCCATAATTGCCAAGCATTGATACGGAACGTTTAAGTGATAAATAAATAAAACATGAAAAAAGTGGATAGGTAATGGTTTATTTTCCTCTGTAAAATATTTCACAGGAACAGTGAAATAAGGGACAGTCCCGTATATACGGGACGTATGGCAACTCTAGTCTTGTTGAATCTTTTGCAAAAATTTGTCTCCTATGAACCTCCCGCCATTATCGCGCGAGATCTTTACCATCGTGACGATTCAAAAATGTTAACAACTAGCAGGTTATGATTGAATGACAGCCAAGTGACATTTATATAAATTATGCTTTCGAGGCGACACCTACTGGCGTCAAGTGGAGGAGGAAAACGTGACGTCATACCTCGTAATTTTAAAAGTGTCACTTTTATAACTATTAATTCAGAATAAATCTTATATCTTTTACACAAATAGCTTGATACATTAAGTAAAACGACATATGGGTTCGAAAAAAAAAATGATTCGCTCAATCATGTAAAAACACGGGCACTATGTCATAAAATAAGATAATAAGGCTAAAATAGCTCCGACGACCTGTCAATTTCGCTATCTTTCGTGTATAGAGACACGGTCGCTCAGTGTGCCTATGGGTAGAGGGGAAGGGGGAATTAGCTTCCAGACGCGACCGCGTCTGTTGATAGTTATATTATTAGATATACTGTGTTTCGTCTGTACTCTCGGTTTCTGTTTCAGTTAATGGCAAAATAATTAATTCTACAATAGGTGAACAATGTTCAGTGTCACCCCGTGATTGCCTTTCCGATGATTTCTTGCATTCTATCCGCGCGGAGTTTAATTTTCGTTCAGGTAGTACCCCTAAGATTCCGCACGTGCGGTGGATTATCCCGGCCTGCGCTGGTATCGTAAACTAATAAAGTAATAAAATGTTCGCCTAGCCAATACAGCAAATGAAGGTAAAGTTAGTAAATTGTTTCAAGACTTGCACGAAAGATATACAGAGTGTCCCGTCAGACACAGAAAAAATGCAATTTATTACCAAATGCTTTAGGAATACATTGTTGTATCTGTTTAAAAAAATTACTATAAAACGATTTTATTTACGACTTATATCGAAAAAAATTGTCCATACAGTCACAGGTATTTTCAGAAATATATGTAGATGCATGTTGGCGGGTCGCAGACACTTACTACTTCCGCGCAAGCGGCCTGATTACCGCCAACATAATCGGTTATTACTCTGAAGTCGCAAAAAAGTGCAACTGCTCCTTTCGCACATGCATTCCTTATACTATAGACTATCTAATAATATAAATTTCAAAGATGCCTGACGATTTCGAAAAATGTAACATGCGATTAAAAACGACCATCCCATAATTTCTTATATATCAGTTATTTATAACTTGTTATATATTTCAATAACATAGAATGAATGCACGATTTCATCGTATAGATAAATGAAAGCATTTTCAATATTTGAAGTGTGAATTTATACAAATTATTGACTTTTCAGTTTCTACGCGCCCAATAGCTTTTGCTATCATAAAAACGCTATATGTGTTAACTTTTCAAAATTTGATACCGTAATTAACTTCAAATAACATAATCAAATCAGACAGTACAGTAATAAAAATTTTGACTTCGGAATCAGATTCTGCGACCACAAGAATCCCTGGAATGAGCATCTTCATAATGATAAATTGTGAAATGTGAACGTAAGGATTTTTAATCGCGTTCTCGGCGATTCGGACCGCTGTGTGGTGGTAATGTGTACGTAAGCGATCGCCATCACGCACACGTTACTACCGCTCCTGTAGGTGTTCCCCCTCCGCTAAATAACGTTGTGTCTCTCTAGGTATTAGTAGACCAAGGCACTGGCTTTATTTCTCGTCTGCTACGACCCCCGTTCTATCCTCCTCCTTTACGACCCATTGACAGCGACAAAGTAACCGCGAGGATCGGAGAATACTGTTCGCTGAATACCTATACCTATATCGTATAAATTCAAATTCAAACAGACGGACGCCTTTTATTACTTACCAACTACCAGGGGTGTGCGGGTACCCGACTTTTCGGGCTCGGGACGGCCCGGAAACTTTCGGGCGGGATCGGGCGGCGACTCGTTAGTTTCGTATTGCTCGAGATCCCGACGGATTCGGGATCCCGAGACTCGATTGGGGCTACAAGCATAGCCGCCATGAGCGGGTAATTTGATTTCAGGTCGGCTCGGCAAAACTCGGACGCGATCAGACGATATCGTCACCAGTAATAGATCAAAATTATTACCTGAAAACATAGAAAAATTATGTTTCTTACACGTTAATTTGAAATAATAAAATATTCGCCGTCTTGTATATTGTTGATACTATGAAACAACCAGGAAATATTCCTTTCTGTATGCTTATTATAGTCGTTCGTACGGTTTCTATTTTAAATCTGAACCTACCCCGAAAAAGATAATACCCTATTGAAGTATATTTTATTATGATTTTAAAATATTGTCGATATAAAAATAGTCTTCTTCCCAAGTTCTGAACATGGTATTTATTCAAATACGTATATGGACATATTCGGTATTCACAGACTATTAAGTAGCAATGAAAATGCATATATATGTAAATAAATAATAAGATACAAATTATGATTCAACAGGAGACAGAAAGGTAAAAACTTATCACTCTGGTATTGATATAAATTGATATACATAATTCTTTCCGTCTCGGTCCTCTCGCGTAGTAGCTGGCTTTCGAGCCGATCGCGTCCGAGTTTTGCCGAGCCGACCTGAAATTAAACTGCCCGCTCATGGCAGTCAGGCTTGTAGTCCGAAACGAGTCTCGGGATCACGAAAACTTCGGGATCTCGAGCAATAGGAAAGTATCGGGACCCCGCCCGATCCCGCCCGAAATTTTCCGAACCGTCCCGAGGGCCGGGTACACGAGCCTCGGGACGATCCGCACACTCCTACCAACTACTCCAATAAGTGAAACATGTACATATTCCTGTTTGGCATCTGTTCCATCGGTCATAATGGTACAAACGTTTTTTCTATGAATGAGGTACTGGAACCGATGTCAAGGTCAAATTAGTTTTTTGTAATAGAACGGTATATTCTTTTATTGAGTTATCACAGGATGGAATTTCGATTTCTCGCATGTATCTATTCGGCGATTTCGTCCGGGTAATACGTAATCGGTATCCCCATCGGTGGGTAGGGTTGAGTATATCTAAAATAAATAAACGTAACCGAGATCTTGATCACATCGAATGATCAATGAAGAATAACGTCTCCAGCCTAGTAGAACGTCCGGTCCCGTTTCCTGGCAATATCGATCGCGAAATTTTTCATGCATTCCTGAGTACCACAAACATCTGTCCGGACGTAAGAAAAGTAATTATATATTTCTTGACTCAAGCTAAAATCCAACTGACACCAATGGTTATACAGGCAAAAATTTTGCCCATCTGGGCTACAGGCAGGCAGCCCTTGCCGAAAAACCGAAAATAACGCTTCGCGCCCCCATCGACTCGCCTTGTACGGGGTAACGAAAGTCGAGGTCAGTCCCACGCTTTCGAAAAGCTATCTAAAGAGACAGGGTGATGCGCGTGAAAGCGTGCTCGTTGACGAGAACCAGACGGATCTCCAACACTGGCGCGATCAAGTAGGGTTTACTTCGCGCAAGGCAAACGACACGTGTTTCTCGGACCCTTCGTTTCTTCGTTATTTTACAACGTTCCATAAAACCAAATACCACCCTGCAGCCCCTCGTTGAATTTTAGGAGGTACAACGTTAAAAATATGACAATGATTGGGATTGCCGGTCTATCCCTTCTGACAAAATGTTTGTTTGGAAATATTTTTATTCCTTCACGTTATAATTTATTAGACATATGGTCCTGTGTGTCATATACAATGTTGTACCATTTCAATTATACTATTACCAACTCTCTCTCTCTCTCTCTCTCTCTCTCTCTCTCTCTCTCTCTCTCTCTCTCTCTCTCTCTCTTTCTCTCTACAATATTCTAAATATAAAAACCAAAAAGTGATATCAGCGCGTAGGTTCGGTCATGTAAACATTTAAATAAATTTAAATTTATTTAAATGTTTATTTAAATGTTTACATGACCGAACCTACGCGCTGATATCACTTTTTGGTTTTTATATTCTAAAAATACGGTCGAAATTCTAAGTCTTTATTTAAAACAATATTCTAAACATTCAAGGAGGGTCATTCCACGCCAATTTCAAAATTTTCAAGATTGTGGAAATTTACTTTCTTCATTAAATTATAACTGTTGAACAAAGAGACAGGTAAGAATGAGCTTTTGAGTACTTACACTGGGGAAGTAAGGGTACCGAATCAAAATTAGTTCTCTTAAAAAAAAAATTTGAGACCTTTTATTCTGAAATTGTTTTAAACAAATGCAATTTTATACTAACAGGGCACTATTAAAACATTTTAAAAATATTGGGATACAGCCCCACTTGTGCTCTTTATGGTCACGTTTGCACAAAAGCGGACAGTTTAAAATTAGTCGCATGAAAATTAATTGAATGTGACGCTGCGGCGTCCAGTACAGGCTCGACCGACTGAGCCGTGCGTGCTACAATATACAATTATCTATTTCTTTCATTCCTAACCTTGCGTGGCCTTGAAAGTCATAGTACACCGTATGGTTGAATTTGTCTTGACAGTTTTACACTTTCGTAGTGGGTAATGAAATATATAGCATTCCATTTAAAAAACTGAAAGTCACCTTCGGTTCACGGATAATATCACGAACACCAAAAGATGACATACAGGTATTATGTTGGGTATAAAAAATATTAAAAATTTTCCTCTTTCAGTTTTTGTCAAATACTTACCATTCGTGAGAACCCTATATAACAATATCAGGTATAGCCACTTGGCCGCTGCTAATACCGCGCGGCTTAGCTAGTCCACCCGGTGTTAGGCGACGCAGCGTCACATTCAATTCATTTTCATGGGACTAATTTTAAATTGTCCGCGTTTCTGAAAACGTAACCATAAAGAGCACAAGTAGGGCTGTATTCTCAATTTTTTTCAAATTTTTAAATAGCGCCCTGCTAGTATAAAATTGCATTTGTTTAAAACAATTGCAGAATAAATGGTCTCAAATTTGTTTTTTTTTAAGTGACATAATTTTTATTAGGTACTCTTACTTACCCATTGTAAGCACCCAAAAGCTCATTCTTACCTTTCTCTTAGTTCAACAGTTATAAATGAATGAAGAAAAGTAAAATTCCACAATCGTGAAAATTTTGAAAAATCCTTTGAAATACGTTTATATATCAGTAAAGACTACTACAACATATGCAAGTTTCACACAAATCCTAAATGATACTCCGAAAAGTGTCCGATTTCGCGTTGAATGACCCAGGATTGAAATGCGGAAAGTATTCCTTTCACCCACGGTCAAGTGCTCGCGTGCCTGGATACACACACAGCCGCGTATCGCAGCGCAGAATGTCTGCTTGTGGCTCTCTTCGCTTGCGAGTAGCGGAGACGGTTGTGCAGATGTGTGCGTGTGAAAAGAAAACGTGCCAAAAGTGCATGTCCCTCGGTTTGCGTAGCGAGGGAATCACGTTGTCTAAGAAGAACATTTTTATCACGCTACGTCCCTCTTCGTTTCGCGAGGATAAATTAGAATGATATTCACAGTAATGCGATAATAATAATATTTTCATAAATAAAGCGTCCTAACATTTGTGATGTTTCCCTAATGATAAATGACACCAAACACGATATAAATGTGGATAATACCCATTTAGTGGTAATACGCGTCGGCCGCAGAGGAGGACAGCGAATGAAAGAGATGGGGACAATCCGCAGTGCTTTCTTCCACTCCCTCTCTTTCTCTACCACGCCTTATCATTTGCTCTCCATTCTCTCTCTCTCTCTCTCTCTCTCTGTCTCTCCCCCTCTCTCTCCCTCTATTTTCGCGGCACTCATACAAACACACTCTACAAGTTTTAATTTTAAATATTGATTGCGTTAGAATTGTCTCACACGCACACGGGTATTTTTAACCTTTCGTTGAAACACCTCATTTTTCGATCAACTCTGACATGCCTGGGTGGCTCAAACACAGAGCAATTTTTGAACGACTGCCATTCTCATCCAAACAATCCAATCATTAAAAAAAAAAAACATGGGTCAATTTCAAGGTCTCTAGAATATATTCCAATAATTTTTTTATTTAAATTTTATCACAGCTTTTGTAAAATAATTCTAGATTACCACATGTCGAGAAAAAACGAAGAAAATCTTTAAAAAATTGTAACTTTTACAAATTTCAATATTAGAAGCTAAAAATCTACAGAGTTGATGTTCGGATCTAATATTTTCCCAGAAAAAATTGTTTGTAAGTCGGCGTAGAAAAAATGTATTTATTTTGCATATAAAATTTCAGAACGTCAAAATCAGCTTATGGGTGGTTCACACCCAGAGAGTCAACGAAGGGTTAAACTTACTTCGTGCCGAGGCTTTCGCTTACATCGAGACTTTACTGTACTATATCTTCTTTTACTGTGCCTGTTTTTCTTTTCTAATATATGTTTTTATTATTCCTATGTATGTACAACGCGTGGTACTGATTATTGACTCTTTACGTGCAGGCACCGATTCAAAACAGCAGCGTGCCTCACGGTAGGTCAGGGCACCGTGGCGGAAGCAGGTACGCGTGCAGGTATCTCGTACGAAGAAACACTTCCAAGCACATCTGCTACGTGTGATTTTCCTACGGACAGAATACACGAAGAAGACGTAGGACATTTTGAAGATATTCCAACTATGGAAGGAATTATAGAAGAAGCACATTTCGATACGGACGCAGAAGATATTGAAGAAGAAATACATTTCAATGCGGACGAAGAGGAAATTGTAGAACAAGAGCATTTCGAGTCGAACGAGGAAGAAATTGCACAAGAAATAGATTTCGACACATACATCAACAAAGATGTTGGAAGTGATGCCGATTACTGGGTGGTGGAGACTGCAGAGCCAGAACAGCCGGAAAACCCAATTTCAAAAGGAATCGACTTCGTTGATTTTCCGTATGTTCTGAACAGATAAAAAATCTTGGAAAACATTCGACAATAGGCTGTGGCATTGAACATTTCGAAATAGTTACATGTCAACGGAATGGACTGGAAAATGTCTATTATGTACAGTGCCAAATGTGCGAATACACAGAGCGCATATCCTATCTTCGGAAGAGTGATGCCACTATGGATATCAACCGCGCCGCTGTTGCCGCAACAATGATGACGGGCGGCGGATATAATCAACTGGAGGGCATAATGACTGCCGTGAACGTGTCCTGTATGACTAAAAGGATCTACGAGAACTGTCAAAACGACCTAATCGATGCCCTCGAAGTGGCCGCACAACGCGAAATGGAAGATGCTGGAAAAGAGGAAAAAGCATTAGCTATAGCAAGAGGCGACGCATATCCAGAATCCTGTGTATCCATTATCCCAGTTGTTGCAGATGGTAGCTGGATGAAAAGGTGGTACCGCGGAGGAGATTACAATTCTCTTTCTGGCGTAGGAGCCATCGTGGGATACCACACGAAGAAAGTGCTGTACATTAGCGTGAAGAATAAATTCTGCATGACTTGCCAAATAGCAGGTACGAGGAAAAAAGAACCGCGCGAACATCGTTGCTTCAAGAACTGGGGTCGTAATCAGAGTTCAACCGGCATGGAGAGTGTTGCTATTGTCGAAGGTTTCAATTGCAGCATAGATATGCACGGCCTAGTGTACTCTATATTAGTTGCCGATGGCGATAGCAGTGTGTACAAGAAGATATTGGACAGTGATCCATATAAAAACTACATGGTGCAGGTACGAAAAATAGGATGCACCAATCACCTGCTACGCAATTTCAGTAAAAAAATGAACGAAATCGCCTGCGTACTGGTATAAAGAAAGCTGCAGAATACCGGTTGCAAGAAGAAATAACACTTGAGGAACGAATAAGAAATTTGAAGGAAGACTTGACGAATGTACCGAGTCACGTTTTCGGTGAACACAAGGAGTGTCAGAAGTTAGCATACTTCTGTAAGAAATACTCTGATCCAAACAGAGGACTACGTACCACGGTTGAGAGAAGCTGGTATTTATCAGAGTATCGAAGAAGCGATGCAGCCACTTTTCCCTAAAGTTGACAGTTTGCTGCACGGTCTAAATAACAATGCTGTTGAAAGTTTTAATAATATCATTGCCAAATTCATCGGAGGCAAAAGGATAAACTTTGGACGAGGGGGCTCGTATCAGGGCAGAGTCTCCGTTGCAGTCGTCCAATATAATACAAAAGAGGCGTTTAGCAGATTGAGTACGGCAATGGATAAAGAGCCGCCAACCATGGTAAAAAAGCTGGAAGGACGTCGGAAGCGTGCAGCAGAAAAAGCAAGGGAATATAAAAAAGAAGCGAAAGCATCCTCCTTCCGAATTAAAAAACAATCGTGCGACCAATGATTACGGTCCCAGCGCAGAAAAACCAGACATGGAAGAGACAGTATACTCTTCCGAGTGTGAAAGGCACGCGGCTATACTCCATGACTGTCAAAGGATGCGATGCGAGATCGAAGAGGAAACTCGCAATCAGGCGAATAGCGAAAAGTGGATTAGTCATAGAAAAAAATTATTAACTGCATCCAATTTCGGCAAGGTATGCCGATTACGACAGACTACACCACGGGCAAATACTGTGAAGAGTACAATGTACCCGCAACTCCAAAATGTACGTTCTCTCGAATACGGAAGGGAAAATGAGGCAAACGCCTTGAGACAAATGGAAGAAGAATTAGGGATCCATATTCTACCGTGTGGACTCTTCATCGACGACACTGTGCCTCACTTAGGTGCAACTCCTGACGGCCTCGTGGACAGTGATAAAATTGTCGAAGTAAAGTGTCCTGAATCGGCCAAGGATTTATCACCTGCTGAAGCAATACAGCAACTTGGTAATATAAGGCGTATTTTCAAGGGTAATGAAATGAATAAAAATCATTATTACTATTATCAAGTGCAAGGACAATTGCACATAACGAAAAGGCAACGGGCCTATTTTTGTTTATGGACACGAAAAGGAATGAAGGTTACAACAGTATCGAGAGATGATCGATTCTGGGCAACAGAGATGGAAGAAAAACTGAGCAAGTTCTATGAGGACTGCATGTTGCCAGAAATTATAGATAGTAGATATAATCGACAACAGCCGATTAGAGAACCTCCGTACATACAAAAAGGAGGGGCAGGTACGAGTACACAAGAAACTACATAAAACGATAGATGACGACATCGCGATAGCACCGGTGAGTGCATCCAGCGCATATGAAGAGCTGTCGAATAAGCAAATTGCGATCCAAAGTGACTATTGCACCGGCGAGTGCATCCAGCGCATATGAAGAGCTGTCAAATAATAAATTGCTATTCAAGGTCACTATTGCACCGGCGAGTGCATCCAGCGCATATGAAGAGCTGTCGAATAATCAATTGCTATTCAAGGTCACTATTGCACCGGCGAGTGCATCCAGCGCATATGAAGAACTGTCGAATAAGCAATGTTCCAAAATGTAAGTATAAGCATGTAGTTTACAAAGCGCAGGCACCACCGGAGCAACGTGGAGGCGCCTGGAGTGCGCAGAGTTACTGAGCTGCGACGAAGGGAGTTCGAAGGCGAACATCGTCGCAGAATGGCCGAATTCCCCATGAGAGAGCCCCGAAGAGTGGAGTTGTTTAGACAGGATGGGTTGTTCGCCGACCAAATATCCAGCAAGTCTCTCGCTCGAGGAGAGAGTTTGAAGTTCTGAACGAAGAGTCTGAAGATTAGTCTAAGCTAATCTACTGGACTGGGCTGCGGAGGCTACTCTCTGTTTCTTTAAACTATTTCAGAGAGCACGAACCCCACGACGAGGGACAAGGAGTCGGGGGACTGCCACCGCGGCCTGGATACGCGTTCCCGAATTCCCCGTCAGTGCTACGACAGAGTAGCAGTCCGCAGTGGAGCGCGGACATACGTGGATCTTGGCTCCTCCCCGGTTTGTGCAAACCAAGAGGTCCGCGTCGACAGGGTGGACAGCAGCCGGGAAACGGCATCTCCAACCACCAGTCGGACAAGCAGTGCGACTGCTTGGATCGGCTGGAGGAGATGTCGCGGAGACGGGAGCGTTAACAGGACGCACAGGACGGTCCCCTGGGTCAGCACCAGAAGCCACGAAGAGGAATGGGGCCATCTCAAAGCCAAGGCCTGAGAGAGGGAGAAGAGGACAAGAAGCCCAGAAGAAAGAAAATGCAGACGAGCTGGGGTGCTGGGCAGATTGATCGGAGAACGGGCACATAACATGCTCATGAGCTGTGATCCCCTGTTATAGATTCCGTCTCGCCTTTCCATCTTCCCGGTTCTTTCACCTCCAACGGATTCTCTCAAATGAAAGTAAATGTTAATGCTTCTCCGTCTCTTTTGCATGGAATCCGGAGCCGCGAAGGGATTGAAGTCTCAAGCTCGTACGGCCACCGGAAGGGCATCGAGGACGAGTCCCTGGGGGAGAGGGTCGACCGCGACCAAGGATTCGACGAGGAGGAGGGAACGTCGCTGAAGCAGTGGAGACGTCGTCGGACGTCCATCTGGAGGAGGCTGCCTGAAAACGAGGCAGCGCTGGAGTCTGCACGGGGTTCCGGAGGCTGCACGTAGGAGGATGCAGCGTCGGAGCGTTGGAGTCGGCGTGGGACGTTCCAGAGTGGAGTTCCAGGGACATCGCGGGACAAGGACCAGGGACGTTGCGTCGAGGGAGAATTAGAAGCCCCGCGGTACCCGTGCCTGACTGTTGGACCCGGAGCTCTCCGTGAATTTCGTCTTGGGACACACGGAAGAGGAACGCGCCCGGAGCTACCCGTGGATTTCGTCGTGTGACCAAGAGCCGCAGGGTTCCAGAGACGTCGTGTGACAGGAAGCTGCAGAGTTCCAGAGACGTCGCGGGACCAGAAGTTGGAGCGTTTCGTCGTGGCAGATCGAGAAGTCCCGTTGTACCCACTGTTGTGCCCAGGCAATGCCCAAGCACACGTGTCACCGCTATACATTATACATATTATATTACGTTCGTTATGAAACGTTCGAGACGTTTCCGAGCTAAGACAGCCGCTAAGCAACCGAATCTGCAAAATCAGCAATATGCGAACGCATCGCTGCGACCGGGCATGGTAACGCGTACCACGCCCAGGAGGGACATAAAAACCAATTCGACACCGCTAAACGGGGATTCTAGACTCGGCTCTCGACCTGTTAACACGGCTAAAACTTTTGTACACCTCACAAGGGACGTTCGGCAACCCGGAAATTCAGAAAATTATGAAACTCGGTGTGGAAGTAGAGTAGTTCATCCGTAACACAACCCTATTTTTCGTTGGTGCCAAAAAGCATTTTTTAGGGGTGAAATCTGCCCTTGAAGAAAATGCAGAATTTTCTTTTCCGTGAAATATCTCGAGAACGGTGAGAGATATCGAAAAGAAGTTTAAACAAAAGTTGCATCCTTCTTTTATATCTACAAAACCGCGAAAAAATTATTTTCGAAAAATCCATATTTTTCAAGTTACCCCCACCACCAACTCTTAAAATTAAGTTTTTGTATTTTGTAAATATACGCTAGCATACCTCTGGATAATCCCTTTTCACACATATAAATAGTTTATGTGTTATATTTTTTTTGCAAACAAATAAAACCTCTATTACCGAATTTGAAGTCCATTTTGGCAGTTTCCATTAATAACATGGTTTCTTAAAGCCATATTTAAATTCGTATTTATGTAAGGTTCAGACAGCTTTCAATTATTTAAGCAAGGCAGTACGTACGTAAAATTGCATCCAAGGTAAAACTAATTAAAACTAATCAATGACGTGCATGAATCATTATGATATCAGCACATTCGTACATGCATTACTTCAAGTGTAATCTTATTAGGCTGTTTTGGAAGCCGCGCGATAAATAAATAATGCGTGAAGATTTACAATGACTTTGCAAAATATATATGTTATTGAAATGACGCAGAATCGCATTGATGCCGATAACCTTGTCGAACCTTCAGATTTTCCGAGTTTTCGGTAAACATGTTTTTGTACTCGCGTCTTTGAGTGATATAAATATTCGCGCGGATGTAGCCAACGGCAGTTACTTTTTTGGCAGCAGTCAGTTACCATCCAATTGAGAAAAGTGAATGATCATTGTTTGAAAGACAATTTTCTTTAAAATGCAGACGATTAATGTTGCTAACGTAATACACATGTTAGCCACTACGTTTCAAATTGCAAGTATAACACAGACACCTATAATCCCGGTAGAAACGGAACTGCACAATGAAATTCGGGACATTATAAAAAAGTTTCAAAACATACATTCCCTACCATTAATTGAACATGATTATGTGCTCGATTATGCCGATCCATCAGAACCACATGGTGCACAAGTTGTAGAGTACATTATGCCTGCAGAAGAAGAAGAAGACAGTTTTGAACCTGCAGAATGTACTGTTGATGATGAAGGTGGACAAGTTGACTTAAGTTATAAGAGAAAAGCTGTAACGTTTTGGAAAAGCGCAAAAAAGGCACGTCGAACGCTTGCCAGTGTACAGAAAAATTATCGCATGGTTAAATCTTTGCAGCAGCTATACAGGTGGGAGGCGAGTGTAGAGAGAGGTGGAACAAATGCAGACAAACTTGCATTTATTGGGGAATATGTACTGCAAAAGTTTGAAGAAGCTTCTGACAGAAGATCCATTGTTCATGACATGAATTTAAGATTGTGGGCCTTGGAGGCAAAAAACGAAGTGGACCTACCCCAATTCGTGGCAGGTAAATGGTGGATTTGGAACTTTAAGACTGCGCATAGAATTGTGTCCCGCAAGATAACAACATTCAGGACGCAATTTACGTTTGAAGATATTGACAACATTAAAAATATCGCAGAATCGTTTGTTTCTCGCGTAAAGTCTAGCATCCCAGCTGTCGGAGTTGAAGAAATTTATAATGCAGACGAGAGTGGCTTCAACCTTGAAATACATTCTGGGCGAACATTGGCGAAATTAGGAGTAAAAACAGTAGAAGCGACGATTCAATCGGTATCTTCTACAACACATAGCTACACTATAATGCCTATTATATCAGCAAGCGGACGTCTTCTTTCACCACTATACATAGTTTTGAAGGAATCTACAGGAACACTTGGTCCGATAGTGCAAAGAACTCTGTTCCGTCCGGTTAATATTTACATCGGAGCTTCAAAGTTAGGAAAACTCACGTCTGAACATTTTAAAACTTGGTTTAGCGAAGTATATCTACCGAATACTGGCCGTAGAAGCATGCTCCTACTCGACTCGTGGACGGGACACTGCCCAAATGAGTTACAGCAGTTGATTCCACAAGACAAGGAAGTAACTTTTTCAATGATTCCAAAAAAAACGACGGGCATCGTTCAGCCTTTAGATGTGTTTGGATTCCGGATTTGGAAAAATTTCGTGCGAACATTTTCGGATAATGTGATTCTCCAAGAAAGAGATGTCAATTTGCACTTACGCAATGAAATAATTAAATTGCAGTCCCTAACCCATAACCAGTTTTCTTCGCCTAGATTCAAAAACCTTTTTCAATATGCTTGGTTTAAAAGCGGATATCAAGAAACGCATCCCAGCGAATTTCAAAATCCAGCAGATTTCTGTTACTTCAGAAATGAAAAGCTTATACCCAAATGTAGTATTTGTGGGGAGCCGGCTTTTATGCGATGTGCATGGTGTTGCAAGTATTTTTGTTTTAATCACTTCTATGAAGAATATCATTATTGTACCAATTATAAACCATAATTTTCAATATATTTATCGTTTTCTACTAGTATATTTCTTCCAATGTATAATCACACAATATAGCATGTACAAAAAGAGACTGCAAATGTTAAAATATTGCTTTATTCAACCACTTCGTTCATGAAAACTCCTATAATGTTATAATTAAATTTAATATTAATATCTTTAATGTAATATTATAATATTGTAATATTATATATATATACATGTTATTAGTGGGACAGGTAAGTACAATTGATTTATAAATCATTTAAAATTCATATCCATATGCATCATGCAAATCGGAAGGTTCGACAAGGTTATCGGCATGAATGCGATTCTGCGTAATTTCAATGATAACATATATATTTTGCAAAGTCATTGTAAATCTTCACGCATTATTTATTTATCGCGTGGCTTCCAAAACAGCCTAATAAGATTACACTTGAAGTAATGCATGTACGAATGTGCTGATATCATAATGATTCATGCACGTCATTGATTAGTTTTAAATAGTTTTACCTTGGATGCAATTTTACGTACGTACTGCCTTGCTTAAATAATTGAAAGCTGTCTGAACCTTACATAAATACGAATTTAAATATGGCTTTAAGAAACCATGTTATTAATGGAAACTGCCAAAATGGACTTCAAATTCGGTAATAGAGGTTTTATTTGTTTGCAAAAAAAATATAACACATAAACTATTTATATGTATGAAAAGGGATTATCCAGAGGTATGCTAGCGTATATTTACAAAATACACAAACTTAATTTTAAGAGTTGGTGGTGGGGGTAACATGAAAAATATGGATTTTTCGAAAATAATTTTTACGCGGTTTTGTAGATATAAAAGAAGGATGCAACTTTTGTTTAAACTTCTTTTCGATATCTCTCACCGTTCTCGAGATATTCCACGGAAAAGAAAATTCTGCATTTTCTACAAGGGGTGATTTCACCCCTAAAAAATGCTTTTTGGCACCAACGAAAAATGGGGTTGTGTTACGGATGAACTACTCTACTTGCACACCGAGTTTCATAATTTTCTGAATTTCCGGGTTGCCGAACGTCCCTTGTCAGTCTAGTTTAGTTAAAGTTTGAATAAAGACTTAGTCTCTGAATTTAAACGTACTTGGTGCTGTTCACCCAGTAGATCCTAATCTTTTGTTCACTCCCGAACCTACGATATCGCCAAATCCCGTACCAGCCTTGCGAGCCATCACGCAGGGCACAACAAATTGGTGGCAGCGGTGGGATTGGATTGTTCATCGTAAAAATATTACCGAGCCTTGTTGTAACCGATTGATCGACATAGTCTTAGATTAAATTCTCTCGACTAGATTATTGGATCATCGCAATCTCATAGGCTGGAACAGGCTATCGTCGCTACCGAGGTAGCACAGAGGACCGAGGAACGGCCTTTGATAAAACGTTCGACGCAGTCCGAACGAAGACGAGCCTGGAGACGAGTAAAATAGGCCTGAGAGTGAACGGGTGAAAGAACCATTTACCTAACACCAAATCCATCTACGAGGACGTCGCTGATTCGAGGACCAGGACGCGCGAGAGGACTTGGGGACTGAGAAACGAGTGGAAGCCGCTCCTGAAGGACGGACGGAGAACCGTACGAGGGAAGCAGCCGTCAGAGCACGCAGTGAACAGCTGTAAGGATCGACCTTGCTGGATCCAGTTCGTCTAATCACCGCCGTTGATTCACGGACGAGCGAACACCTAACCGAGCTGACAACATGTGGTTGCGAGCAGCCTTGTGAGTAAAATAAAAGCGCATATTGAGTCCGGAATAAAAGAACGCGAACTTACATATTGTAAATCAGAGTCCTATAGAAATTTAGAAACGGTACATGCATGTCTTCTTTTTTTTTTTTTTTTTTTTTTTTTTGAAGAGGGGGAAATGCATTACGCATACCCCGACATTTGTTGTCGGGGTTATGTGGGACTCCCCGCCTATAACATAGGCGGGATACCCACTAAAAACCCCCTCTGGTGGTCTCCATGGTGGGCCTCATGGCGGCGCCCGGAACTTCTGATGTAGTCCGTCGGGCGCCGCTATTGTTGCCAATGAGGCCCCGCTAACATCCCCCCACTCCCAAATTAGCTTTGGGAGGGGGGGAAACCACCGACTGGGTGTCCACTCAATCTGAGTGGACTCCCCGGCCTCGAGACACTGCACAATAGTGCGTGCGTCGCCGCAAATAAAACTTAAGCTAACTTAAAAACGCGATACACCCGGATAAAAACAAAAACAAAAACGCAATAAAAACGCGGTAAAAAACGGCTCCCCGCATAGGGACGCCGTCAAAGGGGGATATCACCCCCCCCCCCCTCGCGATCATCGGGGACCGACCCTCTTTCTTTTTTTAGCGAGCCTGGTGCGCGCGCGGGCCCTCTCGGCCGCAGCCTCCTGGGCCATCCGCACGCGCTCCGCTCGGAAGAGGCGGTCGGCCTCCAATTCCGACGCTTGACGGGCCCCCATGACGGAGGCCGCAAACATCGGATCAAGGCCGTGCGCTGAGCACGGCGGAGAATTGCTCGTGCATTCCCCTTGGCCAGCGCAACAGCCCAGACCGGCGACCCGTATAAAATGATGGACTCCCACACCGAGATATAGAGTCTCCGGGCATGGGCGGATGGGCCTCGGGTGTTGGGCAGGATGGCTGAAAGCGCTCCTGAGACCCTATCCGCCCTTAATGAAACCTCCCCCAGATGGGCCCGATAATTACGGAGGCAATCAAAAATCACCCCCAAATACCGGACCCTGGCCGCCGTGGTGACAGTGGCGTTCAGGATCGGAAGACGTACTGTCTTCTCGATCCTGTGGCCAGTCAGGAGGATGGCCTCCGTTTTTTCCGCTGTCAAGGAAAGGCCGGTTTTCTGGAACCAGGCTCCAATCCTCGGCAGCACGGAAGCCATCTGCAACCGGACCTGCGGGAGGTCCCTACCCGAAAACAAAAGGGCGAGGTATCGGCGTACGCTATCGCACGCCCCGCCCCGCCCATATCCAACTCGGTGAGGAGTCCATCATACACGGCGTTCCACAGAAAGGGTCCTAGAACGGACCCCTGTGGAACGCCCGCATAAATATCACGGACCACGGTGCCCTCATAAGAGTGCACCGTGATCCTACGATTATTAAAATATTCCCGGAGGAGCGCCCGAACATAACGGTCGGCACCCCTCCTATCCAACTCGTTCAGAACAACCTCCCAGCGGAGGGTGTTAAACGCGTTCTGAACATCGAAGGACAGGAGAAGGCAGATCTTGTTCCGGGCCCTGGAGAGTTCGGCAAACCGAGCAACCTCGGTGGCCGCCTCCATGGTGCCAACACCGCGGCGAAAACCATATTGGTTTTTATGGAATGGATCCCTGCCGAGCTGGGATTCCAGGATCTCCTTCATGACGTACTCCCATACCTTGGATAAGGCTGGGAGTACGGAGATCGGCCTATAGGCCCTCGGACTTAGGGGATCCTTTCCCGGCTTCGGGATCAAGATGACTCTTGCCATCTTCCACGAAGCCGGGATTCCACCGCGCTGTAGAGTGTCGGCAACCATCTCGCGTATCAGATCTTTATTTGCCCTGGCCACACAGGCCACGACCCCCGATGGGACTCTGTCGAGTCCGGGGGCCTTGTTGGGCTTGATACGCGAGAGGGCCCTGTCGACCTGCTCGGGCGTAACCTCCGGGATTCCCCGCCAAAACGAGGAGAGGGGTCGCATGGGGAGGGGACGCGACAAGAGGGGGGCGTGCGTACGCGCAGGCCCAACCGCTGGTGAGGGGGAAGGGAGGGGAGGGAGCGGGGCAGTGGCAAAAAGGGTATCAAGTACCCCGCCAACCTGCTCCCGCGTCAAAACCATGTTTGGTTTCCTCCCCCCCAATCTAGCCATAACTATCTTGTAGGGCTTCCCCCACGGATCGCCATCGACCGTGCCGTACAGCTCCCTCCAGAGCTTCTCCTTGGAGCGCCAGATCAAAATTTGAACTGCACGCCTTGCCAAGGAGAAGTCCCGCCTCAGTTGTTCGAGGCGGGGGGAGGAGGGATCTAATCTCCTCCTACTTCTCTGGAGGAGCCTACGGGCACGATGCATCGCAGAGCGGGCATCGGCGATATCCGCGTTCCACCACCGGTTGGGCTTCCGGGTCCCCCTTGGAAGACACCTCTTCCTGAGGACCCAGGCACTGACCCCCTCTAGAAGCCGCTGCAGACCCTCCGCCTTCGGAATCTCATCCGTAAAACCGGACAGTTCCGGCGGAGGGGAAGGGGCAGACACGCCCACAGGCGTGGCCAGCGAGGAGGGCGGAGTCGGGAGGGCGTTCCGCAGAACGCGGAAACCCTCCAAAATCGACTCCGGGGCCACATCCTTCATTGAATATGGAGTCCAGCCGTCGCCAGGTGATCGGCGAGCCACACCCGGTTTAGCCAGGGTGTGGCGGACGTAAAGGTGGTCGGAGGCAGTAAAGTGCCGAAGCACCTCGCTCCTCCGAACCAACCCGGCCAGACTCCTGTCCACGGACAAAACGTCAATGAAGGACGAGCCCCTGCCCGTCCGGAACGTACAGCGTCCCGGAACTCTAATGGGCACCAGGCCCAACCTCGCCAGCAGAGCCATGCACGCATGGCCCCTCCTGTCTGCAATCTTTCCCCCCCAAGCAGGGGACTTGGAATTAAGGTCCCCCGCAAGAATTACCCCTCTCCCCGGGGTTAAAACACTTAAAATTAACGCCTCGAGCTCCTGGAGGTAGCCCAGGAAGGCGGGGCCCTTCTTGCTCGGCCGGCAGTAACAGCTCACCACGACCGTGTTATCCACGATCGCGGCGGCTATGCCTTCGGCAGCAGCAGGGGGGGTAAGGGAGGCATGCCTACCCTTGAACCCGGTCACCCAGATCGCTGCATCCCCCGTGGCATCCCCTATCCACTCAGGTAACATCCTGTATGGTTCGGAGATGACCACGAGGTCAACCCCAAGCAGGCAGGAGTTCTGGATCATAAGATCCTGAGCTAGCCTGCACCTGCCGAGATTGATTTGCAGGATCTGGATCATTGACCGGGTCTACCAGATCTTGGCCCCCCCGCAGCCGAATTCGCCCTAATGGCTGGGCAGGCCAGCGACGCAGTAACATGCGCCGCCTTAGGGCCCGTTACCCCCTTCGCCGAGCAGATCAGGCACTTGGCCACGCCCTTGCAAGCCGCAATGGCGTGGTCCGAGGCCCCGCACCTCCTACAAAGCTCCCTCCCCTTGGGGACCGTGGTGCATGCGGCGGCCAGATGCCCCAGCTGATGGCACGCGAAGCATCGCGTGCTCTTTGCCAGGGGTCTGGCTCGCACCACGGTCAAACCCGTCCTAAAACGGACGGGTTCCGCGCATTTCGGGAGGGCGGTGGTGGGAACTTCCACCACCGCGGTCTGGGTTCCGCTGAGGACCTGCCTCATTGAACGGACCACCAGACCGGCCACCTCCACCTTTAAGGCCGCGCCCAAGTCTAAAAGGAGGGTCTGGGCATCGATCATCGGATCGATGTCCCTGACCTCCAGCGCCGTCCTGTCCTGCAGGGGGGCACACTCAACCTTACCGGACGTGAGCTTCCGGAGTTCACTGGCCACCAAGGCTGCACTCACCTTGGGGCCCAACTCCAGGAGCACGTGCCCCAGGCGCGTGCGTTTCACGGCCCTGACATCTGTCAGAGCCGCACGCCCCAGGGTCACGGTCGTCCGGTAGGTCTCGATGTATTGACCCCCCTCCGGAACCTTAATGATCACCGCCTCCGGGCGGGTCCTAACAGGCCTCGCCCTTTTCTTGGGCGGGACGGCCTGAGCTCGAGGCATCCCCTCCATAGGGGGGGGGACCCCCGTCTTCCCCACACCGGGGCGGGGGGTACCTACCTTCCCAGTTTTCACGGCAGGGGCCGACTTCTTCCCACTCGGGGGGTTTGACGGGGAGTGCTCCCCTTAGGCCCCACCTTCCGAGGCGCCCCCGGTACAGAGGTAGCCCCACTCTGGGGGGCAACCGGCTCTTTGCCCTTCTTCCCCTTTTTCTTCTTCTTCCTCGTGACCTTCCCAAAAGGAAGGTCACGAGGGAGACCACCCTCTACCGGGTCCGACGCCCTTCCTTCAGCGGGGGGGGGGGGGGTGGCAGGCCACCACCAACCTTCCCGGAAGGCCCCGCCCCATTCCCAACCGGGGGGGGGGGCGCATCTGCCCAGGGGCCGAGATCTTTTGAGTAGCGACGGGGGCCGAGGTCACCGCCTCAGAGAATAATCTCTTCTTCGTACCCTCCGTCGCCCCCTCGTTGGGGGAGGACCGCGGCCTCTTCCCCTTCCCCTTTGATTGCGGGGTCTTCGCCACTCCCCCCTTCTTAGGGGGAGGGGTCTTATCGCCCACCGCAATCCCGGGGCTAGCACCCTGGGCCTTCCCGGGGACCGAGATGGTACATGCATGTCTATAGAAGACGAACGCGCAAATCAATTGAAACTCCCGGGCCAAAGAAGCTTGTCGCGATCATTCGAGTCGTTTTTCGATAAAAAATTAACCTTTGTACGAGAGGAACTAGATCTTCTACCTTCTATAGACCATCCAAGACCGTCTCGTCGAGCACTTCGACCGTCGCCGTTGCGATTAAGCATTAGAAAAAAGGACGATTCCAGCGCCGAATCGTCCCCAGAAAACTTTGTAACACCAAATAGAGAATATCCGATTGTGTTAGCGGACTTTAGTTTGTTGGACAGGGAAGAAACGGAAGAACTAGAAATGTCGCTAAATAGGGAAACTAGCCTCCCAGTACCGCCACCGGATGTGAAAATATTATCTACCGCGCTGTCATTAGTCGATAAATTCGTAGGAAAATCGTCAGACGAACTTGCAGAATTTTTGAAGTCTTATACGAGTGCCTCGGAGTTTGTCCCCCCGAATGAATTACCACGATTCTTGAAAACAGTGATAGGAACGAAAATTAAAGGCAAGGCAGCCAAGGTATTAGAGTACAAAGATGTAAGTACTTTCGATAAATTAAAGGACATCTTAACTTCCTTATTTGTAGACAAAAGGTCAATAGGAGCAGTTGGTGCAGAGTTTCATGCCTGTCACCAACGAGAAGGCGAAAACGTAAAATTATTCGCGTGCAGAGTAGAAGAATTAGCTGGAGAATTATCCGAACTATCAGTAAAACCGGAGAACAGTGACGAAGTAAATAACGCGTTAACAGAATCTGTGCAAGAACGCGCCCTAGATGTTTTCACCCTCGGGTTGAATGTAAAACTAAGAACGATCATAAGGTCTCGAAACTATGCAACGTTAAATGCAGCTATAGCCGCCGCTATAGAGGAGGAACAAGCGATGGGTCTAAACACCGCGCGAAATTACAGGAAATTCGGTAATCAGCCTAAAGGAAGGGAAGGAACAAACGTACCGCGCTGCGATCGTTGTAATAAGTTAGGACATTTAGCAAGGAATTGCTATACGCGGTTAAGCATGCCGCGAGAAAACTATCCGACGCAACAAACGACTATAAAAAGAGAAGTACAGCGCGTCACCATGGTCTGCCACTATTGTAAAAAACCGGGACATCAAATCCGAGAATGCAGGGCTAGAGAAAGAGCAAACGGACGAGAATATAGACCGCGTTATACGAATACAAACTACAGACGTGAAGATACCAGACAGAATCATACCAGAACTCCGGGTCGAGAACAATCTAACGAAAATCAAGATTCTCCTACCGCGAGCCGCGGAACAACCGACGATAGACAAACAAACACAGGACCTAGAGTAGAATCATATCGAGCGAACGTGGTAATGACATCACAGTTCGAAAACACAATCGAAATTAGAGCGCCGGAATTAATACAAGAAAAGGCAAATATGTTAGTCGACACCGGTGCCGACATTACGTTAATAAAGATAGGAAAGGTGCTGGACGATGTCCGCGCCGAGGACGAAGTAGTTTCCTTGCGAGGCATAGCCCCTATGGAAATTAAAACGCTGTGTCTAGTACATTTAAACATAAAAGTCGGAAATAAAACGGTAACGCACCCTTGCCGGTTAGTCAAGGACGACTTCCCCTTAGAAGCAGACGGAATCTTAGGACAGGATTTTATGGCTAAACACGACGTCTGCATCCGAGCGAACCTAGGAATAGAGTTGTACGGAATACAATTTCCCTACTCAGGAGGTGGAAACGTAACTCTAAAACCGCGATCAGAGACCATTCTTCTAGCTAGGACGACAGATAAGGGTGAAGGTATAGTAGAAGGACAATCTATTAAGCCAGGAGTGATCATAGGAAATACACTTACAGTAGGCCGAAACGGGAGATGCGTAATAAGCGTATTAAACACTACTACGGACGAAGTCCTTATCAACACACCAACCGTGACGCTACAAACGCTGACGAGCGATGACATTGACCCGACAGACGCGACTAGCGACAAGGAGAGCAACACACCGACGTACGTGGTACACGCCGTACACGGGAGAAATAGAATGCAAATCTTGCGCGAAAATCTTAGGACGGAACACCTGAATAAGGAAGAGGAGGCCAGCCTACGCGGGCTGTGCGAAAAGTATAACGAAATATTCGCTTTAGAAGGAGACAAGTTAGGGTACACCACGAAGGCGGAGCACTCGATTACCCTAATCCCAGGTACTAAACCTATATACGTAAAGCCGTACAGATTGCCACAAGCACATAAGGAAGAAGTAAATAGACAAGTTCAGGAAATGGTAAGAGAAGGAATAATTAGACCAAGCGCCAGTCAATGGAACTCCCCTTTGCTAGTAGTTCCGAAAAAACCAGACGCCTCAGGAAAACGCAGACTCAGGGTGGTGGCAGATCTTCGGCAAGTGGACGACGCGACGATAGGCGACTCGTATCCCTTGCCAAATATAACAGATATTTTAGACCAATTAGGCGGAGCAAAATATTTCTCAACCTTAGATTTAGCGTCAGGATTCCATCAAATAGCTATGAAAGAGGAAGACCGAGAGAAAACGGCATTTTCAACACCTTATGGCCATTTCGAGTATAATAGAATGCCGTTTGGGCTTAAAAACGCTCCCGCAACATTCCAAAGATTAATGAACACCATACTATCGGGCCTACAGGGAATAAAATGTTTCGTGTATTTAGATGATATAGTCGTCTACGGACGCTCGTTGAAGGAACACCAAGATCGTCTAGAACAGGTATTTGAACGTATACGCGAGAGTGGCCTAAAACTTCAACCTAACAAATGTGAATTTCTTCGAAAAGAAACCGTGTACTTAGGTCACGTGATCACCGAAAACGGCATCAAGCCGGACCCTTCAAAACTCGACGCTGTACGAAACTTTCCGATACCTAAAAGAGTCAAAGACGTACAATCTTTCTTAGGCTTGGCTGGATATTATAGGAGATTCATAGACCATTTTTCACAAATCGCGAAGCCTTTGACACAATTATTAAAGAAAGACCAAACGTTCAGATGGACCGCACAGGAACAAGAAGCCTTCGAGATACTGAAGGAAAAATTAACAACGGCACCAATACTTCAATACCCTGATTTCTCGAAACCTTTCGTTCTGACAACAGACGCTTCCGGTAAGGCAATAGGAGCAGTATTATCGCAGGGAAAGATAGGACAAGATTTGCCAATAGCGTACGCAAGTAGGGTGTTAAACAAAGCGGAAGAGAACTATAGTACCATTGAAAAGGAATTGTTGGCCATCGTATGGGCAACACAACATTTCAGACCATATGTATACGGCACTAAATTTAAAATTGTGACAGATCATAAACCACTAACTTGGCTTTTTAACGTAAAAGACCCCGGCTCTAGATTAATGAGGTGGAAATTAAAATTAGCAGAGTACGATTATACCATAGAATATAAAACGGGAAAAACAAATAAAAACGCGGACGCCCTCAGTAGAATGTTCGCGATTACGCGAGGAACAAAACGCAAGCTCAGCACAGAAACATTAACCGGCGCCAGTGAACGCACTAGCGAAGAAGACGAGACCCGATCAGAAGAAGAAACGAGCGATACGACATATACGGAAGACGATAAAAACAGAATACTACGTGAATACCACGACACTCCCTTAGGTGGACATTTAGGGGTAAAACGGACCTTGGAACGTATAAAATTAAATCATTCGTGGGCAGGTATGCGGCAAGACATAGAAAAGTATATCTCCAGATGCGAAAAATGTCAGAAGAATAAACTAACGAAAATAACCAAAGCTCCCATGGTAATTACAGACACTCCCATGGAACCATTCGAGAAATGCGCACTAGACATAGTAGGACCTTTACCCGAGACAAACAGACGAAACAAATACATACTAACCTTTCAAGATCTATTAACCAAATACAGTAAAGCCATACCCCTCGAGAATCAAGAAGCAAACACTGTAGCAAAGGAATTCGTCACTAGGATAATTTGCGAATACGGTATACCACAACGAGTGCTGACCGATCAAGGAACCAATTTCCTAAGCCAAATATTCAAAAATGTCTGCAAATTGCTCAAGATTGATAAAATTCAAACCACGGCCTACCACCCACAGTCAAACGGAGCTCTAGAAAGAAGCCATCGTACACTGGCAGAATACTTAAAAAATTTTATCGCGGAAGACCAGACTGATTGGGATGAGTGGCTACCATACGCGATGTTTACTTACAACACTACCCCGCACACGTCCACTAGCTACACACCATTCGAACTCGTTTTTGGGAGGCAAGCTACCCTGCCGACCTCACTAAACCAGGCACCGCGATTAACATATACCTATGACCAATACGCTGAAGAATTACGAGAAAGACTACGGTCTACAAATATCATTGCGCGCGATACAATAGGGATTAATAAGGACAAGTCAAAGACACAATACGACAAAAAGACGGCAGACAGATCCTTCAAAATCGGGGACCAAGTGTTACTACACGACGAGACTGTGAGACGCGGACGATCAAAGAAATTAACGGCCGCATGGATAGGCCCGTACACGATCCAAAACACGCACGATAATAATAACTACACTATTAATAAGGGACGACGAACGCTTCGCGTACACGCAAACCGACTTAAGCATTTTATCGAATTGGGCAGGAATAGGAAATGGTCGCAATCGTGAAGGGAAGTAACGGTACGCGAACAACTATAAGAAATAAGGAGAAAAAGGTTAATTATATTTTAAAACAAAACAAAAGGAAGGGAAAGATAATATATATAATGTGAGGACATTAAAAAACTACGTCGAACATCGACCAAACTTCATGCCGAGGAGCGGGCTCAATAAACCAATCTCCATGGCGTTCTGGAACAATAACCGGATACGAATGAATTAAAATAGAAAATCACACTAGAGACAAACAAAACAAAGTAACGAAAAATAAATAAAAAGAAACTCACTAAACAAGGCGCGCACGCCCCACGCGTCCTCGCCGTCCAAAAACTCGGCGTTCTCCGCCTCGAATAGACGCCGATTTAAGCGGTACTCGCGTACCGCCCGCCTATATTCAATGTTAATGAATCCCGGCGGGGCCGGATATTCCAACCACTAGAAGAAAAATTTAAAACAATTAATATAACCACCTCAACCACACGCACGGAGACACTAAACAGTATAACACACACCAATAGAAACATCGCGATCTCGCGCGGTAAATCCCAGAGCGACAACATAGTGAAGAATGAAACGAAGTAAGAAGCGACGAGACAATCGAGTCCCTACGAAGACGAACTGTCCTACGTTAGCAAAATTTTATCTCGCACACGCACAGCACTCGCACGACGAAAAGAATTCACGACTAACGAAACGAAGCGCCGACTACACCTCGACATTATATTTTACAGGATTACCATCCTACAATCGATGATACTACTCGTAGGAGGGACAACCCCTGACACAGACTTCGCCATAAAAGAATTTCAAGACCACCCAGGCATTTACTTCGAAAACATAGGCGAACTACAGATTTACCGAGATAGTTGGAAATTAATACTACACGTAGACATATCTTACATTTACCAACGCGAATCAAACCTCCAGGCAGCACTATATGACATACTTGCTCAATGTAAAACACCTTCTACCAATAACTTACAAAAATTCTGTAAAATGTTCGGCACGAAAATTCAAAGCAAAGTAGACCGCGTATCCCAACTGCTTACTTATGTCCAACAAACCATAAGCTCCGCTCCAAAACAGCGTCGCGGACTAATAGATGGATTAGGTTACATAGGCAAATCACTATTCGGGCTAATGGATTCAGAAGATAGAAAGAAAATCAATAATCAAATAGACCTCCTAAAAAGGCAGGACAGTAGACTAAAAAATACAATCAAGGGACAAATGCAAATTGTAAGTGCTAACGCCGAGCTCCTCAATGAAACTATACAAAACGTACAGGAAAACGAAAAAACACTTTTAAACGCGACTTGGCAACTTCAATACCTACTCCAACAGACGACTGACATTACTAAATTTCGAGAGACAATGGACGAACACCTCATACTAATAAATAGCGTCGCGGAAACACTTCTGCGCGACACTCAAGACTTATTAGAATTCATTATGGATATAAAGAAAGGAGTCTTAAACCCACGACTGATACCACCAGCACAAATCATAACTTACCTCACTTCCGCGCTAGCACACATACCGCAAGGACTAAACTTCCCCATCGGAATAAAGTTAGAAAACATGCACGTTTTGTACGAAATCCTTACACTTTCTGCATTTTCGGATACCAAATCGATTACTGTGATACTAGATATTCCGCTGTTAAACGCGAAAAAATTCAAATTAAGCAAGGTACACCCAGTACCCACAAAGATAAATGAATCATTCTACGCGTACATAGAACCCCTCGACTCCTACGTGGTACTTGACACCTCGGTGCAAGATTACATACAGATGAGCCAGCAGGACCTATCGAAATGTAAGACTATAAACGATCTATACCTCTGTACCTCTAACCACCCGATATTCAAAGCGATACCATACGGACCATGCGAAGTACAGTTGTACACCAAATTAACAAAAAAATCGAACAATTGTAAAATACGAATTATGACATTGAACCACACAATCCTGATAGAATTCCAACAACCAGGCGCATGGATTTATATTGCACCAAACCCGATACAATTAGCAGCAACTTGCGACGATAAGGGCACAAATATGTATAGTATTAAGGACTCTGGTATAATAACGATAAGAAATAAATGTACTATTACTACCACCGAATTTACAATAGAAACCGGAAAACAATACGGAATAGAAAAAACATGGAACTACTTACCTGGTTACAATTTGTCGCTAGACGAAATCACACTTCCACAGACCACTGTAAACTCGTATCGTAACACAAATTTCGAACTAAAAAGGATAATTAAACACCCAGAAGAACTAAATAAAGTCAGCAAAAAATTAGACGACTTACAAAACGACTTAGAAAAACCCGAGATTATACCAACCGAGTATCACTACAGTTTCTTTACACTATCCTCGATAACGGGAATCATAACAATTACACTATGTATCTTTACACTCTACAAATGTATTGTACACTTCAAAGCGAGAACACCACGACATTGTACAACGGACAACACAAGCCGCGACAAAACCACACAAAAACCCGAAGCAATAATTAAAATAGTTAGTAAGGAAGGAACGTCTTCCACCAGTTCCCTTTGAAACATTGTAACCACTATATACAAATCGTAACCATCAACAAAAATTATAATGTTATTATACAAGTATTACCAAATGTAAACTAACATTAGTACACACCGATTTACTATTGTAATCTAGCTTAAGAATCGACGTTAACAAACCGCTAAGAAAAGCTATGGCTTTTCCTCCCTTAGGGGGAAGGGATGTTGTGCCCAGGCAATGCCCAAGCACACGTGTCACCGCTATACATTATACATATTATATTACGTTCGTTATGAAACGTTCGAGACGTTTCCAAGCTAAGACAGCCGCTAAGCAACCGAATCTGCAAAATCAGCAATATGCGAACGCATCGCTGCGACCGGGCATGGTAACGCGTACCACGCCCAGGAGGGACATAAAAACCAATTCGACACCGCTAAACGGGGATTCTAGACTCGGCTCTCGACCTGTTAACACGGCTAAAACTTTTGTACACCTCAGTCTAGTTTAGTTAAAGTTTGAATAAAGACTTAGTCTCTGAATTTAAACGTACTTGGTGCTGTTCACCCAGTAGATCCTAATCTTTTGTTCACTCCCGAACCTACGATATCGCCAAATCCCGTACCAGCCTTGCGAGCCATCACGCAGGGCACAACACCACGCCTTGCTCAGGGTTTTTCCGTGGTTTTCCCCTTTGCGAGAAGGCAAATGCCGAGGTGGATGTCTGAAGAAGCCACGGGGCTGCACGACCACTTCTTCAGGCAGGGGTACGAAGATTCCGAAAAGGATTCGATGCGGCCGAGACGTCCGCTCTTCCAGAGGGGAGAGCAGTGTTGCGAGCACCGGGTATAGGCCCGTGCATAACCTGCTGGTGCTCGTAGCTGAAGATAGAAGAAGGTCGGCCCCCTTCGAGAGGACGATCTGAACGACGACCAGAAGACTGTCTTGTACCGAACTATTTTGTAACCGATATTGCTCTATGTAACAATATAGTTCAGTCGTGTGTACTCCCGTGTAATCATTATTCTATCCTTTGAAAAAATCTCATAACTTTGGTGTTTCCCAATATTTTTTAATACTTTTTTTTATATTATGTGTTTAGCCAACGGTTATATGGACAGGAACATTAAAATAATTGAAGCATCTTTTACAAATAAAATAGTAATAAACCCCGTAAACATTGTGTTTCATAATACATCCAGTTCAGAATCCGTTCATGAAATCCGCTACTGAAAATGCGCAGGCTGGATGCGCATGATTATTATGTGGTCGGCTCCTCGAAGTGACAGGAAATATAACCTATATGCTATACCCGATTTCTTAAAAATACTGTTGCGGCGTAATAATAATGTTTTGGAAGGATGCTAAAAAGAGCACAAATGTTTTGTGAACGAACGAAATAGCCACTAAACATTTGTTGTCATATTGCATATACTTAGGTTATATTTCCTGTCACTTCGAGGAGCCGACCACATAATAATCACGTGCATCCAGCCTGTGCATTTTCAGTAGCGGATTTCACGAACGGATTTTCTGTCCTCGAAGTGACAGAAAATATAACCTAATTGCTATACTGGATTTCCTAAAGACGCTGTTGCGGCGTAATAATAATGTTTTGGAAGGATGCTAAAAAGTTCACAAATGTTTTGTAAACGAACGAAATAGCCACTAAACATTTGTTGTCATATAGCATATACTTAGGTTATATTTTCTGTCACTTCGAGGAGCCGACCACATAATAATCACGCGCATCCAGCCTGCGCATTTTCACTAGTCCAATTCAACATCCAACACAATTTTATATACAATGTTTGTTCATAACTGCTTTCTGCATAGGACGTGTAATAAGTGTATTTCATGTTCTGTTTCGGTGCTTTGCTAGTAAAAAAATGTCTAACCTAACAAACTTCATTTTCTGGGGACATGCCCTCATCTATTTTTCTTTTTCACTTAAAATTCCTTACTGCTAACGTAGAATATTGTAGCATAAGCACAGTTCAAGTAAATGTACAATGAATTTTCTACGTTTCCAGTACCAGCAGACTTTCTGTTTAAAATGTACAACGCAACAGCTGAGAATTTCTTTCCTTATTCAGAATAGAATACGGAAATAGCAAACAGCTCCCTCTCGCGTGTACCAGGCAATCGGCGATCTATCGGTATTACCATTTCTGTGCAGAAAAAACCTGCTGTAATACCGATCTGCCGAATCAGGCAGGTCACGTGACGTGTCTAACCCCTTAACATTTGTGACAAGGCGTGTGTTTCGTTTCTGCGACCAAATTAATTGTAGTCTTTAGACACGTATATTCGAAAAAACATTTATTGTATATTGACGTATGAAATATTATCTCTTTGTGCTAATTTTATTTCCAATGTATGTATCTCAGAAGATGAAGAATATTGTTAGCAAAACCTCGGAAGAACGCATGTCGCAGGATGGGACACTCGCGAACTGTTTAGATTTAGTTTAGGAGACTTTAATGGTAACGCTCGTGTTAAATTTACAATATTTACAATTTACAATAAAGGTTCGTTATGCACGGTACAATGATTATTGAAGTTCTATATCACTTAGCGGCACTAATTCCTACGCGGTAGGCAAGTTCTACTAAGCGGTAGCAAAGCACGTGGATTCGGCTCGAATCCAGTAATAAGCAAACTATTTTACGAAGCTGTAGCAAGCGAAAGCGTTTAGAAGCGTGTTACCTGGTGAACGGCTCGTCGACAAGTATATCGAGGAAATCGCTGTCGATTTCCTCGAATCCGCGTGCCCTCCCCCTTCCATCGATCGGTGATCGATGGAAGGGAGATAGGATCGAGGCTCCACATGAACAAGGGGGGGGGGGGGATAGGACAATGCGTCACCACGCCCGAGTTAACTAGATCTCGGGAGATGGCGCGATAAGTACGATTTCTCGAACAAATATACAGTAAATCCTAAACGACTATTTTGTTTCTTAATTTTTGTCAGTGAGTGTATATTCGTAGCAGATTATTATTATTATTCATATATATACTCTAGTCCTGTTATCTGTATTCGCTTAGTCCTGTTTTATTCGCGATTCGTGAAATTTATTCGTCACAGGATCCTTTTTCATGGATCATCTAGCTCGGGGGAAATCTGAATTTATTTTCTGTCACGAATTAAACTAACGAATAATTTCCCACGATAAAAGTGATGAATAAATGTCACGAATAAATTTCTAACGAATAAAACTAATGAATGTGCATGTAAGCAACAACATTTTGGAAGCCTTGAGTAAGCACTTTGCCTATGTTAAGTATAAGTGGAAGTAGACCGTATTTATATAGCAAGTAAAGCAACAAGAAGATATTAGATACGTTGAAGCATATTCTAATAACTTGTAACGCCAACGATTATAAATATGAAACACATCTGAGTTAAAATATGCTTCTATGTATCCAATATGTACTTGTTGTATTACTTGTTGCACAGTTACGGTCTACGTCCACTGACATTTAACGTGGACAAAGTAGTTTACATGTTCGTTTACGTTCTACTCAGATATGTTTGATGTTTCTAATCGTTGGTGTTATAAGTTAGATTATGTTTCAACGTGACTAATATGTCTCCTTGTGGTATTACTTGCTATACAGTTACTATCTACTTCCACTGATAGTTAACGTATGACTTTCTTTCTTCTATCATACGCCGCTTTTATGAACTATTTTTTTAGAATACACAGGAGGCCACCCTACTGTCTAGTAAGTTTTATTATGATAAACTTACAGAAGAATTAATTAATTAATAAAAAAATTGTATATATACATTTATTTTAATTTATTTTTTAGATTCTGAGGACGATATCGTAATGGCGACTGCTAGTGGCAGCCAATCGGCTGCCGTGGTGGCAGTCCCACAGCAGCCTCCGCAAACTCCAGCCACGGAAAACGGTATTATTAATTCTTCATACTTTTAATTAATAGTTTCATTGGACATATTTTTATTTTTCAACAATGTAAAAATTGTTCACTTTAGCCTATATGAAGGGAGGTCAAGCATTTTCCGCTGCGCCGCTGCTGCCACTGGCAGCCACAACAACCGCGCCGCCGTCGCCGCCACAGCAGCCTGCACAAGGCCCGGCCACGGCATATGGTATTAATGCTTAATACTTTAATTAAATAAAAAATTGGTAGAAAATTAATCATTGCAGAATTTTATTGAAACAAGTCTAAACATTAAGATAACATTTCATAAAAATTAACCAGATTTGAGCATTAATTATTTACATAACAGATAAAATAAAAGTGACTCTAATTATTTTATTTTACTGATTACAGAAAGATATGCAACCCGGCGGTACAAGAGGAGTGGCTGGAGGGTGAGGGCTCAGCAACAGCACTGGGCCGCCCTCCAGCTGGCTCGGGAGCAGCCTAAAAGCCTGCGAGCTCAGGCAACTACAGTGAAGGCCCTGATCCTGGAGCAGTGCCGTGTCTGGCCGTGGCCGTGGCCGTAGTCGCGGTCGTGGCGGCCGTAATTTTCATTAATTTTATTTATTTTAATGAAAATAATAAATAATTTCTAAAATAATTATTTTAATACTTTTAATAACTAATCATACCTTCCCTCTCGCAGGCTTCCAGATAATTTGTCAATTTAAAACTCTGACAATATGAGTACACTTTCATTATTTTGCGTTTTTAAGTAATTCTTATTCATCGATACTTTGACCTTGAAATTCAAATGACTTTTTTTTAACATCTTGGTAATAATTATAAATAAATAATAATAATAAATAATTATTATATTAAATATATATTAAATATTAAACATATATATATCTATATATATATATATATCTATATATCTATATATCTATATCTATATATATATATATATATCTAGATCAGCAGATTGTCGCGTTTAATATTTAATATATATTTAATATAATAATTATTATATATATATATATATATATATATATATATATATATATATACTTTTCATTTGTCGGTATGGGTAGTAGGGTGGGCCAAAAAATCAAATTTTCGAAACTCGAAACAGACTAGTGAGAAAAAATTGCGTCTGGAGTTGCGTCAAATAATACAGTAATAACTTATATCGTTGTAATCGCAAAGGTTCATAGAATGATTTGACGTAACAAGCAACCGAATAACTATTACTGTTTGAAGTCAAAAGATGTACAATGTTGAAAATTTGCATTTTTTCAAAATCGAATTTCTCGAATAATATTTTCCGATACTCAACAGTGAAATATGAAAATATATAAGGGTATAAGGGTAAAGGGTAAAAGGTATAAAAAGATATAAAAGGTATAACGGTATATAAGGATATATAAGGGTATAAGGGTATACCGGTATATAAGGGTTTACATAAGAAAAATGCCTTTAAATTTAGAAAATATTGCAGGCGTTATGAGATAATTAATGAAATAAGTTTGAGAATAGCTGACACTCGAGTAAATGACAATAAATATATATATAGCGGTAGCGACAGTCTACATATAATATATGCAGGGTCTCGGAACATGGATACACGGCAGTGACAGTCGGCATATATTCTCTTACCATTTTCGACTGATCCATGAGACGATATTACGATATCTCTAGCATGCGTGGACCGATTTTTTCGGAATTGGTCTTATTCGAAACCTTATATGCGGTTCACATCAGGAAAATGCCTTTAAATTTAAAAAATATTGCAGGGGTGATGAGATATAATGAAATAAGTTTCAGAATATTTTCGGGACGAGTAAAGGATAGCGGTAGCGACAGTCGATACGATATGCAGGGCTCGGAATTTCGGATTTCGGAAAATGGAGATACATGGCAGGGGCAGTCGACATTCATATACAGGGTGTCTTTTATGTATACAGGGTGTCTTTTATATGTACGTAGTACAGGGTGTCTTTTCTTTCATGTACTTGGCGTCGTGACGCTACCGCGTCTCTAGATCAGCAGATTCGCATTGTCGCGTATAAGATGCTTGGGAATCTTTGCATACGTTTGACAGAGATAGAAACAGTCAACGTTCGCGTGGCGTCCCATTGGAAAGTATTCCCTTATCGTATCTTGCTTGTCGCATGCCACGACATCAAAGATAAAAATAGAATTCTGAAGCGATTCGCTCGGTGGGATGACGTCACTATTATTCGAAAACGTAAAGTAACCAATTTCATCTATCGGAGTCAACAAATTCTCCAAATACCCATATTTCGGCTGTTGCAACGACTTGGGATACACGTACACGATCTCGAAGCGAACGCCGTGTGGACTTTCCAACAAGCTCACCAGCACGTTGGTCATTCAACAATTTGATGGGCCGCAAATTAGGCAGCGGATAGTGTTTGGTAGCATGCTACCATGTCTGCGTCTTGTTTTCGGGGACATCATTTGCGATTTATCGTCAAAATTTGTCACGCGTATCGTTACAGGTTGTCGCATGAATCGCATCCGCTCCGAGAACCGTGAAAAATGATTTTAATACGTCGAAGCAGCGACGCGCCCTATTTATAGGTCCGTGCCGAAACCCGACAGCTCAGTATTCAAAATGCTTCTGATCGTTTGGCAGGCATATTGATCAGTTGTGGGACAGACTCCCCGAGCATAAAAAAGCCGATTCTGAGGTTCAGCAGCATCGTCGGTGCTTGGAACATTATAATTGCCCTTGACAGCGAACGCATATCAGTAGGTAGGCAATGAGAGTTCTGGACCAAGTTGGGGCGAGGGGGTGAGGCGGTGCGGGGGGTACCGGCCGCTGGCGCGAGGGCGAGGTGGGGAGGGGGGTACCGCGCTCTTCCGCGTGATGGGTGCGGGGTGAGGCGGGGAGGGGGGTACTGTGCTCTTCCACGTGATGGGTGTGGGGGTGAGGGGTGACGTCACAGGGGAGGAGGATTTCAAGATGGCGTCGACCGAGTTCGTGAGTAAGAGGGGCACGCCACAGGGGAGAGGGGGATGCATTTTCAAAATTTCAAATGATGTCGCGCGCATTTTATATTGACACCATCTGCCGGATGCTTAAGGTACTTTGAACACGTGTCGTTACCGCGGAATTTTCGTACGCGTGCGGGGATCGGCGCGCAGGCGCGAAAGATAAGGCGCGAAAGGATCAAACGTGGATGCTGTAATTCAACACTGTTTGAGAAGAGATTGGATGAGATTGAAAAGAGTCTTAGACAGGTTAAGATGACACTTTGTATTTCTGTGAAAACTTCGTCAATTTTATTGAGTCAAGGGGGTTGCAGTATGCACGCGTTGAACACTGGTGAATATTGATAATGATATTATTGATCACTGATCACTTGCAGTTGAGAAAGAATGAAGCCGCGTGGTTGCACCACGTGGCGTCGGCACAACTTTATTAATTGGCTGAGCGTGAGAGTTCAAGGTGAGATTAGCGGTGTACTGAACAAGCTAGTTTAGCACACAATGAGAAGAGCGCTAATTATATAAGAAATGCAACGAGACACGTGAAAAATGCGAGACACTCTAAAGACCGTTACTGGCTGAGAGGCACGAAACGAGAGTGAGAATATGGCGGACTCCGCTCGCGCGTCTTTTTCGTTCTGTTGGATCGTCGATCCGGCGCGCTGATTGGTCTATCGATCTTCGATGATTGGTCGATCGATAGGCGCTGATTGGCAGCTTGCCCATAGATCAGCGTTGCTGTATCGCGGCCCGCGAGGTGTTGCTGTGATAGTGAGTGTGGCGGAAGAAGGAACTAGTGCGTTCCCAAACATTCCTCCCGCCTTCAACAACGTAGTTGATGATGTTAAGCTGAAACATTCAAAATTGTCAACTTTGCGATTGGCCTTGTTAATGTGGTGGTCGCGGTCTTGACGGTCACGACCCTGGTGAGACCATCCTTCCCAGGATGCAATGTGAGAACCCGAGCAAGTGGCCACATGCTCGGGGGAAACCTTTCGTCAGTGATGAGGACCAATGACCCGACCTTGATGTCATTGGAGGGATGATGCCATTTGGAGATCGACTGTTGACGCTGAAGGTAGTGAGCTGACCATTGAGACCAGAACTGTTGCATCTTCTTCTGGATAAATTGCCATCTTGCTGATGGTGAGAGTGATGAGTGTTCCACAGATGGTTCAGGCAAGGTTGAGAGCGGTTTGCCGATGAGGAAATGAGCTGGTGTGAGTGTTGAGATGTCCTCAGGGTCATCACTGAGAGGCTCGAGCGGTCTTGAATTGAGCATGGCTTCAATCTGTGTGAGAAGGGTACTGAATTCTTCAAATGTGAGAACAGTGTCACTGACGGTCCGTCGCAGATGATATTTCATGGACTTGACGACCGCTTCCCATTTACCTCCCATGTGAGGTGCAGCTGGTGGGTTGAAACACCACGTTGTATTGTCGTTGACAAATAGAGAAGCCAATTCTTGATGATACTGTGAGCTCTGAGTGAACATGCTCTTGAGATTTGCGTCTGCGCCAACGAAGTTGGTTCCACAATCCGAGTAAATGGTGTGTGGAATCCCGCGTCTCGATGAGAACCGCCTGTATGTTGCAATGAAGCCTTCGGTGGAGTAGTCTGTTACCAGCTCGAGATGAACTGCTGACGTTGTCATGCACACAAAAACACAGATCCAGCCCTTTTGTGTTTTTGCTCATCGCCCCTTCCACGCTTTGAGAGTGATTGGACCAGCGTAGTCAATTCCAGTGTGAGTGAACGGCTGTGAGGGTGTGACTCTAGAAAGAGGTAGTTGGCCCATCAGTTGATGGGCACGGATCCCCCTTTGTCGAGCACACACAACACACCGCAGTATATGAGACTTCACTGGGGCTCGACCTCCGATGATCCAGTAGGTCTGTCTGATGTGAGCGAGAGTGAGCTGAGTGCCTCCATGAAGAGTTCGTTTGTGAGAGTGGTCTATAATCAGATCGGACAGACGTGAATTGCGAGGTAGGATTGCAGGATGTTTACCTTCATAATCAATGTGAGCGTTACGAAGTCTGCCTCCAACTCGTATGACTTCTTGTTCATCGATGAACGCAGTGAGTCGACTGAATGCATGAGATGAAGGCAACATTGAGTTCGAGCTGATAACTTTCAATTCGTGGTTGATGTAGATTGCCTGAGTCATCTTGATCCAAAAAATGCGGGCTGTTTCCAAATCCTTTGGTGTGTGTGAGATGAGTGGCAATGAAACAGGCAATTTTTTTAACCTTGAGATGAATCTGAAACAAGCTGAAGTAATGCGAATCAGTTTGTTGAGAGAAGAGAATTTGTATATGATGTCCCAGTGATATTTAATTTCTTGAATGTTGAGTAAGGTCGAGAATCCTGGACGAGCCTCTAGTGCACTCGAGTCGTCCTGATGCAGTGGTTGTGATGGCCATGAGTCACTGGGTTGAGAAAGCCATGATGGTCCCGTCCACCATAGCTGAGATGTCGTAAGGCCTCGAGAAGCACAATCAGCTGGATTCGAAGTGCCTGGAACGTGTCTCCAATGTGCGTGTGATGAGAGTTCTTGAATTTGAGTGACACGATTCCTGACCTACTCCTTCCAGCGCGAGGCGTGAGAATTGATCCATGTAAGTGCCACTTGAGAGTCCGTCCACAGATGAGTAGATTCAATGTTGAGCTGAAGAGTTGCTTGAACATATTTGGCAAGCTTTGCCAGCATCAGTGCTGCTGTGAGTTCGAGTCTCGGGATTGTAAGTTTCTTGAGGGGTGCTACCTTAGTTTTGGAGCACACTAGTGTCGACACTTTGAGATTTGTGGACGGTGAGATAACGGTAATGTACACTACCGCTGCCATGGCGAGCTGAGAGGCATCAGAGAAGCCGTGGAGTTCCACGACCGAATTGGAGTAGGTGTTAAACCACCTGGGAATTGAGAGCCTGGCCAGGCGTGTGAGATCTTCTCTGATGGAATACCAATGAGATGTAACTTGAGGTGGCAGTGGATCGTCCCAACGAAGCTTGTGCAGCCATAACTCTTGCAGAATCATTTTTGCTCGAATTATGACTGGTGATAGGAAACCAAGTGGGTCAAAAATTTGAGAAACTTCTGACAGAATAATGCGTTTCGTTGGGATTGTAAATGAACTGAGAGGTTTGGATGAGAAGGTGAAGTTGTCCTGGAAACTGTTCCATTGCAACCCCAGAATTTTAGTATTGCAGTCGTCGAGTGAGATCGTCGAGCTTTGAGCTCTTGATGTGGAAGAGATTTCTTCAAGTAGTGCAGGATGCGTTGAATGCCATTTGGCTAGTGGAAAACCTCCCGCGTGACACAGGCCTTTGAGATGTTGTGCAATTTTGATGAGTTGCTCACCTGTGTCAGCGCCGCCAAAGATGTCGTCGACATATCGTGCGTGAGTTATGGAGGGTACAGCCAATGGAAAGCGGTGCCCTTCGTCCTCCACCAGTTGAAGCAATGCTCGAACAGCCAGAAACGGTGCAGCCTTGGTGCCGTAAGTGACTGTCGTGAGCCTGAGTGATGTTTCTTTCCCTTCCTCGTCCACCCACAGAATGCGTTGGAGATCTTGATCGTCTTCATGAACTCGGACTTGTCGATACATTTTTGTGATGTCTGTAGCAAAAATGAACCTGTGCTGCCGAATCCACAACAGCACGTCTGAAATGTTGAGCAGAAGGTTACGCCCTGTATGCATGAGATCGTTAAGAGAGTACCCAGATGATGTTGCACACGAGCCATTGAAGACAACCCTCAGCTTGGTGGTTTTGCTGTCGGGCTTGAGCACTCCATGATGAGGAAGGTAAAAGATTGAATTGTTATGAGATGAGATTGATGGTGCTCTTACCATATGGTTGAGATGTTCGTACTCTGACATGAATTCTCCATAGAGTTTACGATACCCATCGTCCCTGTTGAACTTGGTGAGAGTGCGTTTCAGGCAAGCACGCGCTGCGTTGTATGAGTTGCCCAACAAGCTAGCTGGTGATTTGAGAGGGATGCGAACGATGTATCGCCCTGTAGCATCCCTTTTGTGTGTCGTTTTGAAGTGATTTTCGCACTCTTGTTCTTCAGAGTTGAGTTGAGATGGAGTTTCACTCGGAAGCTCCTCTTGAATCCAGAACTTCTCCAGTAAATCACGTACGGACGGCTCGCCCTCTTGTACAAGTGATTTATGACACGATGATTGGGTGAGAGAGTTGGAAGAAGCCACTGGTCCAAGTATGAGCCACCCAAACATTGAGAGTTGAGCGATCGGTATGGATGGAGAGCCCTTGATGACATTGGGCTTTATGATCTGTCCATATGTGTCTGCTCCGATGATAATGTCCACAGATTGTGGTTTGAGAAACTCAGGATCTGCCAGTGCGAGCCCTTTGAGATGTGGCCATTCTTGATTGGGCACATCCGTTGAAGGCACCCTCGAAGACACTGATCTAAGAACATGGGCTCGAATGGATATTGTTAATGGTCGGTGAATTGAACGCAGCGTTAATGAGGCGACGCCTCTTGTCTGCGTGGACTTCTTCCCTCCAATTCCAATGATTGATATGGATGACCGAGATCGCTTGAGATTGAGTTGAGTGATGAGCTCCTCCTTGATGAAGGTGAGCTCAGATCCTGAGTCGATGAGCATGCGAACCTGATGAGTTGACGTGGGTGAGATGAGATGAGCTCTTGCTGTTGCAAGGAGTGTGAGATGGCTGCTTGAGGATTGAGGTTGAGATGAGCGTGTCGGGCTGAGGAGAACGGGTGAGTGTGCAGGTGAGTCGACGACTGCATGGATGTCTCAGCGTTGCTGAGACGTTGATGGCTGCGGTGCCTCAGCTTGAGGTTTTGATTGAGCTGGCGCCACGTGCAGCATGGTGTGGTGCTGTATTCCACACTGCTTGCACCGGTGAGGAGATTTACAATTTGCTGACGAGAGTCGTCCACAACAATTGTAGCATAATATATTGTTAGCTACAATCTTTCTGCGCTCCTGCACCGTCATGCCTCTGAACTTGGGGCATACCACAATGAAATGGTCTGCACCGCAGCACTCACAGGGGAAATTTTTCTGAGAAGAGAGTCCTTGAGAGGCATTGTGAGAAGTTGCTCGCTGAGCTGGTGGTCTGTTGGGCTGCTTTGCAGACGTGCTTGTGACAGAGCTTAGGGGAGACGGAGCTTCCGCACTCTCCAAAGCCTTCACCTTATTTGAAATAAATTCCCTCACCTGTTGAAATGTGGGATATTCCACTGACGACCCTATGGAGGTTTCCCAGGCTTCCCTTGTGTTTTTGTCCAACTGGCGTACCACATGGTACGTCAGGATGCAATCCCCCAGTCGATCAGCGATGCCAAGGGTGAGAAGAGATGTGTGTGCACTTTCAACAGTAGAGATGAACTGTTTAAGCGCAGCAGCGTTCTTGTTCAGAACTGGCCTTGTGTTGAACAGCTTGTCCAACTGCGCTTGTACGAAGAGCCGTTTGTTTGAATACGTCTCCTTGAGAAGATCCCAGGCGGGTTTGAAGGGGGCTCCCTTCAGAGGCAGAGCTTCCACCTGAGCTGGTTCGCCTGACAGACTTGAGCGCAGATATTGGAGCTTCTCAATGTCTCTGATTAATTTGCTGGACCCGATGAGAGCTGAGAATAGCTCGCTGTAAGCAGGCCATCTCAGGTAATCACCTGTGAAGGTGGGTAATGCCCTCTGGGAGCTTCCCTGGTGCTGACGCTGATTTCGCTGAATCATGTGAGCAGGTCGTTTGAAAAGGGGCCAGCTCCTGTTTAAGTTTGCCGATATGCAACCGAATGTCGAAACATAATTCGGTTTCCTTGAATAGCACATTCTGCTTGTAGTAGTCGTGCTCCCGATCTTTTCTGGGCCATACTGCATCAAAGTAGGCATGTTCCTTTTGGAACGCCTTGTTGATCTCCTCCATGAGCGAGGAGAAGACCTTCAACTCCTCCATCGTGGTGTTCGGGGCACAGGAGGGAAGCCTTTTTTTTAATGCTGCTAGCGATTGAACACGGCTGAGTTGGGTGTCGGCTCTTGACAAGAGCTCGGATGGAATCCCGGCAGGAGACGATGCTCTTGTCTCCCGCTTGTCCCCTGGAATTTCCACAGGAAGCTGGAGAGTGTCAGAGGCAATCGGTGGGGTCGGTGAATTGCCCTTGGAAGCCATTGAGGTCTTTTTTACCGGCTCGTCACCTGCCATGGTTCCACTTGCACGACACTGAGTGTTCACACCGACACTTCCTGTCTAAGCATCCGGCTCGAAGGACCACAAAAAAATAATATCATTATCAATATTCACCAGTGTTCAACGCGTGCATACTGCAACCCCCTTGACTCAATAAAATTGACGAAGTTTTCACAGAAATACAAAGTGTCATCTTAACCTGTCTAAGACTCTTTTCAATCTCATCCAATCTCTTCTCAAACATTTTTTGTGGCGGAAGAAGGAACTAGTGCGTTCCCAAACAAACACCGATAACTATTCGAGATTAATTAACCTAAATAGCGCAACCGTCTCACGAAAGAATGCAACGCCACTCCATATAAACATCCGTTGACGAAATATAATTCGACGCGCTGTCGCGATAACTATTCGAGAACGATTAATCTAAATAACGCAACCGCTTTACAGGGAAGGTGGAAGGTGGAAGATAGGTAAGTAAACCTGACATATTAATATTAAGATTTTCAAGATTGAATAATTTATTAAACTTAATTCTCCCACTCAAATACATCGCCAGCAAATAGGGCACTATCCTCATCGTCGATAAAAATAACATCATCATCGACGATTTCACCGAGTACATCCCCATCGTCAATTTGCTCGGGCTCGGTCTGAATTGCGATGTCGCAAGCGTTAAGCCCCGATACTGCATTCGTATGAACTGCGTCAAAATTAATTTGTTTGGCATTGACACAGTTTTGCCAAACCACGCTCTGTGGAGCACCCGCACGATGCCGCTGATATATATTTCCAAATATATCATCATCATCGTCGTCGTCGTCATCTAAAAAGTATGTCTGCTGAGCATGTCGATTCAGCCAAAATTGCTCATCCCCGTAATGATCACTCGGTGGTTCATCAATTGCGGTTTCAGCATTATGAAAAACTTTTAAAAAAATATCGCCATCGTGAGCCACTTCAGCCTCGTGGACGATGTCATTCCGAATTTCTTCGGTTTGAACTTCAACATTCTGACACGTAACATATACTTTCGGGCTAGACGTATGGATCGGTATCACAGCAGAGGTGATCGTGCCGGAAGCTGGGCGATTCAAATTCACGGGTAATGACATAATCTGAAACCAATTTTTCTTATAATTCTCAAAGTTACTAACACAACGATTCACTAAAATATGATAATGGAAACTTACGGTATAATCGCTTGTATTTCCATGCGTTGAACGACTGACGATATCCTTCAAAAGCAGGCTCCTTCAAAATTATGCACTTCCAAAATAATCCACTTCAAGAGCGATTCACTTCGAAGCAATTGCACTTAAGGTGCGCAACTTAGATATGATAGATTCTTAAAACGTTTCTCGCGGTAACGTATGTCTTGACTGCCGCAGTAGCATTTGAGAACTGATTTTAAGGGACTGCTGCGCGATCACATGCATACGGAAGTATAGTGCAATAATTATTCGGGCATCACCCAACGTATTTTGAAAACTGAGACCACCGTGATGGGTGTAAACACCCTTATCATGAAAGCTGCAATTCAATACGCGTGGTACCGCATCAAGCAAGCGCTACATCACGTCACCTGATTGAAACGTTGAGGGTGAGAGAGTTCGAAGAAAAGAATTCGGAGCGATAACGACTCATGAATCTCGGCTAGGGTAGGTGGTTAGTACATTCAATCAGAATCACGCAGTCGTTCGATAAACATCTTCGCGATTATTTTCCCCCTGAGTTTTCGATATTTGGATCAGAACCGTATCAAGTGGAAGTTGCATCAACCACTCGTACCTGCTAGTGCGTACCTTTTAATTGGATATTAAAGCAGAAGAAGTAAACATGGAGGTATTCATGGACACGTACGGGGTTTTGTCCCGAATATCCGGACTTTTACGCAGTGTTGCGGAATTCCGAGACTGGGTGAATCAGTGTGACACGTGCTTGCGACTCATCATCGAGTATCAGTGCGGCGAAGGAGTGTCAATGGCATCGAAGCAGCGTCTGGCATCGCTAATCGCGCGTATCAAGACATTACGTACGATCGTGCGGGCACGGTTTTCGCGAGTAGGACTCGGAGTTTTGGGTCGGTTGGCGACACCTAAGGTCGTATGGGAGGATGTGGAAACCGCGTTTCGGAATCGTATTTCAACTGGTGCGGTCATTAACGTGGGTTACATCGATCCGCGTCAATTTTTGGCAGGGGCCCGACGAATGGTGCTATCACGCGTGACAGACGCTATCAGAGAACATTCTGGTGTGGTCGTGAATACGGTCCTGAACGCGGAGTTTATGTTAAACGCGAATACAGATATGAAAAGTTTCGGGACGCAAAATCGCGTACTGTTCAGGACATCGAACGTGCGCGAGTGGTATTCGCGGTGTGTGGTCACTCCCACGTTAGTCGCGATCGAAGAGTTTCAAGATCGTGACAGCGGATGGACCCTAAAGGCTGTGCTAAATATTCTAGTGAATATTAATAAGCATAATCCACTTCGAGTCGGCTGCGACGTACCACTTCCGCGCAAGATCATTCTTAAAAAGGCGGTGGTGAACGTAAAGAATAGAGACAATGCGTGCTTCTTGTGGTCAGTCGTCGCTAGTTTGTATCCTGCTGCTACGCATGGGGATAGGGTCACATCGTACCCACACTACTCGGAGGTGCTTCGCACGAATGATATGACTCTTCCCGTAACGTTGAATCAGCTGGCGAAATTCGAGAGGTTGAACGACGTATCTGTAAACGTGTACACGTGGTCCGACGGAAGCTGCGCGCCTCTGCGTTTGACCGAGGACAAGCGGGAGAAACACGTGAATCTGCTACTGGTGCAGGATCCCAAGGACTCCCAGCATTATCATTTCACGTACATTCGCAGCATGTCAAGGCTCGTATCGAAGCAACTCAGCAACCACAATGGTCAAGTATTCGTTTGCGAAAGGTGAGTCAAATATGGAATTTTCAATTGATATACTATTTATTCTTTTTTTGTTTGATTATTATTAATACTATTATCGTTGCAGATGTCTCAGCTTCTTCCATTCGTCCGAGCAATTAACGAAGCACAACGTGGACTGTCAACGTCTGAACGAGTGTGCCGTCGACTTGCCGTCCGCGGAGGATAAATGGTTGCAATTCAAAAATTTCAAACACAAGGACCGAGCACCATTCATCGTCTACGCGGACTTCGAATGCATGCTGGAAGACGTCGAGTCTGCGGAGCGGAGTCGGACGTACGTGTACCAGCAGCACAGAGTCTACAGTGTAGGATACTACATCCATTGCTCCACCGACGCGTCTCTGTTCCGTTATCGGGCGTATCGTCACGAAACCGAGTGCGTGAAATGGTTCGTGCAAGAACTTCGAGACTTTGCGGACAATGCGTATTCGTGGTTGCGGAACGCGAAACCAATGAACTCGTTGACGGATCAACAGTGGCAAAGTTTTAACGCAGCAATCGCGTGTCACGTGTGCGGACAACCGTTCGTCGATGGGAATAAAAAAGTGCGCGACCATTGCCACTCGACGGGCGAGTACCGAGGCGCGGCCCACGTGTCGTGCAACTTACAATTTCAAAGATCGTACACGATACCGGTAGTGTTTCACAATTTATCAGGCTACGACGCGCATTTCGTAATTAAGGAGTTGGCGTCCGCGTTCGAGGGGCAGATCGACCTGCTGTCAGTGACGAAGGAGCGGTACATATCGTTCACCAAACATGTCAAGGGAATCGACGCCGAGAACAACGATTGGAATAGGGGATTGAAGTTTCGTTTCATAGATTCGTTGAAGTTCTTGACCGCTAGTCTGGAGAAACTCGCTTCGGACCTCGGCAAAGAACGACTCGCGATTCTACGACGCGAGTTTCAATCCCTATCGAACGATCAGTTCGATCTTCTGACCAGGAAGGGCGTCTTCCCGTACGACTATGTATCATCGTACTCCAAACTGAACGATACGCGTTTACCATCCCGCGAAGCGTTTTATAACCAGCTAAACGATCATGCCGCGTCGGAGCCTGATTACGCGCACGCCGTGAACGTGTGGAATTCCTTTCGCGTGCGGACATTGGGCGAGTACAGTGATTTGTATTTGAAAACAGATGTGTTGTTACTCGCCGACGTATTCGAAAGTTTCCGCACCGACTGTATCGCGAGTTACGATTTGGATCCTGCGCATTATTTCACGCTACCAAGTTTCACGTGGGACGCGATGCTCAAGTACACCGGTGTACGATTAGAACTTCTGACGGACGTGGACATGCTACTGTTCGTGGAGCGTGGCATACACGGCGGTCTAAGCCAGTGCTCGCACAGGTACGCGCGAGCCAACAACAAGCACCTGCCTGCGGGGATGTACGACGAGTCGAAGCCATCGACGTATCTAATGTACTTCGACGTCAACAACGTGTACGGCTGGGCGATGTCGCAGGCTATGCCGAAAGGAGGGTTGCGATGGTTGGATGATGCGACAGTGGCCGCGCTCGACGTATCATCCCTACCCGACGGCGAGGACTCCGAGGAATCTGAGGGATACCTGCTGGAGGTAGACATCGAGTATCCCAAGGAGATCCATGACGCCCACGCTGACCGTCCATTCTGCCCGGTGCGCGAGCACGCGCCAGGAGGAAAACAGACCAAGCTGCTTGCGACGCTAGACGATAAGGAGCGATACGTCATCCACTATCGCTACCTAAAACAGTGCGTGCGACACGGTTTACGTGTGACGCGAATTCATCGGGTTTTGCGATTCGATCAGTCGCATTGGTTACGTGACTACATCCGATTGAATACCGATTTGAGAACACGCGCTACTAGTGAATTTCAAAAGACTCTATACAAATTAATGAATAACGCGGTGTACGGGAAGACGATGGAAAATGTTCGGAATCGTGTAGACGTGCGACTGGTGACGCGGTGGGACGGTCGTTACGGTGCGGAAGCGCTGATCGCGAAACCGAACTTTCACAGTCGTACGATCTTCTCGGAGCAGTTAGTGGCAATCGAAATGCGTAAACTGAAAGTTAAGTTCGACAAACCGATATACTTGGGTATGAGTGTGCTCGACGTATCGAAGGAATGTCTGTATGAATTTCAGTATGCATATATGCGCACGGAGTTCGGTGATCGATGTAAGGTTCTGTACACCGACACCGACAGTTTAATGTATAGTGTGGAATGCGAGGATGCGTATGAAAGGATGAAGCGTGACGTTGCCCGATTCGACACGAGTGATTACGCGGTGGACAATCCGTACGGTATGCCCCGCGTAAATAAAAAGGTTCCGGGACTCATGAAAGATGAGAATAACGGCGCCTTGGTGACCGAGTTCGTCGGACTGCGGTCTAAGATGTACGCGACTAGAACGTTTCACGCGGCAGTGGGGTCTACGAGTGAGACTAAAAAAGTGAAGGGTGTGCGGAGACACGTGGTCGCGAACGATATACAATTCGATGATTACATTCGTTGTCTCCGCGATCTCACCGAAAAATCGATTCGACAGAACAATATTCGCTCCAACCAGCACGAGGTGTATTCCGTGAGTGGGGAAAAGAACGCTCTCAGTCCGTTCGATGACAAGCGATATATTTTAACCGATCGGGTCAGCACCCTTCCGTGGGGACATTATCGAATCCCCGAGCTTGAGCTTGAGCCTGACGAGTCCCTCGAGAATCCCATTGTATAGAACGCTTGTATGTTTGTATTTTGCATGTACATATGTTTCTTTTGTATATGTTATTTATTTATTTATGGGTATGTAATATATGTATAGCGTAGAATATAACCAAAATTGTATTTTATACGTATTAGTATATATATTTTCTCTACTTTATTAAGCTTAATTGTACGCATATATATGCACGAAGAAGAATGAGAATGTGAATAAACGGACAATGTATATATATTTTATTCATTCATTTATTTGTTCCAGTAACATCACGCATGATAACGAATCAAAGAATATCCTTGTCGCGTATCCACGAGTTCCGCGACGAATCGAATCCGAGCCACTTAACGTACACCTGATTCCCCTTGCGACGAATAATCTTCTCGACCAGATAGACGTCCGGATTCGCGACCGAATGTAGTTCGTACTCGTAGAATCCACCCGAGATCGGTTCTCCCGCGGAATCGCGCAGAATGTACGTCACCGGGAACGTTCGTTGTACGGTTACGATTTCGAATACCTCGGTCGACCAGTTCGGAGTGTACCCCTTCTCGAAGAGGGTCTTGAACTTGCTCACGCGTACCTTGTCACCGACGTTGAATTCCACGCGGAGTCGAACGCCTTTCGATGCAGAGGGGGAGGGGGGTTCATTCGCGGCGAATGACAAACGCGTCACGGGGGTCACGTCAACGGGTCGGACGTTGATCGTCCGATGCTTGCGATGATTGTAGGTGCGTACGAGCGTAGGTAACAGGTCGACCCAGAGATAGGACGCGTTCAAGGAGAATTGTTTCCACATGAGGTTTTTCAGCGTGCGATTGAAACGTTCGACGATCGACGCTTTCATCACGCTGTACGTGGAGTAGTGGTTGATCCCGCGCATCTTCGCGCATCGTTGAAACTCCACGTTGAAAAACTCCTTTCCCATGTCGGTTTGTAAATTTCGCGGACATCTATCGCTCTGCCGCAATACGGTCGTGAACGCCGCGGTCACGTCGCGTCCACCTTTCGTTTTCACGGGTATGGCCCACGCGTACTTGCTGAACGTATCGATGATCGTTAGTATGTAATGATATCCACGATTTTGCTTCGCGTACGGACGCATCTCCACCAAATCGGCCTGCCACAAATCATCGTAGCCGCGAATCACGACGCTACGCCGTGGGAAATTCCGTCTAGCCGGGGCGTGTAATTCGTTCACTAGTTGTACTCGCTCCTTGTTCATGCTTCGCTGGTGGTCGGGGATGTTCGCGACGTTCCAAAGACGTTAGAATTAGTACCAGTTCATCGAGCGTACGTAAAACGCAATCGGTGCACGTATTTCGCGATCTTTCGTTATTAGTCGTTTCGTAGTCGTGGTCGATATTGTCAGAATCATTGATCATCGTCATCGTCGCCGTAGACCCTCGTTTGCTTTTCGTTTGTACCGATCCGTGGTTATTATCGCAGTCGACGACGTCGTGAACTCTTCGAGTCTGTCTTTCAAGTGATCGAAGCGTCGTTCCATCGTGGTATTTAAATCTTCCTCTATTTGGGACAATTGTGCGTTAACGATATCCGACATCGTTCGTTGTACTCGCGTCTCGAGTTGAGATCGTTGATGCGCGGCGTCCAGTCGTGCGCTCGCGATAGCCGTTTCAATTTTTTGGGTAAAGCGTTCATCCGCTGAGGACAATAGTCTCGTCATTGTCATCGTCACTTCGTTGTTATTGATGTTGTTGTTACTGTTATTGTTATTATTACGTAACGAGGTGCCAAACTTGTTCACCGACATAACGATCCGTGCGCGCGAACACTACTGACGCGACGATCACCGGATCGTTCAATTTAAGATGCGTCCATCCTCGCGAAGTTCCTCCACGATGGATGCGATTTCGTTATCGTGACCCGTGTGACCGGCCGCGCGCGATGCTACGAGCAATCCAAGCCTATCGACCAATTCGTTCGGATCGCCCCAGTACACGTAATCGATCGCGTTATCGGTGACCGTCATCGATTCGTCGATGGGCAATCCTCGACCTTGTCGCGTGCCCGCACCGCCCGCGTCGCCCACACCGTCCGCGCCGCCTGCGCTGCCCCTAACGCGTCTGACATTCGATGTTCGCACCCCACCGATCACCTGGGATATGATTTTCGTATACTTGTACCCCTTGTTACCCAGCGTGCGCTTGCTCGGCGAATGGTTTTGCTTATGCGCGCTCGTCGACAACAAGATGCGTCGGTACGAGCGGAAATCAGCGTCCGTGCACGTCTGCTGGTTGGGTTCTCGCATGAACAGCAATTCGTACAAACCCCGAGTCTACGGGTATCGCGTCCCGTTCACGCGAATATCATCGCAGTCCGCATCGATGGTGAGCACGGAATCGCCGATCATTAGATCTTCGTCGGGCCCCAAGTATACGCCGTACACATCATCGATTAGTCTCATGTTGTCGGTGAAGAACAGTCGTAGGTATGTCGCGACAAGGGTCCTTTGGCATTCCGTACATACACTTTACTGACGACTCATCATCATCATGATTTTTTCCATTGTCTTCATCGATGATATCATCAACAACATCATCAGTAACATCATCGACAACATTATCTTCATCGACAACTTCGTCAACATCGTTGTTGTTGATGTTATCGTTGTCGTTGTTGTTATCATTGTTGGTGTTGTTATCATTGTTGGTGTTGTTGTCGGTATCGTCAGCGTCGTCGTCGTAGTCATCGTCGTCGTCGTCGTCGTCGTCGTCGTCACTAGAATCTGGAAGGTTATTCGGATGTTCCTTGATTATCGACGAAGTGATGGGTTGAAATCTCTTCGATGATTGTTGTTGATCGTATTCATGTTTCCTATTCGCGGGTCGCGATCGAGGCGTTGAGTGTGTTTTCGACGCGGACGCGTTCTCGATCAATCGTTTCAACGGTTCAACGATGGGACGCGTGCTCGCATCCACAGCCGCTTCCGTATCCATTTTTCCAATTTTCATGGCCAAGCACTTTTTACGTATAACGTCGCTGACTTTGGCGATTTCCACCTTTGTGTTCGCGGCCCGACGTTTCATACCATTTTGATGTTTCGTTCCTTTTTGTCGATGACATCGGTGATGTTTCTGCGAATGCTTCGCGTCAACGTTGCTCGTGGTTATCGACGTTGTCGTCATCGTCGGTTCGTTAGACATTTCGTGTTGCTCGATGAACGACTCGCGGTTTACTAATGTCCGCGAGCTACGACGAACTCGTTAAATCCTCTTCGATACCGACCTTCGTACATGGAACTATCTTTATCGATCACCACGAAATCGTATCGTCGACGCCAACATCTCGCACACAAGTCGTTGAACGACTCGAACGTCATGTCTGTGTTCACATGATCGTTGTACACGCGGCGCAAGTTCGTGCCGTCTTGTTTCAATAGCATGAGAAAATTTGCGTTGTCCCTGATCAAATGTTTAGGTATTCTAGCGTACGACTGACATAAATAAAAGCAATCCACGTTCGAGTGACGACCCATAGAGAAGTATTCGCGTATCGTGTTCTGTTCGTCGCACGCCACGTCGTCGAACACGAATTATTATTATTATTATTATTATTATTATTATTAATAAACGGGGGAACCCTTTAGAATACAAATATACATAAAACAAAGCACAAAATGAATCTGAAAATATTATAAAAATCGCAATAAACTATAAAAAAAGTAACTAAAAACATAACAGTCTGTAACACAACACAAGAAAATAGTGTACAATTAAGGAGAAGGTATACTCCTGAGCACATAAGTTCTAAACGCATCGAAGGAGGTTACGAATAAATCAACACCTATAGGGCACTGGTTTAACCAACACATAGCGCGATTAACGGGATCGTTGGAATAATACTGATATTCCGGAGCAGCGGATACAAAAAGGGGTCTCGAACGCAGAGACCGTTGCGGAGCATTGAAACGAATCAATGATACAAGCTCCTGGCAGTTAATGTGACCATGGAAGACTTTGTAAAGGAACAGCAAATCCGAAATGACACGACGATCGCGAAGCGTAGACAGTCTCGTTGTTAGCAAAGCAGGACCATACTCATGGTTGTTGAACCTCATAGGGCTACCTGAAGCTCTCAAAGCAAGCCTGAGGAACTTATGCTGGACTAATTCGATCAAGCCGATATATAGTTTGTGCCTAGGGTTCCAGATCACCGACGCGTATTCAACCTGCGGCCTTACCAATGCAACATAAAGCAACTTAAGTGTCCTGATCTGCTCAAAGTGTTTCCCGAAACGAGCAATAAACCCCAGGGTTTTCATCGCCCTACTCGTGATCCTGCGGTAGTGGTTACGGAAGTCCAGTCCTGCCGTAAATGTAACACCAAGATCTAAGACTTCCGCAACCTCCGACAGTGTGGTGTCACATAATAAGTACCTCGAGGGAATGCCACAGACAGCCCTATGAGATTTTAATAGAACACATTTCGCTGTATTTAGCCGCATCCCATTGGCGGAGCACCACCGCTCAAACCTCGTGAGATCTGCCTGTAACAGATCCACGTCGGAAGCACCTTTTATTGTACGAAAAATCTTCAGATCGTCTGCATACATAAGGTATCTACTATGCTGGAAAACCCCCCCAAGGTCATTGATAAATTGAAGGAACAGGAGAGGACCAAGGTGCGATCCCTGGGGGACTCCCGAAGTCACATTGATCGGCTCGGAAAAGCACTCCCGTACCTTGACAACCTGCACACGGCCCTCGAGGTAACTAATAATCGAAGCAAGTAGCGAACCTCTGATCCCAATTGCAGCTAGTTTCGAATGCAGGATACAATGGTCCACCGAGTCAAAGGCTTTCCGGAAATCGGTATACACAGTGTCAACTTGACTACCTGCATCAAGCGCAGCAGAGGTGAAGCAGTGGTACACCGCCAAGTTCGATACGGTCGATCGACCAGGAACAAATCCATGCTGTTCATCACAAATGACATTGGAGAGACAGGGAGTTAAACCCTCCGTTATTAGTTCGTCAAAGATCTTAGGCATAACAGACAATTTGCATATAGGCCGATAGTTACTTACATCTGAACGGTCGCCTGCCTTGAAAACCGGGGTAACCAATGTGGTCTTCCACGCTTCCGGGAAAGTCCCCAAAGCCAAGGAGGAGTTGAAAATATGCCAGAGGGGCCTAGCGAGAATGAAACTACACTCCTTTAAAAATAACGGAGGAACTCCGTCAAATCCTGGACCCCTTGACGTATCAAGTGATTGGAGCTTGGAATAAATTTGACCGATGGAGATGGAAATTGAGTGTAAGTTAACATCACTGCGAGAGGACGGACCAGGACTCAGAGCAGGCGACCCACCAGAATGGGGAATATAAACAGAGCCAAAGAAATCAGCAAACAGATTCGCTACAGCCACGTTCGACGAGGCAGAAGCGCAGTCGAGGTGAACCTCATTGGGAATACCATGCACACCACGCTTGGTGTTTACGAATTTCCAGAAGTTCGATACATTGTCGCACACCGTGTTCTCGACACTCTCAATATAAATGCGATGCTCGCGCGCCAAGGCAATCTTATATTTCGAGCGGAGACTAGAAAAAATTAGATAATCGCAATAGTCGCAAGAGCGCTTAAAAACTCTATGAGCCCTCTTCTTTTGTCGGATCAGGGACTTCAAGCCGGGAGAAAACCACCGCGGAAATGATGAACGGGCCACAGTTCGGACCGGAATATACGTATCGATTGCGTGATTGATGTGACCGTATAATCTATCAAGGGCCGCTCCCGGGTTAGAGCAACCAGTTTCACTGTCCCAATCCACCAAGTTAAGATATTCCAGCACACGGGGGAAATCACCATGCTTAAAGTCCCTAAATTTAAGGTTCATGCATGTGGGGTCATCATAGGTGTGCCGACCTTTGAGCATTACATACAATGGTGGATGATATAAGTCAGGTTCAATAAGGGCATCAATGACTCGGTCCACAGTAAAGTTAGGACAACTAACAAAGATGAGGTCGAGCATTACGTCATACTCATTAAAAACAGTATTAGCTTGGGTAAGGTTGCAGTACCCCACACAGCCAAGAAGAAGATCTATGGCTGCTGATTCATTAGACGAAATACCCGACCTCCTGAAACACGCTTGACCATCGTCCCTGAACCAAACCGCATGAGGGAGATTAAAATCACCGTACAAGCAAAACGTATCCTCATTATACTTATGAAATATATCCACGACTGTGTCTACATAATTTGCATAAAGTGATGTCTGGGATGCAGGCGGTACATATGTGGCTCCCAGTAACAAGTAATTATTACTATGAAGACGAGCTCTAACAAACAATTGTTCTATCACGGAAGAGTTGACAGTAACAGGGTACGATGAAATTGAATTCTTGACGGCGATGAGAACACCGCCACCCCTTGAGAAACGACTAGTTTGCTGAGATCTATCGCACCTGTATACCGTATAATTATGCAGCCCGAGTTCGATTGAGGAAATTGCAGGAGTGAGCCAGGTCTCGACAAAAATAATGGCATCATAAGATACAGCAGATGACAGTACAGAGTTGGTAAGAAAATCTAACTTGGTGCGCAGACCACGGACATTCTGAACGTACACTAAAGGGTTCTGACTCAGTTTTTTTGGGAGGCGGTATTCTGGGGTCTACCCGACACGATTTTTGGGAAACCACGTATGTATCGAATCGTCATATGATTTTCCCCCTGCTCGTGGAGTTCCCGGAGTTTTTCCCTAAGCTGCATGAGGGACACACGTTGTTGCCTGGTCTTGTCTTCCGAGATTTTGTACGGGCCCTTATACTGATGTTTATCCCGCAGAACTCTTCTCACGTCAGCAGCAGAGTCGAGGCGAGCACACAGAGGCCTACAGGAAGACTTGCCCGGTTTCCCAAGACGACGAGCTGACAAAACCTGGATACCGCTGGGGCAAATCCCACCCACGATCTCACGTACCACATTAACGTCGGCTGTCTTTTGAAGCTCAGTTGAAGGTTCCTGGGACTCTGGCACGCCAAAAATAATAATATTCCTAGATCTGACCTCTCTATCCCTCCATTCCTCGAGGACATCGTCCGTTGAGGACACGGGCAGCTGGGCAGAAGAGACAGATGATTTTTCTTCCAGTATCTTGACACGATCAGACAGTGAGCTTATGTCTGACCTCATGCTGGACAATTCAGCTCTTATACCCGCCAACATGACTTCTTGAAACCTTTCCAACTTAGCGTCCAGTAGTTCACCCACAATGTCCCTAATCATCTCAGCTGATGGTAATGCTGAGATCGGATGATGCATCACGGTCGGTATAGTAGTTAGTGGCTGCACCGGCGGGGCAATAGTCTGGCTAACTGCTGTTTGAGTTGTGGAACTGCCAGTACAATTCAAAAGCTTCCCATCAAGCACAACATGACCAGATCGAGCAAGACACGAGGGGCCTGGATGACAGGTTATCCCACAACCTGTACAGGTGACAGGATTGACCACATGGGACCTACATCCTATGCATTTCGATGAGCCACCAGCCATTTCAAGACACACAAAGGAGCACTGTGTAGTCTGTCAGACCCCCACGTAGTTCTGGATTATAGAGGAAGAGTATGGAAATCCACCAGTCGTCCAGGTTTATATGCACGATACTATGCCAGCACAGGAATAAGAAAATTTGCGCAAGAAACAACGGCACGAACAAACTTCCAGAAGTCTCAACGGTCAGGCACGTGCTAACGCCCGCTAGATCAAAACAACGCACGACCTATCTCCACGACGACTGAATACAGACTGATATCGAATCGGGCCGAGCGTCTCTCGGCGGAACGATCTCAGTGTTGTCCGAGTAGGGAAAGTATTCGATTCCGTCGACCAGCAACAACACCTGCTCGAGATAACGATACTTTGGCTGATGCAACGATTTCGAGTACACGTACACGTTCTCGAAACGCAAACCGTTCGGACTCTCTAGCATACTTAAAAGCACATTCGTTTTTCCACACCCTGACGGTCCACAAATCACACCTCGCACGCTATTCGGCAGCAGCGGGCCGTGTCTGTTCGCTCGACTCGCATCCCTATCATCTTCGAGCATTCGATTCGCGGTTACGCGAATAACGTTCGACTGTTTCGCAAATCGCATGTTCGCGGGGTTTCTCAGGTACTCGCGCGCGTGTAACGAAGGATGACTATTTATATTCGTGGCACGCGTCGCGCAGGTCACTATCACTGTGATCGGTGAAGCGTGCGTACGCGTCTATTATTGTAGTAGCTATTGTGATTGATCTAACGTATATGATAGCATCAACGACTGCTACGTCATACAAGAAGAAGAAGAAGAATCTGAAGAAGAATCTGAAGAAGAATCTGAAGAAGAAGAAGAAGACTGGATCGGGTCTCGTGAACGGCATCATAAACCGTCTGCCATTCGAACTACACGTTCCGGGTTATCAGTTCTGCGGACCGGGAACGCGTTTGCTAAAGCGATTGGCTCGTGGCGACGAAGGTGTGAATCCCCTGGACGTAGCGTGCCGCGACCACGATATCGCGTACTCTCGTCGGAAGGATTTAGAGGGAAGACACGAGGCTGATCGTGCGTTAGCCGAACGAGCGCGAGAACGAGTGTTCGCGAACGACGCGACCTTTGGGGAAAAAGCAACCGCGACTGGAGTGTGGGCAACGATGAAGGCTAAGACTAAACTCGGCATGGGTATGAGAAGGACGAAACGTAAACAGAGAAAGTCTGGAAGGAAACATTCGCAACGGCGACGGCGACATCGTAATCTACGAGTGGCGAAACGCGGTGGCTTCCTTCAATTTCTTCCGTTCGTATTGCCTGCTTTATCAGCTATCGGGGCATTGGCCGGTGGAGCGGCTGGTATAACCAAAGCGGTCAATGATTCGAAGGCGTCTCGAAAACAACTGGAAGAGACGTTGCGTCATCATCGTGCGATGGAACGGCGAGGGATGCATCTGACACCGTATAAGCGAGGCGCGGGCTTGAACCCGAGACGGCGGCGCCAACGACGAGTGCAGACGAAGAAAAAAAAACGCCGATCGCGTAGGCGCATGGCGACGGTGGCGGCGATAAACCAACAACCTATGACGAACCTGCAATTAGAGCGCGAGTGCGCCAGCATTCCGTTCTTTCGAGGGGTGTTTATGCGCGACACGCTTCCCACGCGCGCACGCAGCAACGAATGCGGTATCGCGAATCTGGACGAGAATCGAGGCACCGGTACACACTGGGTCGCGTACGCGAAACGCGGGTCACGAGTACAGTACTTTGATAGTTTTGGGAATCTGCGACCACCAACGGAATTGATCCACTATTTCGGACGCGATACAACGATCACGTACAATCACAATCGTTTTCAACGTTTCGACGAGATGAATTGCGGTCGCTTATGCATGCAATTTTTACAGCAAAAGTCTATGGAATTATGGCATACGTACTAATAACGGTGTGTACTAAGATTTCGTTTCAATGTAACCATGCGTAATGTCAATCCATATTTTCTTTAATAAAGACACATAATATCGATAAATTGCCGAGTATTCGTACGCGCGCGTCACTTCCTTTCTCTCCGTCTAGCGAGTGTAATCTATGATATGTCGTTCACGCTCACGTTAACGGGTCGCAGCAGCGTGCTCACGGTAAATTATTTCCCGCCGATAGAGTTGAGTGATGGTCAATACGAATTAGGACTCACGGACTCGGAGACGTTTCACACGATACCAAACATCGACTCGAGCAACGATAAATTCTATTTCATCGTGAACTATGACACCGAAAACAACTCCGTCGTCGACGCCGCTCATGAATACATCACGATCCCCCACGGTTCCTACGAATTAGACGCTATCGCCGAGTATCTGAAGCAACGATTACTCGATCGATATCCTCGAAAACGCGGTAACGACGATGACGACGATAACAACAAGTACCCTCTAATGCTACGAGCTAACAACAACACAATGAAAAGCGAGATGTACTGTTCGTTCTTTGTAGACTTTACGAAACCCAACAATGTAGGCTCGTTGTTAAGGCAGGGTCCCACTAGTGCAACTGCGCGCCGCGCACGACGTTTTCGTCCACTTGAAAGGGTCTAATTTATGAGGCCGCGCGCACGAAATGGGCCGACGCTCTGCCACGCGCGCACGCGGATGCTTGATGCGCACGTCGAAGACAGTGGAAATACTAGCCTCCTTTTCTACATCTTGCTTTCTTGATCTAAATAAATCTAACGCCAGCAGTTGTCCCAGTAGCCGATACAAGGCCTTCACACTTCATACTACTTGAAATATTTTAAGGGGTTTACTACGTCGCAGTAACCAATTGGATAAGCATTCCTCCCAGACACGAACTTTCTACCCCTGTACAGGAAATACACGTGTATCATTTCCTCTGATTAATTCGCATTTCTGAAATGGGTAGGCAAGTATGGCCTGGTGTATGTATTAAGAGTCCCGAAATACCTGGCTCATAGAGGATGTCATAATTGCTGCTACTTTATTGCATACTGAAACATTTGTTTTTAAGTAGTTAGGTACCTACATGTAGTTTACCTGAAGGTACAAACAATGGTTTATGACATAGAAAATGATTAAAATTTGACATCCCTACATCCACAAATGTCGAGATATTTCCGTGGCAATGCGATAGGAAACGGAATTACAATTAACACATTCACTGCTGGAAAGCGATGAACACTTTGACAGTAAGTAGGTGCATAATGTCATTATGTGTAATCTCAAATAGTAAATGCACCACTGCACTATTAAATAGTTTACATTTTTAGACGTATGAATAGTAGGGCTGTTCGGGTGCTTGAATATTCGGACGGCTTGAAATTCGCACCAAGCCGGGACTCGGTTTTCGAGCTGAACGTTTGCATTTTATTTATTCGCATTATTGATAACCATCATTTACATCCCAGTAGAAAAAAATTTCTTAAAATATTCCATACCGTTAGAAATATTTCACCTACTCAACATAGTCGAAGTGCTCGAACCACATTCAAGGCGTCCGGATTTTCCGAGCCACCCGAAACAATTCGAGCTAGCCCTTTCTTTCGAGCGGCCCGAAACAATTCGGGCTATTCGGTTCTTCCGGGCGGCCCGAAACGATTCGGACTACCCGAATTTTTCAAGCCGCTCGAAACAAATTCGAGCTACCCGGATTTTTCGGGCCGTCCGAATTTTACGGGTACCCGGCTCGCTTTATTCGAATACCCGAACAGCTCTAAATTGAATAGCCTCTGGCGTGAACGAATAAACATAGAAGTCACGGTAAAATGATATTTTTTACACCTAGGATTTTCTTGCAGGATGAATCAAAGCAATAACTTAATTGTTTTTGAGAAATAGAATAATTCGAAAGTGAAGAGTACATTTGCGTTGAAAGACACACATTTTTCCAGTCTTTTCGACAATGCGCGGCGAGCATTCGCGTGCGCGCGTGGCAGAGAAATCTCGGCATAGCGCGCACACGATCGCTTTCGACGCGCGTGTCGTCATAAAAGTCGACCCTTTCAAGTGCTCTAAACCCCTCGAAAATCCGAGAAACTCGTAAATCTGACCCGTGCGCGGCGCGCAGTTGCACCAATGGGAACGTCTTTCTGCAACAAATCGGCCTTGCGCGTCGAAAAAAACGTGCGCGGCGCGCCGTTGCACTAGTGGGACCCTGCCTTTAGGATTTTCCCCGAATCGTGTCTTAATACCGAGAATCTGGCACGAGTCCGACGTTCCCGTGAATATTATAAACGTTAACGTGATCAGAGTAACGTGCAACGTAACTACCGGCGCGTACAGCAACGATAAACCGGTACACACTATCCACGAATTTTCACCTCGCGTGCCGCCGGGATATAAGATATCGGAAACTCCGCGACGCGTCATTTACCTGCCGATCATCGCACGAGCAATACACGATCTAACGCTACGCATCGTCGATCAATACGATCGTTCTATAGATTTTCGCGGCGAAGAAATAACGATTCGTTTGCACGTTCAACGACGTCCGCGCGATAGGTAACGTGATCGCACACGTATGCGCGCGTGTGTAGTATGTTAGTGTTAGATCACACGTACGAATCATCAATCGTCGCTGCCGCTGCTACTCCAGGCGTCTCTGTCTCGCGTCATCGGCGCGACCCTTTATCGATAGGTGAAAGTAGAAGAATAAAGACTAGTGGAGCGGTAAGAAGAGAACCCATAAGGAGAAGCAAGCCGTTGACTCGCCGAAACGCACGTTTCCTACGATCGCTAGGATTCATCGTTGTCTATTAGACACGCAACCACGATGTCAATTATTCTGGATGTGGCGAATACGCCAACCTTCGACAATCGTATCACGAAGATCGAGTTACACACGTATAATCCGTACGCCAACACGACGTTCGACAATAGCGATGAGATAAGAATCCCCATACAGCAACAAGATCTGTACACGCTTCCGTGCGAAAGTTTTCTCTACATCGAAGGGCGTGGCACGTTGACGGCACAGAACGCGACAGGTCCGGCAACGTCCACGACCGCTGTTCTAGACAATAATTGCGTCGCGTTCATGTTCGATGAGATTCGATACGAATTGAACGGTGTCGAGATCGATCGTTGCCGAAATCCAGGAATCACTACCACGTTGAAAAATTACGTTTCGTTGTCGGCCGATAGAAGCAAAGTGCTTGCGAATGCTGGTTGGAATTATGCCATCGATTACGATAACGACATTTTTCATTCGGGTGCTTTCAATTTCTGCGTACCCCTGAACGTGTTATTAGGATTCTGCGAGGATTACAAACATATCGTGATGAACGCGCGGCACGAGCTGATCCTCATACGCTCACGAGTCGATACGAACGTGATGCACTGCACCTCCGCCACTGCTTGGCCGAAACTGGAGATACGCAAGGTGCAGTGGCGTATGCCCCATGTCGTTTTGGAGGAAGTGAATAAACTATCGATGCTGCGTATCCTAGAAAGCGGTCGTCCGATCGCGATGAGTTTCCGATCGTGGAGCTTGCACGAGTACCCGTTACTGCAAGCTACAACGAAACACACGTGGACCGTGAAAGCTACGTCGCAAATCGAGAAACCTCGATACGTGTTATTCGGCACGCAAACTGATCGAAAGAATTGTCCCGATAAATCCGCGAGCAGATTTGACTCGAATAATCTCACGAACCTTCGACTCTACCTAAATTCCGAAGCGTTTCCGTACGACGACTTGAACTTGGATTTCGATAAGAATAAATACGCGCTCCTGTACGATATGTACGCGAAATTCGGTCGATCGTACTATGGTCATGGAGAACCATTGCTGAATGCAATTGAATTCCATAAATACGCGCCTATCGCGGTCATAGATTGTTCTAGGCAAAACGAGTCGTTGAAGAGCGCCACGGTGGACGTGCGAATAGATTTTGAATTCAAAGAAAATGTTCCCGCTAATACTACCGCGTACTGTTTGATGATACACGATCGTATAGTCGAATATAACCCTTTAACCAACGTGGTACGCAAACTAATATAGTGTGCGTGTGTGAACGATTATTATTACTACTACTAATACTACTACTACTACTGCGGATACTGCTACTGTTTTAAAACGATGATGTAGATGTCAAAGTCCGCAGTTACTGATTCGTCACCGACGCTACTACTTATACGAATAATGATGTTCGCCGTTGTCGACATGCAAGGTTTCAAAACCGAACGTGATTTCGTCGTGAAAGAGATCGCGATTCGCACAAGCAGCAGCAGTAGCAATACCGATGAAACGTCGACGATCAGCCACTGGATCTTCGAGCCGCCATACTTCTGGAATCATCTGAATTCGTTCGAGAAATGTCAAGCGTCCTGGCTCGCGAAGCATCATCACGGTCTCCGCTGGTCGGATGGCTGCGTTCCATACTGGAAACTTCCGGAACTGCTCGCCAGCGCGCTCGCAAACATCGACTTCGCCATCGTGAAAGGTGCGGAAAAGAGAACCTGGATGCTGCAACTACTACCGGACATAATCGTCGAGGATATCTGCGATGTGTACAAGCCGAAGGGGAAAAAGATTACCAACGCTCGAACCGCTGAGGACGACGGCGGCTACGACGTTGACGATGATTATTGCGGTATCAAGCCTGACACCGTGGATCCCGATGTTCCTAACCTGAAGTCTATGGCTTCAACGAATACCTCACGATGTGCGTTTCACAACGACGGCGGTGTTTGCGCGCTGGAGAATGTCCATAAAGTATGGAATTATATACGTAGCGACACCTAATGTAAGTCATACACACGCATTGCATCTACTTTACGCGTCATATGCAGAGAAACGAATATGTAACAATTTTTTCTATTTTCTATAGCGATGAGAAACGCAGCGAAGACGAGTACAACGGCGAAGATGAGTACAACGACAGCGGCGACTGCACCCTTTACCCGCGAGTAAGAATATCCCTCCCTCCCATACGAACGTTGTTAGACGCGAATACTGACTTTATAATTTAAGTATACATGCATGGATGGTCATTAATAAACATACACTATTTTATAAAAAGAAATATATGTATTTATTAAAAAAAAATATTCATTTATTAAAATATATATATATATTAAAAAAAAAAAACTGGTTGATCTTAATTCCTGCAACACACAGTGTTTGGGAATCAATCAGTTCACCCTAGCGCCACACTCAAGCCTGGCGCAGCACCTCCTGGGCAGCAGGCGCACGGCTGATCGACGATCGATCTTCGATCGATACTCACCGTCAGGCATTCAGCCAATCTCAGCTCACCACGTCTTCTCAATCAGCCAATCAGATGTCCCCGGAGTCGACGCCGGTAACGGAGGTCTGATTGGAATCTCGCTCTTGTTGTTCACATTGTGTAGAGTGGAGACGTGTTTTTACAATTCTTGCTCTCTAACCTTGTGTACGCTTTAGTGCTTTGCTCATTAGCCTTTGTGCTCATAATTGCTCCTTCCTTGCTCACGTGTGTCCAATTCACGATCATTTAACATTGTACATCGAAAGATATCGTAAATCGGCGGGCTCACGTGCTCACCACGTACCGCGTGTCGTGTATCGTGTAATTTTGGTATAAGAGGGCTCAAAGCTCATCAAAGATCATTCTCACCGCTTTGTAGGTCACTCGCGGTGTTATTTTAATAAACTGACCATCAAGTTTTACCAACAGTGCTACGTTTCACCTTTCTCACCGTCCTAACCTCACTTTCCACCAGCGTGCTCACCACAACAAACAGTTTTCGAAACACACAGAGAAAACACCAAATTATTATTATTATTATTTAAACGCTGGTATTAGCGTGTGTAACATCAAACAAATACATTTCACTTATACTCACTCCTTAAATAGGCGAGGTAAACCCCAAAAATCATGACAAATCCGCCCGTCAGCCCGGGCTTCGTATTCTTGATGCTGAAACAAACACGCAACTTAATTAAACCACCGTCGAATGGTATACATATACCAATATGATTTGAGCAAAATAATACTTACGAGTAGTTGGATAATGGCGTCTATATCGCCATCCCGCGCGTGGAGCTCCACGTCATGGCGACGCTGAAACAAACGTGCGATTCAATTAGAACATCATCGAATGTGTGTGTGTGTTTTAGTATAATTTCCATAAAATGATACTTACGAGACGTCCCAGCATTAGTAAATATCGATCGCTCCACGACCGCATAGACATTTCTTGTTGGTACTGCAATAAACATTCGATTAGTTTAAACACTGTCGAAAGGTTGCGCGCACCAGTACAATGTTTATGAAGCCACTTACAACAGCTGTCAACATCCATTCACGCTCCACGCGCCATGCATCTAAAAGCCTACGATGCTGGTGCTGAAACAAACGTACGATTCAATTAGAACAGCTTCGAATAATATGCACGTTAGTATAATTCCCATAAAAATGATACTTACGGGGCATCCCAGTACCCGGCGGTCACTTAGCGATTGCACCGCTATGTCCTGCTGATACTGTAATAAACATACGATTAGATTAAAACACTGTCGACAGATCCGCATGTACCGATACAATTTCAGGAAACGTCACTTACAACTGTTGTCAATATTCTGTGACGCTCAGCACGCCACATATTTATTTGTTCGCAATGTATGCGCTGAAACATACATATAAACTGTTTAAAATGTTATCGAATTAAATACGCGCACCAATTTAATTTTCACAAAAAAAAAAACTACACTTACGATGCACCGGCGCATTTCATATGCATTCATGTGCGTCATGATTATATTTTGACCCGTGCAGCGGCGGTCGACGTCCTTATATGCATTTCGGTTCTCTAGGCTAGAGGGCTAGCCCTGCACGTTGCAGGGTAGGGGTAGTCGTGGAGTAGGCATGGTGGGGGTGTCCGTATCACAGTTTCATCTCCATCGATGATTTGATACTAATTATTCCAGCTTATAGTGCAATTTTATGGTTCGCACCGCGAATCGTCTTCGACTCTTCTGCGACACGTGTTTATTTTTAATTTATTTATTTTTAGTTTATTTTTATGTTTAATTTAGCGCGTACGCTATTTGAATCTGCCGCGCACTCCATTTGAATTTATCGCGCGCTATTCATATTAATGTTTGTGCCGTAACACAAAGTGATCATCACAATCATTGATATAATATTCTCTTGCACATTGGTGTGTGTACGTGTACGTGAATCTGTATAAAAGCGACGTTGGTCAGTCCTGTGATCGTCATTACACCACGTTCGCTCGAGTGCTAACAAGTATCGTTCGCGTTAATTTCTTCACCGATCAGTATAATCGTACATAGCGCATATCAAGATGTACAAACGTAGCTTCAACGATTCATCCGCCATCAATGGTGATTACCCCAATAAACGTCAGCAGGAACATCCTCATCAATAATTCAATATGAGGTACGTACGCGTTATTATACACTTTTCACTTTTCACTTACTTCATACACTTACTTCTTTCACTGTAAACGCAAGCGAACCGTGTATTAATTCCGTGTATACGTTTCTTACAGTTCTAGATCCGCAACGCCAAAAACAGCGAAAACGCCAAAACCATCAATCGTACGAATCCTGAGGCGGGATTACCCGTTGACCTCAACAGCGTATAAACGACTCACGATAGGAATTCGCATTGGCATGGATTCGTGCCGCGTCGAGATCACCATAGTCGACAATAAAGGTGGCGAGTTGAGCTTCTCAATGTCTACGTGGAAGCTTCTACTGCAAAATATGACTGACATTCTTCAAAAATTACGCGACAACGCAACAACACCCCAGACCCACATCGAAATTGATCATTTGCGAATCGAATTCACGCGCATGCACAATGATCAACTCGTCAAAATCACCGATAATCGCGTTTCCTTATACATGACGGAAGTCACGATGCGAAAACTGTTTGCGTATGAACATTGCATCGATCATATGTTCACTTGGTTGACCGAAAATATGTACGCTGTTGCTAGTAAATATACCGCGTTCGTAAACGTTCTACGTAGCGCTACCGCACCAACAGATTATGTAAAATTAATTTCTGAAAGCGATCACTTTGAACAACATTCTTTGATTGATTGCGAATTGTTAGTGTTAGGAATGCAATCCATGTTGCGCGATGTAAATCACGTACCGGTATAGTACGCGTATATGTTTTAATAAATGGATGATTTTCATGTTAATACCTGTAACGATTCATTTATAATATCCTTTCCTACTAATACCGTGGATAATTACTTATTCGTAAAGCATTCGTTGGGGTGGGTATTTGTATGTTGGATGACCAAGAGGCAATCGACATCGTACCGTTTTCTTTGGGAATTTCGAGTATTTTTCACTCCGTCGAGTTGCCCTGTCAGCGGGTGGTAAGTGGCAACCTCGAACCTGTATATGCCGCTGACTCGCAGAACAATGCGATCATAAACCGTAACCCTGCTAAGACGATCCGACCGTAGAATCGGGCTAGGTTTGGTAGCCAGATGTCTGGTTTTTTCCGCTTCTAGTGAATGACAATTGTATTTTAGGATAGGTAGTATGGATGGTCCTGACACTGGTCTGATGTAAATCAGATATCCATGAGTGTAAGGTTTCCTCAGACTTTGCTATCGGTTTAAGTACGAGTTGGCGGTTACTCGACGCCTGGGAAAACTCAAGAGTTTTCGCCTCGAATTTTATCCTTGCGTGATTCACGAGTACCCTATTGACTGGTTGGCGGTTACTCGACGCCGGGGAAAACTCGAGAGTTTTAGTCTCGAATGTTATCCTCACGCGGTTCACCAGTACTTCATTGAATCTCTCTCTCTCTCTCTTTCTCTCTCTCTCTCTCTCTCTCTCTCCCACACGCTGTAGCATGCGTCCGATGCGTTACCACATATATCGAATTACAGCGTTAGTGATAAGGCACCGGTCCCAAACTTTAAAATATTCGTCTACGGATGTTTATACGAGCGCGACGTTACATTCTTTCATGAGGCAGGTGCTGCTACAGCTATTTGGGCAACTATGAAGGCCAAGACGAAAATCGGAATGGGGATGAAAACAAAAACCCGCAAAAGGACTCCAAAGAGAGCATTGCAAAAGCGGATTCTTCCGGTGGCAAAACGGGGTGGTATATTATCACTTCTCCCGCTGCTAGGTGTTCTCGGATCGTTAGCTGGCGGAGCGGCGGGGATGGCCAAGGCGGTAAACGATAATAAGGCGGCACAGCATCAGCTGCAGGAAATGCAACGTCATAATTGCTCCGTGGAAGGCCGTAGACTTTATATCACGCCATACGAAACGAAAGAAAAAAACCTCGAAAAGAAAATAAAAATACCTGTGGGCCTAACTACCGATGCGCAATTGGAGGAATTGGCAAAACGTATGCGTATTCCATTCTTTAGAGGTGTTTTTATGCGCAACGCACTACCAGCCGGAGGAGTACGTCGAAACGAGAGCGGTATCGTAAATTTGGACAATGTCGAGGGGTCGGGGACTCATTGGGTGGCATATGCTAAGAGAGGGTGTCGAGCTATATATTTCCACACCTTTAGGAATCTTCGACCGCCTAAGGAATTGGTACAATATCTGGATAAAGATGCTGTGAAAATCGAATACAATCGAACGTCTTATCAGAAGTACAATCGGAGCAATTGTGGACAACTATGTCTACGCTTTCTACAAACGATCGACACCAAATTTAAGGATTGACTTCCCACCACTCTTCTTCAGTACTAGATGAGCCGTGCAGCTCGGAATATGTCATTAACATTCACTCTAACCGGCAAGAGTAGCACCTTCGCGATGAGCTACTTTCCACCCATAGATTTGAGCGACGATGATTACGAGTTTGGTCTAACAACCTTTGAAACTTATCATACAATACCGAACATCGACTGGAGCAACGATAACTTCTATTTCATCGTAAACTATGGCATCAAAAACAGCAGTGTTGACACCACTCCTGAAACTATTAGGATTCCACACTAGGGTGGGTCGAAAAACCCATATTTTGGAAATTCGAAACGGCGTAGCACGGAAAAGTTGCCGCTGGGGAAGACAAATCGAGGCCAAAAAAAAATGTTGAAATCGGTCAATATTTGACCCTCGCGCATCGCCGTCAAAGTTTTTATTTTTTGACCGAGTTTGGCGACGTTCGTATATTATCTTTAAAATGTCTATATTTCACTGTTGAACTTCACAAAATATTATTTCAGCACATAAACACGTAAAATAGTGTTTTCTATATGTATTGTCGCGGACGGAAGACAATTTGTGGGGCACGACTAGACGTAAGGCGAACACGGCGCGAACCACAATCCTGTAAGGCAGTGGTCGGCAAACTCATCAGTCAACAGAGCCAAATATCAACAGTACAACGATTGAGATTTCTTTTGAGAGCCAAATTTCTTAAACTTAAACTATATAGGTAGGTACACTGTTTATTAACTTAATAAACTTTAATTATAGTTTTAAGTCTTAATTAAACTATAGGTACACTCAATAAAACTTGATATCATACTTAATAATGATCTTATTTATTGATAAAAATTAAATTGTAATCATTTGTGGCAGAGCCGCATTCAAGGGGCCAAAGAGCCGCATGCGGCTCGCGAGCCGCAGTTCGCCGACCACTGCTGTAAGGGGCTACGAAAGCAACATTGCAATTATATTAAATTGAATTTTTAGCATTGAAATTGCTAACGCACTTAGTTCAATCTAATCAGTTACGCACAAAGTTAATTCGGTGTGCGACGGCGTACCTCAGTACGCGACATAAATTAGGCAATATTGTAGAATTCTTTAGGCATAAGCAATGTTTAATTTATGTCGCGTACTGAGATACGCCGTCGCACACCGAATTAACTTTGTGCGTAACTGATTAGATTGAACTAAGTGCGTTAGCAAAAGTATTTGAGGCAGCGATTACTCGAGCGGTATCCTAAAAATCTCGACGACACCAGCAATGGTGACAACGATGTGCATCCAATAGTGTTGCGTCCCAACAACAACACCATGACAAGCGAGCTGTATTGCTCGTTCGCCGTAGATTTTACGAAGCGCAATAACATTGGATCGCTACTGGGATTCTCAACGAATTGGATATTAGAACCAGAACGGTGGCATGAATCGGACAATCCAATTAATATCATGAATGTGAACATTATCTGCATAGAATGTAGCGTGACCGCCGGCGCGTACAACAATGGCAAACGTGTACATACGATACACGAATTTTCTCCGAGAGTTCCACCAGGATATAAGATATCGGAAACGCCCGGACATTTACCTTCCAATCACCGCACGGGTCGTTACGGATCAAATGATACGCGTTGTAGATCAAGACGGACGGTTGCGAGATTTTCGAGGTGAAAAGATTACCATCAGACTGCACGTACGACGGCAACGACGATAATACGCGTGGTGCGAACGAATGAGATGCTTGTGTTGAACGACTCCAGAAACCCGTTCCTTCCAAGTGAAATTGTTTACAACAAAAACAACAACAACAACAACTGCAACAGCTCTGATCACGTTATAAAGAAGAGGCTCAGTGCTGCGAACATTGCATTTTTTAAATCATTGGGATTCATTGTGCGCATTTTAAGTTGAAAAATGGTTGATATTCTAAGCATTGAAGGGAAGCCGACGTTTGATGATCGCATCGTCAAGCTCGAGACTTGTTTACGCAAAGTAAAAAGCCTTGGGAGGCGGGGTGGATCGCCACTGGTAAGGTCAGCGAAGGAAGGTGCGCTCCAAGATATCAACTCCACCTCCAGATGGTACGGCACTTTATTTGGCCGAAGTGGGCGTCGTTTGCACTAACGGACGAACACTCCACACAGAACTCGACCACGAACAAACACGACTCACACAAAACACGCAGAGAACCCAAAACAGAGATCTGTACAAAACTATGTACAATAAGCGCTGGGCGCGAGTGGCTCGACGGGCCGTTTTATCGAGGTTCCAAAAACTCGATGGGTCGCGGGGCGACAAAGAGAAGGCCGTTCGTGCGTGCGGGAGCGTGTTGTTATTATCCAATGTTCCAGTGTTCGTGGCACTAGCTGCTGGATTCCCGGAAGAGCTCGAATTCCCAAGCAAAAACGTGGGAACCGCGTAACCGTCTTAACGGTCGGTGCGTCATGATGTTGACACGCTCTCGCACGCACATTTAAATCACCGCTGAGCGGCGCGTTACATCGCGGCCGCAACAAGACTCATACATACAACCTGTACGTCAACACGTCATATCTATTTTATCGGCTAGGTCATTTAATTGTTCAAACTCTGTTATTTGTATCTGTCTTGTTTTGAAAACCATGGGGTTTCCCGTAAAATTAATAATAATAATAATAATAATAATAATAATAATAATAATAATAACACGACGTTTGGATACAGCGATGAGATAAGAATACCCATACAACAGCAGGATTTATACACATTACCGTGTGAAAGTTTCCTCTATGTGGAGGGGAAATTGAAGATAAATAAGCCAAATGATGCGTTAACTGTGATGTTGGGAAATAATTGCGTGGCGTTCTTATTTGATAAGAATCGATACGAGCTGAACGGCGCAGAGATTGATCGTAACAGAAACGTTGGAATAACTAGCACGCTTAAGAACTATGTATCGCTGACATTTGACGAAGACAAAAATATGGAGAATGCCGGATGGGGCTTGAAACGACGCGATGGGCTAATAGTGAAAAATTATTTCAATTTTTGCATCCCACTATTCACCGTGGCTGAAATTTTACAATTTGGTCCCCTCATGGTAATTGATTGCTCGCGACAAAATGAGTCGATCAAGAATGGTACAGTGGACGTGCGTATAGAATTCGAGTGTAAAGAGAATGTGTCGGTAAATACTACGGCCTACTGTCTGATTCTGCACGATCGGGTGGTTGAATACAATCCGCTGACAAACGTGTTGCGCAAAATCAATTAAATTGCCACGTTACTTGCCTGCCCTCTCATGTGTAAAAAATCATACAAAAATTTCATCGTGAAAATCAAGATGCTTTACGAGAAAGACTGCATTCTCCCGTCTGTCTTGGAAGGGAGCGGACCTCTAAATTGTGCCGATAATGACTATACCAACATTTGTTGACCTGCAAGGGTTCATCGTTGATGGAAGATTTGTCGCGAAGGAAGTGGCTGTCCTACGAAAGGGAACAATTCTCTCGCACTATATTTTCGGGAGTTCGACACCGCAATATCTTCTTACAAAATCCGACAAATCAAGCATCCGATGGTTGGTGGCAAAACATCATGGACTACGGTGGGACGATGGAGACGTTCCGTACAGTATGGCTAAACAGCTAATTTCGAAAGCTGTAGCGGATGCAATGGATGAAGAAGATGACGCATCCCATATCGTATACGTTAAAGGGTTGCAGAAACGCGACTGGCTTGCGGATTTCCTCGATGAAAATACGAGAGCGGACGTGGTCATCGAGACGCTGGACATTGACTACGAGGATATTAAATCTCTTAATTACCTAAATATAGTTAATACTCTGCGATGCGACAGACACGCAAAGCATTGTTCCTTGCAAAATGTATTTAAAATATACAATTGGTGGTCTAAACGCCAGAGAGAAATTCATAAACCAAATATAATAAATTTTTAATGCATAAATGTTTTTTCTTCACCCTCCCCAACCTCCTATATGCGATGTACGCTAGATTAAGATGGTAGTTATAATTATTATGTAGAAGCGGTTTGATTCTCGTTCGATTCACGTTCAGAGTGGTACGATACCCGTTCGATACACGTCATATGTACGATACACGTTCAATACCCATTCAATACCTGATCAAAGCCGTTCAATACCCGATCAAAGCCGTTCAATACCCGTTCGGTACCTGATCAAAGCCGTTCAATATCCATTCGATACGAGTACAAAGCCGTTCAATACCCGTTCGATACGAGTACAAAGTCGTTCCATACCCGTTCGATACACGTTCAAAGCCGTTCAATACCCGTTCGATACATGTTCCAAGCCGTTCGATACACGTTCAGAGGGGTACGTTAGGCGTTGAAAGTGGTACGACAGATGTTTGATACACGTCCAATACACGATCAAAGTGGTATGGTGTAGTTGAATGATGTGTCAAAGAAGAAGGGAAAGAAGATGCGTGTGAATAAGGAGAGTGTTTGAGATTCGGTAGTTCCGATCTCCGCCACACCCAACTCACCGCAGCACCTCCTGGACCGCGGAGCGACAAGCCCGATCCACAATCGATAGACCAATCAGCTGTCAGCGACAGAACGCTCAGCCAATCGCTTTTCCCCACGTCGCTCGATCCACCAGACTCTTGGAGAAGACGATTAACGGAAATCGATCGGCCATATTGCTCATCTATCTTGTTCACGCAGAGTACGAAGGTAGACGCGTCGGTCTCTCTGAACGTCTTCTCACGTAACTCGTGAATTCTCACGAAATTGCTCACGGTAGTGCTCACCCCGTACCTTCTCACCGCTCACGCGTTAGTGCTCATTCTTGTTCGCATCGCGGCTATCAATTGTGGATCGTGGTCAGTGACGCGGCCACGTGTTGAGCTCATCGCGACTCGTCTCAGCGAGACCATAGATTCTCAGTTTTGCACAACGTGCCCACGCTCACCCTCACGTGTAACTATTTTACTTTTCGACTCACTCCGCGAGTGTGTAATAAACATTGACTCTCAGCTCAACGATACTGTGCTTTATTTCACGCGCCTAACCTCAAACCGGTAATCGCTCACGTGGCCAACGGTCACACGCTCAAACAGAGAGGATGGTCAGCGAAAATAAAGGCGGAGAACAACATCTTACTTTGCAAAACTACGCAACTTCTCGGTTTCATGATATGGGTTTACATGCGAGAGCTTGGAAATGTAGCGAGACCAGTTGTCTTCAAAGCTTTGAAGACATCAGTCGTTTGACAATTGAAAACTTTTTCCGTGCAACGTTTTGTGACAATAATGGGCCAGAAAAGGATAGCGCCGGAGTGCGATCCCGAGGTATGTACATAACAATATTTTTAACATATATCGCGTTTAAGCTTTTAAATCGAGTGAGATCAAATCTGGCGGGCACCCCTCGCAAAAAGCCACAGCTCTCCCTAAAACCGGCTATTCTGAAAAGGACCACGATTGGGATATGGCAGGGAACAAGAACTTGGGCGGCCTGAACGGGCCCGTTCTTGTTAATCTTGATGAGGAGGAGGAGAGCCACGGAACTACCTCAGCTGGGCTAAAGGCCTGGCAAAGGAATGTGGCCAAGGTGGAGGGAGGGGGCTGGCAGAACCCCCCCCCCCTCGACTAAACAGGGTGGGAAACCGGGGCCGTTGGGGGAGTACTTTGGTCGGCAGTTGGACCTTGGTTCCGCTAGCCAATCGGGGATTGTTATCCCGGAGACTCCCCCCCCCCAGAGCAGACGGGGATACAGAGAGGCCGGTCACTGGCCCGTACCCCGCCGGGTGGTACCCTATATAAGAGGACGGAGAAGCAGAAGGAGGAAGGTGAGTCTGGGCCGAGCCAGCGTAAGCCGGAAGTGCAAGTGGAGTCCCCGTTGTCCTCCGCCCAGGTAATCCTGACAAGGTAGCCTGAGAGTGGAAGGCATAAACTGAGGATACGGGTTAGCTCCACATCGAGAGTGGAGGGGAAAACGGAGGGGCCCTTATCCGGGTTTCTAATCCCGGCCCTTTCTCTGCTGAAACTGAAGGGCACCCGCTCCGCTAAGGAACCGATCGGCATCAAGGCCGCTAGGCTGCTTGCGGAGGTGGCGACGGCCCTAAAGTGCCTAAATGAGGTTTGCCTCAACGTCACGGATGCGGTGACCGGGGACAAGACCCTTTCGAAGGGCATGGTTCTCTCCCTTGCCCCGAGAATTACCGGAGCCTGTGAGGTGGCCTCGGAAACCGTGGCGAAGACGCTCGCGTGTCAGGACATTGCCCTGTGGCAGGCACAGTCATCGAAGGACCCTCTCAAGGGGATGAAGCCCCCGCCGATGACGGCAGATGTGGGGTGCCAGACCACGGAGGGGGTCCTCACATTCGGCACGCGGGAGTCTGGAAGCTCGGGGAAGGCCGGGAAAAAGAAGTCCCCGAAGGCCGAGAATAAGGCGAAGAGGGCCAGGTCGTCCCCGTTAGAGGACGACAAGGAAACCACGGCGAAGAAACGCCTTTTCGCGGAGGTTGCAGCCTCTGAGGCCCCGTTGGTCAACCTGTAGACGAGCCCTAGTGGGGGAACTTAGTGTCCCAGCCGGTTCCGGTTCAGGTGGGAGGGGGTGAGAAGACACGCCCGTCCACTTCGGCGGGGATCCCTCCGGAGGGTAACCCTCCGGTGGAGCAGCCTTTCGTGGAGGTTAGGAAGAAGGGGAGGAGTCGCGCTAAGCATGACTCCAGAAAAAACGCTGGGGGCCAACGTAAACAGGCCCCCCCTTCCACCTCGGAGGGGAACCCCACTGGGAGTGCTCCCGGCCCCTCACTTCGGAGTGTGATCCCCGAAAAAGGGCTATCAGGCCCTCCCCCCCCCCCCATGAAGGAGGGGACGCCACGTGCAACCACTGCCCGGCAGTCGGCCCAGGCCTCTCAGGTCTTGCAGGCGAGTTCGGCCCAGCCCCAGTCCCAGAGGGAGAAGGAGAAGGCGAGTCTTAAGAGGAGGAGACCTCCCAGGACCCGCCCAGAGGCGGTCCTGATTAGGGTTCCGGAGGGGGGTACGTGATATAGAAACGTATCAAACCACCGTGATCTTGGGGCGGGCGGCGTTGACGACGGTCAAGGCCGTGAAGCGCACCCGCCTCGGTCACGTCCTGCTGGAGCTGGAGACGAAGTCCAACTGAAGCGACAACAGGGAAGGTGGTGTGTACCTCCCTCCAGAACCGTACGGCGTTAGAGGTGAGGTACATTGGCCAAATGGTCGATCCCTCGACATTAGCAAAGAACCTCGCTGCGGCCCTAAAGGTGCAGGAGGCCCGGCTTTGGGTCCAGTCGCTTAGACCACTCCCGAGCGGGACCCAGACGGAGGTGGTGGAGGTCCCCACCACCCTCCTCCCGAAGGGCCCCGAGCCCGTTCGTTTCAAAACGGGCCTGACCGTGGTGCGCGCCAGACCCCTGGTGAGGACGACAAGGTGTTTCGCCTGTCACCAGCTGGAGCATCTGGCTGCGTCATGCACCACGGTGTAGCGAGGAAAAGAGCTTTGTAGGAGATGCGGAGCGACGGACCACGCCATTGCGGACTGCAAGGGCGTGGCTAAATGCCTGATCTGCTCGGCGGCGGGTATCGCCGGACCTAAAGCGGCGCATGTCACTGCGTTGCTTGCCTGTCCGGCGATCAGGCGACAGACGGGTACGGGGGGGGGGGGCTTAGATCTATCAAACCCGGTTAATGCTCCGGATCCTGCAGATCAACCTCAACAGGTGCAGACTTGCCCAGGACTTACTGGTGCAAAATATCTGCCAGTTGAGTGTTGACCTCGTAGTCATCTGCGAACCATTCAGGGTGCTACCTGAGTGGATAGGGGATGCTACGGGGGATGCAGCGATCTGGGTAACCGAGTTTAAGGGAAGATTTCCTCCCCCCCCCCCCGTCGTTGCCGAAGGGATAGTCGAAGGCTATTGCGCCCCGAGCAGAAAAGGTCCCGAGTTCCTCCGATATTTGGAGGACTTGGAAGACGTTTTAACCCCGCTTATGGCTCCGGGTAGAGGGGTCATCCTTCCGGGGGACTTGAATGCCAAGTCCCCTGCGTGGGGGGGGGGGGGGTGTAAGATCGCCGATAGGAGGGGCCATGCGTGCATGGCCCTCCTTGCGAGGATGGGGTTAGTCCCAATAAGACTCCGGGAAAACATCGCGTTTCGCAGTAACAACAAGGGCACATCCTGTGTTGACGTAATGTCGATGGATAGGGGCCTGGCGGGGAGGATACGGAGGTCGGAAGTACTTAGGTACTATACGGCCTCCAACCATCTGTACGTCCTCCACGTCCTGGGTAAACAGGACACCCCCAGGAGACCGCCAGGTGGCGGTTGGCCCCCTATTCCATGAAGGATGTGACCCACGAATCGATTCTCGGAGGTTATTGAGCCTTGCGGGATACTCTCCCGCCCCCGTCCCCATCGGCTGATCCCCCACCCACTGAGGCCCCCGCGGGGGAGGAATCGCGTGCGGATAGACCCCAACGCCTGGTGGAGGGGGTTTGCGCTGGGACTCTCAAGAAGAGATCCCTTCCGAGAGGAACGCGCAAGCCCAACCGCTGGTGGACGGCTGAGATAGCCGAGGCGCGTCGTGATATGCACAAGGCCCGTAGGGCCTTCCAGAAGAAGAGGTGGGAGCTTGATCCTTCCTCCCCTCGCCTAGAACAACTTAGGCGGGAATTCTCCTTGGCCAGACGGATAGTACAGATCCTGATCTGGCGGTCCAAGGAGAACCTCTGGAGGGAGCTCTACAGGACTGTCGACGACGAGCCATGGGGGGAGCCATATAAGATAGTTATGGCGAGGTTGGGGGAGAAAAGACCAAAAATGGTCTTAACGCGTGAGCAGGTGGGCAGGGTTTTTGACACCGTCTTCTCCACCTCTCCGCCTCCCCCTCCTCTTCTTCCCCCACCACCGGCGGTTGGGTTGGCGCGTTCCAGCGCTGCCCCCTCCCCTTACTCCTCCGGAGGGTCCTATATGAGGCCCCTTACTGCGGAGTGGAGGAGTATCCCCGAGGTGAGCCCTGAACTCATCGGTAGGGCCCTGTCGCGAGTTAAGCCAACGAAGGCCCCGGGACTCGACCGAGTCCCATCGGAGGTCGTGGCCTGTGTGGCCAGGGCCGATCCGGAGGCTATTCGAGAGATGGTGGTCGACACCCTGGCGAGGGGTAGGATTCCGGCGGAATGGAAGATTGGCCCGTGTCAATTTGATTCCTAAGCCGGGGAAGGATCCCCTAAGTCCGAGGGCCTATGGGCCGATCTCCATACTCCCAGCCTTGTCTAAGGTTTGGGAGTATGCGTTTAAGGCGTGTCTGGAGAACCAGCTCGGCAGGGATCCCTTCCATCCTACCCAGTACGGCTTCCGCCGCGGTGTCGGTACCATCCAGGCGGCAACCGAGGTTGCTCGGTTTGCCGAAGTCTGCAGGGCCCACCGGAAGATCTGCGTCCTCCTGTCCTTCGACGTGCGGAATGCATTTAACACCCTTAAATGGGATGTTATTCTGCGCGAGTTGGACAGGAGAGGGGTAGACCGGTAAGTCAGTGCAACCCTCGGGGATTATTTTAGAAATAGGGGGATCACGGTGCACTCCTACGAGGGCACCGTGGTCCGTGATATTTACGCGGGCGTTCCACATGAGTCTGTTTTAGGGCCCTTTTTGTGGAACGCCGTTTACGATGGACTCCTCACCGAGATAGGTAGGGGCGGGGCGGGGCGTGCGATTGCGTACGCTGACGACCTCGCCCTTTTGTTTTCGGCGGCGGACCTCTCCCAGGTCAGGAGCCACATGGACTCCGTTCTGCCCACGATTGGAGCTTGGTTCCAAAGAACCGGCCTCTCCTTGGCGGCAGAAAAAACGGAGGCCATCTTCCTGACCTGCAAGAGGATCCAAAAGACAGTTAGTCTGAGGATCCACGATGCCGAAATAACCACGGCAACCAGAGTCCGATATTTGGGGGTAGTCTTTGACTGCCTCCGCAATTATCGGACCCATCTGGAAGAGGTTTCAGCCAGTGCGGATCGGGCTTTTAGCGCTCCTCCCCAACACCAGGGGCCCATCCGTCCATGCCCGAAGACTCTACTACTCGGTGTGGGAGTCTGTCATTTTATACGGATCGCCAGTCTGGGCCGTACCGCTGACCACTGGGGGCAGCAGAGCTATTCTCCGCCGTGCTCAGCGAACGGCCCTGACCCGGTGTACAGCGGCATATAGGACTGTGTCCTTTGCCGCGCTCTGCGTTTTAGCACGGCGAATGCCGCTGTACATCAAGGCCAAAATGGGGCGCGCAATTTTTTGCGCTAAAGCGCAGGATAGGGAGGACCCCATCCTTGGTGGCGATCCGAACATTTTAAAAGAAAGAGCCCGTCTCCACAAAGCCGCCGCGTTAACAGCGGCTATGGAGGAATGGCAGAAGGAGTGGGACCGGACCCCACCCACGGAGTGGGTCAGGCGCTTCATCCAGGCGGTCGGTACCTTCGTCGACACCTCGGGCCACTCAGTGATTGCGGACTATTGGTCCATGCAATTGCTGAGTGGGCACGGGTCCTTCCAACGATTCAAACATCGAATCGGGAAGGCACCCTCCGAGGTGTGTCTGGACTGCGGGGCGGCCCGGGATGATGCTGAGCACGTGCTTACGGCATGCCCGGAGTTCGCCCCCCAGCGTGAGGTGCTGGCCGCCGGCCTCGGTGCACCGGTGGAGGTGTCCACCCTCGTGGGCCTAGCTATTTCCTCCACGGAAAAGTGGGCTTGCTGGGCTGCGTTTGCGCGGTCCGTGATGGAAGCGAGGCAACGGGCGTAGGTAGAGGCCAACCGGCTCTTGCGGGAAGAGCGAGCGAGGCAGGCCCAAATGGCGGCCGCCAATAAGGCCCTCGCTCGACAAAGACTCGCCCGCAAAAGAAAGAGGGTTGGCCCCCGGTGATGGCGAGCGGAGTATGCTCCACGCCTGAGCGACGCAGTGGGACCCCTATTGGGCCCACTGATTTTAGCGGTCTTGCGGTTTTTTATCCGGCAATTTTCATTTTAATTTTAAGTTAATTTTAATTTTAGCTTTATTTTATAAGAACGGTGCACTGCACTGTTCGTAGTGGCCATACTGCGGTGTACCGATACCGCGAGGCGGAGGTGGGTCGCCTTTTTATTTTTATAAAGGGCTGACCACCTACGTGGTGGTTTCCCCCAAAAAATTTTGGGGGGGCATGGACGGGCGTCATCGTCATGATAGCGGCGCCCGACGAACTACATCAAAAGTTCCGGGCGCCGCCATGAGGCCCCGTGGTGGAGACCACCAGAGGGGATTTTTAGTGGGTATCCCGCTTATTTTACAGGCTACCCCACTATTGCGAGGGTATGCGCAATGCATTTCCCCCCTCTCCACAAAAAAGATCAAATCTGGCGGTCGTGTCAATATTAAATCGTGGGTTTCTATGTTCTAGCGTTCGCCACCACCGTCACCCTCCTGGTCGGCGGATTGGGGTGAGCGCCGTCGCCGCCTTCGCACCTTCACCGCCGTCGCTGCTCCCATCGGCGCCCCCATCGCCGCCCCCGCTCCCATCGCCGCCACCTCCATATGCAATACATTGCATTGTTTTGTGTACTTCGCGTTTAATATGTTTAATGTTTCAGTGTTACATCAACGTTTGTGTTTGTGTTTGTGATCTAGGACCGCAATGAGCTATGGTGGCGGCGCCCAGGGTAGCTGGCGCGGCTACTTGAGGAGGAGCCCCTCAACGGACTGGCGATCGGCCGTGGCATGGCCGCGCGGGTGCGGCCGATGGTGCGAATACCGCCGCAGCCTGTTGGGCCGAGGTGGGCGCCTTATCAAATTCCACGGCCGCCGTCACTCCAATCACCGTCACCACCCCCCTCACCATCGCCACCGCCATCACCCTAATTTTTAAGTTTTTATATATATTTTTTTATACATTTTTTCTTTATATATTCTATATCTATATTTATATTTATATTTTTTTCATATTTCTTTTATATTTATATTTATATATATATATTTTTTCCATTTTCTATTTTTCTTTTATATTTATATTCTTTATATATTATTATCAATATTATTATCATTATTATTATCATTATTATCATTATTATATTCTAGTTTATATTCTAATTCTTTATTATTATTTTTATTATTCATATTTTTTCGTTTTTTCGTTTTTTTCTTTTTTGTAACAATATATATATTCTTAAACGTATTCTTTCTCCATTTTATTTACCCGTCATACTCTTCCTTTCCTCATAATTTTAAGATTCAGCATTTCTGCTGACGCCGCATAATTCTATTTCGTTCTTTGCGCTGTCAAATGACGTCACCCTGCACGGCTGCACCAGAGGATTCGAGTTGCACACGCTCGCGCGAGTGTTCTCTCTTTCCCTCCTCCAAATACGTGGTTTGTAAAAATATTGCTCTCTCTTTCCCGCATCCGAATTTAGCTTTTAAAGTATTGCTGTCTCTTTCCCTCCTCCGAATGCGCTGTGTGTAAAACGCCGATCTTTCCCGACTTCGACCGATAAAAATAAATATATTACGCTCGACATATATACCATTCGGGAAAGACTAATGTCTGAGAGCTGGCGTTGGGGGAGTTGGTTAGGCGGTTGACTCGTACCGCGGAGGTCTTGGGTTCGAGCCCCGTCGCCGGAGATTCTGTTTTTCCATTTATATTAATATCTTAAATTAATATTTCCTTCCTTAACGACAGTGGTTGATACCATATCTGAAAGAGTGGTACTTTATATGCGATTCCACCCACCACTCCGCCATCTGTATGACGTCATCCGCCCGCCGCACGTCGCCCGCGGAACTCAAAATTGGATTTCAAGGTCGGGGGAGGGGTGGGGGAAACTCACATTTGGGTTAGAACTCTCCTAGCTATACTACTCGAGTAAGTTCAGATTTCTTACTATCACCTTTACTTGTGGGAAATGGAAATTTTGGAGGATCGCCTCAGTGGGGCACGATGCGTCGTCACGGTCGCCTGTTGACATACGGTAATTCTCAGCCCCGAGAAGCCCCGCTTCAGGAGCCGTGAGAAGTAGTCTGTGCTCGACAATGGTGCCTGCGCTCTGTTCGGCCTTTAAGGGAACAACGCAGGGCTTGCAGTATCTCGGTTCGTGGCAGAGGTGTGGGGAGCCTATTTTATTTGCGACTGATGTCGTGGCAGAGGCTGAGGAGCCTGATGTTGTTGCGCCTGGTATTGTGACGGAAGCTGTGGAGTCTGATTGTTTTGCGACCAAGACTGCACGAGGGATCCTCAATACAATGACTGTGACGTCCCGACCCCACCACGCGACTTAGTGTCAACGAGCGTCACCAGAGGTCTCCAATCTTTCCCGCTAGTGCTAACTATCAATGTCATTCGTATATATACAAGTTTCCAAATCATATCCTCTGTGTCCCCGTGCGTGTCTAGGGCAGGGGCCGTCAGCTATAGCCCTACTGATAAGTCTGGCTGGCGGTCCCAAGACGAAACACACCTCTTCTTTTCCTCCTCGATCCCAAAATGCCAATCCACCTGCCCCGCACAGTTTACTCCATTGCGACGTAATCCGGCCAGCCTTAGGGCGCGACGGTACGTTGGAGGCGACGGGGCAAGAACTCCCGAAATCGTCATCGTCCTAACCCCATCTCCACCCAGGACGTGACAATGACTTTAATACAATCTCTGAATGAGTAATAAACTTTAGTAGAGTCTCGGTATTTGTTGCGATCAGGTGAGAATCATGAAGTGTACTTCCCATGAATAGAGAGATGTGAATGATCACGCGGACTCGCGTGAGTGTTTTCACGGTGCCGTGTGTCGTTTATTATGACCGCCTGTGTGCACCGCTCCTTTGATTACACAGTCTCTTCACATTGGTGGCTGTACTTTCACGTTCGAAACCAGATATGTGTGTGTGTGTGTACATATGTGTGCCCATTTATCGTTGCTCACGTGGCCCCAGATATTCTAAGAAGGTCGTCGTTGACAGTGATGTCATTGGCACATCGAGGGACCTTGTTCTTCGAAACGTTGAAGATCCAAGGGTACGTTGCACTGTGCGGGATGATAAATACTACGCATATAGGATCGGGTTGATGTATTCCCCGTCGTTGCGTGTCTTCGCTAGCCATCATTCCATGGTCACGTTCCGTTGAATTCAAATGTGCAAACATCCGACGAGATGCTCATGCATTTAACGTTCCTGTACCCAAATCCTCATTGGCGTGGCTGTTTCGAAACTGTTGAATTGAAGGGCACTAATGTCACGAAAGGAGACTCTTCGGAGGTGTAGGAAAGTGTTTGATCGTTTTATATCTTTGTTGAAAAATCGAATTCAGAAGTTTGTAAAATGAAAGTAGTGTTTTGATTACTAATGTAAACTATGATAGACGGATAACTTACCATTTTCCATTTCGTACTATCGTTTGTGTAAAAGACAATTTTGTATACGTAGGAATAATTTTTTTCATACTATGCCACACAGTTGTGATGCTAGGGCATTCCTTGATGACAAGTGCTTCATATTTCTTTTATTTTTTTTGTTTGAGATGCTTTTTGGCAAGATCTATGTTTTTGGTCATGTAGAATCTTTGTTGAAATCCCTTACAACTCTTGTTTTTTTTTTATTGGATACTTTTGATACTTTAGAATGAATTTTATAGGGAAATTGCACAGAGATTGATTGGAATGATTGTATTAGATTTGGCATGTTCTCGTATAACACCTCTGTGCATGAGGCTATGGGATTTACGCCACATGAATTGGTTTTTGGAGTTAGAGATCTCATACCTTCTGGAATTTGCTAAAGATCAGGTATCATAAACTTTTGTGCAGTATTTGGATGAGTTGTTTACTGAGATTACCACCACACAGGCTAGAACGGCAGAGGAAAGCAAAATGTCCTATGATAGGATTCGTAATACTCGTGGGATTAAGATAGATGACAATGTATACTTACTTAAAGAACCGAAACCTTCCAAGTTTGATTGTAACTGGTTAGGCTCTTATAAGATCAGTCGAGTGTTGGATGATCTAAACGTAAAATTAATTTTGGGAATTAATAAGTATAATAAGTATATACTAATAAGCTGAAATTAGCGTGTATAAGACCAGATATTTCTGTTTCGGAGAGTTAATATAAGTAGTTATAAAATAATATTGTATTCATCCTACACTGCATTCCACATTAGAGCATACCGATTTCCCGCAGGCACGACCCTCAGGAGGCGTTGCTACGTTCGACTCCTATGTTTTTCTCCGTCGCACGGCCCTCTACTTACTCTCTCTGTTAACTTTTCGTCCACTGTTTACGTTGACAACGGTCAGGTCCCGCGTTTGGGATGTAACAGTTATTCCTTGGAAATTACCACGACCAATCGCATGCGGTTCAAATTGTGGGTAGTAGTGGAAGCTGCGCAGATCGGTCGCAAATCGGTAGGGGCGTCGGTATGCTCTTATATGGAATGCAGTGTATGTGTAGTTTGTTTTATGTGTATGTAACCAACAATTTTCATTTTATAAGTGTGATTATTGGGTTATGTGTTACGATTATTTTATATTCTGCGTCATATATTAAGATTGAATGAGGAATTATATTGTTTTTTAATGAAATATTTAGATAAGTCTAGTTAAGGTATTCAATGACTACTAAATATTTGCTATGTGTTGCATTATAATCGAATTAATATTAAGTACCTAGTAATAGAATAATGATATATTACTACTGTAAAATGTTATGTTATAACTACGATTCTTCAACTCGTGCTTTCTGCGGGACAATGGGTGGACCGAGTAGCTCATTTACGGCGGGGCTGGCGCGGGAAGAGGAGGCGTAGTTATAATCATTATTAGTAACTATGTACTGAAAAGCTGTTTCATGGAAACACCTTTTGTATAAGGGGGAAGGTGTCACGCTATCGCTTGAACGTAGCCATAGAAATGTATATTGTTGCGGTTTCCGCAGGATAAATTGCAGGTTAAAGTTAACTATAAGACATAGAGATATCGAGGTTAGATGTAGAGCATAATTCAAAATCCTTTTGTACTGAAAGATAGATATATTATAATTAGATTCGAAGCGAACGGCACATCTGGAAGGTCGTAAGCAAGTTTGAAACGGGGGACAAGGCGGAGTTTATTGTCAGGACTCATAAACACGAAGAGAGCGTTGTGCTTCTCGAGGGTTTTCCCTGCCAGTTTTTCAAACGTGCTCGTGGAATATTAATAGCTAATAGTGTAAAGAGTACAATGGTTGGCCACTTAAGTAAGAGTGTCACATAAATAGTGAATTATAAATGTGAATTTAGTAAATTTGAAATGAAAATCAATATAAATAAGTACGAAAAAAACCCTAATAATAAAAAAATAAATAGAATTTATTAAAAAAGCAAGAATTTATAGAAATACACAAAAAATGTGTTGACTACGAAGAAATATAGTTATTGGCATGGTTATGACAGTAGTTGTCTGATCGGTTCGACAGTGATTGGCCGCTATTTGACACATTATATAACCTAAAAGAAAATATTATATGATTCGATGATAGAAATGGGATTAAAATTATTCAATAAAAATGGATATATCTTATATATGCTTGTATGATTTGTTCATCTGTATATTTTGTCCCATATTTATCACCTTTTTTTACTTTTGGCATTCTTTACTGTAGGGTAATTTAGTTCTACTAAAAAATTAAAAATTTCTACAATTCATCTACTAGGTAATCACAATTTAATTTTTAACTTTAATTTAATTAAATAAATTCAATAATTTGAATAATCCAATTAATCAATCAAATTTCATTTTTAATTCCAATTTAATTAAATAAATTTAATAATCAAATTGAATTTGAATACACCAATTAAAATTCAAATCACAAGAAACTTAAAATATAACTATACAATGTAACATACCTGAAAGTACTTCATCTTTTTATTTAATGGTACTATAATTATGTCGATGTTGAATCTTTTTTAAAAATGACCGTTTCAATACCGCGAATGAGTGGGGGGGCAATAACTATTTTACCGTTATCATGGTTATAAAATAGTCGCCGGCCGCCCGGCCAATTATTGTCATTCAACATTATTCATATGACAGTTTATGTTAATTTAATTTTAACAAATAAATAATTTTTTTATAAAGTTTTAACCTTTATTTATCAATATATACAGAATATGAGTGATATAGATATCACAAATATATTAAAATATTCGAAAACTTTCAACTGCACTCTTATGATTTTTTGATTGAATCGCTGTAATTTTCAAGATGCAAAGCCGAGTCATCCTATCTGCTTTTAAATATAATCACAGTATATAAAGAGTGGAGAAATATTGTTTACATCCGAAGTAAGAAAGTACAAGGAATATGAATATGTTCATTAAACGAAACATAACATTGGTATTTCGTTATATTTTTGTATTTTTCAAAATAGGGCCAATCACTGTCAGGTGGCCAACCACTGTAGTCTTTACCCTACCTGAACTCAGAAAGCGTACGAGAACCTGGGGTTGCATTCAGTCAATTACAAAACTACAGTTAGGCCAGACGGGGATAGTAAATAGCTTAACTTTTCCTTCCACATCTGCGTGCCAAATTTCGTCGAGCGGGCAGCTGCTTGTCTCATAAAACCACTTAAAACTCTGTCCTCCCTTTCAATAATTACCGATGTCCTGTTAGGATAAAAACCCAGCTCGGGGAAAGTTGAAAATCATAAAGTCATAAACTTCGCGCCGGCGACGTCGTCTTGACCCTGAGGGTTGCGCTTACCTACCGGTTAGATATGTATGTACTGTACGTAGCCTATGTAAACTATGTAATCTGAAAGCGCGCCTCGACCACCAGCCGAGAGTGGAGGGAAGCGCGAAGGAAGGGCCAAGGACGGAGAGATGGCTGAAGGACGACCCTCTGATGAAGCTTCAGGGATAGAACCGTCTTGATTGGACGAAGGGATCCAAGGAGGGAGTAGGAAGAACACGCCGAAATTAGAGGAGTAGGGCGCTCGGAGGTGACAAGCGAGGAGTTAATTTGTAAGAAGACAGATCGAACTTGTTAGCAGGACAGTCAACGTCTAGCTAATAAAATCTAAACATAGAATTTATTCACAAGTGTTTCATTTGTTTTCATACGTACATTGAAATTCCCGCGCGTACTCGCGAGCTGAGTTCTTCAGCGCTCCACGGGCACGGGCTCGCAGTCCTATAGAGGCTCCCACAAAAATACGTAACAGGGCAAAGCCCTAACTACTTCGCGGCGTTAGAAATTCAAAGCGGTGGGGGCTATGCAAAGGCTCATTCAGAAAAATGACAGCGTACGAAAAAGCACGTGGAAAAATTTTTCTACTAGTCAAAGATAAGGAAAGGGAAGTGAAAAGGAAGCAAGGAGAAACCAAAATCAAGGCAGATCGTGAAGGAAACTAAGGTAGGAACACCATAGGCACATATTAATTAAAAGAATAAATTATAATCAAATAAAATTGAATTATTAAAGTAAACACGTGGCGCGCCGGCACAGAAAAATGTCAATCAAATTCGACGAAAAGTGGTATCATCGCCCTCGCAAGGAGGAAGAAAACGAAGACCCATACCTTAAGTCAGGCCTGCAGAGCGAGCCTTTTTCAGCGCCTAGCGGCAAGCAACCAGCCGTACGCCGTTACTAAGTGTAGAATCCGTGAGGCGAACTGCAATAGTGTAGGTGCGGGCTCGTAGCCGCGTAGAGTAAGTATGTATGGTTGGGTTCCTTGTGGGGCCCCAGTGCAGAGCAGGTCCCGTAATATAATTCGGTGGGGTCATGAAATTTCCAAAACATTTGCTACTGCCGGCATTTCTTATGACTTGACGGTTCGATTCTACTGATAAAAAAACATTTATTACTAATAATACTTATCTTTTCAGCGACACATAAAATAATTAGAAGGTTAATAATATAGAAATAAATAACTTGGACACAAAGAAAACAAAATTTTAAGTAACGATATATATCATTTATAAAAGCTAGAACATGATATATGAATAAATATATACATATAATATGTGGGTGAGGGCTGTTGAAGCAATAAACACACCTTGATTCGTCTAAAAATAAGAGATTAATTTATTTTAATGTGTTGAATTAGACTAGGATTGCACTAATTGCACGTGGTTTACTAACCTAAAAATAAGAGAATCAACAATTAAATGTTTATGCTCCTACTTCTCTGTCAATCAGTGTTTGTTGACGAATCTCGAATTATAGCTTCACGCTAATCTCACAGTTCACAGTTTCTCTGCAGGCTGAGCTAAATTATTTACTCGAGTTTTAAATGATCGGTTAGTCTATCTTCTCGACAGTTCCTTCTCAATCTTCCTCCCATCGCGCCCTCTGCCAAACGTCTCATGCTTGAAGACGCGTATACGTGTACATGTACACAATGCTTACATCTCCCCCCTTGGGATGCTTAATTCTCTTTCAAAAGTGAACTTAAGCTTAGAGTATCACCAATTATTCAGCTATGGGAATGAGCTTTGTTACATGGTATAAGCCCGCGGATTTCCTACCACTTCCAGTGTTTATTTTAAAAATCGAATCCGAGATCTTTTCTTTTATCTCAAAAGGGCCAATTCTTATTTCGTCCATTTTTTTCCTATTTAGTTTATTGCCATTTATTACATAGACCATATCGCCTTTTTGAAGATCATGCTTTATTCTGTTTTTATCGAATAGAGTTTTATTGTATTCGTGTGATTTGTTTGATCTGAGCAGTACTATCTTTCGGTCTTGTTCTAGATTTTTAGAACAGTCGCTCATAATTTTCAATTCCGGGGGTAGTAGGTCCGTGGACTCACCATTCATCAGGTATATCGGAGAGAAACCTGTTACAGTATGAACTGTTTTGTTGTATGCATTCACACATACTTCTGCAATCTTCGACCAAGCCTTCTTTTTACCGTCGTTATTGAGCATACATCTTATTCTGTTCACTAGAGTTTGGTTCAGTCTCTCGTTCAGTCCGTTTGAAAAAGGGGCATCTACTGCTGTGAGAATTAATTCAATGTTTCTCTCTTTAAGGTGATTTTTGAATTCTTTCGAATTGATTGCTGGGTATTGATCTGCGAGTAATACTTCAATCGCATTTTCCTTTGGAACCTTTTCTATTAACTTTATGAAGTCCTGAGCCAGTTGGTTTTTCGAGCATAAGATATAAGCAAATCTAGTAAAATGGTCCACTAGTAAATGTAGATATCTTTTTGTCGATCTTTGTCCACCGAATCCACCGATTGTATCCAAGGACATTATTTGGAATGGTCTCTCTGCTGGACCTAGGTGTGACATCAATCCAAATTTCTTATTTAGTCTTGTCTTGTTTTTTATACAAATATTGCAATTTTTGCAAATTAGTCTTATGTTTTCTGATAAATTCGGTGCTGTATAAAATGGTTTCATTTTTGTTTCTATTTGATTAATCCCAATGTGGCAGAATTCTTCATGGATTTTCTTTATTAATATTTTACTATAATCTTCACTTAAGACTATTTTTTTCCTTTTCTTTTTGTTTTGTTTGTAATAGATGTTATTTTCCATAATAACGTATTTCTTGTTTTTTAAACTTGTGTTATGTCTCTGGTCGTTTTGTATATCTTCTATGTTTATAAAATTCACTGTTTTTAGTCTGTCTTCCTCATTTTCATAGTGTTCGTAAACAGGGTTTCTGCTAAGACAGTCGGCTTCGGTGTTTTCCTTCCCGGGATGGTATATAATTTTGAAATTGTATTGAGATAGATATAATGTCATGTCACCCAGTTCATCATCTGTTCTGTTTTTTATATTTAAATTTTCTAATGGTTTGTGGTCTGTGTAGACAATGAATGCGTTACCAATTAGCCAATGTTGCCAAAATTTCAAGCTTTCCTTAATCGCTAGACATTCTAAGAAAATTGCCTTCTTCTTTTTTTGTAAATCACTTAATTTTTTTGAGAAATAGGCTACGGGTTTTTGCGTACCGTCCTTCTGCGTTTGTTTTAAGATAGCTCCGATACCTTTGATACTCGCGTCTGTATACAGGGTGTCCGCGGGAAGACTGGACAGCCGGTTTTCTCCTAAACTATAGGAGATAAAAATATAAAAAAAAAGGGAATTGCATGGTTCGAGGGGGCTAATTTATTAGCGCGAACGAATTTTGTTTTCCATTATTATTTTAAAAGATACGATGGTCAAGTTCGGTTTTTCAAATGGAACTACGTTTTCTGAAGACCTGGGTTGATAGTGCGTTCCAAGACAAATTCAATAAGCATTAATGTATACACTTTATTTTCACTGTTTTTTAAGATATTGGGCTTGCAAATTTACTGATTTTCACTGGAAGAAAACTGTCTGGTATAGCACGGACCGGGGACGGTCTTACTGGCGTCACGGGTAGCACTGCCTGTTGAAATAGATACCTACCTGCCAAAGGTCTGCGCCAGGAATGGCAGGCCCAAAGGCTGGACAATTCTTTTCCGCCAGAAATGCTACTTAGGTAGGTAAGGAAAGTAGAGACATGATGGAGAAGCTAAGGAAAAATGCAAATAAAGTGGTGATTGTTGCTATTAATTAAGTCTTTATCACTCCAAATACAACTATAAGTTAATGATTTAACATTTTTTACACACTTTGGACTATCTGAGGTCCGGCGACCAAGTGATTAAACTTTACAAAACAGATGGGAAAAAACCGTCCTCCCCCACTCGCTTTCGCCAGCGACCACACTATTATAACACAGTGGCTTCCTAGTGATGTATTTGTCACCTGCCTAGCATCTTTTAATTAGGGTTTAGGGAAATGCCCCATCTTAACTCGCTACCCCGTCATACTTGTCATACGAAACAAGCCGCGATCCACGAGCCTTCTGATCGGTCATGGCTCCACTCGCCCGGGCTCGCCAAGCCGACTTGACGAGCTAGACGAGCCGAGCTAGTTCGCGGTGCCAGGAGCCGTCTGATTCCACCTGGAGAGTAGTCGGGTCACACACTGCACAAATGATACAGGGTGATTCTGGAGCTACGCCCGTCGAAGGATGCGGCCTGGTACCCCGTGGCCAGGACAACCCGCCCGCAGTGCCTCACCGAAATTTATGGCTTTTTACGGAAAAAGGTATGAATCCTGGGCCGAACGTAGCGAATTGAGGTCGAGTCCCCGCAGTCGAGTGTGAAATATCAATTATAGCGTATTAAGAAATTCTTTTCTTCATCGTATCGAAAAGGAAGTGACACCAATGGATTCCTTATGTTTTTCTGATAAAAATCAGACCAAATATCATGCAAATCGGACTACTTTGACACAAGCTATTTGTATTCCCTATGTAAAAGTTGTCCGATTTACACGACATTTGTAATGATGTTCATCAGAAAACCCCAAGGAATCCATCGGCGACACTTCCATATCCATACGATAAAGAATAAAGAATTATTTTATTTCTTAAACAGATGCAGGGTAATTATGGAGCTACGTCCGTCACCCCGTGGCGAGGACAACACCCCGCAATGCCCATCGAATTTTATGGCTTTCGACCCTCGAAGGGTTTGGAATATCATTAAGAAGTGAGAAATATTCAGGATTTCAAATGTTTGCTTCTTTTCTTCATCGTACCGGAGGGGAAAGTTATGCCAATGGATTCCTGGCGTTCCGTCGAGAAAAATCATACCAAATATCATGCAAATCGGACTATTTTGGCACAAGCTATTTGTACTCCATATGTAAAAGTTGTCCGATTTACACGACATTTGTAATGATTTTCATCGGAAAACCCTAAGGAATCCATCGTTGACACTTCCATATCCATAGGATACAGAATAAAGAATTATTTTATTTCTAAGACAGATGCAGGGTAATTATGGAGCAACGCCTGCCAAGGAAATGCGGCGGCCTGGTACCCCGTGGAGAGGACAGCCCTTCGCTGTGCCTCACCCGATTTTTATGGCTTTTTCCGGAAAAAGGTATGAATCCTGGGCCGAACGTAGCGAATTGAGGTCGAGCCCCCGCAGTCGAGGGTGAAATATCCATTATAGCGTATTAAAAAATTCTTTTCTTCATCGTATCGAAAGGGAAGTGACACCAATGGATTCCTTATGTTTTTCTGCTGAAAATCATACCAAATATCATGCAAATGGGACTATTATTAACAAAATTAGCTTGAGATTATGGAAATGAATTTTTAATTTCCTTCATTATGGTCCGAATTACGTCGTTCTTTGTGTCAATTGCATCGGCGGAACATAAGGAATCGAAGGGTGTGGTTTTCGAAAAGATCTGAAGAGAAATGCCGAAACCCTAGACATTCCTCAGATTTTAATGGTATTCAAACCCCTTCAAGGGTCTAAAGCCATAAAATTCGATGGACACTGCGGGGTGTTATCCTCGCCACGGGGTACCAGGCCGTCGCATCTCCTTGACGGACGTAGGTCCACAATTACCCTGTATCTGTTTAGGAAATAAAATAATTCTTTATTCTTTATCGTATGGATATGGAAGTGTCGCCGATGGATTCCTTGGGGTTTTCTGATGAAAATCATTACAAATGTCGTGTAAATCGGACAACTTTTACATAGGGAATACAAATAGCTTGTGTCAAAGTAGTCCGATTTGCATGATATTTGGTCTGATTTTTATCAGAAAAACATAAGGAATCCATTGGTGTCACTTCCTTTTCGATACGATGAAGAAAAGAATTTCTTAATACGCTATAATTGATATTTCACACTCGACTGCGGGGACTCGACCTCAATTCGCTACGTTCGGCCCAGGATTCATACCTTTTTCCGTAAAAAGCCATAAATTTCGGTGAGGCACTGCGGGCGGGTTGTCCTGGCCACGGGGTACCAGGCCGCATCCTTCGACGGGCGTAGCTCCAGAATCACCCTGTATCATTTGTGCAGTGTGTGACCCGACTACTCTCCAGGTGGAATCAGACGGCTCCTGGCACCGCGAACTAGCTCGGCTCGTCTAGCTCGTCAAGTCGGCTTGGCGAGCCCGGGCGAGTGGAGCCATGACCGATCAGAAGGCTCGTGGATCGCGGCTTGTTTCGTATGACAAGTATGACGGGGTAGCGAGTTAAGATGGGGCATTTCCCTAAACCCTAATTAAAAGATGCTAGGCAGGTGACAAATACATCACTAGGAAGCCACTGTGTTATAATAGTGTGGTCGCTGGCGAAAGCGAGTGGGGGAGGACGGTTTTTTCCCATCTGTTTTGTAAAGTTTAATCACTTGGACGCCGGACCTCAGATAGTCCAAAGTGTGTAAAAAATGTTAAATCATTAACTTATAGTTGTATTTGGAGTGATAAAGACTTAATTAATAGCAACAATCACCACTTTATTTGCATTTTTCCTTAGCTTCTCCATCATGTCTCTACTTTCCGTACCTACCTAAGTAGCATTTCTGGCGGAAAAGAATTGTCCAGCCTTTGGGCCTGCCATTCCTGGCGCAGACCTTTGGCAGGTAGGTATCTATTTCAACAGGCAGTGCTACCCGTGACGCCAGTAAGACCGTCCCCGGTCCGTGCTATACCAGACAGTTTTCTTCCAGTGAAAATCAGTAAATTTGCAAGCCCAATATCTTAAAAACCAGTGAAAATAAAGTGTATACATTAATGCTTATTGAATTTGTCTTGGAACGCACTATCAACCCAGGTCTTCAGAAAACGTAGTTCCATTTGAAAAACCGAACTTGACCATCGTATCTTTTAAAGTAATAATCGAAAACAAAATTCGTTCGCGCTAATAAATTAGCCCCCTCGAACCATGCAATTCCCTATTTTTTTTATATTTTTATCTCCTATAGTTTAGGAGAAAACCGGCTGTCCAGTCTTCCCGCGGACACCCTGTAGATAAAAGTTTGAGCTTTGTGGTTATAAATGGCCAGAATTGGTTGCGAGCACAAATACTCTTTTACTTTACTGAAGGCAATTTTACAATTATTTGACCAATCGAATCTTACATTCTTTCTGAGCAAGTTGTGGAGAGGGTCGAGCAGTGCCGAGACGTTGGGGATATATTTTCCATAGAAATTCACTTTGCCTAGGAATTGTCGTATTTGTTTCCTGTTTTGTGGTGTCGGGAAGTCTATTATAGATTTTAGATTATCTTTCAAAGGAGTTATAGTATTCTCCGTAATAATATGCCCCAAATATTTGACTGAGTTTGCTGCGAATCTGCATTTTGTGAGTTTTAGACGGAATCCTTCTTTCACAATGGCATCTAACAATTGTTTTAAGTGGTCTAAATGTTCCTCGAACGTTTTTGAGAAAATCATTATATCATCTATATAGTTTACAACAAAGTTTGATAAGTTGTATTTCCTAATTATATTTACCAAAATCCTTTGAAATATTGCTGGGGACGTTTTTAATCCGAAAGGTAGACAAGTCCATTGGTAATGACCATCTTGCGTTACAAATCCAGTTTTTTGTCTATCTCCAATTCTCAACGGTATGGACCAGAAAGCTGAGTTTATATCAAGCGTTGTGAAAAACTTGCAATCAATAGTTTTAACCATTAAATCCTCAATTAAAGGAAAAGGTTGCGATTGGGGTACTATTAGTTTATTCATATCTCTAAAATCAATACACAGTCTAGTCCTCTTTCCTTCATCTCTTTTATAAGCCAATGTGACTGGTGCTGCGAATGGGCTGTAGGATTCTTCAATTAGGTTGTTTTTCAATAATTGAGCTACCTGTTTTTCAATTTCAGCTTTATCTTCTAACGAACATCTGTATGGTCTTTTGTAGCAATATTTATCTACTTGTAGGTCTATAAAAGCTTCATAATTCTTTACTTTACCCACATCATACTTGTCCTTTGCGAAAATACTTTTGTAATTGTCTAGTAGGATATTCACCTTACTTCTTTGGTTAATATTTAAATGTTCAATATCTATATTGAATTCGTTTATATTAATACCCTCATTGAAATTTACTTGAAGTTGATCAAATGCATTTTTCATCTCAATCTCTTCTTTATTTTGTATCTTATTTTTGTTATTGCTTTTGATTCCAATATATAATTTATCTTTTGATATATTATCATTATCTGCTTTGGGCTTTATTTCTTTTTGTAATTGGATATTTAAATTCCTATCATGGGTCAATCCAAATCTTTTTATAGTATCTAGTCCTAAGATCATATCATAATTGAATTCATCATTGTTGTACACAAATGCATCGATTTTATCCTTAATGTTTAGTATATTTGCATTTATTGTTATCAAGCCATTTGTTTTACCCCTACCACTAATTGTTTTTATTGTACTACTAAAGTTTTCTTTCATCAGATTTTTTATTTTTACCAATTTAGAGTTAATCAGTGTGATATTTGAACCAGGGTCATAAGTACCTCTGCATTCAGTGTTTTCATTTAATATCACCTTAACCTCAATTAGTGGGGGGAAATCTAGTTTTTTGGATCTTCTGTATTGTCAATTTCTAATATAGCATTCGTTATTCTATTTTTTTCAGTGTTTTTGTTTTTATCTTCTTTGAACCAACACAAATCTTCGGGATGATATCTGTTTTTATTTCCTTTGCTCTCACAAATTTTACATGGCTGTTTTAAATTGGATCTTGTTTCTGATTTCATTATCTTAGGTTTGTTTTCATTTATCTTGTTTGATTTTTTTCCAAAATTTTCATATTTTCTCAACTCACTGAATAATTTAACTGGAGTTGTGGTATCTTGTCTGTCAATTTTGTTTCTAACGAATGTTGGTAGTCCATCAGCAATCAGATCTACTAAAGTTCTATTATCCATATTTTTATTGGATTCCAGTAATAAATGTTCTTTTTTTAGTGCATACTCCAGAATTGAGCCGGTGAAATATTTGTAGTTCACTGCATAAGTGACAGATGACCAACCTTTATCTGCAAAAGTTTGTAAAAACTTTTCTTTCCATGTTCTCCACTCAGAGTTTAATGTGTGTTTGATTAGCATAGAGTTAAACCAATCCTTTACTGCATCACCCAAGAATAATCTCAGGGCTTCAATCTTCTCAACATCACTTTCAATACTCAATCTATCACATTCACTTTCATATGTTTGCAACCATTGGTCTGCACTCACTTTTTTTCCCTCAAATTTATCAAGAACAAATTTTTCACACAGTTTGTTCAAATTTCTGTTTTTACTCTCTTTTGCAGGTTCTTCTCTATTACACAATTTTTCAAGAAGTTTTATTAAGGTTTCATCTACCTGTTTTTCAGAAGTGCTTGGTGCAGTTTGTTCTGAGGTAGAAATATTTTCTAGCAAAAGGTCCTTGACTATCATATTTCCACTTTCATCTTTATCAGTTATGGATTTGATTATAATGGTGTTTGACTTTGGGTCCTCATCAGCGGCCATTTCACATTCAAACTGTAGTTTTGCCATTTCCTCTATTTTTGTCCACAAACGTAATAATTGTTGATTTATAATATGTGGGTGAGGGCTGTTGAAGCAATAAACACACCTTGATTCGTCTAAAAATAAGAGATTAATTTATTTTAATGTGTTGAATTAGACTAGGATTGCACTAATTGCACGTGGTTTACTAACCTAAAAATAAGAGAATCAACAATTAAATGTTTATGCTCCTACTTCTCTGTCAATCAGTGTTTGTTGACGAATCTCGAATTATAGCTTCACGCTAATCTCACAGTTCACAGTTTCTCTGCAGGCTGAGCTAAATTATTTACTCGAGTTTTAAATGATCGGTTAGTCTATCTTCTCGACAGTTCCTTCTCAATCTTCCTCCCATCGCGCCCTCTGCCAAACGTCTCATGCTTGAAGACGCGTATACGTGTACATGTACACAATGCTTACATACATATCTACAGTACGCATCTGGTGCTTATCATTGCACATAGTGATATTTACAAACAGAAAGTTGCATAACGCGCACTTTTTTGTCCCCATCGACGAAAGGTTGTACGCACACGTGACACACGATCGCTTCGTTAAAACTTCGCCACTGTTGTCTGGTCAACGAGTTCATTGGTTTCGCGTTCCGCAACCACGAATACGCAATGTCCGCAAAGTCTCGAAGTTCTTGCACGAACCATTTCACGCACTCGGTTTCGTGACGATACGCGCGATAACGGCACAGAGACGCGTCGGTGGAACAATGGATGTAGTATTCCACGCTGTACGCTCTGTGCTGCTGGTACGCGTACGTCCGACTCCGCTCCACAGGCTCGACCTCCTCCAGCATGCATTCGAAGTCCGCGTAGACGATGAATGGCGCTCGTTCCTTGTTCTTGAAATTCTTGAACTGCAACCATTTATCCCCCGCGGACGGCAATTCGACGCCACACTCGTTCAGACGCTGGCAGTCCACGGTATGCTTGGTCAATTGTTCGGACAAGTAGAAGTAACTCAGACATCTACAACGATAACAATAGCATTAATAATAGAACATAAGAATAATTAATATATCGATCGAAATATTCCATATTTAACTCACCTTTCGCAAACGAATACTTGACTCTTGTGATTGCCTAGTTGTTTCGATATCAGTCTCGACATGCTGCGAATGCACGCGAAATGATACCGTTTGGGCTCCTTGGGATCCTGCACCAGTAGCAGGTTCGCGCGTCTCTCTCGCTTGTACTCGGTCAAACGCTGAGCCACGCAGCTTCCGGCGGACCACGTGTACACGTTTACGGACACGTCGTTGAACCTCTCGAACTTGGCTATCTGATCCAACGTCACGGGAACAGTCATATCGTCCGTGCGAAGCACCTCCGAGTAGTGTGGGTACGATGAGTCCTTACTCACGTTCGTAGCAGCAGGATACAAACTGGCGACGAAAGACCAGAAAAAGCACTCGTTGTCCTCACTCTTTACGTTCACAACCGCTTTTTTTTAGTACGACGGCGCCCGGAAGCGGTACGTTGCAACCCCCTCGAAGTGGATTATGCTTATTAATGTTCACTAAGATATTTAGCACAGCCCTTAGGGTCCATCCACTGTCGCGATCATGGAACTCCTCGATCGCGCAGGTTCGAAGTTATTAACAGTACGCGATTTCGCGTACCGAAACTTTTCATGTCCATATTCTCATTTAACATAAACTCAGGACCGTATTGACGGATACACCAGAATGTTCCCTGATAGCGTCTGTCACTTGCGAGAGCACCACTCGTCGGGCATCCTCCAAAAATTGACGCAGATCGATGTAACCCACGTTAATGACAGCACCAGTCGAAATACGATTCCGAAACGCGGTTTCGATATCCTCCCATACGACCTTAGGTACCGTCGATCGACCCGACACCCCGAGCCCTCTTTCTCAGAAATCATAATCGAAGACGCGATTTGAATATCCACGAATCGGTTGCGATCGCGCCTGCGCAGCGATCCCCGCACACGTACGGAGATTGCGCGGCGGCGACGCGTGCCCAAAGTACCTTAAACATCCAACAGGTGACGCCAATACGAAATGTATGAAAAATCTGGAAAATTTACCAAGGCGGGCCCAAATACCGACGCGGACCCAAAGTACCTTAAACATCCAATAGATGGCGCCAATGCGAAATGCGCGCAACGCCATTTTGAAATTTTGAAAATCTACCCCCTCCCCTTTGACGTCAGCCCCCTCGCCCACGAGCTCGACCTGGGCGCTCGACGCCTGTGACGTCATCCCCCTCACCTACGAACTCGGTCGACGCCATTTTGGAATCCCCCTCACCTTTGACGTCATCCCCCTCACCTACGAACTCGGTACCCCCCGCTCCGCCTCACCCCTGATCCAGAATCCGCATAGCCTAACTACTTATACTTTTATTTCAATATTCCTGTGTTATACATTTCCATTCTTGTAAAAAACGTTCTTTTAAATATTTTATTGTTTTTATGGGTATTGTTCGAATGTTACGATCCAATTGATACCATAAATTGTCAATAGGATTTAAATATGGCGATTGAGGAGGAGGGTGTAACACTTTAGGACAGTTATATAGTAAGTATTCCTTTACGATTCTCGATTTGTGCTTAGGATTGTTGTCCTGATAAAACTTAAAACTATTGCGTATGTTCATATTAACAGCACTTTTGATTAAATTTCGTTTCAATAAGTCTAAATATTTCATCTTATCTAAAATGCCGTCGATAAAAACTAGTTCACCAACACCTGCAGTGGAGATGCAGCCCCACACCATTACACTGCCGCCGCCGTGTTTCACTGTTGCTCTCAAATTTTTTAATTTCAATTCTTCGTTGACTTTACGCCATATCGTTCTTCGTCCATCTGACCCAAAAAGATTAAATTTGCTTTCATCCGCAAATATTACATTATTCCACCATGTTTGGTCTTTAGAAACGTAGTCTGTAGCAAAATTTAATCGTTTCTTACGATTCACTTCGTTTATGTATGGTTTTCTTCGTGGAACCCTGCCGTTGTATCCATGGTTTTTTAATACCCGACGCACTGTGTCAGGATGCACTTTCTTTCCAGATTCTTGGAATAATTCGGCAGCTAGTTTTATAGCACTTCCTTTAGGATCATTCTTTATTTTTCTAACAATCTTGCGTTCTTCGCGAGAATCTAATAATTTTGGACGTCCATTTTGCCGAATTGAATCGATTCGATCTTCATGAATATACCTGTGTACAATATCTGCTACAGTACACTTGCTTACATTTAGCAATTAGGCTATTTCTCGATATGATTTTCCCCTTTCTTTGTGTTAAATAACCAGTTGTCAAATTTCAAAGGATGTATTTTTGCCTTTTCGTCCCATATTCACTAATAATACGTCCACTATTAACGAAGTCAATAACAGTACTGACTCTTGGATGCACGCTAGACGTTATGTTTACAAACAATGTACACTAGCAAAATAACCGACTGCATCCAACGACTTACTACAGCCAATAAACTGTTGTGTCCGAATATTTTTGCGATGTTAAATTTCGACATTCTTGACTTTATCACTTATTTTGCAAAAAACTATGTATGTAAAATAAATAAAATTTATGTTTCTACTAACTACAATAAGTGTTTTAATATATTACGAAAAAAAAACAATTCAATAACACTATTGTAAACAAATATATAGAGCAATAATCTCGCACACAGCATGATGTCCGAATATTAATGCGAGTCACTGTAATTATTTCAACCCTACCTACGTATCCCTACCAAGCGAGAACGATTATCCTGCACCAAGAACATGCCGGGACGCGAGGTAAACAAACCGCGCATTCCTGAACGATAGAAAAACAGAGTCACGTTGTAAATAGAGTAGGACTGGAAACTTTTCAAGGAATCTTATAAGCAAGTAATAGAAACACACTGTAAATAGAGTAGGACAGGAAACTTTCACGGAATCTTTTACCCCTGAACTATAGAAAATAGAGTCGCGTCATAAATAGAGGAAGACAAGAGATATTAGGGGAACATGTAGTCAATAATGGGGATAGAGTCAAGTCATAATACCGCGTAAGGAGAACCATATATATTTAAGGAACATTGTACAGCTAGGCTTCATTCGGTCCCGAGTATATGAAACAATCACAGTCAACGCAATACAGAATAGTATTTATTTAGCAACATGCCTAACCGATCGGGAAAGAAATTAAAAAATATAAGAACACCGCCGAGTTCAACACAATCAAGTTTCAAACCGCCGATATCTACACCGTGGAAATTGCACAAAATAACAATGCCAGAAGTTGATTGGCAACCGTACACTAAACTCGTCCAATCCGATCCGCGGCGGCGCGCATGGAAATACATATTTCTATTCGGCACGGGGAACGCACCACCCCCGACTACAGGAGCGGCGGTCAATTCAAACAAAGACGCGGGAACACTCCAACAAATGAAAGAGGAGGTAGAGCGCCAGACCTCTTCACGCGAACCAGTAGTCCGCGCAGCGACCACACAAAAACCTACATCTCTCGGGAGGAGAGAAAAACCGGGCGGCGAAATGTAACGTATCGCTACCTACAGCCATAAATTTTTTCCTTTTCTTTTGTACATTGATTGTTATTCTCTTTATATTATACCTAAGACATTCAGTGTTAGCAATAAGTTAGTATACCACGCATGCGAGAGCGCGTACGAACGGCGTGCGAGAGAACCTAGTGACGCGCAACGCATGCGCATAATCGTCCATTCAAACAGTGAACTCAGTGCCGCCAGTAAACCGAGCGCGCGTGCGCAGACTGGACGATCAACGGGACGCCGAATAAACCGAGTCTAGTACGCGAGTGACGCAAGCCGGATGTTAATTCAAATTGGTGCGCGAGATCGCGCAGCTAGTGATTGGTGCGGGGTAAGTACCACAAACCAGTATAAATACAGGCTCGCCAGCAGCAGAGAGCAGACTTGGTTCTGCCACCGAACCAAACAGAGGTTGCTTTAACTAGTCCCTCAGTCTAGCAAGGTCTACAAGAAGTTTATCTTAAATCAACATCCTGATTTCCAATTCCAACTTCCATACGAGGTCGCTTTTAGTAGCCCCTCAACTTCCATACGAGGTCGCTTTCACTAGCCCGCAACATCCATCCGAGGTCGCTTTCACTAGCCCCTCAACTTCCATCCTAGAAAGCGTGGGCAAGCTGATAGGCAAAAGGAAGCTGTTACAAATCCGAGAGAAGGAATCCTCTCCAATTCGCAACTTAACATTACAAATTGACCAAGCGTCAATTCTTGCATTATACATTATACCGACTTCATGTCAAAGACTTTATGGTCAATAGCGATTTAGTATCGTACCTTTAAATTAATTAACGCAATATTCTTTATTATCGACTTAGCGTCAAAACCGAAATAATACTCTTTACCGACTCAGCGTTGATACCCAAACCGAACGATGTTCTTAAATACCGACCGATACGTCGTTACGCAATTACCTTACAATCAATTATATTAATTTATCGACCGAGTGTCATATTATATATTCCATTTCAACCAAGGGTCAAAATCCATTTATTTTGAATAAACTATTGTTGTACTTATTGTTAAAAAGAAGGATTCTAGTTTGTGAAATTCATTTCTTCATCGCACGCCATCTGATCCAATCCCACAGTTCCACGGGTAAACCGCTCTACTTTCGAGAACGTTAAACGTGACAGCCAGATAGGGAGCACATCTGTGGAGGTAAACGTAACCCAGGGATCGGTGGACTCGGGCTCTCGCTGGTGGAGGGGGAGCACCTACAGGAGCGGAGTTAATGTGTACGTGAATTGACGCCCGCGCGAAGCCAGCCAAGTGGCGTGAACGCGAAGTAAATGTGACGTCACATGCTTTGACGTCACTACAGCTTCGACTCGCTGCTATCGTAGCTTCGGCGGCCACCAGCTCGCGTAGCTGGAGTCAACCACTGCTATTGGTCAGAGGGAAACACCTACAGGCAGTGGTGGTAATGTGTGCGTGAGACGACTCGATCGGAGACGAACCGACACCATGGCCAACCAGCGTCACCGAGACATATGTTGTCGACGCTGGTTGGTCTGCAATCGTGGCGTCTCACGTACACATTACCATCGCTCCTGTAGATGTTCCCCCTCCATCAGCGAGAACTGGAGGCCGTGACACTGCGAATTATGGCGGTAATATTAAAGAAAACAAGGTCCTTCACGTCCCTGTTTCTAATAAAATGAATTGAAATATATGTAAGATTGGTGGCAGGTAACAGAAAAAACAAAATAATAATGAAAACATTATGTATTTCTGCACTAATAATGGAACTGCACTAAATTGAAGGAATATATCCTGTTATAATTTACTATATGTGTAAGGTCATAAAACGTATTTCTATATTTAGTATTTACAAAATATACATACAGTGAATCACAAAAATATTCGGACACTAAGGTATGCTCGGCTTTAACGGTCTATATATTTGTTAATTATGGAAGAAATGAACTGAGACTTGTTTCTTTCGATAGAGTATTTATTGTACTTTACAAATATGTGCCAATTATTAATTTTTCTTAATACACTGTCTGTAATGTTTGTCGAATATAATATAGAGAAGGCGGTAATAAATTTAGAAATGTAAGACACTGTTAAGGGACACGAAACAAGTATAATTTAAAGTTTAACGAGACACGACAGTTATAACGAGATTATGTATATACACGAACACACGCAAATAAACTATTTACAGTAATATCTAATGTGCACCACTTAACTTAGAAAGAACTTAGAATTCCAGCAAGAGATGAATTCTAGCAGCGAGCGTTAAAGCGGTTATTAAGCAAGCGTAAGTGCGAAAGGTTCAAAGCGCCAGCAAGCGAAGCGCGTTGCGGTAAAGAAAATACGTGTATATCGTAGCCGAGTCGCGAACAGAGAGAGGGATCCAGGAAATCGCGCTCGATTTCCTGGAAGACAGAGTCTCCCCTTCCATCGATCGCGAGTCAGCGGAAGGGGCAGTGATCGCTGCTCCACATGAATAAGCGCGCCGTCGCCGAACGTCTAATTGTTTGATAATTGTGCCAGATGTCGCTAGACGGTTGATTTTCGTGTACATTTCCCGCCCGGCATTCATCGCCCGATGAATTTATCGCGACATGGCCGGGGCGCGGTGATTGGGCAAGCAATTATGGCGTGATCCGATCCAGCGGCAGTGGCGCCGCCGACTCATGTGAAGGCGTCGAGTAACGCAGGTGAAAGTGATCTAGTGAACCGTGGGATCATTACATTGAAGTGGAGAAGTGGTTTGTGTAAACGGTATAAAAACTAATTTACAAATTGGTCGTATTAATTCAGACCGAGCAGTCTTAATCGTAACGACGCGAGTTAAGCCGTCGGGGCCCGTGTGTAGTTTCGTGACTCTAGCAAGTGGCCACCGGGCCGGGGATGTCAATTCAGATTTGACAATACACAAGTCGCCGATTCGAGGTTGCGGGCGTTGGTGAGTCCACTTGTTGCGTGCTTGTAGTGATTGTAAATACTCGGCGGACCACCGCTTCCAAAATTGCAACCGCATATGTTGCAACAGATGCCATCGGGACAGACGGGAGGCGGGGACGTCATCGATGGGGGGATCGGGCAAGCTTAGCAGAGCTTCGCCGATCAAGAAGTGGCCGGGTGTCAGCGTGGTGAGGTCTCCCGGGTCGTCGCTCATCGCCTGCAGTGGTCGGGAGTTTAGGCAGGCCTCGATTTGATGCAGCAGCGTAGTCATCTCTTCGAAGGTGAGGTGTTGTTCGCCTATCACCCTCCTTAGATGATACTTGGTCGATTTAACTGCGGCTTCCCACAGGCCGCCGAAGTGAGGGGCAGCAGGGGGGTTGAATCGCCATTCAATACCGTCCTTCAGGAGAGCGGAGTGGATGGCGTCACGCCCGGAGTCGAGATGAGCCAGCATATCCCGGAGTTCCCGGGCGGCTCCCACGAAGGTCGTTCCCTGGTCGCTCTGAATGACTGCGCAAAGTCCTCGCCGTGAAGTGAACCGCCGCAGCGCGGCAAGGAAGGCTTCGGTACTGTAATCGGAAACGAGTTCTAAGTGAACTGCGCGAGTGCTTAGACATACGAATACCGCGATATAGCCTTTATGTGTGCGTTGGCCTCGGCCTCGTGTTCTCAATAACGTTAAGGGCCCTGCATAGTCTACTCCAACATGCAGGAAGGGACGGGCTGGTGTCACCCGCGCAGCTGGTAAGTCCCCCTGTTTCGAGTGTATATATTGTAAATATTGTTTATCTTTAGATCTAAGAAATTTTAATCATGGTGTCTCCATCTGGAGTGCCATGTACAATTCACGTGCTTCTGTCTCTCCCCACTCCTATCGGATCGCCGCGGTTCTTCGCGAGAATCGCGCTCTAGTCAGTCGGTTCATAGCTAATAATCACGGCACTCGTATATGGTTTTGCGCCGAGAGAGAGATGGAGAGAAAGAGGGAAGTAGTGAAAGCAAAGTAAAGTGCTTGTTCTGTTAACGCTCTCAGTGCTGGTGTTAATCACGTATTTACTAAACTAGGCGTGCGTTCGTTGCTAGTGTTCGGCACATTCACGAAAACTTGAACTCTTTATTATAATTTTCATACCACAAGGAAAGCTCTCTTTGTTACTAGAATACAGAGCTTACAATTCTCTACTAAACCTAATTACTACTAAATCTTAAGCCTACTTATTCCTACTTAAATCTTTGTGCTGACGCATTAAAACTCGAAATCTTGATCCGAAACAAATGGTCCTTCGAGCCGGAGGGTAGCGGTGAGTTAAAATTCACTCTTCTTGGACAAAGGAATCTGGTGCGCAATTGGTGTGTCCACGAGGCATCGAACGTTCTAGAACAATCTCGTTCCCATTCGAAAGAGTAAACAGTGCCGGTTGAGACAGTTTTTCTTCGCCCGAACGATCTTGACGCTGAAACACATACAATGGATACATTAATCACGGAACAGAAATACTTGTACAAACGGATTTCAAGGTTAACTGAGAATATGAAGAAGCTCGGCGCAAGTAAAATAACAAAGGGCGTAATAATCTCTCGGATGGAACTTTTAGAAAATTACTGGGTCACGTTCTTCCAAAACCACTCGAAAATGTGCGCCATGTTCAAAGAAGAACACGCGGAAAAACCCTACTTCAAGGACGAGCACATTGATTTGTGCGAAGAAGCCTACTTGCAGCAGAAGACTAACCTGCTGGATCTTCAGGACGATCTTCCTGACAAAATAGAAGATCCTATACAAGCTAGAACCGACTGCCATGGCAGGACCTTGCAAAAGATCGCGCTACCTTCATTCTCTGGGGATTATCAGAGCTGGCCGAGCTTTCGCGATCTATTTCGCTCTCTGGTAATAAAAAACTCGTCTCTCACTGAAGTTGATAGACTTCATTACTTAAAAACTAGCTTAACCGGAGAAGCTGCTCGATTAATTCAAAATGTCACCGTCACTGCGGACAACTTCAAGCGAGCTTGGGCGGCTATCCTGGAGCAATACGACGTCCCACGTCTCCTCATTCACGCGCATGTGAAAACACTTCTGTCCTTGCCGCCGATGAAGACGGAATCAGCTCAAGAACTCAAAGATTTGCTGCATGGAACCCGAGATGCAGTAGAAGCTTTGGCAACGCTGAAGCTGCCTGTAGAACACTGGAGCGCCCTTTTGGTTGTGCTCACTGCTGAGAGATTGGACCCAGCAACGAGGATGGCCTGGGAGACGTCCAGCGGAACGATGCTGGAGCATCCAACTTTCGAGCAGATGAAAACATTTCTCAGCTCTCAGGTGAGAGCTCTCGTGGCGTCCGGAGGCAGCGCCAACGGATCAGCTGATCAAAACCGTTCTGACTCATCTGGTCACCAAGGAGGTGGCCGAAAACCGCCTGCAGCTTCCAGTGGAGCAACGCGTCGGCCCAAGACGCACTGTGTTACCAAAAACGCCAGCGGGAATCAAAAGTGTGCTCTGTGTCAAGGCGAGCACTTTATACTTCACTGCCCGAAGTACAAGGCCATGGCCCCCCTGGAAAGAAAGAATCGGGTAATAGAAAAGCACTTATGCTTCAATTGTTTGGCCGCGCATTCTTCTCGTGATTGTAAATCTGTCAAGCGCTGCCAACTTTGTCTGGGTAAGCATCATACCACTATTCATATTCCAATAGAACAAGCGTCTTCTTCTGGTACTGTTTCGCAGGTAAACGAGCGGGTTGCCCAATGTCAAAAGAGTGCTTCACCATGCTCGACCACTGCAACGACTCATTGCGCTCAGGTTCAACCGCCTGGCGCTGCTGTACTTCTCGCTACTGCATTGGTCAGGGTGGCGTCCCATACAGGGGAGATGGTGACTGTTCGTGCGTTGATCGATCCTTGCTCCGAGGTGTCCTTGATCGGTGAGAGTATCGCTCAATTATTAAGACTGCCAAGGTCACCCGCAGAGATTCCAGTTATAGGAGTCGCGAAAAGCAAAATCTACTCGAGGGGTTCGGTAACAATACGAATCTCCCATCGCGACCGCGATTCGTTCAGCATCTCGGTACAAGCGCTGGTGCTACCACGTCTCTCCTCGTATCGACCGAGTCCGGTTCCGGTTTCAACTTCTTGGTTTCACATAACCGATCTTGAACTTGCGGACCCCGAATTCGCTTCCTCCAGAAAGGTGGATGTTCTCTTAGGCGCGGAAGTCTATTCTCAAATTATTCGTGCAGGGTTACGGCACGGGCCTCCTCGCGCACCGGTAGCTCAAGCTACCAGTCTGGGCTGGATTCTTACTGGCTGCGTTGGCTATCCGGATAACTTCTCTCAGGAGAAAGCCGCTGTCACACTTCAGTGTTCGACTGACTTCGATATTTCGGAGATCTTGCAAAAATTCTGGAAGCAAGAAGAGGTGTCGGCCCCACTTTCTACATTAACAACTGAGGAGAAGGCTTGCGAAGATTATTTCGTTCAGACGCATTCTCGCGAGGACAGTGGAAGGTATATAGTAAAGATACCGTTTTCTCGTTCAACTAGTGACCTCGGTCTCTCTCGCCGTACTTCCGAGGTTCTCCTAAGAAAACTGGAAAGGAAATTCCTTAAATCATCCGAATTGGAAACGGCTTATCGCCAATTCATGGAAGAGTATGAGTCACTTAACCACATGACTCTGGCCGCGGGAGATTCTCGCGATACTTCTGACTTTTATTATCTACCTCACCATGGGGTAATTCGTTCGTCCAGCACCACTACTAAACTGAGAGTAGTTTTTAACGCTTCGTGTAAAACGACTTCCGGCTTCTCTTTAAATGATCTCGTACATAAGGGTCCGAATTTACTGCCCGAGATATTCGATATTCTAACGCGTTGGCGGCTCCACTCCATTGTGTTTTCGGCTGACATTGAAAAGATGTACCGACAAATACGCGTCCATAAAGACCATTGCGATTTTCAACGCATCCTATGGCGGAACAATCCGTCGGAGCCAGTACAATCATATCGTCTCCTCACGATCACATACGGGATGGCGTGTGCCCCCTATCTAGCGATTCGTACGCTTAAACAATTAAGCGCGGATGAACGGGAACGTTACCCCGTAGCAGCACGGTGTTTGCTTGACGACGTTTATATGGACGACGTGATCTCGGGAGCTGGAACATTACCGATCGCTCTCAATCTACAGAGCGAGTTAATTTCCTTGCTCAAGGCGGGCGGATTCAAACTTAGAAAATGGAATTCGAATAGACCCGAGCTCCTCGAAAATCTGCCTGACGATTATATAGCTTCTACTCCTGAATTTTCTTGCAATTTCGAGGGCACCTTCTCGTTGCTAGGTCTGAAGTGGCACACCAGTTCAGACTGTTTTGTTTTTACCGTCTCGTCGAGAACCCGAGATGACGCTCTTACGAAACGCACCGTCTTTCGGGAAACAGCAAGTCTGTACGATCCTTTAGGATTTCTTGCACCAGTGATAATTGTCGCTAAAATATTCGTACAATCGCTCTGGCTCCTAAAACTGGAATGGGACGAACCGCTCCCTACCTCTCTTGTGGAAACCTGGGAGCACTATTATGCCGGGTTAGGAGCTCTCTCCTCCTTGAGGATACCTCGTTGGCTTCGCGTGAATTCGGAAACGGGGCGTTATGAATTACACGGCTTCGCGGACGCGTCCGAAAAGGCGTACGCCGCCGTAATCTATATACGATCCTCGTTCGAGCAGTCAACTCCCAGAACTAGTCTAATCGCCGCGAAAACTAGAGTCGCTCCTTTGAAACAGAACTCGTTACCTCGTCTCGAGTTATGCGCTGCTACGCTTCTCACTCGGTTAATGATACGCGTTACTAAAGTTTTGAATTTACCGCGCTGTGACGTGCACCTTTGGTCGGACTCGACAATAGTTCTGAGTTGGCTACAGGGACAACCCTTCCAGTGGAAGACGTTTGTCGCTAACCGCGTCTCCGAGATTCAAACCACATTGCCGAGTGCGAAGTGGCATCACGTTCGGACGAAGGAAAACCCAGCCGATTGTGCTTCGCGCGGTATAAACGGGGTTACGCTCGTGAATTATTCACTATGGTGGCAAGGACCATCATTCCTGCAAAATTCTACGTATAATTGCGAGTCAAACTGCGTTGTCGAGCTCCGCACGACGGAGGAAAAACGCGCTCAAACTATTGCTCATACTACTATGCTCGTCGAGAGCCCCCCGTTAGGGGACCTCTTGACGAGATATTCTTCACTTAAAAAATTAACTCGCGTAACCTCTTGGTGCCTGCGTTATATGTCTCAGCTTCGACGCAAGCCCTCCCCCCTTTTTCAATTCAACTACATTCAAGCTTCCGAAATAGAGAATGCTAAACTTACCTTGGCAAAGATTGCACAGCGCTGCGCGTTTCCAACCGAAATCACGATACTGGAAAAGGCTGCTTCTATCTCCCGGGGGCCTCTTTCTCGTTTGGTCCCTTTCCTGGACGCTCAGAGCGTCCTGAGGGTCGGTGGCCGCCTAAAGCACTCCGTCCTGGATTTCGACCAAAAGCATCCGATTATTCTACCGGAAAGGGGAAATTTTACCGTTTTAGTTATTCGCGATTGTCACGAACGCGCTCTCCATGGCGGCATTCAACTTACCTTGAGCACGCTTCGACAAGAATATTGGATTCTTAGAGGTCGACGCGCTGTTCGTCACTATATTCACTCTTGCGTCACGTGTTGGCGATGGCGCGCCAAGGCGTCCCAACAACAGATGGGAAATCTCCCCTCCTCGCGCGTGACCCCAGCTAGACCGTTCCTTCACACTGGGGTCGACTATGCTGGACCCTTTTTAACCAAAACGTCTCCAGGACGAGGACACCGTACTCGAAAGTCCTATGTCGCCGTATTCATTTGTCTATCCACACGAGCGATTCACTTGGAACTCGTATCTGATTATACGACCGACGCCTTTCTAGCGGCTTACCGGCGATTCGTTTCCCGACGAGGAAATTGCGCCTCCATACGCAGCGATTGTGGGACGAATTTTGTCGGTGCTGACAGGGAGTTACGACGCTGGTTTTCCGAAGCAAACGACGATCTGGGTAAATTGGCGCCTCTACTGGCCGAACTGGGTACTACCTGGCTATTCAATCCGCCGGCCGCTCCCCACTTCGGTGGGATCTGGGAATCCGCTGTGAAGTCGATGAAGTTTCACCTTCGGCGAGTAATCGGCGACACTCCACTGACGTTCGAAGAAATGACTACTCTCCTCCATCAAATAGAGGCTTGCCTAAATTCGAGGCCCCTCTTTCCTTTAAGCGACGAACCGGACAATTTTCAATTTTTAACTCCGGGGCATTTTCTTGTAGGCTCCCCCTTGACAGCTGTTCCTGAACCTTATCTCACGTCGGAATCGCCAAACCGACTCACTCGCTGGAAGCAGATTCAGCAAATGAGAGATCACTATTGGAAACGGTGGTCTGCGGAGTATCTGCAAACTCTGCAAGGACGACCGAAGTGGATCGCTGCTCATCCGAACGTCCAACCCGGACAACTGTGCCTCGTTAAAAACGAGGCCACACCACCAACTCACTGGCCGATTGGACGGATCACGGCCGTTCATCCGGGTCCAGATGGACTTGTCCGCGTTGTCACAATACGTACACCCACGACGTCGCTACAACGCCCTATTGCGAAAATTAGTCTTTTTCCCTCGGAGCCAAGCACCGAAACTAAAGAAATCGCACCAAAAAAGCCCGTAACGATAACCCCGTAAATCCGGGAAGGAAACATTCGTCGCGTACCCGCTACGAAGGCGGGCGGAATGTTTCGAGTGTATATATTGTAAATATTGTTTATCTTTAGATCTAAGAAATTTTAATCATGGTGTCTCCATCTGGAGTGCCATGTACAATTCACGTGCTTCTGTCTCTCCCCACTCCTATCGGATCGCCGCGGTTCTTCGCGAGAATCGCGCTCTAGTCAGTCGGTTCATAGCTAATAATCACGGCACTCGTATATGGTTTTGCGCCGAGAGAGAGATGGAGAGAAAGAGGGAAGTAGTGAAAGCAAAGTAAAGTGCTTGTTCTGTTAACGCTCTCAGTGCTGGTGTTAATCACGTATTTACTAAACTAGGCGTGCGTTCGTTGCTAGTGTTCGGCACATTCACGAAAACTTGAACTCTTTATTATAATTTTCATACCACAAGGAAAGCTCTCTTTGTTACTAGAATACAGAGCTTACAATTCTCTACTAAACCTAATTACTACTAAATCTTAAGCCTACTTATTCCTACTTAAATCTTTGTGCTGACGCATTAAAACTCGAAATCTAACCCCCATTAACTGTTGTCCTGTTGTAGCCCGCCAGCGTATACAAGTGACGCAGCGATGGAGGATGGCCTTGATTCGCTGTCGACCCTGGGGAATCCAGTACTTTTGCCGCATGGTGGCCAGGGTAAGTTGAGTGCCTCCATGTAGTGTTCGCTGGTGGGCCTCATCCACCAGTAGCTCTGTCAGGCGGCTGTCTCGTGGTAACAGTATTTGGTGTTGTGCGTCCAGCGATAGTGCAGCATGGCGGAGGCGTCCCCCGACACGAAGGAGGCCTTGTTCATCCAAGTAAGGGTTGAGCCGTCGCAGTCTGCTTCGGTTCGGCAATGGGCGTCCCCCTTCCAGCTGTTGGATGTCCGTGGCGAATTCCTGGTGCTGCACAAGTCGGAGCCAGCGGACTCGTGCTGCTTCGACCTCGGTTGGCACCAGACGACATCCTAATGTGAGAGAGTCCCTTCGTGGTAGCCACCGCAAGCACCAGGCGGTGGTTCTAAGAAGAGAGGTTATATTTGAGTAATGATATAAAAGTGGATTGCCCGTTGCATTTTCACCCGACGTCAAGGTACAAGTTGTTCGGGCTTCTAGGTCTGTCAGCGGCAACGTAGGCTGATTCTTGTTGTCCCAGCCGCCCGGTGTAGTCAGCCAGACCGGGCCCGTCCACCACAGGGCAAAGTCGGGCAGCTGACTGGGCGGCAGGCCTCTGGAGGCGCAGTCAGCCGGATTGTCCTGACTGGAGACGTGATGCCACTGGGCTTCAGGCAGCGTACGTTGTATCTCCGATACCCGATTGGCCTCGTAGGTCTTCCAGCGTGAGGGATGTCCTTGGATCCAGGCGAGAGTAATAGTGGAATCGCTCCACAAGTGTACGGCGGTGCCACTCAAGTCCAGGCTCGCGCAGGTGAGCGCCATCAGTTTGGTCAGCAGGGCAGCGGCGCACAATTCCAATCTGGGTAATGAGATTCGTTTCAAAGGTGCTACCTTGGTTTTGGCCATGATCAGATGTGTCCGAGTGAGGCCATCGTTATCCCCGACCCGAAGATAAACTACGGCAGCATATGCCCGTTCAGCAGCGTCAGCGAAGCCATGGAGCTCCCGAAATTGAGGCGTTTGTTGTACGCCGAGCCAGCGTGGGACAGCGATTCGGTTCAGTTCAGGCAGCTCGTCGAGGAACTGCATCCAGTAGCCGGCTTCCGTCGGCGGCAAAGGTGTGTCCCAATCTAAATTGAGTAACCAGAGAGACTGCATAAATATTTTGGCGTTTACCGTTACTGGAGCCACTAATCCTAGTGGATCAAAGATTTTAGCGATGGCTGATAGAACCCGGCGCCGTGTTATGCCGCTGTCCGCTGCGTGAGGTTGCACTTGCACCCGGAAGCAATCGTCGACCAGACTCCAGTGGACCCCCAGCGCTGTATAAGTTTCGCCGGCCTGCCACTTGCAGACAGGAATGGCGTCACCGGCGGGCAGCTTCTCCATCAGGGCTGGTTGGTTGGATGCCCACTTCCTCAAATTGAAACCGCCGGCCTTGCAGAGTTGGCGTAGCTCGCTTTGTAGGTCGGTAGCTTCTTCAATGGAGTCAGCACCCGTCACGACGTCGTCCATGTAGACGTCGCGCTGCAAGATGGCCGCCGCTCGTGGAAACCGCTGCTGTTCGTCTGACGCCAGCTGCCGTAGGGTGCGAATGGCGAGGTACGGAGCACAGTTCAATCCATAAGTGACAGTATTCAGTTCGTAATCACTTATTTCACTGTCTTTATTAGCTCTCCAGAGAACCCGCTGATAGCGGCGATCGTCCGGGTGGAGAAGTATCTGTCGATACATCTTTTCGATGTCGGCAGTAAGGCAGATTCGGTGAACACGCCAGCGCAGTAGCAGCTGTTGTAGGCTAGGCAGCAAATTCGGACCCACCAGCAGCGCGTCGTTCAACGAATGTCCCGTCGTGGTGGCATAGGAGCCATTGAAAACCACTCGTAATTTGGTGGTCGTGCTGCTTTCCTTCAGGACGCCGTGATGAGGCAGGTAATACGACGGTCCTGGCAGCTGGACCCGCGCTCTAGACATATGATTAAGTTGCAGGTACTCACTCATAAATTCCTGGTAGGTTTGAGCGAAGACAGGTTCCTTTGCGAATTTATTTTCCATCCGCAGTAGCATGCGTCGGGATTGAGGATCTATGCGTTCCACAATCAGATGGATGAGCCAGTCGCCGCTGGCGTCGTAGGGTCGTTTCATGGCTTCTAGAGCCTTGACGGAATCACACACTGTATAGAACAGCCGTTTCAGCTCGGGTCCAGATTCGCGAGTAATTGTAGGTAGGCCGAAGATTGTGTTCATTTGAGCCTTGACCATCAATCTCTGGTTATCATAGCGATCCTGCAGCAATTGCCAGGCAACTTCAAAATTCTCCTCACTTTCAGGCATATTGCGGAGGAGTAGCTCAGCATCTCCAGTTAAGGCGCCTCGGAGGTAATGTAGTCGTTCAGCATCCGTGAGTGTCGTGTCTCGAACAACCAGCGAACGGAAGAGACCTTGAAAGGATGGCCAGTCTTTGTGTTTACCAGCGAAGGTGGGCAACGGTATTCGGGGTAGAGAGGCTGACGGACGGACGGCCGCAGCATGAGACTCGGCTGTTCTTTCGTCGCTCGCTAATCGTTCCAACGTACGTGTGGCAATGAGCTCCATCTTGGTTAAATCCGCTAATTTGTCCATTAGTAGCGCTTCCTGTGTATTGAATACTTCCTCCATGAATGCAGGCGACAGGTCCCTATCCTTGAAATAGTCATTGCTTGCAAAGGCTAAGTCAGATGCCGCCAAGGCCAACAGTTGATCATGCTGCGACTCGTATTTCGCCCAATTCCTTCTGAGCGTCTCTAATCTAGAGGCCACATTGCCTTTGGTAATATTATTCGCTCCTAGCTTTTTCAAATTCTCGAAGCATCGAGAAATTCGGCCGTTAAGGTCGTGCTGACTGCTTATGAGATGACTCATTGTTTTCAGGTGTGGAGGTCACGCGCGACGGTTGAGCGGCACTACCGAACGTTCGCGAACTGTTTTGCAAGTGGAGGTCACGCGCGACGGTTGAGCGGCACTACCGAACGTTCGCGAACTGTTTTGCAAGTGGAGGTCACGCGCGACGTTTGGCCCGTACTACCTATTGTTCTAACTCTCGCGCACTGTTTCACAGGCACTGATATCCGGCTCGAAGGACCAAAAAATGTCTGTAATGTTTGTCGAATATAATATAGAGAAGGCGGTAATAAATTTAGAAATGTAAGACACTGTTAAGGGACACGAAACAAGTATAATTTAAAGTTTAACGAGACACGACAGTTATAACGAGATTATGTATATACACGAACACACGCAAATAAACTATTTACAGTAATATCTAATGTGCACCACTTAACTTAGAAAGAACTTAGAATTCCAGCAAGAGATGAATTCTAGCAGCGAGCGTTAAAGCGGTTATTAAGCAAGCGTAAGTGCGAAAGGTTCAAAGCGCCAGCAAGCGAAGCGCGTTGCGGTAAAGAAAATACGTGTATATCGTAGCCGAGTCGCGAACAGAGAGAGGGATTCAGGAAATCGCGCTCGATTTCCTGGAAGACAGAGTCTCCCCTTCCATCGATCGCGAGTCAGCGGAAGGGGCAGTGATCGCTGCTCCACATGAATAAGCGCGCCGTCGCCGAACGTCTAATTGTTTGATAATTGTGCCAGATGTCGCTAGACGGTTGATTTTCGTGTACATACACTTATATAATATTAAACATTAAATGAAATCACAGCCATTTTTCGCGTTACAAAAATATTCAGACATTACACATAATTAATACTTTATAAGTTAAAATTGAACTATTAATACTTAGTAGCATTGTGACGAAGTCACCTCGAGAGCCGTACGAACGCTGGTCATCAAAACAATGAGCCTAGTTCGCGCCGTGGCCGCCAGGCGGCCGCCGCCGTGAGACGGCTCTCGCGAGCGAAGATTACCGGCCTCGCAATATAAAGGCCGCGGCGAGCGGAATAAGGAGCTCTTGTGCATGTCGCTATACCGCTTCAAGCAAAACAACAAGACGCTCGCTTTTTAATATCCCCGAGGTGTGTCAGTGTCGGCTATCGCCACAACTGTGCCATTACCAGCCTCTTCCGAAATCAGCCGAGATTCGTCTTGCGCTCCGCCTACGTCAGAGAGGTGACTCCGCGCCCATTAGGCCGGAGACCTATAGCACTCTGAACCTCTGTTAAACGACTCCCATACGGACGCGCCTGTACGGCCGACCAGGGTAGAACGTTCCGCAAAACTCGGAATCCCGAATTCCTACCGCTACGCCGTACAAGCCGCCGCCGTCGCGAACCGACGCGCCCGTCAATTCGCACTCGTAACCCCACCGTAGCGGAAGGCAAATCAAACACAATTGTACATAGCTCAACAATAAACACTGTTACTTGTTGACACGCCTACTGCTCATTCGTCGAAACTTTTTTTTTTTTTTTTTTTTTTTTTTTATTTATTTACTTGGTGGAAATCTCCACGGATACCCCCCGCCCGCGAAGCACCGCGGACGCGAGCTCCTCATCCGTGACCCTCGGGGCATCCGCTATGTCGGTGCCCCACGTCAACTCCCGGTCTCCCGAAGCGTCGACGCCACCCTCCCCAGGAACCGGGGGAGGGGGGAACAGCGCCGACAGAACCTCCAGGAGAAACCGGGGTTCGAGGCCCTCCGTGACAAGGGGCGCCCAAGGTCCGAGTTTGATCGACACGGCCTTGTATGGGCGCCCCCAAGGGTCCTCGTTGAGGGTCGCGAGGAACTCTTCGTGCGAACGGGTCTTTGCCCGGGCTATGGCTCCACGGAGCTCTCTGCGCGCCGCTGAATACGCGGAGCGCAGCTCCTGGAGCACGTCCCCCGTCACCCGCCGCGAATCTCGGCGGCGGGCGTTGGTGTACCGGCGTCGCGCGATGACACTCGCGGCGCGAAGATCGGCGATCTCCGCGCACCACCAGTACGCCGACCTCCGACCCCCGGCCGGCGGCCCGACTCGCGGCATAGTGGCGTCGCAGATTCGCTGCAACGCTCGCCGGAGCCATAGGGCGCCGTTGGAGGGGTCGTCGAGGACGTCGCCCGGCATGGGAGGCCAGGCGACGACGGAGGACGCCATCTGGGCCGCGCTAGCGTCGAGCTTCTTGAGCGCCCAGCGCGGCGGCTGCTTACCGGTTCGAGGGCGGGGCGCGGCGGTGGCGGAGGTAGCCAACATGACATACATGTGGTCGGAGCCGGTCTCCGACTCCTCCGCCACCCAGCAGTCCGACGTCATCGCCGCGGCCGCGGGGTTCACCCAGACGAGGTCGATGATCGACTCGCCCCGCGACCCGCGGAACGTCGTGACCGCGTGGGGGTTCTTCATGACGAACCCCATGCCTCCGCCCACTCGAGCAGCACCTCGCCCCGGAGGTCTGTCCTGGGGGCGCCCCACTCGCGAGCGTGGGCGTTGAAATCCCCCAGGAGGACCACAGGCCGAGCTAATTGGGGGGCTAGAAACGCCCCCACCTCGCTCAGCCGGTCCACGAACTCCGGGACCGTGAATCTCGGTGCCAGGTAGCAGCCGACCACTAGGAGGTTTCCCCATTCCGCCGCCATCCAGCCCCGCCCGTGTCGGACGACCGAACACGACGGGGCTCCCCGTCCCATCTCCCACGTCATCGCCACTTGCCGATCCGGATTGGTGGACCGATAGCAACGGTCCGCCAGCGGATACGGCTCGGCGATGACGGCCAGCCCGACGCCCATCTCCACGCGAGCCTGCTCCAGCAGGTCGTGCGCTCGCATGGAGTGGCACGCGTTCACGAGGAGTATCGGAAGGCCGCGAGACATTACTTGGTCTCGGTAACATCGGCCTCCCCCGATAACCCCGCTGACTGGCCCTCGCCCCCGTCGGTAACCGGGGGCACGGGACGCTCCGTCTCGTCGTCCAGGAGATGGGACGCGCCTCCGAACGAGGCCGCGATCGAGCGCCCCAACTCCAGCGCCTCGGTCGCATCCGCCTCCTCCGACTCTCCACCACCACCTGTCGACGGAGGGACCACCTTGGCCTTCAAAAAGGCCTCCCTCCCAGCCAGCGGTGGCTCCTTTGGCGGGAACTCCGGGCCGTTCCCCCCTTTCTCCCTCTTCTTCTTCCTACCGCCCAACCCGGGGGACCCCCCAGGCGCCGAGGAAGGGATGCCGCTAGCCGGAGCATCCGGCTCATCGCGGTCCTTCCTCTTACCGGCGCCAGCCCCGGCCATGGATACGGAGGCCAGGGGATCCGTCTCCATTACCTCCGGCGGGGACACCGGCGGCGGAGACGCGGTAGTCGTCGTCGCGGGGGCATCACCCGCGGGCGGGGAGGAGCGCACCCCGGATGTCGTGGCGGGGGTCCTCCCACGGTCTTTCCGGACCCCGGTGCGAGCCACAGGAGGGGGCCGACAAGCCGGTCCCCCCATTCTGTGCCCGCTGGGGATGTTCGCTGCCGCGCAGAGCGGGGCAGGCGGGAGGGGCCAGACAGAAGCGCGCCGCGTGTCCTTCGCCACCGCATCGGTAGCACACGTCGCTTCTGTCGACGGGGCTGCTGCACTTGGCCCTGACGTGGCCAAACTCCAAACAGCGGAAGCATTGTAGCTTCCGCTGCGCGAGCGGCACCACGCGGGCCGCGAGGGAGTCCACCACGACCGTGGACGCCTTTAACAGTTTCGCAGCAGCAGCCACGGGCGCGCGGACCCAGAGGGAGAATAGCCCGGCGACGCCCGGGCGTTTGACGCCTACCGCGACGTCATCCGCCGCGCAAGCCCCCTGGGCCGCGATAGCCCCTCGAACCGCTTCCACGGACGCTAGCTCCGTCAGCCCGCACACCCGGAACTCGGCCAATTTCTGGGGGCAGTGCACCTTTATGCCGGTGCCCCCCAGCTGCTCCGCTAGCTTCGCCTTGAGGGCGGCAGACTTGGCCGAGCCCTGCGATCCTGTTATCTCCAGGATCAATCCCCCGGTCACGGCGCGTCTCGGTCGCATCGACGCGATGCCGAGATCGGCGACTTTGATTGCCGCCATCGTGTCGGCGACCCGCGCGGAGAAGTCCTTCTCCCCCCCCGCGGGGGCGGTGATAGCCACCGCCGCCGTCCTGGGGGTGCGCGGGACCGTCACCGGGGTAGACCCGGGCGCGCGGATCTGTCGGGGAGCCGACGTTGACGCGGCCCCCGCACCGCCTCCAACACCACGACCTCCCCCCACGGCCGACTTGGCCGTTTTTTGCGCCGCCCTTTTCGCCTCACGGCTCACAACCTGGGCCCACATGCCTTGGGCGGCAGTGTTGGACCCAGTGGCCAGGGCTTGGGCGCGCGGCACGCCAGGCGTCGCGAGTGCGGCCGCCCTCTTGGCGGTCTTCTCGGCTTTTCGACTCGCCCGCCTTATCTGCGAGCGAGTGAGCTGGGGCGGAAAACCCGCCCCACTCTCCGCAACGGCGGGAGTCGCACGATCGCGCGCGAGAGGGGCAGACACTGGTCGGCCACCCCCCGTACCAGTACCAGTCCCGGACCCCGCCGGAACACCCCGCGACGCAGCCGAGGACCCGGCCCCCCCCCCCTTCTTCTTTTTCCCCTTCGTCGACGCGGACCCACTACCGGACTCGCCGGCACCCGCGGCCCGCGCCGCCACCCTGTTCGCTATGCGAGACGGGGCAGAGGCCTCGCCTCCAGCGGCACCCGTCTCACCGATTCTGGCCCACTCCATGACCAGGGCCGTCGGTGGAGCGGCCGGCTTCGACGCCGGACCGCTCAGAACCCTGCCCAGGGCCAAGAGGCGCGCGTCGACGCGCCTCTCGAGCTCCTCCATCCGGCGCAGCACGACGTCCCACGGCTGTTCGGCGGAAGCGCCGGCGCCGTTATCGCGCGACGGAGGGCCCGCTGCCGGGGCCGAGGACGGGGGGGAGGGCTCTCTCCTCCTCTTCTTCTTCTTCGTCGCGGCAGCGCCGTTACCCTCCGACCCACTCGGTAGAGGACTGGGCCTCGCCGCCGACGAGGGGCCCGGAGTTGCCTCCGGCCGGGCACCGGCCTCCGTCCAGGGGGGCACGCAGGACGGGAGGAGCTCCGCGCGGGTGGGCAGCGGGACGGACGGGTGGAATGGCATCGCCTCCGCCTCCGTCACGTCCACACCCCTCATCCTCGCCCGCGCTTCGAGGCGGGCGTACTTCCCACGCAGGAACTCGAGCTCCCGCTCCTTGACGTGGAGGCACTCGCCAAGGTTGTGCGCTTGGCTCGTCAAGGCCCGCACCTGCGTCGAGAGCTTGTGGGATTTAATCTCCCACATCCCCTGGCGGAAGACCACCTCCCTGGCCGGCTTGTCGGGGTTTTCGCCCCTCTCGGCCCTGCCGGTCAACTCGGCAGCCACCGCCGACGCGCGTCTTATCGCGACGCGGATCGCACGCATGTCCGTGGTCTTCATGTGCTTAGTAGCACTCACGACAGCGGCGACCGCGTCCAGCTCGCGCTGCGCCTGCCCGGCAAGGCCACCCACCGACATGGTTTCGGCCCAGTTCCTCAGATCCGGGCGCGTCGGCAGGGCCTTCATGCCGGGGCCCAGTCTCCGTGGGTCCGTCCACACGCCGGGCTTTCTCCCGCGCTTGCCCGGCACGAACCCAGGCCTCCCACTCCCGTCCGTCCCGTCATCGGACGATGGCAAGAGGGCGTCGGCAGGGTCGTCCTCCTCCGTCTCAAGCACGATCCGGGCACCAGCCCCGGTCGCGCCCCTGCGCCGAACCACCCCCTCGACGGGATCGCTGTCGACGTCCATAGACGCCGACCCCGCCTCTGGGATATTGGCGACCACACCGGTCGCCTCCCCTCCCTTAGGACCGAGTCCCGCGGTGCCCGTTACCCCCTCAGTCTCCTCGTCCGAGGAGATTACGACGGGCGCAGAAACGAGTCCGTCGCACCTTTGCAAAACAACGCGGGGCACCGCCCCCGTCGTCCCAACGCACATCGTCGGCGTCGCCGGGCAGACAGAGCCCGACGACGACCCGCACCGCGAGGCGGCCGTGATCGACACGGCGTCCGGGTCAAGCCGACCCATCATCCGCGCGACCTGCTCGTGCAGCACGAGGAGCTGTTTCACCTCCTCCGTGGCCTTTAGCTCCACGCCCCTGACGTACGGCCCACCCCTGACGTTACGCGTCGTCATACGCTGGGCGCTCCCGGCTCGCGACAGCGAGGCCTTAGCCTCGCTCGGGATGTCCTCCCACTCCTCTTCCGAGTCCTGCACCGGAAGGGAGTCGTCGCCAATACCACCCCGCGTCTGCTCCTCTCCTCCCTCCCTGAGGCCAGTCACCCGCGAAACCGCGATCGAGAACTGGTCCTCCTTTGTCCGTTCCTCTCCCAGATCCATGTCATTGGGAATAGCCAGGTCTGCTTCTGTGACTTCTTCTGGGTGGGGTGGCAACATACCCTCCCCAACACCAGTGACGCCGGTCCGAGGCACCAACTCGGCGTCATCAGTCTTACGTCTTACTTCAGAGTGGCTGCTGACAGGGCCAAACTGAGTCGGGCGATTACCCCCCGATAGCGGTGTATTTTCCGAGGCACCGTTTCCATTGTTCATTCCATAAATCGTCTTGAAGGGCGACGACCCCACCGCCCGGCGGTCTCCTAACCATCCCCACTAAGGCGGGGGGAACACCCAGCGTGCGTTTTACTTCCCTGCCGAAGAGAAGGTCTCCTCAGCGAGGAAGACAGTGACCCCTGCGGCGAAATACACCGCAGGGGAGCGCAAGTGCCATGCCCGCGTCCGCGCCCCTTGCCCGACTATGTCGTGCAGGGGCCCCGGGAGCACCGACGTGGAGGTGCGGTACATGGTCTTACCCCGGTCGGGCCTCCAACTTCGTCCAAATTCTCCGCTCCGGGCTGCCTCTGGATCCTCCCCGCGCGGCCCTAAGGCCCGGGGGTACCACCAGAGGCGACGACCCGGTTGAGAGAACATGGAACCCATCGGAGTTCCCCATCGACCATGCGTCGGCCGATGAAGTGCCCTCCCAGAGCTATGCTGCTCCCATTCGTCGAACCTGGACAGACCGACTGAGTCGGCATCATAATCCCTTCTCCGTCCCACCGGTAATCGTCTCGCCACCGGAGACTATTACATACTGAATGAAAAACTATAAAAATGTTTTCGAATCGCTTGTAACCGTAGAACGCGGGGTTACCGGTGGGACGGTGGAGGTACCGTATCACCAGCTCAGGACGGTGGTCCAGGGCTGCCGATCGAATGATTAGACGCTTAGGTAGAGTGGAGTACGACAGTTTATTAAATCTTAACTCTATATACAGTATATCCCGGCCAGGTCTATGCTGGCACACAGAGTACGTACGGCTTAAACTATCGCGGGTCCCGGTGTGTATCGCGGCGCGAGAATCGGTGTGTACCACGGCGCATGGTTCGGTGAGTATGTGTATCGCAGCGCGAGAGTCAGTGTGTACCACGGCGCGAGGCGCGGCGCGTATTGAAATCGGTGACGAGGCGGCGAAGTGGGAGGGGAGAGACGATTTGACCGTTCGGTGTCTCGGCGGGACAACCCTGCCGTGAGACTCTGGTCGGAGAGTCTTGAGTCCGGTCACCCGAAGAACACAACCCGTGGGTGAATCGGAGACTGTGGGGACACTCTCGAGAACGGAGATGAATCTGTTCGGGAGATCGATAAACGATAACGGCCTGCGTCCAGAGGATGGCTCACGCTGTCCTTCTGGGAACCGGGGAGGAGGTGAATTCAAAAAGACACAGGGACTCAGTCTGTCGACGCACGAGAACTGGTGCGAACACGGCTGCTTGTCTTTCGCAAGAACGAGTGTTTCTACACAAGAACGTGGAATCGCACAGGAAGTCTCTGGGAGAGGTGTACTGTTCGTACGTTCGTTCTAGGCGGTCTCTGCCAAATAGGCCTATGCCCCCGGCTTATATGTCCTCGTCCGCGGATTTCGGCAGCGAGAAAGACACCTACTAAGTGCCCATCTCGCGCCGATTCTCGGTTCCCGCGGACGAGTGGTGGGGGGCAAGACCGTTGACAGAGCGCGGAACGCGTCCTCGCGGTTGGGCGCGCGGTGGGGGGCAAGATCGTCGTCCCACCGACAATAACTCGTTACACACTGTCTCGCCTGACGTTTACAAAAGCACATGTGTAGTAGTACCTGTAGTTGGCGCATTTGGCTTGGCTTAGCGCTGGCATCGGTACATCCGTGACGTCACATTCGCTTCGCGTTGTCGCCACTTGGCTGGCTTCGCGCTGGCGCCAATTCACGTACATATTACCTCCGCTCCTGTAGGTGTTCCCCCTCCATCAGCGAGATCCGGGGTCCGCCGATCCCTGACGTAACCTCGCTAGTGTCAAACAATCATAACCTGAACAAGTGTCAGATAAGGAAACTTGTCCAAATTTTTTAAATGTCACGAGTTTTTACACCATATAGGACACTGAAGTATTGTCTCAATTAACAAGGTAATTCGCCAAAATTTTTTTATAGACTATTTATGTAGAACTTATTGAAACGGAGGGGGCGAGCAGACTTGGAAGTTGTCCGGAGAAGGTTCGATAGAGAAGCATCTTCCTTCGCATAAGTTTCTGCATAATAATTTTACTTTAGAGTTTTTAGGTAAAGCTTATTGAAGTGAAGGGGACGCACGGGCTTGGATAGAAATAAAGGGGACGCACAGGCTTGGATAAAAATGGAGGGGACGTACAGGCTTGGATCGAAATGAAGGGGACGCACAGGCTCGGATAAAAATGAAGGGGACGCACAGGCTTGGAAGTTGTCCGGAGAAGGTTAGATAGACAAAGCAGCATCGTGTTTCGCACAAGTTTCTGGAAATTTGTCAAATAAGGTAAATCGACAAAAAATTTCAAATTAGCGTAGCATTAAGAATTTAGAAAATTATGTTGTACTATTTGCAATGTAGAGTAAGTCACATTAGTGAAGAAAGTACGCTGAAAACGCACCTCCCTTGATACTTTCCAATCCTTTGTGAAATAAGTTCCACGTTAAGTTGTAAGTAAAATATGGATTATATATATTTACAGATAATTGAAGCAGAAGATGATGCAGTGTGATCTACGTCAGAGAAAAAAAATTATTGTGACATAGTATTATATTAATTAAACGATTTTATTCAGCTTCGATCCTCTGATTCTTGTATGTTTGGTTCATATCTGAGAACTCAAATTGAAACCAATTCCAACAATCCAATTGTCTTGAAGCTTTGCAGGCTTGCGTAGTTTGGATGGCAATACAATATATTTAATTTAAAAAAATAATAACCCCGAGGGGGTGATAAAAATATCCAGTCATCAATAAACAATACAAAATGTGTAAAATCCCAACAAAATTACGTTTTTCTTAAAAAAAGGTACAAAAAGTTCGCCAAGTATATAATCCCATCAAAAAGAATCCCATTTAAAAACATTGTCGTAAATTAATACCCCAACAAAAAGAATCCCATTTAAAAACATTGTTGTAAATTAATATCCCATCAAAATGAATCCCATTTAAAAACATTGTCGTAAATTAATAGCTTTACAAAACTAATGATATACACAAATTTCGCCAATTATCTCAATGGCTATTTATACACAAAAAAAATGTATTACATAATTTTAACCAGATATATTTTTATGCAGTAGGTAGACTATGCCGATTCTGGATACGGTGGGCGAGGGGGTGAGGCGTGGCGGGGGGTACCGGGCCGTTGGCGCGGGGGCGAGTTGGGAAGGGGGTAACGCGCTCTTCCGCGACATGGGTGCGGGGGCGAGGCGGAGAGGGGGTACCGCGTTCGTGGGTGAGGGGGCGACGTCACAGGGGAAGGGCGATTTCAACATTTTTAAAATGACGTCTCCCGCCGCGCAACCGTTCACGGTGGTGAGGTGCAGGCGCGAAAGATAAGGGGCGAAAGGATGTAACGCGGATGCTGTAATTCGATACTGATGACTATTCGAGATTAATTAGCCTAAATAGCGCGATCGCTGTGAAAGAATGCAAAGTAGCGCTCGTATAAACATCCGCCAACGAAAATGTAATTTGACGCGCTACCGCGATAACTATTCGAGATTAATAGCGCAACTGCCTCGTGAAAGAACGTAACGTCACGCTTGTATAAACAGCCGCAGACGAATATTTTACAGTTTGGGATCGGCGACTTATCACCAATACTGTAATTCGATATAAGTGGTAACGCATCGGACACATGTTACAGCGTGTGTGAGAGAGAGAGAGAGAGAGAGAGAATGTAACGTCGCCTATAAATATCTGCAAACGAAAATGGTTTCACGCTCTTTCACACGCCCTTTTCTCTCCCATAATCGCGATACATGCAAATACTTGATATGTTATGGCACAGGGGCGGTGGAAGATAGGTAAGTAAACCTGACATATTAATATTAAGGTGGCTGCTTCATGATCGCACGCATACGGAAGTATAGCGTGATAACTATTCGGGCATCGCCCAACGTATTTTGAAAATCGAGACCGCCGTGACGGGTGCGAATGCCCTTATCGCGGACGGGTGAATTCGATATGCGTGGCAACGCATCGAGCAAGCACTACATCACGTCACCTGATTGAAACGTTGAGGGTGAGCGAGAGAAAATACTTTGTGTAACTAACCCCCACACATTGGTGTGTACGTGTACGTGAATTTGTATAAAAGCGACGTTGGTCAGACCTGTGAACTTCATTACATCATGTTCGCTCGAGTGCTAAAGAGTATCGTTCGCTTTAACTTCTTCACCTATCAGTATAATCGTACATACTGCATATAAAGATGTACAAACGTAGCTTCAACGATTCATCCTACGCATCCGCCATCAATGGTGATTACCCCAATAAACGCCAGCAACAGGAACATCCTCATCAACAGTCCAATATGAGGTACGTACGCGTTATTATACACATTTCACTTACTTCATTCACTTACTTCTTTCACTGTAAACGCAAGCGAACCGAGTATTAATTCCGTGTATACGTTTCTTACAGTTCTGGATCCACAACGCCAAAAGCAGTGAAAACGCCAAAACCATCAATCGTGCGAATCCTGGGGCGGTGTTACCCGTTGACCTCAACAGCGTATAAACGGCTCATGATAGGAATTCGCATTGGTATGGATTCGTGCCACGTCGAGATCGCCATAGTCGACAATAAAGGTGGCGAGTTGAGCTTCTCAATGTCTACGTGGAAGATCCTGCTGTAAAATGGATCTGATATTCTTAAAAAATTACGCGACAACGTAACAACACCCCAGACCCACATCGAAATTGATCATTTGCGAATCGAATTCACGCGCATGCACAATGATCAATTCGTCAAAATCACAGATAATCGCGTTACCTTATACATGACAAAAGTTACGATGCGAAAACTGTTCGCGTATGAACATTGCATCGATCATATGTTCACTTGGTTGACCGAAAATATGTACGCTGTTGTTACGTGAGGGCGTTAATTTTTGAATGACCGAGCGGATTTGTCAAATTTGGTCCACGTAACGCTTAACGAATTTAATAGATTTTATTTATGGGATACGTAACTGCTATAACCAATACAGGTTGACCCGTCAGAAGGTGGTACTTTCTAGGGAGACTGGTATAAAAGAAATGAGACAAGATTTATATGAATATGTACCATGTATTACAATAAGAAAAAGAAAGGAAATCAAGGTCAACGTCGCAGCCGCCGTCGTCCTCAACGGTTCGAGCGTTAATGATCTTTTTCCCCTTCGGCTTGTACACATCGCAGATATCCTCGACGATTACGTCCGGCAGTAGTTACAGCATCCAGGTTTTCTTTTCCGCACCTTTCACGATAGCGAAGTCGATGTTCGCGAGTACGCTGGCGAGCAGTTCCGGAAGTTTCCAGTATGGAACGCAGCCATCAGACCAGCGGAGACCGTGATGATGCTTCGCGAGCCAGGACGCTTGACATTTCTCGAACGAATTCAGATGATTCCAGAAGTACGGCGGCTCGAAGATCCAGTGGCTGATCGTCGACGTTTCATCGGTATTGCTGCTGCTGCTGCTTGTGCCAATCGCGATCTCTTTCACGACGAAATCACGTTCGGTTTTGAAACCTTGCATGTCGACAACGGCGAACATCGTTATTCGTATAAGTAGTAGCGTCGGTGACGAATCAGTAACTGCGGACTTTGACAGCTATATCATCGTTTTAAAAAAGTAGCAGTATCCGCAGTAGTAGTAGTAGTAGTATTAGTAGTAGTAGTAATAATAATTAGTAGTAGTAATAAACACGCACGCACACTACATTAGTTTGCGTACCACGTTGGTTAAAGGGTTGTATTCGACTATACGATCGGATATCATCAAACAGTACGCGGTAGTATTAGCGGGAACATTTTCTTTGAATTCAAAATCTATTCGCACGTCCACCGTGGCGCTCTTCAACGACTCGTTTTGCCTAGAACAATCTATGACCGCGATAGGCGCGTATTTACGTAATTCGATCGCATTCAGTAACGGTTCTTCGTGACCATAGTACGATCGACCGAATTTCGCGTACATATCGTACAGGAGCGCGTATTTATTCTTATCGAAATCCAAGTTCAAGTCGTCGTACGGAAACGCCTCGGAATTTAGGTAGAGTCGAAGGTTCGTGAGATTATTCGAGTCAAATCTGCTCACGGATTTATCGGGACAATTCTTTCGATCGGTTTGCGTGGCGAATAACACGATTTCTCGATTTGCGACGTAGCTTTCACGGTCCACGTGTGTTTCGTTGTAGCTTGCAGTAATGGGTACTCGTGCAAGCTCCACGATCGGAAACTCATCGCGATCGGACGACCGCTTTCCAGGGGGTTGGATTGAAATCATCGACACATATTTCACCGACATTGTTTTCACCGACAACAATTCCTCGACACCAGATTCAACCGACAACAGTTTTTATCGACAACAGCTTTACTCGACGACAGTATTAACCGATAATGACATTGACCGACAACAAAACATTTGCCGAATGCGAACGTCTACAAAACTTGACTCAGTCTGTTTACTGCTTTGGCCTGTGCTGTGTCGTTGAACTATATTCAGCCGAGTTAAAATAGTTAATCGTACTAAGAGTGTGTGATAGTTCTACAAAAAATGTCTCGACCATCTTTAGAGACTAGTGATTCTGTTGTTGAAGGAGTCATATTATCAACAAAAAAATAAAGAAAAAATTTGCATTGACGGTTTCATATATAATAAAAATAAAAATAGGATTGACTTATACTATTGGGTATGTGAAAAAAGTGGAAAAAAGGGCAACAGTTGTGAGTGTGCAGCTACAGCCAATACGCTGTACGCAAATAATAAACATATAGTTCGAAAGCATGATCGACTGAAGCACAATCATGCACCTGAGGCTTCAAATTCTGAAGTATTAAAAATATGTAACAAAATTAAAGAATTGGCAGTAAACAGTAACGAAAAGCCCGGTATTATTATTAGAGATGTAAATGCAGAGGTGAAAAAATGTATTCGAACTTATCTTCCAAAGAATAAAAATTTAACCGAACAAATACGATATGCACGAAGGAAAAGTAAAGCTAAAGAACCTCAAAATATATCAGAGCTACATTTACCTCAGGAATTAACCAAGACATTGGACGGAGAACAATTTGGAAGAATTATAAAAGAAGGAACACAGTGTATTATATTATTCACAACATATGAAAATTTAAAAATTTTAGTGAAAAGTAATTGCTGGTTAATGGACGGCACATTTAAAGCACTTCCTACTTTTATGAAACAATTGTACACAATTCATGCTAATATAAAAGATGACGACAGTGATAATAATACTGTCATTCCATTAGTGTATGCACTTTTGTCTTCAAAGCGACAAAATATCTATATACTCCTCCTACAGAATTTAGTTTCTTTAGCTGAAGAATTAGGAAGAAGTCCTGAATTTATTTTAATTAATTTTGAGATTGCTGCAATAAATGCAATTAAAACAGTATTTCCCAATACAAAACTGAAAGGCTGTTTTTTTTCATATTTGCCAATCTATATATCGTAAAATACAGAAAAATGGCTTAACACGAAGGTATGGAACGGATGAAACGTTTAGTTCTGCAATTAGGAATATTCCATGCCTAGCATTCCTAGAAACATCGGAAATTCCAGATGCCTTTAATGAAATAAAATCTCTGCTTCCGGTTGAATGTAATAATATTATTCAGTGGTTTGATAGATATTGTGTAAATGACACGATACAAGAACGCAGACGTAATTATGAAATAGTTATTCGTCGTCCACTATTTCCACCGGAAATGTGGTCGGTATGTGATACCAATATATTCCGATTACCACGAACTCAAAATAGCGTCGAATCATGACACCGACGATGGCAATGCTTGCTAGATAGAAATTCCGGTATATTTAGGGCGGTATTCTCAGTCGTTGCTTATTCTTAAGTTCGCCTTAAGCACTTGCTTAAGACCCCATCTAGATTCTCAGTCGGCAAATAAGCATCGACTTAAGCATCGACTCAAGCATTTACTTTGTTAAGAAATCTTATTTATTCGAGATTCTCAGTCGCTTCTTAAGCATGGCTTAAGTCCGTATGTATTCTCAGTCAAATAAGAACGTCTTAAGACGACCTTATTCTTCCAAAGTGAGGTTATATTTTCAAGTCAACCTTTTAGATGACTTAAGTCCGTCTTATACGCCATTCACCGCCATTATTTGGGTAAAGGAAGCGAGTGGAATTTGCCGAAAAAGTGAACCTTGTAAAAATGGATTTAGATTTTGATTTCATTGATATGGATATTAATAATATTAGCGATATCGATGATACGACTGACGATGAAGCGGATAATACGCCTGCTATTAGACGTTATATTCGTGACAGGCAAAATCCTTTCGAGCAGTACGACGACGACGAATTTAAAATGCGATTCAGGTTTAATAAGGAATCGGTGTTACACGGTATTTTGCCGAAAATTATTGAAGGGGTTGCAAAAATAAATAATCGTGGCTTACCAATTCCACCGCAATTTCAATTGCTCGCGACCTTACGGTATTTTGCAACTTCCAGTTTTCAGGTAATTTAGAAATATGTATTCTATTTTTCACGTCCGAAATATTGATAATTAAAGAGTGTGCACGAGGAAAATTGTTTAAAATACATCTATTTGCAGCAACTACTAGGTGACTCGATGCAGATCTCCCAACCAACAGTGTCCAAAATTATTTTTCGTGTAAGTAGTTTACTTGCAAGTTTAATCTCGGATTTTATTAAAATGCCGAGAGATGTGGACGCTCGCATGGAGAATCGACGATTATTCCTTGACCTTGGGAAAGGAAATGGCGCTATCGGGTTACCCGGTGTCGATGGAGCTATCGACTGCACGCACGTGCGATTAGTGAACACGAGATTCCAAAATATCGCCGAAGTATTTAGGAATCGAAAAGGATACTTTTCACTCAATGTGCAAGTAGGTTTTCATCAATTAAAAAATATTTTGGTTAATCGCCTATGATTGAATATCACTTTCTTTTTTAATCTCCAAGGTTTCGTTTCATTTTTAAAATTATGATCTTTGTTGCAGGCTGTTGTCGGTCCAAGAATGGAATTTTTGGACATAGTACCCGAGTGGCCGGGTAGTGCTCATGACAGCCGCATATTTCAAAACTCTTTGTTGTATATGCGGTACTTGGAACAACGACTGGATGGCATGCTTGTTGGTGATAGAGGGTATCCTTGCCTACGCTTTCTAATGACACCACTTCCAAATCCACAAACAGATGAACAAATGACGTAAGTATTCTATTTTTTAGAATTATTAAAGTTCTTAGTATGAAAAAAGCGTTATATTTATTGACTGTTGTATCATTGCAGCTATAACCATATCCAAAGCAGAACGCGCATAATTGTGGAGCGTACATTTGGCGTTTGGAAACGAAGGTTCCCATGTTTGTCACGCGGATTAATGACGAAACTGATTTGCTCTACTTCAACTATTGTGGCATGTGCTGTGCTGCACAACATGTCACTGATCTTCAATGACGTACTGCCAGAAGATGATGATTTCAATGATGACAATGAAGAAGTACCAGTGGATGTACCGCAAAATGTAGGAAACGCCAATGGATTTGCTGTTCGTGAGGCGTTAATTGCCCGGCTTTTCAATTAACAGACACAGACAAACACACAAATCGGCTCTTTTCAGAGCCACCATGATGTACAAAGTCCGACCGAGCAACCTCCTCGTGGTGTACATCGGGTAATGCTAATGCCGGCGGCATATCAATTTTGATGCTTAATACAGTGAATTCTGATTATTTGGAACACATCGCGACTAGCGTCCTTTGGTCCGATTAAACTATTTCTGTTGTTTGCACTTCATCCTAAATAAACGGCTGCCTGGAGTAACCGGTGGCTCAAATAAACGGAATCCACTGTATCTCCATAATGGTTTGTGCGAAGTAACACAAATTTAATGTTAAAAGTAATTCGGGCATCTCGCGTAGTGACACCACTGCGTGACGTCACAGAGTGATCAGTATGCTTGTGAAGGAATGCGAAGCGTGCGAGTTTAGATAATAATAAATAAAGTCTGTACAGAGAGCATCGAAACGAAAGAAAGCTGTAGGAAGTGTTGTACAAAGCAGGATAGAGCAGTTTAATCTGTTAAAGTTAAAACAAATAAAAGTTAAAACCAAATGTCAACATTTAATAATAAACATTTTTTCAGGTACATCATGTTTAATAGTACTTTTATCATTAGGAACACAAATTCAGTCTTGTTGCATATATAAAATATTTATAAAACATATACTAACGTATATATAATAAATTATAGAATACCTTAATATATAAAGCAGTTTACTAAAACCGGGTTAAGTGTAGTAGTACAGAATGAAAATATAGTGTGTGGATAAAATCAATTCATTTTTTTTAATATGGGGCCAGTCTACACATTCAAACAAGAATAATATACTTATTGAAAATTTTAAAACCAACATTTATTTTAATACAATGCGAATTATGTGAGGTGCACATTTCAAACAAATGTTCACATAGCGTAAAATCAGTGAATATAATTTTTTTTCATATGCGTAAAGCAAACTTATAACATTACTGCATGGGTTTTTGGAACAAAAAGTATAAGGAATTTAAGAAATACAATTAATAGATATATTATGTCGAACGATATGTTCATTTAGTTTTATTTGCGGTGATGCAAACAGCATTTCCAATTCCATGTTAAATACGAAACACAATTATGTAATACTGTAGAACAAACTATTATTCAAAATAAAAGCTTCGATTATCAGTAAAGAAAAGAAATATCGTTTAATTTCTTTTTCTTCAAAACCCGACAACACAAATACAATTTCTGTATGACTACTTATACAATACACACTTTTAAACGTAATACTGAACAAAACGTTGCAACAATTTCGAAGTTGTAGCAGTTCCATGTTTTGTTCAATCACGCACCATTCGTACAAAAGACAATATTTTGTATTTTCCTTGTGTACTTCCCGAGACAATCTTATATAGAAGTCAAGAATTTTCGGTTTTTTGTTTTACATCAGAAATTGAAGGAGAAATCTTTCCGGCCGCGAAACACTGTTTTACAGAAGAAGCACCTTTTGTTGAACTGTGGGGCCCCATTTTGTTTTAACAAACTTTTAAAAAAATTGAGGTCATACTTCAAGATATGTACAATAAAGGCGTTCAGTCAAATTTTGTATTCTTTTCACTATACTCGCATAAAAAAATCTCAAAATCAGGCTGCCTTTCTGGTCTCTACAGTGGCATTACCCCTTAAAGAAAATAAAATAGCTTCTTTCATAACATTAAAATAAACACATTTAAAACTTGACAAAAACTGACTCTCCTCGCCTTTTTGAACATTGCTCCTTAACTTAAACTATGATATTTTTGATATGTTAGAACTAATTATCACATTATTAGTACTATAGATTTGCAAGCGCCCATTAAAGTTCTTAAATCTTTATCGTTTAGATAATTAAATATTTTTTCAGTACAGACATGAGGTAACCCAAGAAAATGAAAGAAAGAATAGAAAAGTTTGTTACCTTGTTGCAACAACCCACACAGCACAACGTCCCTGGGACCCTGCCGGACGTTGTGCTGTGTGGGCCCCTACCTAAAATCAATTTGGCAATTTTAATATTAATAAAAAGTGTATGTAATAAAAAATGTAATATAAAATTTAGTATTAAAAATATGTTAACTGCTTCTCCGCTAATTCCGCTTCCGCGGCCGATTTCCGTAAGTCTAATTCATATTTTTTGGTCAGAAATTCTAATTCCTTTTCATTTTTTATTTCTTGATGTTTATAATTTAAAAGCGCTAGTTTTTTCTCGTCCTCCATCATTGATTTGATTCTGTCAAGTTTTAATTCTTGGAGCTCAGAATCACCAGTGGCTTTTTTTTTTCTTTTTTCCACAGGACCTGAAAATAATAGAAATAAGAGATAATGAACTTACAAAAAGTTATGTTCCTAATATAAATACTCTTTTCAAAATAAAAAAAATACAATTTTACCAATAGTTTGCATAACTTGTGATGTTCCCGCAGGTTGGCACATCTCTGCTGGAGCGCTGGTCTCCTCCGCGTCTTGTACCATGACATCTATGTCCATATCATTATGGCTAAATATTATGTCTTGTCGCTCTAATCATCAAAACATTCATTATTCATTTCATATAATCTCATTAGCATTTTTATATATTATAACATTACTAACCATGTGTGGTTTCCTCGTTTACATTCGAGGAAAATAAAATTGGGGCTGACAAATGAAGATGAGGCGCTACCTGCGCGACATCGGGGTCAATTTCAACGGGTGGTGGTGGTGGACCACCACCCGTTGCCATCGTCGCCTGCTTTTCTCTTGTTAATAGGCCCCTTTGGGCAGATTTAATATTACTCCACCATTTCCTTAACTGAGGTACAGTTCTCTGCAATGATTATAGAAAATAGTTTATTAAATCAATGATTATTGAAAATAGTTTATTAAATGAATGTAATAAAGTTAAGCTATTTTCTACCCGCCACTGACCAAGGGTCAATATGATCCATCTCTAAGTAACTTTGGAGGTTCTTATCAAAATTAAACGTCTTTCTTTCCTTCAAAATTGACCAATTTCACCGCTTAAAATAAATACCATTCTTGAAACGCGCACTATGAAACTATTTTGTACTATATTTTGCATTTCTTTGTTATACTTTACGTCCGGGTAAAGTTTCATTGCCATTTTCATATATAAATCATAAAATATAGACCAAATACACAAATCCCTTACCTTGGTCGATATAAGGTGCGAAGCATTATATTTGCTGCAAATTTCGTCCCACGCCTCTTCTTTTTGGCTCAGGCTGCTACAATCACTCCTTTTCTGTTCAATTATATTGCTATATACTTTTAGAATTTCCATAAATAAATGTTTTTCGACATCACTATAATGCTTTTTCACATTCTTCGTTGCCATTTTTGGTAAAGAAAAAGCACGTGGATGCCCGTGGCAATAAAAGGCGCGTAAAGAGGGATAACTGGGAATACCCGTGCAAATACAGCAAGCCGCATTTTCAATATCATTCCTGATTGGGTATTCCGCTCGGCTATACGGGAAAGTTTCCGACGCTTGCCGAACGTAATATAAGATTTGCTTAAGCATTTACTTGGCTAAGCAAGCCTTAAGCACCGTCTTCTTCACTAAGCAAATCTTAAGTTCGGACTGAGAATACATGAAGTCTTAAGCTCGTCTTATTCGAATAAGGCGGACTTAGTTAAGACATGCTTAAGCGCATGCTTAAGCAACGACTGAGAATACCGCCCTTAGTCTTATAAATAGTATACAAAAAGAGCAAGCAGCGGTTGAGATCACCTTGGAAAAATTTGAAAACGGAGAACCACCAAAGAAAAAGATCAAAAAGGACAGATTGAAAGAGGACCGCATCCAGCGAATTATGAGAAATCGTCAAGAATATCTATACTATTATATAAAATTGAAGTTGCATACTTTGAAATGCGGTTTCTCAGTAAATATGAACTGTAGCCACAACTGTGTTACATCACTTTGTTCGTCTCGACGAGAAGAAGGTTCTAACGTTTTTATTTTTTTTTAAAGGGGTGGTGAAAAGGGGTGAAATGTGTTTTCATGGAGTCCTCAATATCTCTTAGGCCCGAAGCGAAGCGCGGGGTATTTTGCTAGTAATATTATAAATTTCATTCAGGCTTTATCACACAATATTACCTTGTAATAAATTGGACATTGTTAAAATTTTTGTTACGTTGATTTATGTTGTACCTATCTATTCATTTTTCAGTACCCTGAAAATAATATTTTGTATTTAACATATGTAGATGTATAAACACCACGGCAATATATTTTCTGTTCAATTATCTTTAGTTGCGTTTTCCTCACTACCATAAGTCTATCCTCCCCTTCGTTACAAAAAAGGAAATGTACAAAATCACCGAGACTAATCATAATGAGACTTATGTCTGTATCGGTTAATACTGTCGTCAGGTAAAGCTGTTGTCGATAAAAACTGTTGTCGATTAAATCTGGTGTCGAGGAATTGTTGTCGGTGAAAACAATGTCGGTGAAATATGTGTCGATGATTTCAATCCAGCCCCTTTTCAGGATACGCAGCATCGATAGGTTATTCATTTCCTCCAAAACAACATGGGGCATACGCCACTGTACCTTGTGTATCTCCAGATTCGGCCACGCAGTGGCGGAGGTGCAGTGCATCACGTTCGTATCGACTCGTGATCGTATGAGGATCAGCTCGTGCCACGCGTTCATCACGATGTGTTTGTAATCCTCGCAGAATCCTAATAACACGTTCAGGGGTACGCAGAAATCGAAAACGCCCGAATGAAAAATATCGTTATCGTAATCGATGGCATAATTCCAACAAGCATTCGCGAGCACTTTGCTTCTATCGGCCGACAACGAAACGTAATTTTTCAACGCTGTAGTGATTCCTGGATTTCGGCAACGATCGATCTCGACACCACTCAATTCGTATCGAATCTCATCGAACATGAACGCGACGCAATTATTTTCTAGAACAGCGGTCGTGGATGTTGCCAGACCTGTCGCGTTCTGCGCCGTCAACGTGCCACGACCTTCGATGTAGAGAAAACTTTCACACGGAAGCGTGTACAGATCTTGCTGCTGTATGGGGGTTAGTAGATATACTAAGCCGATTTTTTTTTTTGCTTGGGGGAAATCCCCACGGATACCCCTCGCCGGGTAGGGGCGGGGGGTATCCGTGGGGATTATGTGGGAGTTGAACCCACTAAAACCTCCAAGTTGGTCTACCTCGTGTGCGGAGTTGCGCGCCTGAGGGGAGTTCGCTGCCCTCCCCACCTGTGAAAAGCAACACCGCACACAGCACCCCCCTCAAGGGGGGCCTTCCCTGGGGGAGTATTGATACCTGCCCCAGCTATGTTCTCCTTACGCGGGGGAGCGACGGACCACGTGTCGGTGCCACCTCTTCCGGGGTCGCTGCTACTAGGGCGGGTGGGGCCCCCCCTGCATCCCCGCCCCGCGGCCCGCGATCGAGCTGCTGCCCGGCCGCGACGATGTTATAGCCGCCCACCCCAAAACTTGGCAAGCCGCTTTCCCCTTCCCCCACAAATCCCCCCACACGCGCCACCACTCACTCACAGGGGGGGGGGGGGGAGCATACGAGAGGTCTGTCGCCGCGCCCGTTATCGGGTGCGGCCCCCTTCCCGCTCCCCTTACGGGGGAGCCACGGCGTAACCCGGGGGTTTTAACCGGGGGAGCAGGGCGACTTTAGAGCTACGTCGCCGCACCACCTCCCCCTGCCCCGGGCCATATCATGCGCCGCCTCCGGGGGACTGCGCGGGGCCTAAGACCCGCCCTCATGCGGTCCCTCTCAGCCTCCTCCTTCTCCAGCATGACTACTTCGGAGAAGGATGAGACGGCCTCCCAGCAGTCCCGATCGTCCGCCATCCGACGCACGACAGTCGGCAGCGAGAGGTCGGGACCCAGCTGCCGCTCCTGGACCCGGCGGTCATCTTGCCACCCCTTGCAACTAGCCATAGTATGACCCGCCGAGTCCCCGACGCCGCGGCCGCAGCTGCAGCACTGCGACGATTCCTCCCGCCCTACGCGACACAGATAATCCCCGAAGCATCCTACACCGGTGATCATGTGCGTCAGGCGGAAGGTGAGCCTGCCGTATCTACGCCCCACCCATCGGCGAGAATGGGCAGGAGCGTCCCGACGACGCGTCTCTCCCGATGATCGGGGAGAGAGAGCCAGTCTATCCACCTCGCTCCCATGCGTCGCCGTGCCTGGCCCCGCACCTCAGGTCCATCCGGCGCAAGGGGGTTCCTCGTTCCACGGAGATCGTGGGAGGCGAAGTAGATCCCCGCTTCCATCTCCGCAAGCAGATGGAAGGGAGGAGACTCACCCAGTGCCGACAGATCGGCGTGTGACACCGTGCGGTATGCCCGCACGGCACGGAGGACCGCGCGGCGATGAATCCTAGTAAGGAGTTCTCGCCCCACGCGACAGTCCTCCAGGTCGCCGGCCCATACTGGGACTCGATAGAGCGCCATGGACCGGACGACCGTCACATATAGCCGCCGAACTGCTTCGTGAGGGCCTCCCAGGTTGGGCATGATGCGCGCGAATGCATACACCTGTCGCTCCAACCGGGGGCCCAGGGCCCGAAAGTGCTTCGTAAACCGCCAGTAGGTATTCAGGGTCAGGCCGAGATATTTCATCGATCGGCCGACCCCGATGCAGGCATCCCCGATCCGCAGGGACGCTCTGTTGGGAACACCGCTCCCAACCTTGACTGCGAGCCATATCGCCTCGGTTTTCTCGAAGGCGACTCGCAGACCGAGCGTCCTTATCGCGGGGATGACGCGTCGCAGCGCCCTCTCAGCGAAGCTGATTGACTCGACAAGACCCCCCCCCCCGAGCCCCAGGGCGGTTCGGAGGGGGAGGCCGACAGGCCGGTCCGCCCATCCGGTGGAGGCTGGGGATCCCCGCCGCCGCACAGAGCGGGCATCCGGGGTGGGGGGGGCCTCGCAGGTGCGTGCCAAATGCCCCTCGTTACCGCAACGGTAACAGAGGCCGCTCCTGACGGTGGGGCTGCTGAACTTGGCCGAACTCGAGGCAGCGGAAGCACAGCAGCCTCCGCTGTGCGAGCGGCACCACGCGGGCCACCAGCGAGTCCACGGTTATCGTGGCCGCTTTCTCCAGCCTGGCAGCAGCCGCCACAGGCCCGCGGACCCAAAGGGAGAAAAGCCCGGCGCTTCACGCTCACCGAGACGTCTTCCCGCACAGGCACCCTAGACCGCGATTGCCCCCCGCACCGCCTCCACGGGCGCCAGCTCCGTGAGGCCGCACACCCGAAACTCGGCCAATTTTGGGGGGCAGTGAAGTTGCTCCGCCAGTTTCGCCTTGAAGGCGGCAGCCTTGGCTGAGCCCTGAGATACGGGGATCTCAAGAACGAGTCCCCCGGTGGCGGCGCGCCTCGGTCGCATAAGTGCGGTACCGAGGTCGGCGACCTTGATGGCCGTCATCGCGCCGGCGACCCACGCGGAGAACTCTTTCTCTCCCCCCCCCCCCCCCCCAGCAGGGGCAGTGATGGCCACCGCCGCAATTCTGGGGGCACGCGGGATCAACACCGGGGCTCGTTTGGGTGTGCCCTTCCGCCGGGGAGCTGACGTCGCGGCAGCCCCCCCACCCGTCGCTCCTCTTCTAACGCCGCCCTCTTGGCCCCGCGGCCGATGACCTGGGCCCAGGTGCCTTCAGCAGCAGCCTGGGTCCCGTGGGCCGAGGCCTGGGTGCCCGACGCGTCGGCAAAACCCGACGCGGGAGTGATCGCGGCAGCCTTTCCAGCTTTTTCGGGGGCCTTCTTGGCCGCCTTTGTGGCGGCTTTCGCGGCCCTGCTGTCCCGCTTCGACCGCGCTAGAGTTGACCGGGGCGGGTAACCCGCCCCCCCCCCCCCCCCCACCAACGGCAGCGGATATCGGGGGAGCGGCCTTCGGCGGCGCATTCTCCTTCTTGCCGGTCCCGGCTGTCGTCACATCACGGGGCGGCGGGCGTCCGGCCTTCTTCTTCTGTGAAAAAGGCGGCGGTGGCGGCGTGGGAGGGGGAGCATCATACTTCCCGTCCGCCAGTCCGCCAGCAGACCCGCTGGCACCCGTCCGCCGGTCCGCCAGCAGACCCACTGGCACCCGTCCGCCCCTTCGTCTTCCCCTTCTCCTTCCGAGGGGGAGCCCCCCCCCAGCGGAGGTCCCCCCGCCGACCTTGGCCCACTCCAGGGCCAGTGGCGTCGGTTCGGCGGCCGGCTTCAATGTCGGCTCGCCACGCCGCAGGACCCTACCCAGGCCCAGAAGGCGGGCATCTACCCGCTTCTTGAGCTCGCCCATCCGGCGCAACACGGCGTCCCACGGCTGCTCAGCAGCAGTGGCGTCGGCGCCTAGTGATGGGAGGTCCGTGGCCGGGGCCGAGGGCGGGGGTGACGCCTCCTGCCTCCTTTTCGTCCTCCTTTTATTGGAGGCAAGGCCGCTCTCTGTCGTCTCCCCCGGCAGGGGGTCGGACCTCGCGGCCGACGAGGGCCCGGGCACCGCCACCCGTGACGATGGTGGGGCGCCGGCGCCCGTGCAGGGGTGCCGGCACGGCGGGAGGAGCCCCGCGTGGGCGGGGAGCGGGACGTACGGATGGAGGGACAAGGCCTGCGAATCCGCCACGTCCACACTCCCACGGGACGCCCGCGTTTCAAGGCGGGCGCATTTCCCGCGCAGGAACTGCAGTTCAAACTCCCTGGCGTGCAGGCACTGCCTCAGGGAGTTCGTCTGGCCCGTCAGTGTCCGTACCTGCGTCTCTAGCTTGTGGGCCTCGGTCTCCCACATGCTCTGGCGGAACACCACCTCCCGTGCCGGCCTGTTGGGGTTCTCATCCATCTCGGCCCTGCTGGTCAGCTCCGCGGCGACGGCGGACGTGCGTCGAATCGCGATTCGTACAGCGTGCACGTCCGTCGACTTCATATGTCTCGCCGCGCCGATAGTCGCGGCGACCGCGTCGAGCTCCTGCTGGGCCCGCCCCGCCAGACCGTCGACCGACATTGTCTCCGCCGAGTGTTGGCAGGGCATTCATGTTCGGACCCAACCTTTTTGGGTCCGTCGATACGCCGGGCTTCTGCCCGCGTTTGCCCGATGGATGTGTTAGTAACGTCTGTATATATAGATTTGAATGTGTTTTGCCGAAAGTTTTTTATTAATATTTCAGAAACTAACGAACACCCGCAGCTGAAATTTTATATTAGAGGTTCTCTCCGCCTCCCGCCCAACCCCTCAAAATTTCAGTTCATTCCGTTGGTTGGGTCATACCGTAGTACAGCCTTAACAAATTCTTATAATTACCTTCTCATTTGTATATGAAATATGTTCAGGTTATTATGGCGGACAACAAACGTATTAGGAAAGACTATAGTCTATGTTCTGATAGACATCAAAGGAGGAGAATTCAGCAATATTTGAAGGATATTGAAAGCCAAGGAAATCAATCTGATGCGGAATTGGCAATTGATGAGCTTCCTACCTCTTCACGGTACTTAGAATATAAAAATTCTGAAGTAAATAGTTCGCAGGAAGTGTACGAGTCTTGCGATGAAGTACCGAGCACCGACAATGACCATTTGAGGAATATACACAACAATGATATTTGTGAAAGTGATGAAGAAGAAGACAGTCATTCATTATTTGATGATAATAATGACTATGATCGCGAAAGAGTTCGCGATGAGCGTGAGATGCCGGTGGGGTTATGTAATGGACGCACAGTATTAGTGAGAAGAGAGTTAATATTTATTATACACTCGCGGAGTGAGTCAGGATGTAAAAGAGTTACACGTAAGGGTGAGCGTAGGCACGTTGTGCGGAAAATAAAACAATTATTGTCTCGCTGAGACGAATTGCGCTGTGCTGAACACGTGGCCGCGTAACTGACCACGATCCACAATCGATAGCCGCGATGAGTTTGAGAACGAGAAATAATGTGTGAGCGGTGAGAAATTACAAGTTTGAGCACTAACGTGAGCAATTTTGCGAGAATTCACGAGTTACAATGATCTAAACGTTCAGTGAAACCGACGCGTCTGTACTTGTACTCTACGTGAACAAGATTAAGAGCCCTATGGCCGATCGATTTCCGTTAGTCGTCTTCTCCAAAAGTCTGGAGGATCGAGCGACGTGGAGAAATGCGATTGGCTGAGCGTTCTGTCGCTGACACCTATTTGGTCTATCGATTGTGTACCGAATCTCAAACAGACTACTATCATTGCATACTGGATTATGACACATCCGATGATGAATCAGCGAATGATATTGTTGATTACAATGAACCGGAGAGCCCTGCGACATTAAGACAGGATTTGTCCAACTGGGCACTACGAAATAATATTACGCATAAAACCATCAACGAACTGTTGAGCATTTTGTTATCGTACGTGCCCAAATGCTTATTACCGAAAGATGCCAGGACATTGTCACATACTCCCCGTACAAGTAATTGTACCAAAATACAAGGGGGAGATTACTTACATCTTGGTGTAGAACAGATGCTAAAATGTTATGCTCAAATGTACGTTGAGGCAAATAGTAGCGTACAATATGTAGATCTGTTTTTAAATATTGATGGCTTGCCGTTGTCACGGTCCTCGTCCAACAGTTTCTGGCCCATATTAGTAGCGGATACAATTTTGAAACGAATACAGATTGTTGGAATCTATTATGGGTATAAGAAACCAGAATCATCCAACGAGCTGCTGGACAAATTTATTGATGAAATAACATATTTCATAAACAATAGATTTATATATGATACTAATAAATTTTCTATTAGGTTAACAAAAATTATCTGCGATGCTCCAGCAAAATCGTTTGTATTATATACAAAAGGCCATACAGGCTTTTCGAGCTGTTCGAAATGCACAATTGTTGGGAAATCAGTTAACAGAACTACGTGTTTCCCTTACAACGAAGTGCCTGATACACTGAGGACAGACGAAGATTTTCTGCGGCAAACCGACGAAGATTACCATAAAGGTACAAGTGGTTTGTTAAAAGTGCCAAATATTGGGTTAGTATCAAATGTGCCCCTGAACATTTACTATTGACTGGAATTTCTGTACCGCGTGTGTTTTCGCGAAAACCGAGAAGTTTGACGGACCTCAATTACTGGACAGCTACGCAATTTCGCCAATTTTTACTGTAGACAGGTCCTATTGTACTCAAGCGTGTATTCGCAAAAGATATATACGAACATTTTTTAACACTGCACGTGGCTGTCAGTGTGTTAGTTAGCCCTATGTTAATTAATACTGATGAGAATATTAAATATGCTGAGGAATTATTGGAATACTTCGTTGAACATTTCGAGGTATTGTATGGGAAACAATATATTTCTCACAATGTGCATAACTTACTCCATTTGTGCAATGACGTTCGAAAATTTGGAGTGTTGGACAATTTTAGTGCATTTCCTTTTGAAAACTTTTTAGGTAGTTTGAAGAAGTTAATTAGAAAATCAGATAAACCATTGCAGCAATTGGCAAGACGATATGGAGAACTGCAGCGGGGATCGGTTCTAAAATCATCAGCAATACTGGGAAAATATATTTGTAAACGTTCCCATCACAATTGACCACTATTGCCCATTTTCTCAAACAAAACTGTGACGCAGTACAAAAAATTGGAAAGTGATGGGTATTATATACATTGCGATGACAATCGAAATAATTGTTTCATGCTGAAGGATGGAACGATCATTCGCACTGTAAATATAGTGCAAATACGGACGGAACAGGTATACAGTGGAATAGGTCACAAACGGAAAGTAGCTGTCGATAATCTATTTGAAAAACCTGCCCATCTTCAGTTTTAAAAGTTTTTATTGTTTCCGAAGGGACGCGATCATATCATTGGCCGGTTTCACAAATAAAATGTAAAATGTGGACTGTCAAAAGAAACGAAACACAGGATTACGTTATGCCCTTGCGACATAAGCATGACTAAATTTGAACAGAGGGGCTATTCTCGTCGTCTCACCACGCTGTAAAGTGCGGTACCACTGATTCTGTCAGTGGTCACATGTGCCTGCAATGGCACATGTACTCGCGGAACGTAGAATCACGCGAGTCGATCCACGCAAGCATAAGTTTACCAAAAAAGTGACAAAAAAAGTAATAGATTTTATCGGTCATGTGTCGCACCGCATTGTAAAGTGCGGTACCACTGATTCTGTCAGTGGTCACATGTGCCTGCAATGGCACATGTACTCGCGGAACGTAGAATCACGCGAGTTGATCCACGCAAGCATAAGTTTACCAAAAAAGTGACAAAGGAAATAATAGATTTTATTGGTCATGTGTAGGGCTGCCATCTCTAAAATCGCAAATCCCGGACAGAGAGCATTAAAACCCCGGACATTTACACTTGAAACCCGGACACTTTTAACTATTTGTTATATGTATGTATTAGGTTAGGTACGCCATCCCAAGACTACAATTTCTGTAAAATATAGACTGTGACCGTAATCAAGAAAGATAGGTAAAATATAGTTGTACAAAGTAGGAATTTATTTATGACTTCTTTATACACTTATAACTAAAATAACATATCAAATACGCAAATTTAATTTACAACTAAAATAAAATAAAAAAATTGAATCTAATCGATTATGCTAAATTCTTTTTTTTTTCAAAAGTCAACACGAAAATAATCTTACAAACTATGCGATAGCACTTATGGAAAAAATTTAATACAGTTAATGAACTAATTAAACATCTAAAGGGTAGATTCGCACCGGGCAAAAATTATTCTTATTATCAACACGAAATAGAAAATATTCGGATGAAAAAGGAGGAATCAGTTAGCGATTTTTATGACAGATTAAACATATTAATTAGCGGAGCTCGAGTTGCATTAGAAGATAGTTATGGGGATAATGCGGAACAAATGCTATTACCATTAAAAGAATGTGGATTGGAAGCTTATATTCGCGGACTTCCAGATGAAATTGCGCGCTCAGTAGATGCGCGTGACCCTAGAACATTAGACGATGCGAGAAACTTTGCAGTACGTACAGAAACGCGAATGAGATCTGGAATATTACCTTCGAATGAAACCCAAAAAGTATCATTTAATCAGAATGTCTCGGCAGAATCATCTCTCTCTCTATCCAGCTCAATTTCTCTATCTTTCTGTCTCTCTCTTTCTCTTTTTAATATCAGCCACAAGACAACCAGAACACTCTCTAACAGCTGATGGACTTCTTATTTACTTATCGAGACATTATACATACATACTCTTCCATAGAACACCTCACATACACTCACTCACACACTCATGCTCTCGTGACCGACCCGAGTGCTCGGTTATACAGAGCAGTAGTATCTCGACAACATTCGAAATCGTCACGCATCTATTGTATCGCCTCTATTTTCTCTCTCTCAATAAACTGTACTATTCTCAGCAATTTTTGAGTTCTCTCTATACACAGAATAATAGCTATTCTCGATCATCGAACTCGTACTATCAGGATTACGCTAACCGCCAATCCATGAACCCTCCTCGCTATCAAAATTATGCAATTCGAAACGAAGAAGAGAATCGCACACGTTCTCCGAGTCCCAGTCCAGACGTAAGCGGATCACCAATTGGAACTTTGAAACCTCCATCACGCAATCATTATTACAATCCACCTGGATTTCCTCCACATCCGTATTACTCGCCTTATTTCTATCCGCCAATGCCATATCCTAATTATTACCCTTACCATCTGTACCGGCACGAGCCGATCTTCGCCTACCTCGCTGTCGAACTCGTGTCGATTCCCCCCTCTCTCGAAAACCCGAACTTACTTACGACGTTATCTTCGTGCACGATCGTCTGTAGTATAGTATTGTCTCTCAATAAATGACCATGTGTCTTACCTCAGCGAAATCAAGTCGACCAGCCTATTCCTATCAACACTCTTTATGAACATTTTTTTTGGTCCTTCGAGCCGGAGAACCTCTTGTCTCGCACGGAAAACCAGTGCCGATCTCACGCGTTCATAAGTGAAACTGCAAAAAAGGTTCAGTCGCGAACGTTTTCAAGTGCTTCCGTGCAAGTGTGTGACTTGCTGTGTTACATTGGAACGGTATCAACGGCCATTGTCTCTCGCTCGCACGTTTATCTGCAAGCATGACGACTGTATCAAATCTAATCGATCATCAAGCCGAGCTGCTGGGTCTCATCTCGCGCGCCGTGAGCAATGCTAAGAAGAAAGGAAAGGACAATATCACCGCGGCATATATTACTGCTCGACTGGAAACGCTCGAGTCCAATTGGAACACGTTCCAGGAAAATCATTCGGCGATTTACGTGGGTCGTACACCAGAACTAACCACCAACGATTACTTCACCAAAGATGTGCGTACGCAATGTGAAGACGAGTACATCGAAGCTAAAGTCGCGCTCCGCGATATGCTTGGTGCTCTATCCGGTCCATGTGCAGTAACTGCTATCCCGGCCCCCGCCGTTGCGAGCGCGAAAAGTTCCTCCTCCGCGAGTAGTCTTCGAACTTTACAGCGAATTAATCTTCCTCAATTTTCTGGGTTATACAGCGAGTGGACCGCATTTCGTGATTTGTTCAACTCTCTCGTGCTCAAAAGCACCGAACTGTCTCTCGTGGAGAAATTTCATTATCTCAAAATTAGCTTAACGGGAGAAGCTGCGCAGCTCATCAGCACCATTACCGTCAACGACGATAATTTCAAACGGGCATAGAGTGCCCTGACCGACCGGTTCGAAAACAAACGGGCGCTTACAGACGCTCAGCTCGACTCATTGTTTTCGCTCCGGAGGTCAACTCAAGAATCATCAATAGAAATAAAGCAGCTGTTAGGAACCGTTGACCAAGCTTTGGGAGCTCTTAGAGGTCTCGGTTGCCTAGTCGACGCATGGGATCCTTTTCTAATCTACTGGATTTCTCGCCATCTTGATCCCCACTCAATCAAAGATTGGGAGCTCACTATCGGCAACAGAAAAGAGACTCCAGCATTCAAGGAATTCAAGGAGTTTCTGGAAGGCCGACTCCGAGGCCTCGAGTCCATAGAAAGGATGCATCGTTCCGCAACCTCCAACTCCAATAAATCTCGTGCTTCTAACTCTGGACCGGGCCGATCATCGACCAGTGTTAAATCGTATCAAACATCAGTTCCATTCGCAGCGACTTCCGCTCAAAGTTGTGTCCTATGCAACGAATCTCACTATATCGCATCATGTCCCACATATTTGAACAAACCGCCGAAGCAGCGACGCGATTTCGTCATCGAAAAGAGTCTGTGTTTCAATTGCCTTGGTCATCATCGCCTCAATGCGTGTCGGTCCACAAAACGCTGTCGCATCTGCCGAGACCGCCATCATACGTCGATTCATCGCCCGTCGGACGCTCCGACGGCTCCCGTCAGTTCCAGTGGATCAACGAGCAACGCAGTTGCACCTGAATGCAGTTCCCACGCGCCCACCGCTCATCACGCTTCTTCAGGATTCTCCTCAGCGGACAGGCTCCCGGTTCTTCTCGCAACTGCCCGCGTCATCATCAGCTCATCCGCCGGCGGGACATGCTCAGTGCGTGCCCTCTTGGAGGTCCGAGGTCTCCTTTATCAGGGAATCGCTCGTCCAGCTCCTCCATCTTCCTCGCTGCAGCGCCTCTCTCCCGGTCAAAGGCATGGGGGAGCGAAGGACAACTACAACACGCGGCGTCGTCCGCCTCTCTGTCAGCTCTCACGTCGATCCGTGCTACACGTGCGAGGTGAATGCGTTCGTTTTATCTCGATTAACTGATTATGTTCCCTCTGCGCTAGGTAACCCCGCTGATTGGCCTCATCTCCGAATTCGGCCGTTAGCCGACCCCGACTTTCTCTCACCGCGGCGAATTGACTTGGTTATCGGCGCTGACCTCTACGGACGTTTGTTAAAGCCAGAGATCATTCAGGGTGAGCCCAATACTCCCACAGCGCAAAATTCTCATCTGGGATGGGTCATTTCAGGTCCGAGTTCGTCATCAGTCAATTCAGCCCCTTACTCTTCCGTCGTCGGCTTTCACTGCAACGTAGACACTCAGTTGGACGAGCTTCTCAGACGCTTTTGGACTCTCGATGAGCCGACGGCAAGCACTGCGCCTCAGCTGTCCCCTGCGGAGATCAAGTGTGAGCAGCATTTCCGAAAAACACATTCTCGCGATTTGCACGGCCGCTACTGCGTTCGGCTCCCACTTGAGCGAGATCCCTCCGCCCTCGGCGACTCACGGACAGCCGCGCTCCGCATGCTGATGCAAACCGATAGACGACTCGAGGCAAATCCAAACCTCAAATGTACATATCACGACTTTCTCAAAGAATGTGAACGCCTCGGTCACATGCGGCTTGCATCAGAAAGCGAAAGTTCCAATACGCGATCATATTATCTACCTCATCATATTGTATTACGCGACGCCCCTCCCAGTACGAAGGCACGAGTCATGTTTAACGGGTCTTACCCGACAAGTTCCGGTATATCTCTCAACGACTGTCTCATGATCGGACCGAAACTTCAAACTGAACTAGCCGACGTGATCTTGCGCTGGCGACGATACGCGGTTGTGTTTGCGGCGGATATAGAGAAAATGTATCGGCAAATCTTGGTCCATCCGGAAGATCATGCGCTCCAGCGAATATTGTGGCGTGGCGAGTCTGCCTGTCCTGTCTCAACATACAATCTAACGACCGTTATGTACGGCCTCGCATGCGCCCCATACCTTGCTCTACGGACACTCCGTCAACTCCTCGAAGATGAAGGGGAGCGGTTCCCTCTAGCGGTAGACGCAATTTCGTGCGACACGTACGTCGATGATATTCTATCGGGCGCAGATGACGTAGCTTCCGGTCAACAAAAAATGAATCAAATAATCGCACTTCTGAACGCCGGCGGGTTCAATCTTAAGAAGTGGGTGGCCAACGACCACCGCCTTCTACTCTCCAATTCTGATACTCAACAATTAGAGTTGAGCTCCATATCCCTTGACATCGATTCCACTCATCGCGCTTTAGGGTTGTCGTGGAACCCTCACAAGGACGTATTCCTCTTTTCACTTCACGCCGAACCTCGCGCCGATCCTTGCACCAAACGCAACACGCTTTCTCAAATTTCAAAGTTATTTGATCCTCTTGGCTGGCTCGCTCCAATAACAGTTCGCGCGAAGATATTCATGCAGGAAATCTGGTCGATCAAGAGTGGTTGGGACGATCCTCTTCCTTCTGATTTCTGCCAGCGATGGGCACGCTTTCTCGATCAACTATTTGACATCAATCAAATCTCAATTCCACGCTGGCTCGGCACTTCCAGTGACCATAAGTAGTAAGGGAAGGCCGGTTCTAACGCAGGTCCTCTGAGGGGAGCGCGGTTGCGGGGGGAAGTGAGGGCGCGCGGGGAAGCGCGGCGGAGGGAAACATGGGCGCGGGGCGTGCGGGGAGAGGAAGACAGGTTGCGCGCGCACGAGCCGCGGAGTGGGGGAAGCCGCGATGATGGAGGGGATCAGTCCGGGCCGAGCCGCCGCGGAGACCTCTCCAGACGGGAAATGTTTTTTTTCAGAGGGAGGCATTGACCCCCGAAAAAAATCTCTTACAGAACTTGGCCCACCCCCGAAATTTTTTCAGAGGGAGGGAATGACAGCCAAATTTTTTTCCAAACCAATATGCAGCAGAAATTGTTTCGGACGATGTCGGGAAAGATCGGCTTTTTACACACCGCGTCTTCCGAGGAGGGAAAGAGAGAGCATTACTTTAAAAAGCTAAATTCGAGAGATGGAAAGAGACAGTGCTACTTGGTGGTACAATAGCATGCATTCTACAGCTAACAACTTTTCGAAGCGTTCCGATCGTGTGTAATTCGAATCTCCTGGAGCAGCCGTGCAGGGTGACATCATTTAGCGGCGCGAAGAACGAAATAGAATTATGCGGCGTCAGCAGAAATCTTTTTCTCAACGCCTAGAAATAATAATTATGAAAAGCGTTCCGATTCAGCGTCGCAGCGTTTCGCGCGATCTCGCGTAATTCGATTCCTCTGGAGCGGTCATGCAGGATGATGTCGCATGGCAGCGCGAAGAACGAAATATGATTATGCAGCGTCAGCAGAAATCTGTTTTTCAACGCCGAGAAATAATAATTATGAAAACGATGAATCTTAAAATTACATGATGAGGAGAGAAGGAACAGGGGTAAATAAAATTGAGTACAATGAAATACGTTTAAGAATATATATTGTTACAAATCATAAAAATCGAATATGAATATAACAAATTAAAATAAAAAGATAATATAAAAATAGAATATAAATATAAAAAGAATATAAATAGAATTCAAGAATAAAATAAGAAATATAATAATAATATAGAATAAAAATAATATAAATGTAAATATAAAAATAGAAATATAAAAATAGAAAAAATAGAAAAAATAAAAGAAATACATAAATAGTAAAATATATAAAATGAAAGAAAAAGTAGAAAAAATAAAAACTATTGGGGAGGTGGCGATGCGGATGATGGCGGTGATGGGGGTGATGGCGGTGATGGGGGTGGCGACGCCGACGACGAAGATGGTGGCGTCGACGGCGTTGACGGCGGCCACCAGGGTGCCGCATCGCCAGATGATGATGGCGATGATGAGGGGGGTGATGGTGGCGATGGTGGCGATGGTGGCGATGGTGACTCTGATGATGGGAGCCGCGGCTGCCGCAGGGGCCCCATTTACCGATATGGCACCCACGGGCGCCGTAGCCTTTCCACCATCGCAGAACCAAGCACCAGCCCTGAGTGCCGGCGCATCCGCGGCTCCTGGGGGGGCACCACCGGGGGCGCATTCTCCGGCAGGATCTGCGCCAATATCGCCAGCTGCTCCCACAACAGTTCATAATTCTACAACACATACACAAACATCGTAATAATTAAGCACAAACATCGTTATAATTAAGCACATAAATAAACATAATAAACATGAAGCACACATACCATTGAAGGCTGAGGCGAAGGCGGCGATGGTGGTGGCGAGTCCTAGAAGGTAGAAACCCATGATATAATATCGCCTGATTTGATCTCACTCGATTTCAATTTATTGACGTGATAAATATAAAAATATTGCAAAGTACATAACGCAGGATTGTCCCGACATGGATCGGGGCTCCCCTCAGGGGCGATTCGTTCCAATCCCATTTTCACAAAAAACACAGTAATCTCAAAAGCGACTTGTAGCTGTCAAGATTGGAAGACAACTGGTCTCGCAGCGCTCATACAATTTGTCACCCGTGCCTAAAGTTGCATATGTTGCAAAGTAGGATGGCTTTGTTCTTCATCTTCTTCTTCACTGGCCACCCTCTCCTTCTATGTGCTCCACCTGCATTTTCGCTGACCATCTTTACCATCTGCATCTTCTTCGAATTATTCACTAAATCGAGCGTGAATCGAACGGGTGCTGAACGACTTTGATCGGGTATTGAACGTGTATTGAACGACTTTGATCGGGTCATGATGAGGAGAGAAGGAACAGGGGTAAATAAAATTGAGTACAATGAAATACGTTTAAGAATATATATTGTTACAAATCATAAAATTAAAAGAATATAATTTAAGATTTTGTACTACGAGCATCATCCACAATATGATTGATTGCACATGCTAACAATTCACAATCGATCAATGAATGCTGTTCGAAGTGTTCACTTTCAGAAATTAATTTTACATAATCTGTTGGCGCGGTAGCGCTACATAAAACGTCTACGAAAGTGGCATATTTACTGCTTACGGAGTACATATTTTCAGCTAGCCACGTGTACATATGTTCAATTCAATAATTGTACGTGAATAGTTTACACATCGTGGCTTCAGTCATATATATGACAACGCGATTATCGGTGATTTTAATAAGTTGTAAATGATCAATTTCGGTGTGAGTTTGGGGCGATGTTGCGTTGCTGCGTAATCGTTGGAGTATATCCACCTCGCTTTGTAGCAGGAGCTTCCACGTAGACATTGAAAAGCTTAACTCGCTGCCTTTATTGTCGGCTATGGCGATCTCGACGCGGCACGAATCCATACCAATGCGAATTCCAATAGTTAGACGTTTATAAGCTGTTGCGGTCAGTGGATAATCGCGTCCTAGGATCCGAACGATTGATGGTTTCCGTGTTTCCATCGTTTTTAATGATACGGATCCAGAACTGTAAGAAACAAGTACATGAAATTGATACTTCGGTCGTTTGCGTTTACAGTGAATGAAGTAAATGAAAAGTGTATAGTAACGCGTACATACCTCAGATTGGATTGTTGTTGTTGTTGGCATTTATTTAGAAACCCACCATCGTTGCCGGCTGCGCAGGATGAATCGTTTAAGCTGCGTTTGTACATTTTTGATATGCACTATATTTTTTATGGAGTACCGGCTGTTCCGTCAAAGTCACTGGGCGATTGATGGAATAGCATCCGAGAGCTCGGCTTAAATAGAGGTGCAATTGCTTCCCCCACCACAGCATTTTATTCTAAAGCTACCACTTTTCCATAATGTTTTTCAATCTTAGGGTATCGCGCGAGATGATGTCATTTTTTTGCAATGCTAATGTAACATCATACTTTTGAGAACGTTGAATCTTAGAATTCTGGGTCAGCAGAAACAATGATTCTTTGAAATAGGTGTCAGCAAAAACAACGATTCTTAGAAATAGGTGTCAGCAGAAACATCGATTCTTAGAAAATAGGTGTCAGCAGAAAATTTGTTGGACGATCTCGCGCGCTAATTCGTCATACGCGTGAATCATAGAAAGAATTATGCTGCATCGACAGAAACTGCATAGAACCATATTAGGATGGATCGCCATTTTTTGCATGCAATGCATTTGAGGGAGGGGTACGCTAAAAGAGTAAGACAGAGATAACAAATCATGTATAAAAGCGTGCTGTAAACTGTGCAAAGCTTCAATTTGTTGTAACACGTTGCACAGATTACAGCCATGGAAGAATTCGCGCAAGTAGAACGTCAATTGTTGGATCAATCTGCACGATTGATTTCCCAAGAAGAGTACCTCGGGTGGGAAGAACGGTGCAACGAGTGCATCGAATCGTTGGAAGAACAGAGCCGCGTAAAACGTCCTCGATTATCGATCAGTGTTCGACAATCCGTGGTTGCTCGAATCGCGCGTCTCGAAGGATTGAAACATTCGTTGCGTGGCCGTTTCGTGCGCGAAGGTGCCGGACATTCGAGCACAGGACTTTTGTGGCGTGAAATAGACGCTGCGTTCGATAACCGCGTGTTAACTGGTGCCGTGTTAAATTCGAACTACATCGAGCGGCGCAACTTCCTTCAGGATGCGGAGACCATCGTGCTGGAGCATGTGCAAAGTGCTCTGAGGAAACGTCGAAGCCTCAAAGTGAACACGGTGTTCAACGGCAAATTTGTGGCAGGTGACAAGCATGCTTGCAAAAGCATCAACACCCGAAACTGTGAACTCTTCCGCACATCCGATCTGCAGGAGTGATATCAGCGATGCATCGTCGAACCTACTCTGGCATCGCTGGAAGAGTTCCAGGAACGCGACAGCGGATGGGCATTGGCGAGGATTCTCAACCTCATCATCAATGTCAATAAGTACAATCCGCTGCGCGCGGGGTGCTGCTACAAGTTGCCGCGGGATTTATTGTTGAAGAATGCAACAATTAGCGTGCAATCTCCGGACAATGCGTGTTTCGCGTGGGCGGTGGTTGCCGCCCTCCATCCTACCGAACGAGACACCGCGCGCCCAAGTTCATATCCCGACTATGCGTCCGTGCTAAATCTCGAGGGTATTGAGTTCCCGATGTCTCTGGGACAGATCGGGAAGTTTGAACGGCAGAACGACATCTCCATCAACGTGTACAGCTTCGAGATGGAGATGGAGAAGTCGAAGAAAGTCTCCACAGTCTTCCCGCTGCGCCTCACCAACCAAAAGAGGGATCGGCATGTAAACTTGCTCTACACGCCGAATCAAGAGCACGGTGATGTAGGACATTTTGTATGGATCAAGAACTTGTCCCGGCTGGTGAGCGCGCAGCTGAGCAGACACGAAAAAAAGAAATTCATCTGTGACCGGTACGTATATAAAACTTGTGAAATGTTAAAATGTCTCATGGAAAAAAAATTAAATAAAAAAATTATGTTTTTGTAGATGTATGCACTATTTCGGATTTACCCAGAAGTTGGAGCTTCATACAGTGGACTGCGGCAAGATGAACGATTGCGCCATCCTGCTGCCCAGCGAAGGCAACAACTTGCTGAGTTTCGGCAACCACGTTATGAAGGAGCGGCTCCCCTTCGTGGTGTATGCAGATCTCGAATGCATCATCGAGAAAACAGGGGACAGCCGCCAAATTGAAGACAATAAATTACACACGTATCAACACCATAAAGTTCATAGTATAGCCTATTATATGCATTGCTCGTATGATACATCGCTGTCGACGTATCGATGTCGCCGCGACGCGGATTGTGTTTCATGGTTCGTAGACGAACTAAAAAATTTTGCAACTTCGCCAAACCCATCTTGACCAGTAATGTTCCCATGCTGGATTTAACTCCTGAACAGTGGACGACATTTCGCGATGCAACACACTGTCATATTTGCGAAGAACCATTCAAGGCTAGCGATGTACGAGTTCGCGATCATTGCCACCTATCCGGACGGTACAGAGGCCCAGCACATTCGGAGTGCAATTTTGTTTGGGAATGAAAGTAATTTCCCACGCCGCCACACTCATGCTCATGGCAGCACCTCGCGGACCGCGATTCAGCAGCGCTGATCGATTGGCGAGCCGCCAATCAGCGGCGATCAATCAACTGTCGCCGCAATCGATGAGCCAATCAGCGAGCCGCGTCGAGGTTCGAGAAGAACGGAGAAGACGCGGTAGCGGAAGTTGGCCATTTTTCTCATTCTCTTGTGTTCTTTTGCCGGTAACGGTTACGGGAACTCGTGTTGCGCTTTATATTATTGTTTGCTCAGATCACATTCAACCAGTGTACTCTTGCAGAGAATAATCTCAACTTATTGAACTCTCACTTAATTGAACACTCAGCTCTTTTGAACGCTCACCGGTCCCCAATTAATACAATTGCGTGGACGGCACGTGGGCATCCGCGCGGTAATTCATCATTCTCATGTTTGCAAAGCAGTGATAAGTAGTATCACGGCGCCGACGCTCATACAGTTCAAGTGCTTTTAATAAATCAAGACGAGGTGTTTTTTCACTAAAGGCTGTGCATTTCTTTTTCTCAACATAACCTGTCTTAGAATCCTCTCATCCTTTACGCACTCTCAAACAAATTTAAATTATAAAAACGCGTTTTACATCCCCATAGTTTTCCATAATTTATCCGGGTACGATTCGCATTTCATCATCGAGAAAATAGCTACCGCTTTCGAAGGTCACGTAGACGTATTGCCTATTACTAAAGAAAAGTACATTTCATTCACAAAAAATGTCAAAGATACGGCTGAATCAGACTCGCGAAAGTATATTAAATTGCGATTCATCGATTCATACAAATTTCTCAATACCAGTCTCGACAAATTAGAAACATTATCCAAATTTGAAACATTATCGGCCGAAGATTTCAATTTATTGACGCGAAAGGGTGTCTTTCCATACGAATACCTCGACTGTGCGAACAAGCTGCAGGATCCATGCTTACCACCGCGCGAGTCATTTTACAGTTCGTTAACGGGTGAGACTGTATCGGGATTAGAACCTTGGGCGAATACAGCGACTTGTATTTGAAAACAGATGTCTTGTTATTGGCAGATATTTTTGAAAATTTTCGCGAAAGTTGCATCAAGAGCTACGGATTAGATTCAGCACATTATTATACTTTACCTGGATTCACGTGGGATGCAATGCTAAAACACACCAAAATTACGTTCGAATTGCTCACTGACATCGATATGGTCATGTTTATCGAACGTGGTATACGCGGGGGCTTAAGCCAATGTTCCGGAAGATACGCACATGCCAATAAGAAGTACATGTCATCTTACAACACATCGGAAGAGTCGTCGTACTTGATGTACTTTGACGTGAACAATTTGTATGGATGGGCAATGTGTCAACCCCTGCCACACGCTAAATTTCAATGGGTCGAAGATGTTGTAAATTTTGACGTATCTTCGATCGCTGTTGATTCGCCCACGGGATACATTCTCGAGGTAGATCTGGAATATCCGCAACGTCTGCACGACGCTCACGCCGATCTACCGTTCTGCCCGACGCGTGCCAAACCACCTGGCAGCCGACAGGACAAGTTACTCGCGACGGTATACGATAAGCAGCGTTACGTTATCTATTATCGCAACCTACAGCAGTGCACGCGTCACGGTCTTCGTATTACAAAGATACACCGCGTGCTTCAATTCGCTCAATCTCCCTGGCTCCGCGATTACATCGAACTCAATACACGGTTTAGAACAAGCGCGACAAACGACTTTGAAAAAAATTTATACAAATTGATGAACAACGCGGTATTCGGTAAAACTATGGAAAATGTGCGAAACCACGTGGATGTAAAACTTTTAACACATTGGGAAGGGCAATATGGCGCGGAGGCAATGATCGCGAAACCGAATTTCCACAGCAGACGTGTTTTTTCGGAAAATTTAATAGCTATTGAATTGCGAAAACTCGAGGTGAAATTCAACAAACCGATATACGTGGGTATGTGCATTCTGGACATATCAAAAATTTGTTTGTATGAATTTCACCACGAGTACATGTCTCCCCTGCACGCTCAAAATTGTAAAATTCTATACACCGACACCGACAGCCTCATTTATCACATTCGATGCGACGATATCTACGAGACCATGAAACACAATATCGATAGATTCGACACATGCGATTATCCCATCGACAATGCATATAATATGCCGCATGTAAATAAGAAGGTTCCAGGGCTGATGAAGGACGAAAATAACGGTGCGATAATGACCGATGTCGTAGGGCTTAGAGCGAAAATGTATGCACTTCGCGTAGACGGCAAAAAAGATACGAAAAAGGCGAAAGGCGTCAAGACCAACGTCATAGCCCGAACGATAACTTTCGACGACTACGCGCAGTGTTTGCATAGGGAGATCGAAATGGTTCGCAGACAATCATGCATACGGTCTGAATTGCATAAAGTGTACACCATTTCGGAATCCAAAATCGCTCTAAGTCCGTACGACGACAAGCGGCATATCGTACTCGATTCGACCTACACTCTGCCCTGGGGACATTACAAAATTCCGTTGTAAAAAAAAAATAGAAATTGTATTTATTATAAATAGTGGAATTATTGTATATATATAAAATTGTTCACAAATGTATAGAAATTGTTCACAAATGTATAGAAATTATTATTGTATTTATTATAAATAGTGGAATTATTGCGTAATATAAAATTGTTCGCAACTGTATAGAAAGTATTATTGTATTTATTAACTCATTCATATAAATAGTGGGATTAATGTGTAAAAATAAACTGTTCACTCATATATATGTATCATTGTATTTATTGAACCATGTATTATTATTTTACAATACATTATTTTTATTTATCCAAAAATTGTGTGATTTATCAAAGCCCAGCCACTTGACGTATACCTTATCTCCCTTTCTACGCAACACTTTTTCCACTAGATACACATCAGGATCGGTGACGCGTTGCAGCTCGTGTTCGTAGAATCCTCCGGCAACAGGTTTTCCGTGGGAATCGACGAGCAGATACGTCGCGGGATTAGTTGCCTGTACTTTGGCTATCTCGAACACCTCCGTTGTCCAATTCGGCGTATAGCCTTTATCGAAGATGGTTTTAAATTTGCTCACGCGCACAAACTCGCCCAACTTGAATCTCGCTGGAGCAGCGGTCTTTAGGTTGCTGTACACGGTGGCTAGCAGCTTATCGGCGATCGCAGGGGTAACATCGCAAGGACGCATTCCGATGGTTCTATGTTTTTGCGCGTTATACTCTGCAAGTAGACGCGGTAGCGCATCGGTCCATCTGTAGGTTCCGTTGAGCGTAAACATTTTCCACATATTCTTCTTCAAAGTTCGATTGAAACGTTCCACGACGGAGGCCTTCATCACCGAATACGTCGAATAATGATTAATATCATGCTTTGTAAAGAGTTTCTACACATCGGCGTTGTAAAATTCTTTTCCTTGATCGGTTTGCAAATTTTTCGGATATCGATCTCTAAATATCTTTGTAAACGCTTTAGTCACCTCAGCGCCACTTTTAGTCTTGAGCGGTAACGCCCACCCATACTTGCTCAGTACATCGATGATGGTGAGTATGTAGTGGTGACCCTGGTTGAATCGCGAGTATGGACGCATTTCTACAATGTCAGCTTGCCACAGATCATCGTATCCATGCACTATGACGCGCCTCCGTGGGAAATGTCTTCGAGCTGGAGCATGCAATTCCTCAACGAGTTGTCGCTTTTTGTGGCTATGGTTTTCTTTACTCTTGGATTTCGATAATGGCTTCATGTTTGATCGCAGAGGTGTCATGGACACGAATGATGCGATAATTATCGTGTACGTGCATTATGTGCTTCCGGTCGGTCCCAGGAAATTCTGGACAAGTTGCTGCTCCGTAGCAAAAGCAGTTATAGCCTCTTTAACTTTACGAATTTCGTTGGTCGGCTGTGGGATAGAATTCAACGCCTGCGATATCTTTTGAACGCTGTTTTGCAACGTCAGCATATCTTTCTGAAACACGACCAGCTTCCTCTCTAATTCTTCCTGCTGCTCTCTCAAAAATTGAATGCTCTTTTCCACGTATAGTTTATTAGCGGCATCGGTGTCAACCACCGGCTGAGCTACGCGTCGTATCTTGCGTGATTTTGCATCAAAGTCGGCACCAACCACGCAAAGAGCGTTATCTCGCAAGTAATTTCGAAGCACACCGTTCCATTTGTAATAGTCCATTCTAGCTGCTCCACTCTTCTCGAGCGATACCCCAAACTTGTTGATCGGCATCTCGACGCATACTATGCACATCATCGGGGTGCGGTTTAACTTATATTATGAGGCCTATCTCGCGGAGTTCCTCGTGAATAGATAGAATTTCAGGATCATGAGAGTTGTTACCCGCCTGACGCGACGCTTCCAGCAAACGCAACCGATCCACCAGCTCGTTGGGGTCGTCCCAGTGCACGTAATCGATCTTGTTATCGTTTACCACCATGGCTCGCGGTGTCCTTAGACCTTTCCCTGCTCTACTAGCCGATGCGCTAGGGAGTAGCGGTGCAATTACATGTTTGTACTTGTATCCCTTGTTGCTCAATGGGGGCTTTTTTGCGATATGATCGCGTCTGTGGGCATTCGTCGCCAGCAGTATACTTTTGTATTTTTGTTTATCGGCATCGGTGCATACAGTATCGTCAGGAATTCTCTTGAAAATCAGTTCGTAAAGGCCGACTGTTCCTCTGTATTTTACACCATCTATGATTATATTGTCATCCTTGTCCATATCGAAAGCCTTATCCCCAAGCATTGGTCCACTATCGTCAAAGTATACGCCGTACACATAGTCAATTGATGTATTCTTATCACCACTTAGGATTGCGCTCATGTATTTTTGCCCCAGCGGACCGAAATGGCTGCGAAACGTTTCTTGTCCCTCGGGTGTTTGGAGTTGTTGCCTAACAGATGTTGCCAACGGCTCGTTGGGACCAGTTTCGAAAACGCCATCATCAATGGTTGAGAGCGATTGTACACGAGGAAATGTATTTATTGGCGCGGGAGGAACGGGAGACTCGTTTGATGTAGCATTATGCCGTTTCCGCTTCGATTGAACCGGTGTGGAGGTTACGGGTGAATATTCCGATAACGTGTGTCGTTTCCTCTAATGTTTCATTCTCTTCAACGTCTGTGCTCATCAGCGGTGATGTGTCAGCTTCTGTCGCTGCAGTATTTTCCACAATATGCTTTAAGGGTTCGACGATAGGTTTGAAGTATCTCTCCAACGCGACATCTTCCTCAATGTTGCCAGTCTTCAAAGCCTGATGTTTCCGGCGAATGGCTTCGCTGGTTTTTGCAATTTCCTTCGCTATTCTCTCGCGTTCCTTAATCTCCAGACTATCGATATCAATCATCGTTGTACCGCAGATGTTGCTTTCCCGCCGACGTGTTGACGACAATTGACCATCTCACGGTACGGCAAACTCGTTAAATCCCTTTCTATAACGTCCATTGGACATCGCGCCATCCTTGTCTATCACCGCGAAACCATACTCCCGTTGCCAACAATTACGACACAAAGCGCAGAAATCCTCATACGTCATGTCAGTGTTTACGTGATCGTTGTACACATGTTTCAAGTTGGTACCATCCTGCTCAAACAGAATCAGCAGATTTGCATTGTCGCGTATAAGATGTTTGGGAATCTTTGCATACGTCTGACAGAGATAGAAACAGTCAACGTTCGAGTGGCGCCCCATTGCAAAGTATTCCCTTATTATTATTATTATTATTATTATTATTATATAAACGGGACTAGAATCCCATAGTTACAAAAAATCAAACAATGGGTTTACAGTTACTAGCACTTAGTACACAGAATTAACATTTAGTTTACAATAGCCTATATAAAGATGACCGGAACGCACTACTAGGGAGAATAAAGGGATCACAGTCATTAAAGTGTTGATTAGCCACACTCATAGCCCGATTAATAGGGTCAACAGAGTAGTGGCGGTACTGCGGTAATCTCGGCGAGAATAGAGGCCTGGATCGCAAATGTCTCTGCGGAGCATTAAAGGAGACCAAGGATGTCAACACCGGACAGTCTATGTGACCATTTAGTAAATTATATAAAAGCATCATATCAGCTACATGTCGACGATCGACGAGAGAGGGGATATTTAAGAGATCCATTAATGGGCCATAGTTATGGTCAGTACGATCCATAGGCATACCCAGAATTCGAGCGGCGAACCTCAAAAACTTATGTTGGACCCGTTCAATCAAACTAATATATTTGCCGTGCCTCGGATTCCAGATGACTGAGGCATATTCAACGTGAGGCCTAACAAGGGCAGAATATAATAATTTGATTGCATCAATATTTCGAAAATGTCTGGCAAACCTTGATATGAATCCTAACGTTCTTAATGCTTTACATGTGCAGCGCATATACTGGTTCCTGAAGTCGAAACATGACGTAATAGAGATACCTAAATCAACAACCTCGGACACCTCATTGAGTGTGTCATCCCCTATCTTATAAGGGAAGACAACGTTACACACACCGCGCGCTGCCCTAAGAACCACACACTTAGACGTATGCAGCCTTAAGTTATTCATGCTACACCATAGCGCAAATCTATCCAAGTCATCCTGCATAATGATTGCATCACTCTGGGAATGGATTCTCCTAAACACCTTAAGGTCATCCGCATACAACAGAAAATTAGTTCCAACAAATACATCGACAAGATCATTAATAAACACATTAAAAAGCAACGGACCTAGATGAGACCCCTGAGGAACACCTGAGGTGACATTTATCGGCGAGGAAAGGGAATTAGATACTCTAACGATTTGCTCACGGCCAGAAAGATAACTGTTAATCCAAGATAACAGAGGCCCACAAAAACCCCAGGAGGACAGTTTACTGAGAAGGATGGAGTGATCCACCGTATCAAAGGCCTTTTGAAAATCGGTGTAAACCGTATCGACCTGCAGGCCGTCATCAAGGGCGTGGGACACGAAGCTATGGTAAACAGCAAGATTAGTTGCCGTAGATCGCCTCGGTACAAACCCATGCTGTTCCACACAGAGGGAATTAGCAATAAGAGGCGATAAAAACTCAGTTACGATCTCCTCGAACAACTTAGGCATTACCGATAGCTTACTAATAGGTCGATAGTTCCTCACATCGGACCGATCCCCAGCCTTAAAAATTGGTGTAACCAAGCTATTCTTCCAGGCCCTCGGAAACGTACCTCCCACAAGCGACGCATTGAAGATATTCCACAGGGGTCTCGAGAGAATATAATTACACTGTTTAAGGAGCAACGGGGGAATACCATCATACCCAGGTCCCTTGCATGTGTCAAGGGCATTTAATTTATCAAAGATGTTCCTAATAGAGATGGTAAAGGAATTGAGGATTAGGTCATTAGGAGAACCATTTAATATGTTTAAAGCTGAGGCCGGCCTCGTCGGCGTCGTATATACAGAGCCAAAATAAGAGGCAAAGAGATTCGCAACTGCAGGATGCGAGGACGCTGAAGAAGCATCCAGATGCATATTACTGGGGAGGCCTTGACTGCCACGCTTTGAGTTAACAAAGTTCCAAAAACTCCTAACATTACTCTGGACCGAATTTTCAACTCTAGTGACGTAAGTACGATAGTCCACTTTCGTTAAATGTTTACATTGGGACCGAAGACTAGAGAAGTTCCAATAGTCGCACAGTGAATTAGAGACTTTAAACTCTTTATGCGCTATCTTTTTTCTACGAATGAGATACTTTAAGCGTGATGACATCCAACGAGGGAAGGGAGAGCGCCTTATCACCCTTTGAGGGATGAAGGCATCAATCGACATATTTAGATGAAAGTATAGACGATCAACAGCAATATCGGGGTCGACCCCTTGAGTGATGGAGTCCCAATCAACTGAATTCAAGTAATTGATCATATTCGGATAATCACCACGCTTAAAGTCATAATATGAACCAATCACGGAGCCTTGGTCAACCAATGGGGTAAAATCATTTAAACTTACCAATAATGGTGGATGATACACATCAGGAGTTATAAGGCTATCGATGGCAGCATCCACAGTCACAGCGAAATCATTCACAAAGATTAAATCAAGCATGGTATCCTTAGAGTTGAAAACCGTATTCACCTGAGCTGAGCCACAGAAACTGTAACCTTCACAAATGAGGTCAATTGCAGTTGACTCCACCAAAGACACCCCGGGCTTTTTAAAACAGGTTAGATTCCGTTCACTAAGCCAGATGGCATGCGGGAGATTAAAGTCACCAAAGATACAAAGCTTATCATCACTAAAGTCCTGAAAAATCTCCATAACTGACCCAACATGATAACTATAGAGAGCAGGTTGAGACCCAGGCGGGAGATATAATCCACCAAGAATTAAATGCGTGGAGTGAAGCCGCACACGCACAAAAAGCTGTTCCACGTCATCCCGCTTAGGGTCAATCAATGAACATGGCAGAGTATTCTTGACTGCAATAAGAACCCCCCCACCTCTAGAGAAATCACTCGTGAGGTGTGATCTGTCCTTACGAAAAACGTTAAAGTCACGCAAGCCCAGCTCAGGTGTCGAGATTGACGCATTAAGCCATGTTTCGACCAGGACAATAATATCAAAACTGGCAGCAGATACCGAAATAGCCAACTTTAAGTCTTCTAACTTAGTCCTAAGCCCTCTTACATTCTGATAATAAACTACGGGATTCCTTAATGGTTTTTTGGCGCTGAGTCACGAGAGGTGCTACAATTAACAATTTTAGGCACACCGTGAATATAACGAATTGTCTTATTAGTCTCTCCGTTTTCCTGCAATTCGCGTAATTTGGCACGGAGCTGCTCCAACGCCTGCCGTTGAACGATCGTCTTGTCATCCGTAATTTTGCATGGGCCAGGATAGCGGGACTTGTTCCTTAGAAGGCACTTGGCTACTTCCGACGACTCCAGGGTGACGCAGAGAGGTCGCGGGGACGGGCCTTTCTGCTTGCCAAGCCTCCGTAGTCGTAAATCATCGTATTCCGATGGTTGAATCTGGTTAAGTATACACTTAACACCTTCGATGTCTTCCTTCTTTGCCTGAGCAGGGGAGGTATTGCACGACTCAGTTAGCCCATGCACAATCACATTCCTAGCCCTGAGATGCCGCTCACTGATCTCCGCAACAACCACTTCCGTGACAAGAGGCCCAGAAGGCAAAACGTCACTCGGACTAGAAGCATTAGCTTCAAGTTGGCAGACACGCGCAGAAAGGTCACCCACCGCAGAGCGTACCTCCGCAAGCTCCGACCTGATACCAGCAATCATCTCGTGGCGAAATTTATTCAGTTCTTCCCTCACGACTTCGACAATTAAATTCCTCATTTCACCGACCGAAGGAAAGGATGCTTGCGATAGCATCGGCGGCGATGGTATCAAGGACAGAGAGACATCTGACGGACAAGATGGGGTAGTGGAACGAGTAGCACAATTTAAAAGTCTACCGTTAGACCATGGGTGACCGGTACGGCCAAGACAGGTGACCCCTTTGTGAGACACAATCCCACAACTTACGCAGGTGACCGGATTGGCCACAGATGACCCACAGCCCTTACACTTCTTAGGAACCGACGACATAATTCCCGACTAATGCACTAATGCACTATGACCGGAAGCACGTACTGCAGGATGCTCTAGAGTTCGGGTTACCACAATAAAAAGGCACAGAATCCGGGTAACGATGAATCCAAAAGAACTCAGTCAAAGCACTACTCCACTCAGTAAGTCGGAAAAGGCAATTACTCAGACAGAGATCACCAGTAGACGTATCAAGTCTCGCACTTTCACAAGAAGTAAGGCACACAATAAATAATCAGGTAGATCTGATTACAACAACAGATGTAGGAGTACAGACACTGCACTGGAGGACTAGTGTAAAAGAATAGCCTTATAATTAAATTAAATAATCCCAGATAAAATCCAACGTATCCTAGAACTTTAAACTTAGTCACACGAATTGTCGGAGCCGAGGTAAACACGTCCGTACGCTAATGAGGTCAGACTAGTAACTTATCGTATCTTGCTTATCGCATGCCACGTCATCGAAGATAAAAATAGAATTCGGAAGCGATTCGTTCGGTGGGATGACGTCACTGTTATTCGAAAACGTAAAGTAGCCAATTTCATCTATCGGAGTCAATAAATTCTCCAAATACTGATATTTAGGCTGTTGCAAGGACTTGGAATACACGTACACGTTCTCAAAGCGGACGCCGTGTGGACTTTCCAACAATCTCACCAGCACGTTGGTCTTTCCACAATTCGATGGACCACAAATTAGGCAGCGGTTAGTGTTTGGTAGCATGCTACCATGTTTGCGTCTTGTTTTCGGGGACATCATTTGCGATTTATCGTCAAAATTTGTCACGCGTATCGTTACAGGTTGTCGCACGAATCGCATCCTCTCCGTGAACTGTGAAAAATGATTTTGATACGTCGAAGCGGTGACGCGCCCTATTTATAGGTCCGCGCCGAAACACGACAGCTCAGTATTCAAAATGCTTCTGATCCTGTCGGATAATTGCGATTTTCGAGACCTAACCTCTGAACAGTTGAAATATATACCAAAGATTATTCTACTGCGCGAGTTTGGCAGACACATTGACCAGTTGTGGGACCGACTCCCGGAGCATATCAAAGCCGATTCTGAGGTTCAGCAGCATCGTCGGTGCTTGGAACATTATAACCGCCCCTCGCAGCGAACGCATATCGACGGTCCAGCACCATTGATTAAAAAGTGTAGCGAATGTCACCGACGAGAGTAAAGAAAGGTTGTGGTCTGTTAAATCGGGCGATAAACGCGCTACCTATCGAATTACATATCCTGGGATATCAGTTTTGTGGTCCAGGAACTCATCTGATAAAACGATTGGCTAGAGGTGATCGAGGCATCAATCCAATGGACGCAGCGTGTCGCGAACACGATATTGCGTATTCGCGTAGCAACGACCTCGGTGAAAGGCACGCGGCAGATAAAGTTCTCGCTGACAAAGCGCGAAAACGCATCGTTGCGCGAGACTCGACTCTGGGCGAAAGAGGTGCTGCTACAGCTATTTGGGCAACTATGAAGGCCAAGACGAAAATCGGAATGGGGATGAAAACAAAAACCCGCAAAAGGACTCCAAAGAGAGCATCGCAAAAGCGGATTCTTCCGGTGGCAAAACGGGGTGGTATATTACCACTTCTCCCGCTGCTAGGTGTTCTCGGATCGTTAGCTGGCGGAGCGGCGGGGATCGCCAAGGCGGTAAACGATAATAAGGCGGCGCAGCATCAGTTGCAGGAAATGCAACGTCATAATCGCTCCATGGAAGGCCGTGGACTTTATCTCACGCCATACAAGCGTGGACAGGGAATATCGAAACGAAAAAAAAAAAAACGCCGAAAAGAAAATAAAAATACCCGCGGGCGTAACTACCGATGTACAATTGGAGGAGTTGGCAAAACGAATGCGTATTCCATTCTTTAGAGGTGTGTTTATGCGCAATGCATTACCAGTCGGAGGAGTACGTCGAAACGAGAGCGGTATCATATATTTGGACAATGTTGAGGGGCCGGGGACTCATTGGGTGGCATATGCGAAGAGAGGGTGTCGAGCTATATATTTCGACAGCTTTGGGAATCTTCGACCGCCTAAGGAATTGGTACAATATCTGGATAAATATGTTGTGAAAACCGAATATAATCGAACGTCTTATCAGAAGTACAATCAGAGCAATTGTGGACAACTATGTCTACGTTTTCTACAAACGATCGACACCAAATTTAAGCATTGACTTCCCACCACTCTGATTCAGTACTAGTCGAGCCGTGCAGCTCTGAATATGTCGCTAACATTCACTCTAACCGGCAAGAGTAGCACCCTCGCGGTAAGCTACTTTCCACCCATAGATTTGAGCGACGATGATTACGAGCTTGGCCTAACAACCTTTGAAACTTATCATACAATACCGAACATCGACTGGAGCAACGATAACTTCTACTTCGTCGTAAACTATGGCATCAAAAACAGCAGTGTTGACACCAGTCCTGAAACTATTAGGATTCCACACGGCTCCTACGAACTAGACGCCATTGCCAAGTATTTGAGACAGCGATTACTCGAGCGGTATCCTAAAAATCTCGATGACACCAGCAATGGTGACAACGATGTGTATCCTATAGTGTTGCGTCCCAACAACAACACCATGAAAAGCGAGCTGCACTGGTCATTCGCCGTTGATTTTACGAAGCGCAATAACATTGGATCGCTACTGTGCTTCTCGACGAATCGGATATTAGAACCAGGGCGGTGGCACGAATCATACGATCCAATTAATATCATGAACGTGAACATTATCCGCATAGAATGTAGCGTGACCGCTGGCGCGTACAACAATGGCAAACGTGTACATACGATACATGAATTTTCTCCGAGAGGTCCACCAGGATATAAGATATCGGACACGCCCGCACAGATCATTTACCTTCCAATCACCGCACAGGTCATTACGGATCTAACGATACGCGTTGTGGATCAAGACGGACGGTTGCTAGATTTTCGAGGTGAAGAGATTACCATCAGACTGCACGTGCGACGACGACGATAATACGTGTGGTGCGAAAGAGATGCTTGTGTTGAACGACTCCAGAAACTCGTTTCTTCCAAGTGAAATTGTTTACAGAAACAACAACAACAACTGCAACAGCTCTGATCACGCTAAAAAGAAGAGGCTCAGTGCTGCGAACATTGCATTTTTGAGATCATTGGGATTCATTGTGCGCATATAAGGTGAAAAATGGCTGATATTCTAAGCATTGGAGGGAAGCCGACGTTTGATGATCGCATCGTCAAACTCGAGACTCACACATACAACCCATATGTCAACACAACGTTTGGATACAGCGATGAGATAAGAATACCCATACAACAGCAGGATTTGTACACATTACCGTGTGAAAGTTTCCTCTATGTGGAGGGGAAATTGAAGATAAATAAACAAAACGATGCGTTAACGGTGATGTTGGGAAATAATTGTGTGGCGTTCTTATTCGATGAGATTCGATACGAGCTGAACGGCGTGGAGATTCATCGCAACAGAAACGTTGGAATAACTAGCACGCTTAAGAACTATGTATCGCTGACATCTGACGAAGACAAAAATATGGAGAATGCCGGATGGGGCTTGAAACGACGCGATGGGCTAATAGTGAAAAATCATTTCAATTTTTGCATCCCACTCAAATATTTGCTGGGATTTTGCGAGGACTACAAACGCATAATTATTAATGCGCGTCACGAATTGATTTTAATACGATCGCGCAACGACAACAATGCTCTAATAGGATCACCGATGTTGGAACCAGAAATTGAATTACTTAAAGTGCAATGGCGAATGCCTCATGTGACGCTGAACGACCTTAATAAGCTATCGTTGCTACGTGATTTGGAAAGTGGACAAAACCTGAGCATTTGTTTTCAATCGTGGGATCTGTACGAGTATCCTCTCTTACAGAGCACGACCAAGCATTCGTGGGCCGTGAAGGCATCTGCGCAGATGGAGAAGCCGCGCTGCGTGATCCTTGCTCTACAGACTGGTCGAAGGAATATGATGAGCGAAGACGTTACTAAGTTCAACAACTGTAAATTGACCAATGTAAAACTTTTTCTCAACTCGGAATTTTACCCATACGATGATATGAACTTGGACTTTGACAAGAATAAGCATGCCATCTTGTATCATATGTATACGCAATTCGGTAAAACGTATTATGGACATAGTTGCAACGAGGCATTATTCACCGTGGCTGAATTTTTACAATTTGGTCCCCTCGTGGTAATTGAATGCTCGCGACAAAATGAGTCGATCAAGAATGGCACAGTGGACGTGCGCATAGAATTTGAGTGTAAAGAGAATGTGCCGGTAAATACAACGGCCTACTGTCTGATTCTGCATGATCGGGTGGTTGACTACAATCCGCTGACAAACGTGGTGCGCAAAATCAATTAAATTGCTACGCTACTTGCCTGCCCTCTCATGTGTCAAAATCATACCAAAATTTCATCGTGAAAATCGAGACGCTTTACGAGAAAGACTGCATTCTCCCGTCTGTTTTGGAAGGGAGCGGACCTCTAAATTGTGCCGATAATGGCTGTACCAACATTTGTTGACCTGCAAGGGTTCATCGTTGATAGAAGATTTGTCGCGAAGGAAGTGGCTGTCTTACGAAAGGGAACAATTCTCTCGCACTATATTTTCGGGAGTTCGACGCCGCAATATCTTCTTACAAAATCCGACAAATCAAGCATCCGATGGTTGGTGGCAAAACATCATGGACTACGGTGGGACGATGGAGACGTTCCCTACAGTATGGCTAAACAGCTAATTTCGAAAGCTGTAGCGGATGCAATCGACGAAGAAGATGACGCATCCCATATCGTATACGTTAAAGGGTTGCAGAAACGCGACTGGCTTGCGGATTTCCTCGATGAAAATACGAGAGCGGACGTGGTCATCGAAACGCTGGACATTGACTACGAGGATATTAAATCTCTAAATAAACTAAATGTAGTTAATACTCTGCGATGTAGCAGACACGCAAAGCATTGTGCCTTGCAAAATGTATTTAAAATATTCAACTGGTGGTCTAAACGCCAGAGAGAAATTCATAAATAAAATATAATCAATTTTTAATGTATAAATGTTTTTTTCTTCACCCTCCCCAACCTCCTATATATGATGTATGCTAGATTAAGCCGATAGTTATAATTATTATGTAGAAGCGGTTCGATTCACGTTCAGAGTGATACAATTCACGTTCAGAGTAGTACGATTCACGTTCGATTCACGTTCGATTCACGTTCAGCGTGATACGATTCACGTTCAGAGTGGTACAATTCACGTTCAGAGTGGTACGATTCACGTTCGATACACGTTCCAAGCCGTTCAATACCCGTTCAGAGTGGTACAATTCACGTTCAGAGTGGTACGATTCACGTTCGATTCACGTTCAAAGCCGTTCAATACCCGGTCAATACCCGTTCAGGGTGGTACGATTCACGTTCAAAGCCGTTCAATACACGTTCGATACACGTTCAAAGCCGTTCGATACCCGTTCAATACCCGATCAAAGTCGTTCAATACATGTTCAATACCCGATCAAAGTCTTTCAATACACGTTCAATACCCGGTCAAAGTCGTTCAATACACGTTCAATACCCGTTCAATACCCGATCAAAGTCGTTCAATACACGTTCAATACCCGATCAAAGTCATTCAGTACCCGTTCGATTCACGTTCTATTTAGTGAATATTTCGAAGAAGATGCAGATGGTAAAGATGGTCAGCGAAAATGCAGGTGGAGCACATAGAAGGAGAGGGTGGCCAGTGAAGAAGAAGATGAAGAACAAAGCCATCCTACTTTGCAACATATGCAACTTTAGGCATGGGTGACAAATTGTATGAGCGCTGCGGGACCAGTTGTCTTCAAAAGCTTGACAGCTACAGACAAACGTAACAATGGGACTGGATCGAATCGCCCCTGAGTGTGGCCCCGAGGTATGTACTTTGCAATATTATTAACATTTATCGCGTCAATAAATTGAAATCGAGTGAGTTCAAATCAGGCGATATTATATCGTGGGTTTCTATCTTTTAGGTTTCACCACCGCCATCGCCTGTGTGGTCAAATGACTGGGGCTCGTCGCAGCCGTCGCCGCCTTCATCGCCGCCTTCGTCGCCGCCACCGCCTCCGCAGGTATGTAATACATTGCATTGTTTTATGCATTTGATGTTTATGATGTTTATGATGTTTAATATATCATTATTATATCGACGTTTGTGTTCCAGGACATGTTTTTCATGCTGGAGGCGAGGTTGGTGGAGGCGGCACCAGCTACAGCCGACGCGCATGCGGGCTCCGTGAGGGCCGCACGGGTGCGGCACCCTTGGGTGCCATACGTCAGGATGGGGCACCTGCAGCGGCCGTGGTCCCCATCACCACCATGGATTGATATGGGTAGGCCGCGGCCGCTGCCTCCCTCGCCATCGCCACCACCGTCGCCCCTCTCACCATCGCCACCATCGCCACCATCGCCACCCCCCCAATAGTTTTTATTTTATTTTTTCTATTTTTCATTTATTTTATATATTTTACTATTTATGTATTTCTTTTATTTTTCTATTTTTTCTATTTTTTCTATTTTTATATTTCTATTTTTATATTTCTATTTTTATATTTCTATTTTTATATTTCTATTTTTATATTTATATATTTATTATTTTTATTCTATATTATTATTATATTTCTTATTTTATTCTTAAATTCTATTTATATTCTTTTTATATTTATATTCTATTTTTATATTATCTTTTTATTTTAATTTTTATATTCATATTCGATTTTTATGATTTGTAACAATATATGTTCTTAAACGTATTTCATTGTACTCAATTTTATTTACCCCTGTTCCTTCTCTCCTCATCATGTAATTTTAAGATTCATCGTTTTCATAATTATTATTTCTCGGTCTTTGAAAAAAATTTCTGCTGACGCTGCATAATCATATTTCGTTCTTCGCGCTGCCATGCGACATCATCCTGCATGACCGCTCCAGAGGAATCGAATTACGCGAGATCGCGCGAAACGCTGCGACGCTGAATCGGAACGCTTTTCATAATTATTATTTCTAGGCGTTGAGAAAAAGATTTCTGCTGACGCCGCATAATTCTATTTCGTTCTTCGCGCCGCTAAATGACGTCACCCTGCACGGCTGCTCCAGGAGATTCGAATTACACACGATCGGAACGCTTCGAAAACTTGTTAGCTGTAGAATGCATGCTATTGTACCACCAAGTAGCACTGTCTCTTTCCATCTCTCGAATTTAGCTTTTTAAAGTAATGCTCTCTCTTTCCCTCCTCGGAAGACGCGGTGTGTAAAAAGCCGATCTTTCCCGACATCGTTCGAAACAATTTCTGCTGCATATTAGTTTGAAAAAAAAATTTGGAGGTCATTCTCTCCCTCTGAAAAAATTTCGGGGGTGGGCCAAGTTCTGTAAGAGATTTTTTTCGGGGGTCAATGCCTCCCTCTGAAAAAAAACATTTCCGGTCTGGAGAGGTCTCCGCGGCGGGTCGGCCCGGACTGATCCCCTCCATCATCGCGGCTTCCCCCACTCCGCGGCTCGTGCGCGCGCAACCTGTCTTCCTCTCCCCGCACGCCCCGCGCCCATGTTTCCCTCCGCCGCGCTTCCCCGCGCGCCCTCACTTCCCCCCGCCCCCGCGCTCCCCACAGAGGACCTGCGTTGGAACCGGCCTCCCCTTACTACAGTATGAAATAGATAATAATAATGGCTTACGGTATTTTCCGTGGAGCACTGAGTTTAACACTTAAAAGAACTGTTTGAGGTAATTTCTGTCGAAGAAAGAGAGTGTTTCGCAGATAGATTTCTGTCGAAGAAAGAGAGTGTTTCGCAGATAGATTTCTGTCGAAGAAAGAGAGTGTTTCGCAGATAGATTTCTGTCGAAGAAAGAGAGCTCTGGCCTCTCGAACCTTCGTATTTATATGGGTTACAGGTGTGAGGGGTGTTGCGCGGTATTCACCTTGACCCATTTACGAATTATGCGTCGCAGTAGGACTTCCGGGGTTTTTATAAATGTCTATATTTAGACGTATTTATGAATCATGCGTGAAATATGCGTCGCAATAAGGTTTCCAAGATTCTGTTTGGCTATTGATAAGAGATTTATGAGGAACCTTTAGAATAATTTCGCGAAAAATTTAGTTGGACATCACATTAATACGAATAAATATTTTATTCAAAATACTTGGCGCAGCGCAACCGAAAAAATGTTAATTGACTTAGTCTTAATAATTAACAATAACTCCCTTACAATCTAAAATACATAAACATATACATATTATACATATACATATTAGAAACACAGTCAGATTTATTGTACATATATTTAACTCTAATATCATACGTAGCATATGCACATTCACGAACGCACGCACAAGAAAGAAAGATAGAAAAAAAGATTAATGCAATTTATACATATTTATTCAGTTTAGCAACACCAATTCGGGGCGCAGCGCCAAGTATTTTGAATAAAATATTTATTCGTATTAAAATATTTATTTGTATAAAAATATATCTGCTTTTTTTTTAAATTGGGCGTTTACCGGGTGCTCAGTCCTGTTGGACCATTGTGCCCGAGCCCTCGCGGGCAGTCCTAGTTCAGAGGGCTTACCGTTAGTCCGGCCTCTCGTGCGAACTCGAGAAGCCTGCTCACGGTCATGTCCTTCAGGTTCGTCGTGCGCAGGAAAGCAGCTCCCAGCAATAGCTGTCTCTGGGCTGCCATGCTCTCGCACTGCGTCATTAGGTGAAACGGCGTTTCGTCGTCCACCCCGCACCTCTGGCAACTTGGTTCCTGCACGATCCCAAGGCGCGCTAGGTGCTTCCTCGTGTGCCAGTGTCCTGTGACCATCCCCACTAGCAGTCGCAACTGCGACCTGTCCAGGCGGCTTAGTGCCGCCCCTATCATTTTCGAAGGCCGCTTCAGTAGAGCCTTCGCGTGTCCCATCTGCTGGGTCCGCTCCCAGAGTTGTCCGAGTTGCTGTCTAATCCAGCACCTCGTCCACTCCTTCACGGTTCCCATGGAGACACCTAAGGTGCAGGACGGGTCCCGATTAGGTTTACGCGCCCCTTCTCGAGCCCTGTCGTTTGCCCCTTCGTTTCCCTTGACTCCGGCGTGTCCCGGAACCCATAGTAGACTGACACGGTTGTTATTTGCCAGTTGCGTCAGTGTGTCTACGCAGTTTAGTACCAGACTGGATCTCACCACTGTATTGTGCAAAGATCCAACTGCGGCCCGGCTAGGGTTGATTCGATACCACCATGGTATCGATACTTGTACTCGTTACTTGGATCGGAATAAACGTATCGATACTACTCGGGTATCGGTGGAAAAGTATCGATACCGATACTGAATACTGCTGGAAATGCTGCAAGTAAAGTTCCTTACCTGAAAACTGACTTCTGAACACGTGTGTCACTTACTTTAGACACCGAGGTGCCATGGGTTTTTGCATGTTTAAGCAAGTTTGTCGTGTTACCAGCATCCTCTACTAACCCAGTAGCTAGTAAAGGATACCGAATGCTTAAGCATTTGCTTAAGAATAAGTAGCGACTGAGAATACCGGCCTTAATGGCGTGACATCACCCGCATGCGTGTTGTGTTCCTCCTCCACTACGACAGGGAATTTCTGGTATCCCCGTTAATACGCATTCGATTCCATTCGATCCAAGTACTTTTCTTCCGATACCTCTTAAGTATCGCACGGCAAGTATCGATACCAAAAATACTCGGTATCGAATCGAAAGTATCGATACTGTACTTGTATTTACTAGTATCGAAACAACCCTAGGCCCGGCTGTCGCTGCAGATATAGATATGCTTGCCCTCATAGCCCTTGTCCAGATTCAATCTGGCACAGGTCCTGATAGCTTGCACCTCCGCCTGAAAAACCGATACGTGTGGGCCCAGGGCGATGGACCTTTCCACCCTGGGCCTCTCCCCCCATATCCCGGCTCCGGTTCCGGTTTTGGTCTTGGAGCCATCTGTGTACCAGATGAGCCCCGCCGGAGAGAGTAGCTCCTTCTCGTTCTCTTCCCAGTCCCTCCTGCTTGGAAAGCGAACGACGAAGTTATGTTGGAAGCGGTAGGCTGGGTCACATTGGTCCCCCCCGCAGTCCAGGGCCTCATACGAGTCCCTTACGTCCTGCAGGATCGCCGCATGCCCGTTCCCCGCGCCTTTCCATCTTCCCGCGAAGTGTATCCGCAGGGCAGACTTCCTAGCCCCGGCCTCCGCAGCCAAGTGCGGTGGCGCCAGGTCCAGCAAGACCCCCATCGCCAGGGTAGGCGTGGTGGGGAACGCCCCCGTTATCCCCAGCAACGCCAAGCGATAATTGGTGCCTTTACACGGACGTTCTTTTGTGACACTTTTGCGCGCCACACGCCAGCGCGGCACGCATTTGGCGTGGCGTGCCGGAACGTCGGAAGGAGCGCGCTCCTTCTCGCAGGCCAGAAGATCGTACCCGTCACTACTTAGAGACAGAGAGTTCGGGCTGCCATTTCTACGTCGACTCCACACGCTTTTTCCAGGAACCAGCGCAGTCTTGTATTGTGTACTACCTGTTCCATGTATATTATCGATCTGCGAAACAATCGGCAAGACACGATCGCGACATACGTAGGTTCGCGAAAAGTATACGAATTCCTCGATATACCTGGCTTATAGAGGATATCATAAATGCTTTTACTGTAGGGCACACTGAAACATCTGTTTTTACGAAGCTACATTTGGTTTACCTGAAGGTGCTATAAATTATGGAAATGGTTTATTTCTCAGTTATAACGACTGTATTGCGATCTGCATTCTCCTTGCAGACGAAAAGTTTCCACCTCATCGGAAGTTCTTGCTAGGGATCGCAAGCTGCAGTTCCTCAGCCGCCTGCTCGACCCCCCCACCCGTTTTCGGGCGTCCGCAGTCCCCCCCGAGCCTTCTTCCTAGCCCCTCTTTGTAGAGTTGCCAGTCGGTGGCACTGGGGTTCCTGTAGACTCCCGTGGGTTCGTGGTTCGCGTCTCCCGCCAGTTTGAATTCGATTAGCCTGTGGTCTGAGAGAGTTACCTCTTCCGCCATTTGCCAATCCTTAATAGCCTGAGCCACCTTCTTGGACCCCAGCGTAATATCGATTACCTCCTGCCTTCTGGTGGTAACGAATGTGGGTTTGGAGCCCCGATTTAGGATCTCCAGTTCCGTGGTTGAGAGGTATTCAAGTAAGCTGGTCCCTCTCAGGTTGTTTGGGATTGGTCTCCGAAAAACGACCAATCGTTGTGCTTGCGCTTCATCAGTGTGCGGCGCGGGTTTTGAACCCACTTCTGGTCCCTGTTTCTCGGCTGGGCGATCGCGGAGACGGACCAGTCGGGCCATCTCTGAATTGACACCTGGACTAATTACCGGTGTACGCGCTCTCTTAATTGTCATTGTCTCTCAACATGTACGTGGGCTGCGTTGATTGGTCCGGTTTCGATCTTCCGATCCGGTGTCTTGGCCCGAACCGTCTCTGCGATCGCTCTCTTCTCTGTGAATCGCGTTACGGTAAACATCGCTATTATCAAAGTCGCGAAAACAAAGAGCTATCGGCGCTCCGATAATTCTCCACTAGCTTGGAATTTCTAGAAGTTCCTTTCCACGTACTTGCGTGATTGTTAATTTGCGTTATTAAGTGTGTTTTCAAGGTTTAGTTGAAATTAGAGAAAGTCCTTGTGTATTAGTAATAAACGTGCTCGTTTATTGTGACGCCATTACTCTACAATTTAAACCTTTTTATCTCTTAAATATTCTACTTCACGCAGATTAAGTTTCTCGCGCGTTAAAACTAAAGGCAAGAGCGTAGGTGCTCTTCGTTCTTGTTCAAACATAAAGTTGGTCCTTCGAGCCGGATACTCCGATAAGTTCGTGTATCGTGAAGTGACCGCGTGGTGCGAGAGTGCGTTCCGTTCCACCATCATGGATGACTTGCTCGCGGATCAGATCGCTCTGTACCATCGGCTTTCGCGTGTGTACGATAATCTAAAAAAGAAAGGCGTTGCTAATATGACTGAAGGGTCGGTGCAAGCTAGACTGGAATTGCTAACGTCGCTCTGGGAGCAGTTCTCGAAGCAACATAGTGTGCTAGTGAAAGGTGATACGGCGGAAGTCTCGATGCACGAATACTTCACAAAGGATGGCTTCGCACTTGGCGAAGAATCGTTCTTGGACCAGAAGGGGTACCTTCTAGATCGACTTCGCGAAATTAGGCGGAAGACGGAGCCCATCAGAAACGTGGCCCCAACTTCCGGCGGTGTTTCTGCCGCTGAGTCACGATCCCGTGCCACCTTGCCCCGCATCCCGCTTCCCAGCTTGGATGGACGTTACGAGCAATGGCAGGCGTTCCACGACTCTTTTGTCTCGCTGGTAATCAAGGACTCGTCGTTGATGGATGTGGATCGCCTACATTATTTAAAGGGCTGTGTCAAGGGCGACGCAAGTACCGTGATCCGGAATCATACTACGACGGACGACAATTTCCAGCCAGCCTGGGACGCTTTAAAGGAGCGTTTTCAGAATAAACGCCTACTGGTGAATGCGCAGCTTACCATTCTAAAGGAATTGCCTACGGTGACCAGTGAGTCGTCGGCCGAACTGAAAAGATTGTTCTACGGCACTTGGGACGTAGTCCGTGCTCTGGCTGCTATGGGTCGTCCCGTGACTACAACAGACTGGTTAGTAAACATGACCGTCGAACGGTTGGATGAGCAATCGCACCGCGAATGGGAAGCATCCCTCGGTCTATGTACAGAACCGCCGTCCTTGGATGCTCTGAAGGTATTTATTGAAACCCGTATACATACTGTCGAAGCTCTCGAACATAAGCGCAAGCGTGAGCTTCCCGTCGAAGACAAGCCATCAACACCAAGGGGGACAACTGCCAAGGAAACCGCTTCCAAAGGTGCCGCTGCTAAGGTCACCACTGTCAAGGGCGCCGCTGTACACCAAGTCGTCGCTACCCCGTCGCACTCCAAGGACTGCGGTCTGTGTAAAGGTTATCACTACCTTCTTTTCTGCCCAAAATTCAAGGGTCAGGATGCTGCATCAAAGAGGGCCACTGTTGAGAGGTTGCAGCGCTGTCTAAACTGTCTGGGCAAACATCTACTCGATAGTTGCCAGACGACAAAACGCTGCCAGCATTGCTCCGAACCTCACCATACCTGCCTGCACGACGCGTTCCAGACGACTACGGGTGCTGTAGTGCAACACGTCACTCCTCACGTGCTTAACACGCCGCCCGTGATGCTCGGTCTTGCTCGAGTTCGTGTGTACACACCGGCCGGTCAACATGTCTCAGTGCGAGCGTTAATCGATCCTGGGAGTGAAGTGTCCTTAATTACAGAACTGCTTGTGCAACGACTGGGTTTAAAAAGACAGCGTGCTCGCATACCCTTGCTGTTCGCCGGCGGTGCTCCTTCACAAAGTACGAGAGGCTCGGTGCAGTTGGACATCACGGCCGATCGAGACGGTGAGAGTACTCTTGCCCTATCGGCCTTTGTATTAACGGATTTGTCCAGCTACAAACCACCCGTCTTGCCCGATGGTACAGCTTGGCCCCATCTGCAGGGCCTCCAGTGGGCCGAACCACGACTTAGCAGTCAGGACGCTATCGAGCTGCTGCTGGGCGCAGATGTCTACAATGACTTTATGTTAGAGGGTGTTCGCAAAGGCAAGCCAGGTACGCCTTTAGCTCAGGAGACGACATTTGGCTGGATTCTTACCGGAGGTCTTCGGTCTGGGCGTGCTCTCTTCCGTAAAAGCATCTCAACAGTTCAGTGCTGTTCGATTAGTCAGGAGCTACCTGATCTGCTGGAGAAGTTCTGGGTACAAGAAGAAGTCGATGTGCCACACACCCTCTCACCCAGCGACCAAGAGGCGGAGGATCACTTCCGGTCTACACATCGACGCACGTCCGAAGGTCGCTTTGTGGTGAGACTTCCTTTTATAATTCCGCCGGAGCTGGGTCTCTCGAGGCCCGCTGCACTGCGCTCCTGGAATGCCACGCAACAGCGGTTTAGTAAGAACCCTGAATTTCAACGAGCCTATCAAGACTTCTTACAAGAATATGAGGACCTCGGCCATATGGTGGTAGCTCGTACCCCTCCAGAGGGTCGTCATTATTACTTACCTCATCATGGTGTTTTGAAGCCCTCTAGCTCCACTACAAAGCTTCGCGTAGTTTTCAATGGTTCGATGGCAACCAGCAACGGACGGGCCCTCAATGATGTGCTGCACACCGGGCCCAATTTGTTACCTGCCTTAGCCGATTTGTTGCTGAGATGGCGGCGACATCCCATCGCTTTCGTCGCTGATGTCGAAAAGATGTATCGTCAAATTGTGATACATCCCGACGACCGAGACTATCAGCGTATACTTTAGCGAAGTGGGAAGGGGTCAAAGTTAACAGAGTATAAGCTTTGCACCGTCACTTACGGTTTAGGTTGTGCGCCCTACCTGGCTCTTCGATGTTTGCATCAACTAGCCACCGATGAGGCCGGATCGTTCCCTTTGGCTTCCAGGGTGATGTTATCCGATGTGTACATGGACGACATCCTAACTGGTGCAGCTACTGCAGAGGAGGCCCTGTTATTGAAGGAGGAATTGGATCAGCTCGCAATGGCGGGCGGGTTTCGACTGCACAAGTGGTCGTCGAATTCGCCCGAGTTCATGAGGCCGTTCCACAGTGACGCCACTGGTCTAGCACGTCACTGGGATACAGACTCTCAGCATAGTGTTTTGGGAATTCAATGGTTCCCCGATACCGATACTTTTCAAATCAGATTGCTGGATAATGACTCGAGTTCAAGGACCACGAAGCGGAGCGTTCTAAGTCAAGCCGCACAAATTTTTGATCCACTAGGCTGGCTCGCACCTGTCACAGTATGGACAAAAATATTTATCCAGACACTTTGGTCTCTCACAATTGACTGGGATGAGCCTTTACCTGAGGAATCTGAAGACGCCTGGCGCAGCTTCCTGACGGCACTACCGGCTCTCCGTGAAATCCAAATCCCACGCTGCATGGGCTTGACCTCCACTAGTCAGTCGGTGGAAGTACACGGCTTCTCCGACGCATCTGAGCGAGCATACTCTGCTGTGGTTTACCTACGGATTCAGGACGCATCAGGTGAAATCCAAGTTCATCTCATTTCAGCAAAAACGAAGGTGGCACCTTTAAAGCAACAGACATTACCGCGCCTCGAATTGAGTGGCGCCCACTTACTTACTCGGTTGGTGGCGCGTCTTCTATCTACGCTGGCACTCAAAGTCGTTGGCGTGTACTTGTGGACTGATGCCTTGGTGGCATTAGGGTGGATCCAAGCCCCTTCCAGCCGGTGGCAAACTTATGTGGCCAACCGAGTAGCCGACATACAAAGAACGCTACCTCAGGCGCATTGGCACCACGTACAAGGCCGAGATAACCCTGCCGACTGTGCCTCGAGAGGGTTGGATCCGATGGCGCTTCCCGGGCATTCACTGTGGTGGTCTGGACCTGCTTGGCTGTCTTCCAGCGACGGACGACCCACCACCTCCGAGAGACTGGTCGAAATACCTCAAGCTGAAAGCAGGCAAAACCTTCACATCCACCATCCTTCGGATGATAAGGTGAGCCTATATTTAAACCAGTTCTCTAACTTTCGTCGAATGCTCTGAGTAACAGCGTGGTGCTGTCGATGGCTCCCTGCTGCTCGAGGGAAGCGGTCACCTTACCTTACTGCCGACGAACTACGTGAAGTTCAAATGAGGCTGGTTCGATGCGTGCAAGCTGCTGCCTTCACTGCGGAAATTGACGCCATACAAGCCAGCCAACCACTGCCTCGTCGAAGTCGTTTGCTACGACTCAACCCCTTCCAGAGGAAAGAGGACGGCATCTTACGTGTTGGCGGGCGGCTGCATTACTCAAGTATCACCTATAATCAAAGGCACCCGATGATACTCCCTGATGAATCTACCCTGGCGGTGCTGTGGATCGCCGATGCACATCGACGCTGCCTACACGAGGGGGTGCAGCTTACCTTATCTACACTCCGCCAACAATGTTGGGTTCTGCGAGGTCGACAACTGGTGAAGTCCTGCATCTTTCGGTGCCTCACTTGCGTGCGATGGAGGGGCAAGACGGCGGACCAGCTGATGGGGGTGTTACCATCTGCTCGAGTAACCCCATGTCGTCCGTTCCTGCGCGTGGGCGTTGATTATGCAGGGCCCATTTTAATTCGATCCAGCCGAGGGCGCGGCCAGCACGCTCATAAAGGTTATATTGCTTTGTTTGTCTGCTTAGCCACCAAAGCCGTGCATCTGGAGGTGGTGTCGGACGGGACAACGGAAGCCTTCTTAGCCGCACTGAGACGTCTGACTTCTCGCCGTGGCCTCTGCTCCCAGATCTTCAGTGACTGCGGTACGGTCTTCGTGGGCGCAGACAAAGAGCTGCGCTGTCTTCTACAAGCTGTCAGCCCCCAAAACCGACAACTTCTGGACCGTCTGGCTTCTGAGGGTATCGAGTGGAACTTTAACCCACCTTCCGCTCCGCACTTCGGCGGGATCTGGGAGGCTGCGGTAAAGTCCGTGAAGCACCACCTCCGGAGAGTACTTGGCGAGCATCGGCTGACTTATGAGGACCTGGCCACGCTGCTCGCTGAGATCGAAGCGTGTTTAAATTCTAGGCCATTAATACCGTTGTCAGATGATCCCGAGGATCTAGAAACGTTGACACCGGGCCATTTTTTGGTCGGTGAGGCGATCACCGCAATTCCTGAACCTGGACTGGAAGAGCTTCCAGACAATCGGCTTTCTCGGTGGCAACTGATCCAGAAAATGCAGCAGCATTTCTGGCGCTTGTGGTCCCGAGACTACCTGAACACTTTACAAACGCGGGGTAAGTGGAGTCGCTTTCGGACGGTGATTCGTGAGGGTGATATGTGCTTAATCAAAAGCGAACTACAACCACCCTCGCGATGGCCTCTGGCTCGAGTTAGTAAAACTCATCCAGGGCCCGATGGTCTGACACGCGTTCTAACACTTAAGACGGCTACGTCGGAGTTCACTCGTCCGTTACACAAGCTGATTCTTTTACCTTTTACTGCCACCGCGGAAGTCGATATTGGAAGCTCTCAGGGAGACGTCGCCGAATGACATCGACCGACATAACCTAGTTACATTACCATATGTCGCGGTTAGGTTTTGATCTGCGTTGCCTCTCACTTTTGTTTGTTTTAATACTGTATTTAATCACTTACTTATTTTACCACTCTTCAATTTTAACCAAGCGTTCACTCGTGATCACTTCACACTGCTACCGTGCGCTGTCTGTTTCGTCAGAACGTGACGAGACGGGCGGGAATGTTTGGGATTGGTCTCCGAAAAACGACCAATCGTTGTGCTTGCGCTTCATCAGTGTGCGGCGCGGGTTTTGAACCCACTTCTGGTCCCTGTTTCTCGGCTGGGCGATCGCGGAGACGGACCAGTCGGGCCATCTCTGAATTGACACCTGGACTAATTACCGGTGTACGCGCTCTCTTAATTGTCATTGTCTCTCAACATGTACGTGGGCTGCGTTGATTGGTCCGGTTTCGATCTTCCGATCCGGTGTCTTGGCCCGAACCGTCTCCGCGATCGCTCTCTTCTCTGTGAATCGCGTTACGGTAAACATCGCTATTATCAAAGTCGCGAAAACAAAGAGCTATCGGCGCTCCGATAATTCTCCACTAGCTTGGAATTTCTAGAAGTTCCTTTCCACGTACTTGCGTGATTGTTAATTTGCGTTATTAAGTGTGTTTTCAAGGTTTAGTTGAAATTAGAGAAAGTCCTTGTGTATTAGTAATAAACGTGCTCGTTTATTGTGACGCCATTACTCTACAATTTAAACCTTTTTATCTCTTAAATATTCTACTTCACGCAGATTAAGTTTCTCGCGCGTTAAAACTAAAGGCAAGAGCGTAGGTGCTCTTCGTTCTTGTTCAAACACAGGTTGATATCGGTACTGCCCCATATGATGTGATGGGCGTCAGCGTCGCGTCCCACCACCAGTTGCAGCCCCCTATTTTTACATGCCTCCATCAGTACTCTGAGTTCCCTCGTTGGGGGGGGGGGGGGGGGCTCCTCAGAGTCGTATGGTAGATATGCTGAGCAGACCACGATCTTTTCCGTGTTCCCACCCATTTTTGACTCTATTAGGACAGCTGTTAGGTCCCTAGTGCAGAATTCTTCCAGCCTCAAGGCGTTTAGTCTTTTACTCGCGTAGACGCACGCCCTTGGGCCGGGGTCACCGGGCCCGTGTATTACCGTGCCCAGTTTCGCGTTCAGTCCTCCTACTCGACCCCTGGTTAGCCAGGGTTCCTGTATGAGTACTATATCTGTTTGCTGCCCCACTATGCGGCGATCGAGTAAGTCCGTCGCCGCTTTGCAGTGCTGCAGATTAATCTACGAGATGCTGACGCATCCTGCAGCCATCTTGACTGCAGTATTGCTCGCTCTCGCACGTGTTCCGGGGGATGTAGTATGTCCCGTGTTGCGGTCCACTTCTACTTCCCCCTCCGCTTTACCGTGGTGGTAGCCTTGCTCTCCACCTCGGCGATCTTTAGGAAGTGGGACCTCAGTGACCCAGAGGCGATGGTACCTTGTACCCCTCCCCGGGTCCCCGAGTTCCCAGCCCTACCTAGTCCCACGGCCTTCAGAGGTCTCCCCCTCTTACCGCGGGTAGGCATAGTTGCCTTCTTCGTGGGGAGTCGGCCCCCGGGGGGGGGGGGGGCCGACTTATACCCTTGCCTCCACTGTTTGGGGTTGGTCCTTAGGGGCCGGATCGGCGCCGGCGCTGAGAATCTCCCTCGCGCTTGAGGCCTCCCCCGCTCCCTCCGGCCCGTCCCCTGCCCTGACCTGGGCTGTCGATGCTACCGCCCCTCGCGCCGCTCCCGGTTTCCCGCCCTCCACGCCGGTCCGGGCCGGGAACTCCCTAAGGAGCGCCCTGCCCAGCCCCACGTGGACGACGAAGCCCCGTTTGCTGAGCGCTTCGTGCGACTCCGCATCCACCCCCAGAATCAGGTGCACGGATCGTTCCGCCTCCCTTCTGCCCCACACCCTCCATAGTTGGTACGGAGGTCCGGGTTCTGCCGACCGATCCGCTGCAATATGACGTCCGTCTTCTCCGGGAGTCCGGGGATGACGGTCGCCATCTTCCGAAGCCTGGGTAGGCACTCTCTCTCCATTATCTGGAGAGATGCGCCCTCCCAGGGCTTCAGGTTATTCGCCGCTTCTTTAAGCCATTGTTTGGCAGCGGCGTCCGTGCAGGTTATCCCCTGCACGAACCTACACTCTTCGAAGCGGGGGACCGCCATTCCTTTCGGGATGGCGTCCATCGCCTCTCCGAGCCCTCTCATCACCAGATCCCCCTGCTCCGGTGTTAGCGTGGATTCGGGGTAGTCAGATGGCGCTGTCGCCATCTTCCTACCCCCCCACCAGCGCCTCCTTGAAGCTAGAGGGCTCTGGGAAGATGTTTCCCTTTCTTTTTGCAGGGTGTTCGGGGGTCGAGCCGTCGGTCTGTCGAGCCCTTTTCAGGCCCTTGCCCGCGGTCTCCCCTTCCTTCCCACCCTGCTTCGCGGAGGGGTCTGTTTGCCCGTCTTGCGGGCCTACCTCCCCCTGCGCTGCCTTTTCGGAGGTCGGCGCTCCCGCTTCGGTCGCCTCCAAGGTGGTCCCGAGTAAAGCCAGTTTGGCTTTCCGGGCCCTCCTTTTTGCCGCCCCGCTGCGGGTCGCCTTCCTCTTCTTGGATGGAGTGTCGGGCGCGGCTTCGGCGTTGTCGCCGTTGTCCTCGCCCGTCCTCCGTGTGGTAGCGTCCGTCACCGAGAGCCCAGTTTCGACCGCCGCGGCTGGTGCCGCGTCTGTCTCCGCCGGTCCCTCCATGGTGGCTTCCGCCGTATGTACGGGAGATGTTCCCTCTTTCGAGGGCCCTTCTCCCGCTGTATTTATTGGGGTGGTTTTGAAAAACTCCATATAATTCCTACGAGTGTGCAGGAAATATACGGTCCACCCCCACAGAGCCTAATATGTGGGGGTAAGGCTAAATACAAGGGGGGGTCGCCTGGTACCCCAAGGGCATCGTTCGAGGCATCGTACCCCGGTACCATTCATCCCTCGGCACGATAGCTTCCACCTTGGATTGGGGAGTTGGTCCACGACAGGGCCTTCGCTTGCCACGCGAGGTTGTTAGGCCTCGGCGTTCGCTTATAGCACCCGCTAACCGTCACGCTCCCCGACCCCCCCTTTCACCTCGGCCCGGTCACCGTATGGTGATTCAGTCCTCGGCGATCGGAGGAACCGCTTCACGTTCTGGCTGTTCTCCTACCCGCCACCTGGAGACGCGCTCGGTTGGTGCTCAACCTAAATCGACACGGGCCGATTTAGTCCCCCGCTCCCCTTTACGGGGGTAGGGGGACAGCCGAGGTATATCTGCTTAATATTATTTAATACATTTTTTTCTTTGTATGAATAGCCATTGTTATGAGTGGCGCAATTTTTGTATATCATTAATTTTGTAAAGCTATTAATTTACGACAATGTTTTTAAATGGGATTCTTTTTGATGGGTTAATTAAAATGTCCGCGATTTGAGTAATGGAATAACACAGCATTTTAGCTGTGTATATGTAGTTGTGTCATCTTAAGCGCAGTTGGGAAGCACATTTATGTACTTGCAGCTCATTTTGATTTCACATCTTTTTTTATATTGTAATTATATTATTTTCTTTTTTTGAGTGATTATATTATTTTCTTTTTTTTGTGATGTACTTGCAGCTCATTTTGATTTCACATCTTTGATTATATTTATTTGATAATTATACTTTATTCGCCCTTGACTTTTTCATGTTTCTTTGTCTTTTTTTATATTTATTTGTTGATAATACTCTTTTTTTTCTCGACTTTTTCGTGTATACTATTTTCTTTTTTTTTGTGATTTTTGATAATACTTTTTTTTGTCCTCGACATTTTCATGTAGTTGGCGTATTTTTTACTTATTTAAAGTTTTTTTTGGTAAATATTACATATGTTCAGCAGCGGTGATGTATGTGTTACAGTAAAAGCGTGAATTTAGTAAATGTACACAGTTTCCAGCAGTTTCTAGTCAATGTATGCCTAAAATGCATATAATCTAACCTACAATCGTCCATAAATACATACAGTATTGTCTCCGTATGTACTCACTGGTCGGGACCGGCGAGTAACCCGTATAGTGAACAGCGACCCTAATTCCGAGTGTTCGTTTCTCGCTTCTTTCTGGCCGAAGGGGGGAGCGAGATGGAACGCTTTGCGTGCGCCGGAGTGACACGGCGTCCGAAAGACGGAGCGAGACCAGTGGCTTTCGCTCGCTCTCGTTCCATCTCGCTCTCGCCTTCGCCAGACAAGAGTGAGAAAAAAGTGGTGGGGATAGCGAGTAACCCGTATCGTGTACACCAAACCGAGTACATACGGAGACAATACTGTACATTGACTGTATCACGCTTTTGCTGTGGCACATGTATCCTGCTAATGCTTCAGTTTTGCTACGATTCCACGTTGGCAGTCCTCCCGAGTAGGCGCCATCTCGTGTCCACTAGCTCAACTAAATTTGTCACGTGACTTGCTCTGTATTATCGCCAATATGGCGGAACTCGTATTTGGGAATGCAATCATGGGGATATGTTTTTCGTCCTTATATGAACAGATTTTAGGCTGGGTGAGGTCTCATTCGAAAGAGGAAGGTTCAGTGCAGAGCGCTCTGGTCATCGTTTGAGTCACAAAACTCTTTTAGTGACCTAAAAATACTTGGATTCATGCGGGTGTATTTTGTCGACTTTTGCTCTACTTTGAACACTCGTATTATTAGATATCAACACAATCTCGTCGAACCATGACCAGAGCGCGTTGCATCGAACCTTCCTCTTTTGATTGAGACATCATCCAGCCCAAAATTTGCTCATATAAGGACGAAAAACGTATCCCCCCAAACCCATGTTTCGGGCACATTATGTGGGTATTACAGCGCGCTGCATTACCCGCGTTTACCCCCTTAAGACGTCTGTATACTGACGACTTCAAAGGGGTAGACACGGATAATGCAGCGCGCTGTATACCGACACAATCTGGCCCGAAGCATGGGTTTGGGAAATTACATTGTTTGTCCTTATATGAGCAGATTTTGGGCTGGGTGAGGTCTCATTTGAAAGAGGAAGGTTTAATGCAGCGCGCTCTTGTCATGGTTCGACGAGATTGTGTTGATATCTAATAATGTGAGTGTTCAAAGTAGAGCAAAAGTCGACAAAATACAAACACAAGAATCCAAGTATTTTTAGGTCACTAAAAGAGTTTTGTGACTCAAACGATGACCAGAGCGGGCTGCATTCAAACTTCTTCTTTCGAATGAAACCTCGCCCAGCCCAAAATCTGTTCATATAAGGACAAACAACGTATTCCCGTGATTGCATTCTCAAATATGAGTTCCGCCATATTGGCGATAATACAGAGCAAGTCACGTGACCAATTTAATTGAGGTAGTGAATACGAGATGCCCCCTACTCGGAAGGACTGCCCACGTGGAATCATAGCAAAACTGAAGCGTTAGCTGGATAAATGTGCCACAGTAAAAGCGTGATGCAGTGAATGTATGCATTTTCGGACGATTGTAGATTAGGTTATATGCATTTTAGGCATACATTGACTAGGAACTAGGGGGAATTGTATACATTTACTAAATTAACGCTTTTACCGTAATACATACATCACTTGAAATTGTTGCCGAATTTGTTATAGTAATTGTGGCAGTAAGAGCAACAACGGACTAACCTACATTAAAAAAAAATGGTTTCTACTGTATATTAATGGCTTAGTGCACACATATTGAAGGCCCTGTTACATGGGCCCTTCTGTCCCTTTCCGTGCTTGCTATCCGCGCGTCGCTTTATTCCGTAGACGGCGATTCAGCGGAATCGCCTCGCGCGTGGCAGTCACGTTACGCTGAGCCGTGTAGCGACAGCGAGAGGGACAACGTGACCGTCGCCGGCCCGGGCCCGAGAACCTTCGCGAACGAAAGAACTGCCGATGGGGCAGTTTCCCCCATTCGTGGGGATCGTTGGAGGTTCGACCCGCGACCGAGAGCCGCGGAGGAGATAATCAAATTCGGGAGCTCGAACGAGGAAGTCACGACGAGCGAGAGAGCCGTCTAGAAACCGCGACCACGTCTCAGCGTCAAGTCCGCGAAATACGTACGGCCGATAGTAATTCGTGAAAGGGTAACTCCATCAGACGCACCGAGAACGGCATGGCCGGGAGAGCCCTAGAGCGTCAATCGTGATCGACGTAGGAACGCGTAGAGAAAACTTCGATTAGAGACAGTGCGATTCGACGGTCTTCAGGCGACCGGCTTCCGTGTGCTATCCGAGAGCACAGCGAGCGACACGACCTACCCCTGGGTCAGCGACTCCGCAAGCGAGCGAGACGCTAGAAGGCAGGCGTGCCGTGCGATACAGCGAGCGACAGCTGAGACGGAGCGCCGTCTCAAGGTAGGATAATTCAGTATCATTTATGTAACAATATATTTTACTCTATTGTTTTCCCTTATATTCCTTGTACTCTTTGATTTGACCCCTAACTACCTTCCCGATCCTTGGTAAGTATAGTCAAGGCGTGCTTTAGCACCTTAATAGAGCAGCGAACCCCTGTAAATCACCCTAACCGCTCGGGGCGATTTACAAAAGTCCCTTCAGGACGTAACAAGGCTGTGCTAAATATTCTAGTGAATATTAATAAGCATAGTCCACTTCGAGCCGGTTGCGACGTACCGCTTCCGCGCGCCGTCGTCCTGAAAAAAGCGGTGGTGAACGTGAAGAGCGGGGACAATGCGTGCTTCTTGTGGTCCGTCGTCGCTAGTTTGTATCCTGTTGCTACGAACGTGAGTAAGGATTCGTCATACCCACACTACTCGGAGGTGCTTCGCACGGACGATATGATTCTTCCCGTGACGTTGAACCAGCTGGCGAAGTTCGAGAAGTTGAACGACGTGTCTGTAAACGTGTACACGTGGTCTGACGGAAGCTGCGCGCCTCTGCGTTTGACCGAGGACAAGCGGGAGAAACACGCGAATCTGCTACTGGTGCAGGACTCCAAGAACCCTCAACGGTACCATTTCGCGTGCATTCGAAGCATGTCGAGGCTGATATCGAAGCAACTCGGTAATCACGGACATCAAGTATTCGTTTGCGAAAGGGGAGTCAAATATGAAATTTTCAATTGATATATACTATTTATTCTTTTTGTTTGATTATTATTAATACTATTATCGTTGCAGATGTCTCAGCTTCTTCCATTCGTCCGAGCAATTGACGAAGCACAACGTGGACTGCCAGCGTATGAACGAGTGTGCCGTCGAATTGCCGTCCGTGGAGGATAAATGGTTGCACTTCAAAAATTTCAAACATAAGGAATGAGCGCCATTCATCGTCTACGCGGACTTCGAATGCATGCTGGAGGACGTCGAGCCTGCGGAGCGGAGTCGGACGTACGCGGAGCAGCAGCACAGAGCGTAGAGCGTGGGATACTACATCCATTGCTCCACCGACGAGTCTCTGTGCCGTTATCGGGCGTATCGTCACGAAAATGAGTGCGTGAAATGGTTCGTGCAAGAACTTCGAGACTTTGCGGACAATGCGTACTCGTGGTTGCGGAACGCAAAACCAATGAAATCGTTGACGGATCAACAGTGGCAAAGTTTTAACGAAGCAACCGCGTCTCACGTGTGCGGACAACCGTTCGTCGATGGGAATAAAAAGGTGCGCGACTATTGCCACTCGAGGGGCGAGTACCGAGGCGCGGCTCACGTGTCGTATAACTTGCAATTCCAAAGATCGTACACGATACCGGTAGTGTTTCACAATCTATCAGGCTACGACGCGCATTTCGTGATGAAGGAGTTGGCGTCCGCGTTCGAGGGGCAGATCGACCTGCTGCCAGTGACGAAGGAACGGTACATATCGTTCACCAAACACGTCAAGGGAATCGACGCCGAGAACAACGATTGGAAGAGGGGATTGAAGTTTCGTTTCATAGATTCGTTGAAGTTCTTGGCCATTAGTCTGAAGAAACTCGCTTCGGACCTCGACAAAGAACGACTCGCGATTGTACGACGCGAGTTTCAATCCCTGTCGGACGACCAGTTCGATCTCCTGACCAGGAAGGGCGTCTTCCCGTACGTCTATGTATCGTCGTACTCCAAACTGAACGATACGCGTTTACCATCCCGCGAAGCGTTTTATAACCAGCTGAACGATCGCGCCGCGTCGGAGCCTGATTACGCGCACGCCGTGAACGTGTGGAACTCTTTTCGCGTACAGACATTGGTCGAGTACAGTGATTTGTATTTGAAAACAGATGTGCTGTTACTCGCCGACGTATTCGAAAGTTTCCGCACCGACTGTATCGCGAGTTACGATCTGGATCCCGCTCATTATTTCACGCTACCAAGTTTCACGTGGGACGCGATGTTCAAGTACACCAACGTACGATTAGAGCTTCTGACGGACATGGACATGCTACTGTTCGTGGAGCGTGGCATACGCGGCGGTCTGAGCCAGTGCTCGCACAGGTACGCGCAAGCCAACAACAAGCACCTGCCTGCGGAGATGTACGACGAGTCGAAGCCGTCGACGTATCTAATGTACTTCGACGTCAACAACATGTACGGCTGGGCGATGTCGCAGGCTATGCCGAAATGAGGGTTTCGATGGCTGGACGATGCGACAGTATCATCCCTACCCGACGGCGAGGACTCCGAGGAATCTGAGGGATACCAGCTGGAGGTAGATATCGAATATCCCAAGGAGATCCACGACGTTCACGCCGACCTTCCATTCTGCCCGGTGCGCGAGCACGCGCCAGAAGGAAAACAAAGCTGCTTGCCAGGCTCGACGATAAGGAGCGATACGTCATCCATTATCGCTACCTGAAACAGTGCGTCCGACACGGTTTACGCGTGACGCGAATTCATCGAGTGTTACGATTTGATCAGTCGCATTGGTTGCGCGACTATATCCAATTGAACACCGGTTTGAGGACGCGAGCCACGAGTGAATTTCAAAAGACTCTATTTAAATTAATGAATAACGCGGTGTACGGGAAGACAATGGAAAATGTGCGGAATCGCGTAGACGTGCGACTGGTGACGCGGTGGGACGGTCGTTACGGAGCGGAAGCGCTGATCGCGAAACCGAACTTTCACAGCCGCACGATCTTCTCGGAGCAGTTAGTGGCAATCGAAATGCGTAAACTGAAAGTTAAGTTCGACAAACCGATATATACGTGGGTATGAGTGTGCTCGACGTATCGAAGGAATGTCTGTATGAATTGCAGTATGCATATATGCGCGCGGAGTTCGGTGATCGGTGTAAGGTTCTGTACACCGACAGTATAATGTATAGTGTGGAATGCGAGGATGCGTATGAAAGGATGAAGCGTGACGTCGCTCGATTCGACACGAGTGATTACGCGGTTGTAACAAACTCCAAAACTGCCCCTTTCTTTTTCGCGTTAATAAAACCAATTAATAAGCACTTAAATACTTATATTCTTATTATATTCTTATTATTCGTACTTTTATAAGAGTGTTTAGCATTAATATTAATATTAGTTCAGGATACCGCGAGACGCGAGTATGACGAAAGAGAGAATTGAGTGTAAAAGAGTGGGAGAATTAAACGCATGCGCGATCCTCAGTCGATCAGCGGATCGACGAGAGTAAGGATCGAGAGCAGAGAAATATGCATAGGGATGAGTGGGAGACCCGAGCGTTCCACGCGCGCCTGCACACTAACCAGTCGATTTGTAGACTGACTGGAGAACAGATGGTGCGAGAAGAGAATAAGTGATGCGTAATAGTCGAAACCCATTCCTATTGGTGCGCTCCCAGTATCCAGCATGTGTATAAATACGGGCACGAGAGCCCAGAGAGATCATTCAATATTCAACATTCAATAATTCAATACCATTCAATGCAAAAGGATCATTTAAAGCTAATAGCTGATCCCGACATAAATTAATGCTCCAACTATGGAAGCCGCTTTGTAGGCCCTTCGGTTCTGTTGAGCGTTCCAACCAAGGCCATTGTCGCGAGGTTTGACGACACGTTCCAGCCTTGGAAGCCGCTTTGTAGGCCCCTTAGTTTGTTGTACCAAGATTATTAATTCTTATTCTCAGGTTAGTAATATTACTCCCGAGCAACGTGGGAGTGAGATTATTCCATGTGGCAAAACCTGCCCCTGATGAAACGGAGAACAATTCAAAACGGATTTCGACTTAACATATTCAATTCCGAAATCCTAAGCTACTATATAAATCTATTATCCTTCTAGATCGACTAAAAGAGTCATTATCCATAAGCTAATTCCTTCAATCGCCCTACAGCAAATTACGTTGCTGAAAGGTTGCAGAAACGTTGCAGTAACGTTGCAGGTAATATTTCTGAGATGTTGCAGAAATGTTCCTATGTCCGCCCGTGTGCAACATTGCATGAAATATTTCTGCAACTTTTCTACAACGTTTCTCAGATTTTACAGCAACTTTTCTGCAACGTTTCTGAGATTTTACAGCAACTTTTCTGCAACATTTCTGAGATTTTACAGCAACATTTCAGCAACGTTTCGGAGATTTTACAGCAATGTTGTTTCGGCAAAATTTGTGTGACATTACAGATAGGATAAAAAATGTGAGGCAAATTGATTAAATCACAATAAATATTGACAATTAAATATTCATATATTTTTTTGTAAAAGTCAACAACAACAATAATAATAACAATAAACATCAGTGCAAATTCATGCTTATATAGTGATGTTTCAACTTCAGCGTATTTTGTAACTTATATATTTTTTTCTTTATTCGTGTGGGGAATACATACTGTTGGCGCTGTTAATAGCCCATCAAATCTAATTAGGGCGAACAGCTAGGGTTGCCACCTGTACTTTAAAATCAAGTATCTTACGTTATTATAGATAAATGTACTCTATACTTTTGGATAACAATAAAGTACCCGAAAATACTTTATTTCACAATTAATGATATTATGTGAAACGTAACGCAATATTATTATATTCTATCTGTTCCCGCCACTTCAGCATTTACTGAGAGAGTTTTCTCTGTCATAAATGTGAAATGGCGCTATGAAAGAAACAAGGCCTCTCTCAATCTAATAAAAACGAATTATTTATATATTTCAATATGAATATTGAGTGCAATGATGCCATTGAGACATTTCAAAATAATAAAAATTTACTTTGTAATGCTAAAAGCGATAGAAAATATGTTTGGAAGAAATAAAAACTAATAAGATTAAGCGGTATTTTTGTGAGGTATCGAAAATATAACACTAAGCATTACAATAAAATACTGTTCTTAAACTCTAATCGAGCATTACAAAAAATATATGTAAATAAAACTGTTCTGAACATAAAATATAAAATGATACAATACAAAATAGATATATATATCTTCACCAGGTAAATAATGAAAAGAATCACTTAAATACATAATTAAATATTTCCCCCCTGCTACAATGACTCTTAACCCTTTCGCTGCGGCGTACTATTGCCTGATGAGAAGAAAGGAGACTACCCACAAACTGAAATGTCACAGGGGCAAGGAGAATCGCCCGCTCGCTCCTGATTATCCCCTCCAAGAAGTCCTACTTTTCGGTTCTTAGCGGCTGTCCATATCCGCGGATTGTCGCGATTGGTTTCGTTCGCGATCTTCGTCCCGCGACGAACTGTGTTGGAGGGGATAGGTTGAAGCGAGTGGACGATTCCCCTTACCCTTGTGATATTTTAGCTTGAGGGTAGTCTCCTTTCTTCTCATCGGGCAATAGTACATTTCCGCGAATGTGCTTTTCCTAAATTTTTTTTTTTAAACTATTAGAAATAATGACTAAATTCGACGCTTGGATAGGCAGCTCGTTCCGTGACGCCGGATATATCCGGCGCTCGTACACGCAGGTCATCAGATGGATGCCGGATATATCCGGCGGTCGTAGCGAAAGGGTTAAACCGCCTGGTCCACAGCGGTTACGTCCTGCTCCTTATTCGTCTTCGTATCTGCCCGCATGATCCGCGTTTTGCTTTGTTGGAACCACTTTCCACCCGCGTTCACTATTTCCATGTCTGTTGGTATTATACCCCTCTCGCTTAGTGCAGCTTGTACTGAACCTGGAATAATACATGCATTTATTTTACAATTTTAATTGCTGAAATGAGATAAATAATAAATTTACTCACCTAATACTAATTTCACAACATATTTATATGTTATAAATGTTTTTTTTTGTTTTTTTCCCCGCCAACTATATTTTATCGCCACGCAATCATTTAATAATGTCTGCAGCACCATCGACGTTGTTGTTGTAAGGTGGCTCCCACCGGTCCTCTTCAATACATTAACCTTTAAAAAGTCATTAACAAATTATTTCAATCATGAAACATGGCTTCGATAAAACCAGCATTCGTGTAACACCAATCACAGGGTGCATTGAAGCAATGAAAAATAACAATCACCATTAGTTTAAATAATTGTTATAAAAAAGTTAATAAAAGTTATACAGTATAAGCATGTTTGCAAGAAAAGTGTATGAAAAGTAAAAGCTTGTCGCTTGGCCAGCAACGAAATACAAGGTGTCCCATAAAATTGCGAGACTTCTCGGAACATGCAATATCCTGTGTTTTTGCATCGGGGTGTCACATGTTCCAAAAAGTCCGCAATTTTATGGGACACCCGTTACATGCTAGAAAATCCCATCATCGTACAATAGTATAAGAAGTGCAGTGCATTTTACAAATTACATGTATGTTGCTACTATTTATTAATTATAATAAATATTAATACTCAGGTAATTCTCCTTTGTATGACTGTAATGCAGCAATGAAAGTAGCTGTTGAATATATAAGTAATTGTAATATAAAGTTAATTTTTCACTTTATGATACTAGGTACACTTACAAGGGGAGGCCGCGACATCTGGAACACGGATTTGGATGAATCTCATATATGTCGTAGTGTAGGTGTAGTAGACCAATATATGTCTCACATGTTGGGTCCACTACCCCATAGTTTCCGAAATATTAATAAAAAAAGACGTTTATGCTTTACAAACAGAAGCGATAGCGAAGTTTATCGTAATAATGAATAGCGGCGCGTATAAAGAGCAGGTCTCGCACTGGAACTTTTTCACAGGTTCGATTCTCACGAGGATCATTTTTTTTCTATAAATGTATTTTGTATTTTTTTATATCTCAAAAGATAAAGTACTATTTTTACATTCTAAAATATGACATATATCGTAAAAAATGAAACAATAAAATTTCCGACAAATTAACAAGTCGGAATTGTCCAAGCTTGTTGAAGCAACGTTCTTACACTCATCGCACTAATTGTAAACTTTAACGTTTTGGACTTGCAGTAAGTAATAAAATAATAATCCGGAACGTATACAAGAAAAATTGACTATTCACGAACATCAACCGACAACGCATGAAATAGAACTGACAGAGTACAAAGTAACGTGCACGAAATGCTGCAACCATTTCTTATGTTTATATGAAACGACGAGTCTGGCTCGTGTCTGTCAACGGACCTTATCGGTGCAGAACATGATCGCTATAGTGGGTCTTTTATAAGCAAGCTTATAAGCCGTGTCGGCGACGTATTTTCTTTTAAATTAATTGTAAATCAAATGTAATTTCCACTAGAAACTAATTGTACAATTAAAAAATGTACCCGTGGCTATACATCTTTTATTATCTGTGCATGGTGTCGTGAATTTTATTGTTTCATTTGTTTTTACGATAAATGTCATATTTTAGAATGTAATATTTTTACTGTTGACGCGCACCTCAGCTAATTAGGCAGCTCTCTCGCTTCAGCGCATGGGCAGCTTTGTCCTACTGTTGCGGTCCTCGTCCTGCTCAGGACGATCAGCTGTTAGGTGGGGTGCTGACGTCACAGAATTCGGCCCGATCCATCACCGCGATCGGTCTCTCTTCCAAGAATCGTCGCCTCGACAAGTTCGAACTTTTAACTCGCGTGCTTGCGCGTCACTGGAACGTTCCAGAAATCTACTGTGCGAACTACTCGGTTCAAACATTAACTCTCGCGTGCTTGCGCGTTATTGTAAAATAGACTAAGTTCTCTTTGTTTCTAGTTTAATTAGGCATAAGTGTAACATTGTGCAAAGTGGTGTAAATATATTGTGACCGTGACCTTTTTTTTTTTTTTTTTTTGACTTGGTGGAAATCCCCACGGATACCCCGCGCCCGCGGGGGCGGGCGGGGGGTTATGTGGGACTCGAACCCACTAAAACCACCAAGGTGATCGTCCTCGGAGGGCGGAGTTGCGTGCCTGAAGGGGGGGACTTGTGCGAGAGCATGCGAGTGATTCGTTCGCTTGCCACCCCTTCCGGCGCTTTGCAACGCCGCCCTCTACAACCCCGGCTATTATGGCTAGCCGGGGTCTTCCCTGGGGGGAGTTTTCATCTCCCCCCCCAGATTACTCCGACGACGCGCGACAGATCACACGTCCGCGTCGCCTCGGGGCCGCTTCTGCTAGAGTGGGTGGGACACCCCCGTTCCCCCACTCCGCGGCCCCCGGCGATCGAGCTCCGACCTGGTCGGCCCATGAACTGTTGCGGTTCGGGCCGAACCAGGCGGGGGCGCGGGCGTATAACTGCCCGCTTGCCGTCGATAATTTGGGTGGAGCTCGATCGCCCACAGGGGAGCGGCTTTCACTGCCGCTCCTACGCGAGGGGGAGGGCCCTCGAGAATGTAGGTGGGGCCCTCCCGTGCCTCGGCTTCCCCCTGTCGGGAGGGGACGGCCCAACGCTGGTGGGGGGCCGCCCTCCTCCTCCTTCCCTTGCTCTCGCCCCCCCTCACGCTTACTAGGGGGGGGGAGGGGCACGCGGCCGAGGGGTGCCTTGCTGATGACTGGCCCCTCGGCCCTCCTTCCCGTCCCCCGGCCAACGATTCGGAGGACTCGCGGCGGCGCGGCCGGAGCCATAGCGGGGGGGAAGGGGCGACTAGTTACGTCGCCGCACTATCCCCCCCGGCTCCGGGTCATCTATCCCGCGCTCGCCGCGCTCGCCGCCTCCTGGGGGCCAGAATACGGGACGGGTGCCCTTCCCGTACTCTGTCCCTCTCCGCCTCTTCCTTGTCGAGCATAATCTGCTCGGCGAAGAGGGACATGGCCACCCAGCAGCCCCGATCTCTCGCCATCCGACGCAAGACAGTCGGAAGGTCGAGGTCGGGGCCCAGCCGCGCCTCGAGGACCCGGCGGTCATCGTGCCACTCTCGGCAACGTGCCAGAGTGTGATCCGCCGAGTCCTCGTCGCCCGAGCCGCAGCTGTGGCACCGCGACGTCGCCTCCCGCCCGATGCGACACAGGTAATCCCCGAAGCAGCCTACTCCGGTGATCACCTGCGTCAGGCGGAAGGTGAGCCTGCCATACCCGCGCGACGCCCATTCACCGAGAATGGGCAGAAGCGCCCCGACAACGCGGCCCTCCCGATGTTCTGGGAGGGAAAGCCACTGGAGCCATTTGGCTGCCATGCGCTGCCGGGCCTGGCCCCGCGCCACTTCGCGTCCGACTGCTGCAGGGTCCCCCGCCTCGCGGAGATCGCGGACGGCGGAGTATACCTCCGCCTCCATCTCCGCGAGGAGATGAAATTGGGGGGACGCAGCCAGAGCGGACAGTTCGGCGTGTGACACCGTGCGATAAGCTCGCACGGCTCGGAGGACCGCGCGGCGATGAACTCTTGCCAGGAGTTCTCGCCCAACGCGGCAGTCCTCCAGGACGTCGGCCCATATAGGGGCGCCTTAAAGCGCCATGGACCGAACGATCGTCACGTATAGTCGCCGAACACCCTCGTGAGGGCCTCCCAAGTTGGGCATGATTCGCCCGAAGGCGAATACCTGCCGCTCCAACCTGGGGCCGAGGGTTCTGAAGTGACGCGTGAATCGCCAGTAGGTATCCAGGGTGAGACCGAGATACTTCATCGATCGGCCCACCCTGATACAGGCCTCCCCGATCCTCAGGGACGCTCTGTTGGGGACACCACTCCCAACACGGTCCGCGAGCCACATCGCCTCGGTTTTCTCCAAGGCGACTCGCAGACCGAGCGTCCGGATCGCGAGGATGACGCGTCGCAATGCCTCTTCCGCGCGAGCGATGGCCTGCCGCGAATTTCGCCCGGAGGCCACCACCAGGGTGTCGTCCGCGTAGCAGACGAGCGACACCTCTGGCGATGGCATCTCCACCCGCAGCACCGCGTCGTATGCTATGTTCCATAGCAGGGGTCCTAGCACGGACCCCTGCGGAACGCCGCGGTGCACTTCGGTCGCCCCGTCCCCGTCCCGGCCGACGTATGCGACCACCCGTCCGCGGAGATAGTCCCGGATCAGGCGGCGAAGGTAGAGCGGGGCGCTGTGGTACAGCAGCGCCCGCTCAATCGCCGCCCAGGAGACGGTGTTAAACGCGTTGGCTATGTCGAGTGACACAGCCACGCTCACACCGCCCCCCTCGGCCGCCCGGCTAGACAGCGCTCGAACCAGACGAATGGCGTCAATGGTCGAGCGCCGCTGTCTAAAGCCGAATTGGCGGTCGGAGAGATCCGGGGCCACGGCTCCTAGGTGATCGCGGAGGCGGGCAGCAATGATACGCTCCAAGAGCTTGCCCGCCTCGTCCAACAGGCATATTGGCCGGAACGACGAGGGCGACTCGGCGGGTTTGCCGGGCTTGCGCAGCAGGACCAGCGTCGCCTCCTTCCACACCGGGGGGAAAATCCCGGACTTCAAGACAGCCGTAAACAGCCGCTTGAGCCCGTCTCCTAGGGCGCTCAGGGCGCAGGCCCATACACGCCCGGGCACTCCGTCCGGACCTGGAGCCGCGTTCCTCTGACGCATGCGCGTGATCGAGGAAGCGAGCTCCTCGTGGCTGACCCCGGGGGCGTCCGACGTATCGGCGCCCCGGATCAACCATGGATCCCCGGTCTCGTCGACGCCGTCCTCCCCCGGAACAGGGGGAGGGGGAAAGAGCGTCGACAATACCTCGGTGAGGAACCGGGGATCCAGGCCCTCGGTGACTGGGGGCGCCCAGGGACCGAGCTTGATGGAAACTGCTCGGTATGGGCGACCCCAAGGGTCTTGGTTGAGGGTCGCGACGAATTCGTCCGCCGAACGGGCTTTGGCCCGGGCGATTTCTCTGCGAAGCTCTTTGCGCGCCGCAGCGTACGCGGCGCGCAGCTCCGGGAGTAGCCCCTCCGGCACCCGTCGCGGATCTTTGCGACGGGTTGTGACCGTGACCTTAGTTTAAACCTTAACGGCTATCCTTACCGACTATCTTATACACTAAATTAGTTCTAAACTAAATCAAATACGCGAACGCTCGAAGCTTCACGTTCGTGCTCAAACAACATTTATAGGAAAAAAAAGAATGATCCCAGTGAGAACCGAACCTGTAAAAGTTCCGGTGCGAGACCTGCTCTTTATACGCGCCGCTATTCATTATTACAATAAACGTCGCTATCGCTTCTGTTCGTAAATGCATAAACGTCTTTTTTTATTAATATTTCGGAAACTATGGGGTACTGGACCCAACATATGAGACATACAGGGTGTCCCACCTCAGACTGGACAACCGGTTTTCTCCTAAACTATTGGAGATAAAAATATAAAAAAAATACTGAATTGCATGGTTCGAGGGGGCCAATTAATTAGCGCGAACGAATTTTTTTATCGATTATTATTTTAAAAGATACGATGGTCAAGTTCGGTTTTTCAAATGGAACTATTTTTTTTGAACACCTGAGTTGATGGTGCGTTCCAAGACAAATTCAATAAGCTTTAATGTATACACTTTATTTTCACTGGTTTTTAAGATATTGCGCTTGCAAATTTACTGATTTTCACTGGAAGAAAACTGTCTGGTATAGCACGGACCGGGGACGGTCTTACTGGCGTCACGGGTGGCACTGCCTGTTGAAATAGATACCTACCTGCCAAAGGTCTACGCCAGGAATGGTAGGCCCAAAGGCTGGACAATTCTTTTCCGCCAGAAATGCTACTTAGGTAGGTAAGGAAAGTAGAGACATGATGGAGAAGCTAAAGAAAAATGCAAATGAAGTGGTGATTATTGCTATTAATTAAGTCTTTATTACTCCAAATACAACTATAAGTTAATGATTTAACATTTTTTACACACTTTGGACTATCTGAGGTCAGGCGTCTAAGTGATGAAACTTTACAAAACAGATGGGAAAAAACAGTCCTCCCCCACTCGCTTTCGCCAGCGACCACACTATTATAACACAGTGGCTTCCTAATGATGTATTTGTCACGTGCCTAGCGGCTTTTAATTAGGGTTTAGGGAGATGCCCCATCTTACCTCGCTACCCCGTCATACTTGTTATACGAAACAAGCCGCGATCCACGAGCCGTCTGATCGGTCATGGCTCCGCTCGCCCGGGCTCGTCAAGCCGACTTGACGAGCTAGACGAGCCGAGCTAGTTCGCGGTGCCAGGAGCAGTCTGATTCCACCTAGAGAGTAGTCGGGTCACAAGCTGCACAAATGATACAAGGTGATTCTGAAGCTACGCCCGTCGAAGGATGCGGCCTGGTACCCCGTGGAGAGGACAGCCCTTCGCTGTGCCTCACCCGATTTTTATGGCTTTTTCCGGAAAAAGGTACGAATCCTGGGCCGAACGTAGCGAATTAAGGTCGAGCCCCCGTAGTCGAGGGTGAAATATCCATTATAGCGTATTAAGAAATTATTTTCTTCATCGTATCGAAAGGGAAGTGACACCAATGGATTCCTTATGTTTTTCTGATGAAAATCATACCAAATATCATGCAAATCGGACTACTTTGACACAAGCTATTTGTATTCCCTAGGTAAAAGTTGTCCGATTTACACGACATTTGTAATGATTTTCATCAGCAAACCCCATGGAATCCATCGGCGACACTTCCATATCCATACGATAAAGAATAAAGAATTATTTTATTTCATAAACAGATACAGGGTAATAATGGACCTACGCCCGTCAAGGTGATGCGGCGGCTGGTACCACATGGCGAGGATAACACCCCGCAGTGCCCACCTAATTTTACGGCTTTAGACCCTTGAAGGGGTTTGAATACCATTAAAATCTGGGGAATGTCTAGGATTTCCTCATTTTTCTTCAGATCTTTTCGAAAACGACACCCTTCGATTCCTTATGTTCCGTCGATGCAATTGACACCAAGAACGACGTAATTCGGACAATAATGAAGGAAATTAAAAATTCATTTCCATAATTCCAAGCTAATTTCGTTAATAATAGTCCGATTTGCATGATATTTGATATGACTTTCATCAGAAAAACATAAGGAATCCATTGGTGTCACATCCCCTTCGATACGATGAAGAAAAGAATTTCTTAATACGCTATAATTGATATTTCACCCTCGACTGCAGGGACTCGACCTCAATTCGCTATGACCGATCAGACGGCTCGTGGGTCGCGGCTCCACGAGCCAGGCCATCCGAGCGTAGAAGCAAGTGCGAAATAAAAGTAATGGTGCGCTTCTCGATACCGCAGATGTAGGGGAAGTAGGGGTATGACGGGGTAGCGAGGTAAGATGGGGCATGTCCCTAAACCCTAATTAAAAGATGCTAGGCACGTGAAAAATACATCATTAGGAAGCCACTGTGTTATAATAGTGTGGTCGCTGGCGAAAGCGAGTGGGGGAGTACGGTTTTTTCCCATCTGTTTTGTAAATCACTTAGACGCCTGACTTCGGATTGTCCAAAGTGTGTAAAAAATGTTAAATCATTAACTTATAGTTGTATGTATGTATGTATGTATGTATAGTTTATTGTCCCCCTCAGGGTTACAATCTTTCTCACAATCCTTCCTTCCCCTAACCATCCTTTACCGCTTATTTCTAACCTTACATTCTATCTTACTCTACAGGGTGTCCCAAAAATGCTGCGGGTCCTTAAAGGGGGTGATTCGGTTGATGATTGCAAACAACTTTTTCCTTCGCGAAAAAGCTCTCCGAGGTTTCATTAACGAGATAATAACAGAAAGCACCGACCAATCAGAGCGCGAGCCTTCTGCTGGAGCTCCTGCGCTAGTGTGGCCGCGCGCCGAGCCGCGCTGCGACTACGAACCAGCAAGGTGGCATGCACCGAAGGAAATTGCGTAGAATGGCAAATGAAAAAGACGTAACAAAAAAATCGAAACTTTTGCCATGGTTTGTTTACCATTTGAAGTGAACAATGAAAAAAGGATAAATGGATGAAAATCACGTGTAACGTAAAAAGACGAATACACAGTTGTTTTTTTTTTTGGACGAATCGAAAATAATAATTATTCGGAGTGAGAGGATAAGGAACACGTAAATTTCCTTTTTTAATAACGTACAAACGAAAAGGTAATGCAACCGGGAACGAGTGAAAAATGATCGTAGTTCGTTATTGTGATAAAAATCCGTAGTTCAATAACGGCCAACACTGTTGTTGATAATGAATAAATCCGTTTAAAAACTGCGAAGAAAAATTTGCGTACGGAAATTTGGAGAATTATCGCCGGAAATAAGTCATAGCCTGCGTTAGGCTTAAAAAATAATAGTTGCCAATAATGTAACTAAAACTCACCCTTGTCGAAAATTCACCTGCAACTTGAAAACTTGTGTCACTGGGTCACTGAACCGATCCTGGTCATCGATGGACGAGCCCAGTGCACAGCTGATCCCAGGTATACGACACTACCCAAAGTTAAGGGTCGCAATGTCAGGTCAACGTAATTCACTTCACTGCACGGCTACTAACACTGATCACTTTATTTACTTTTTATGGAACGTGTTGTTCCTACGTTTGAAAAATTGGTGGCCCCCAAAGGGGCCGATTGTTGTTAATTGATGAGTTGCTCCACATGGCGACCGTCATTGTCCACGCATACTTCAGCGCGAAGAACTAGTTGTCTTTGGACGCCCCGTAATGTTTGCGGCGTTATGTTTTCCACCGCTGCGTGGATAAGCGCAATTGCTTCCTCAGGCGTGTCCACCGGCTGACGATACACCTCATTCTGAAATGATTGTTGTACAACAAATACAAAACGTAAGTAAAAAAACGAAATATCTACAACAGGAATAACTAAAGAGTAACAGCAATAATCAAATTACCTTCAGGTAGCCCCAGAAGAAAAAATCCAGCGGATTCATATCCGGTGACCGTGGGGGCCACCCAACGTGGGCCTCTTGCCCGTCGTGGCTGATCCACCTGTCCTGAAAGGTTTCACCTAAATAAGCGCGGACAATATTGGCGAAATGTGGCCCAGCTCCGTCATGCTGGTAGTACATGTTCTGTCGGATCTCATATGGAATATCGTCCATAAGATCCGGCAGAACATGTTCTAAAAAATATTTATACGCTGGGCCGTCCAGCCTGTCTGGCAGAATGTACGGCCCAACGATAAATTCGCCACAAATGCCGGCCCATAGGTTGATCGACCAACGGACTTGTGCTGCATGTGGACGAAGCGCTAGAGGATTTTCGTCGCTCCACACATGCATATTGTGTGAATTGAAGCAACCTTCCCTGTTGAAAGTTGCTTCATCAGTCCACAATATGTATGTTGTGAACGACGGATTCCTTAGCCACGCTAAGGGACACGCCAACCGGACACCACGTGTATCGGTTCGAAAAGGTCCGAAGGGAAGAGAAGCAGAAAGTCTTCGTGTTGCTATAAAGAAGAAAATGCATACCATTCCTGTTTCCCCTTTCCAAAACCCTGAGTTCACGTCTGCTACGAGGCGGAACCAATTAAGTCATAAATTATCCGAAACTGTAGGAAACCGTTCTCTACCGCCGACTCGCGGGACAATATGGTCATAAACCGCGACCCTGGCGAAATGCTCTGGCTGATCAACCTGATTAATTTTGGAGAACTAGAAATTACAGAGTATTATCCAACATCAATACGCCTCGTGGAGAAACACAGGAAGAGAAGGGGTAGTCCGCTGACTGCGCGTAGTCCCGCCTGTTTCGTCCTACCCTCAAATTAAAGACGGATCCCTTATCTCTCGAGTATAAACACGTGCTCGAATTTCAAAACAAAAGCACGCGTTGACGAATTCCGGGCGAGAGAAGGTCGGCTTGAAGTCCGATTGGCCCTAATCTATCCAATCTGTCCTGCAGCCCTCCCAAACGGCCACTGTCCTGAAGAGGCCCTCTTCACAGCAATATCTCCTCCCCAAGGCCCACCTTCTCTCGCCCGGAATTCGTCAACGCGTGCTTTTGTTTTGAAATTCGAGCACGTGTTTATACTCGAGAGATAAGGGATCCGTCTTTAATTTGAGGGTAGGACGAAACAGGCGGGACTACGCCCAGTCAGCGGACTACCCCTTCTCTTCCTGTGTCTCTCCACGAGGCGTATTGATGTTGGATAATACTCTGTAATTTCTAGTTCTCCAAAATTAATCAGGCTGATCAGGCAGAGCATTTCGCCAGGGTCGCGGTTTATGACCATATTGTCCCGCCAGTCGGCGGTAGAGAACGGTTTCCTACAGTTTCGGATAATTTATGACTTAATTGGTTCCGCCTCGTAGCAGACGTGAACTCAGGGTTTTGGAAAGGGGAAACCGGAATGGTATGCATTTTCTTCTTTATAGCAACTCGAAGACTTTCTGCTTCTCTTCCCTTCGGACCTTTTCGAACCGATACACGTGGTGTCTGTTTTCTATATCGAAGCAATGGGTACATTGGCAGTAGAAGGACGGAGCGCGGGCTTTTGTGAAAGTGTTCGTTGCACTTCTGAAAAACACGTGTGTCCCGAAAATGTGCTGGCTTCTTTTTACCTAAAGCCTCTTGGCCTGGTGGGAGTTAACTCATAATGGAACCAGAGAAGCTACTTGGGGGTAGCGGAAGTTGCTTGGAAAAAATCCTGTCAGTCAGCTAGCAATCGCGTTGCAGAAATGTTCACGGCCCAAGAATACTACAGGATGTTCTGGGTGTACGCCCGGAACAACGGGGTCGCAAGTGCTGCTGCGCGAGCATTTGCGCTAGAATATCCTGCTATCCTAACACCAAACGAGGATACATTTCGTCGGTTAGCATCGAGGCTATTCTTGACGGGGTCCATGATGCCGCGAGGCAGCGAGGTGGGCAGACCCGCAGCAGCGCGAAATCCGGGCACCATCGAGAGAATCCTCGACGCCATTAAAGCCGACCCCACGATCAGTGTGCGCATCTTGAGCCGTCGCCTAAAGTAAGTCACAGTTCAAGAAAACTGCAGCAATTATTAATTAAGAAAAAAAAATGTCATCTAATAGTGGATGTTTTTGCATTTTGTTCTAGTGTCAGCAAGACACTAGACAGATCGCAGGTTGCATCCGTACAAATATGTACGGGTGCAACAGTTGCTCGCCACGGATTACATCCAGCGGGTTCAATATTCCAGGTGGCTGTTGGGAGAAGTGTTAAGGAATCCGTCGTGCACCACATACATATTGTGGACTGATGAAGCAACTTTCAACAGGGAAGGTTGCTTCAATTCCCACAATATGCATGTGTGGAGCGACGAAAATCCTCTAGCGCTTCGTCCACGTGCAGCACAAGTCCGTTGGTCGATCAACCTATGGGCCGGCATTTGTGGCGAATTTATCGTTGGGCCGTACATTCTGCCAGACAGGCTGGACGGCCCAGCGAATAAATATTTTTTAGAACATGTTCTGCCGGATCTTATGGACGATATTTCATATGAGATCCGACAGAACATGTACTACCAGCATGACGGAGCTGGGCCACATTTCGCCAATATTGTCCGCGCTTATTTAGGTGAAACCTTTCAGGACAGGTGGATCGGCCACGGCGGGCAAGAGGCCCACGTTGCGTGGCCCCCACGGTCACCGGATATGAATCCACTGGATTTTTTCTTCTGGGGCCACCTGAAGGTAATTTGATTATTGGTGTTACTCTTTAGTTATTCCTGTTGTAGATATTTCTTTTTTTTACTTACGTTTTGTATTTGTTGTACAACAATCATTTCAGAATGAGGTGTATCGTCAGCATTACGGGGCGTCCAAAGACAACTAGTTCTTCGCGCTGAAGTATGCGTGGACAATGACGGTCGCCATGTGGAGCAACTCATCAATTAACAACAATCGGCCCCTTTGGGGGCCACCAATTTTTCAAACGTAGGAACAACACGTTCCATAAAAAGTAAATAAAGTGATCAGTGTTAATAGCCGTGCAGTGAAGTGAATTACGTTGACCTGACATTGCGACCCTTAACTTTGGGTAGTGTCGTATACCTGGGATCAGCTGTGCACTGGGCTCGTCCATCGATGACCAGGATCGGTTCAGTGACCCAGTGACACAAGTTTTCAAGTTGCAGGTGAATTTTCGACAAGGGTGAGTTTTAGTTACATTATTGGCAACTATTATTTTTTAAGCCTAACGCAGGCTATGACTTATTTCCGGCGATAATTCTCCAAATTTCCGTACGCAAATTTTTCTTCGCAGTTTTTAAACGGATTTATTCATTATCAACAACAGTGTTGGCCGTTATTGAACTACGGATTTTTATCACAATAACGAACTACGATCACTTTTCACTCGTTCCCTGTTGCATTACCTTTTCGTTTGTACGTTATTAAAAAAGGAAATTTACGTGTTCCTTTTCCTCTCACTCCGAATAATTATTATTTTCGATTCGTCCAAAAAAAAAAAACAACTGTGTATTCGTCTTTTTACGTTACACTTGATTTTCATCCATTTATCCTTTTTTCATTGTTCACTTCAAATGGCAAACAAACCATGTGAAAAGTTTCGATTTTTTTGTTACGTCTTTTTCATTTGCCATTCTACGCAATTTCCTTCGGTGCATGCCGCCTTGATTGTTCGTAGTTGCAGCGCGGCTCGGCGCGCGGCCACGCTAGCGCGGGAGCTCCAGCAGAAGGCTCGCGCTTTGATTGGTCGGTGCTTTTTGCTATTATCTCGTTAACGAAACCTCGGAGAGCATTTTCGCGAAGGAAAAAGTTGTTTCCAATCATCAACCGAATCACCCCCTTTAAGGACCCGCAGCATTTTTGGGACACCCTGTATAGCCTTATTCTATTTCTTATCTCTAATCTTAAATCTACTCGCTATTTACAACATTTACATACGCGCCTTCTTTCCACTTTCTTTCCGCTCCTTCTATCCGCGTTCACGAGAGAGAGAGAGAGAGAGTTATCGCTTCGCATCCCGCCTTTCGGCTTCTAGGCTTTCTCCTTCCGTCCCTGCCTTCCCCTTCACCTACCCCTACCCACCACCTTCTACGTCTTGGGCTTCCGTTCCCCTTTTCTCCCCCTCCTCGCTCCTCCTTTGCATTCCTCTTACTCTCTTCCCTTCTTCTCTCTTACCCACCTTCTCTCCTTTCACTCCCACTCATCTCACCTCTCTCCCCCTTTCTCCTGTCCTCAATCCCTCTCATTCACTCCTCGCCCTCCCCCTCGTCCCCCAGAATCCTTCTCACATTCTCCTGCCATCCCCCGCAGTCTTCCATCCTTCTCTCACACCGCTCCCACACATGCTCCCACGTCTCTTCTTCACTCCTGCACACTCTGCATTCCCTCCTCTCTTCTGTTTCTCAGTGCTGCCCTTCCCTTACTTCATTTCCTATCCTAAACCTAATCACCCTTTTCCATCTGCTTTCCCCCCAGCCTTTTTGCAGGTATACCGGAATTCCCTCCCCCTTTACCATCCCATACCACCTGTTCACCCTTGACTCCCGGATCCCCTCCCACCTCTCTTCCCTCTGCTGTTCCCTGTCCTTCCCCTCTATCTCCTCCCACTCCGTGTCTCCACTCACTCCCCACTTGCACCTGAACCCTTTCCTTTCTTTCTCCCATCCTGACTTCTCTCTATCGGCCCGTTCCCTCTCCTCCATTTCCTCCCAACACCTCCTTGCTAATTCTCCCGCCGTCCTCAGCTTCCCCTCGAACCTCCACGCCCTTTTTCCTGCCCTCGTCCTCCATTTATCCCTTTGCACCTCCTCTCTCACCATATACCCCGGCGTCCACCAGTCTACCCCCATTGTCCACCTTATGCTCCTTTCCTGCCCCTTTTCTATCCTTTCCCTCTCTTTCCACCCCCAGATTTCCGCTCCGAACCCCAACACTGGCCATACTAGTAAATCCACCAGCCTCAGCCTCCTGGCCCAGTTGTCCTTAAACTTCCTCTTCCCTATCCCCCATACCTGCCTCATCACCGCCATCGCCTTTCTTATCCTGTCTCTCACCTGCGCTTCCTGCCCTCCGTTTCTCTGTAACACATACCCTAGATACTTCATCTCCTTTATCTCCTCCAACCTCTCCCCTTTCCAAAACCACCTTGCCTTCTTCATCCTCCCTCCCCCTTTCCTGAACCGCATTACCTTCGTCTTTCCTACGTTTAGCACCTGCTTTTTCCTCTCCAAATACCCTTCTAATCCCGCCATCATCTCTTTCATCCCCTCTTCGTTCTCTGCCATCAACACCATGTCATCCGCGTAAGCTAACGTGGACACGTTCTTTCCCCCTAACATGACCCCTCCCCAACCTCTTCTCCTAAACACCTCCTCTAAGTCCGCGACTACTACGTTGAACAGCATCGGGCTCAGAGGGCACCCTTGCCTTACCCCCCTTGCTGTCCAGAAGGCCTCTCCGAGCTCTTTCCCCCTCCTTACTCTGCTCTTCGTCTCCCTATACATCCCCTCTATTCTTTCCCTTAGCCCTTCCCGTATCCCCCTTTCTTGCATCGCCTCCCCTAACACCCGCCTGTCTACGGAATCAAACGCGGCTTTGAGGTCCACAAACATGGCCACCATTCTCCCTCCCTTCTTCGCCAATTGCCTGTTTATCAGGTAGTTTAACACGCATATGTTATCCACCACCCCCATCCCCTTCCTGAACCCCGTTTGATTTGGTGGAAGCACTCCCTTCTCCTCAATCTCACTCCTTAGCCTCTCCCCCAAGATTCCCGCATACACTTTATACAGCGTCGGCATTAAAGTTACCCCTCTGTATTGCTCTACACTTACCCCCTTCCCCTTTTTTACTATTGGCATTATTATGCCCTCTTTCCATTGCTCCGGCCAACCTTCTCCCCTCCACACCTTGTTACACATCTCCCTGACCCAGACTCCCATTTCTCCCCCCCCCCCCGTACCTCCACACCTCATTGGGCAGCTCGTCTATTCCCACCGCCTTCCCGTCCTTCAGCTTTCCTATCGCCCTCCTCACCTCTTCTCTGCTGATCTCTCTCTCCTCCTGCCCTCCTCTGCCTCCTTTTGCCCCTCTTACCACTTTCCCTTCCACTCCGCCTAACCCCCCCATAAAATACTCCTTCCACATCTCCATCGTTATCTCTTCATTCCCCTTCACTCTTTTCCCCCTTTCCCTATTCACTATTCTCCATACCTCCCCTTCTGTTTTCGCCTTCTCTGCCTCTCTCTCCCATCTTTCCTCTTCTTTCTTCCTCTTACACAACCCCTTGTACTCCCTCTTACTCACGTCGTACTCCCGCCTGCTCCCCCCTGCTCTTCTCCATCTCCTCATTCTCCTTCTCACCTCGCCTTTCTTCTCCTCGCACTCCTCAACCCACCAGCCTCTCCCCCTCCTCCTCCCGTCTTCTGCCTCTCCATCGCCTTTTTTATCTTCTCCTCACCTTCCCTCTTTTCCTCCTCCACGTCTCCTCCCCCACCTCCAACCCTTCAATTCCCTCTCTAAACTTCCCCCTTCCTACCTCCGTCCAGTCCCTCTTCCTCTTCCCCCCTCTGTTTCCCTTTTCCTTCTTCCTTCCCACCTTCCCCCTGACTTCCACTATCAATGGCTGGTGATCCGAATCCACGTGGTCCCCTACCTCCATCTTCTTTACCCATTCCCTCGTTCTCTCCTCCCCCAACACATAATCTATCACCGTCTCTCTCCCTCCCCCTCCTGTATATGTGAACTCCCCTTCCTCATCCCCTTCCGTGTTTCCGTTAAAAATCTCCCACCCCGTCTCCTCTATTATTTCTAACATTTTCCTCCCCTCCCCATTCATCATCTTGTCCTTCGACCTCCTTCCTTCCTGTCCTTCCTCCTCCTCCCCCCTTACCCCTCCCCCTTTCTCCCCTGTCCTGGCGTTGAAATCCCCCCTATCAACCCTATTCTTCGCTCCTCCCTATCTTCCATCCATCTCCTCAGATTCTCCTCCTTCCCTTCCACACCCCCACTCATATATACCCCCACTATTCTCCACTTCACCTCCCCCAGCACTACCCTCACTGTCATCATCCCTTCGATCTCCTCCCCTTTCGCCTCCTCCTCCTTCTCTATGCTCATTCTCGTTCCCACCACCATTCCTCCCTTTGCCCTCCCCTTCTTGTTCTTCTTACTTGCCATTTGCGCCTCCCACCTGTACTCTCATGGTAGCCTGTGCCTCATCCTATCCCATCCCTTTTCATCAATCCAGGTCTCCATCATTACCACCACGTCCCATTCCCTCACACTTTTCCAGAACCCCCTATCCTTTTTTTCTAGTCCCGCCACGTTCCAAAAGCATATTTTCCACCCCTCCTGCTCCCGCCCCCTTCTCCCTCCTCCCCTATTCTGTCTACCCCGTTTCCCCCGTTGCCCTCCTCTCCCCTTCCCCCGTATTTCCCCCCTCTCCCCCCTCTACTCCTTCCTCCCCCCCCTGTCCCACCGTCCCTAGACAGCATCGCTCTCTCTTCGTCCCATTTCCACCACTGGGCCTCTATCTCTACCTTCCCGTACCATACCCATGCTTTCTTCCCTTTCCTCCTTTCCTCCTCCACAATCCTCCTTAACTCCCTCTGCATGAACCTCTCCTTTGGTGTAAGATCGTCCTCTATCTTCTCCCCTCTCCCCTTCAGAGCCTTCTTTCTCCCCATCACCTCTCTCTTCTGCTCCCTATCCTTTAGCCTCACAATCACCATGTCTCCCCTCCCCTCTCTCTCTTTTCCCACCTTGTACACCTCCCCTATCTCCACCTTTGCCCCTATCCTCTCCACTATCTCCTCCACGCTTCTCTTCGGGTTCTCTCTTACCACCACCCCTTTAATAACTATGTTATTCCTGTGTTACGTGCCGCGGCCTTTAGTGATCGAGCGGCACGGTTTATACATGCAATTCTAATTAGGGGTATCCCACAGTCGTCAGACTATCAGAAATTGCAGTATCGGATTTATTTTGTAAGAAAAGCTAGGAAGCCCGCCGCACTCGTAACAGTCAATTATTTAAATTTTAAAATATCTAAGTACCTTACCAGAGAGATAAGGGGTAGATTTTGGGATCGTTGGTGCTCTAGTCCCATACGGGTCCTTTCAATGGAATCAGACAGGTAATTAATGAATATAATTTAATGAATAATAAAGCTTTAATGCCGAAATATTGGACGGATGTAAAAGCATACAGCAGAATTGAATAATAAAATATAGAAAAGCTCAATGAAACATTCGTATAGTCGGAGATAATTCCTGACTAGGGGAATCCCACAATCGATTGATTGTCAGAAATTGTCGTTAAATACAGATTAATTATAACAATGTAATGAGGTGTACAGAAAGAGATAAGGGGTGCAACTCACCAGACAGTCACAATAATATAAATGCAAATATGCTTTAAATTTCCTTTTTCACGCTTGGATAATTCTGAGTCGCTGGTGAACCTGAATCAGAAAGAGGGATGAGCCACGAACACGCACACACACTTGATTATAGGATGCAATACCAACGAGTTGAACTATTAAGTGAGACCGAAATGATAATAAATTTAACTGAGCAAATCCAATGAAAATTTAGAGTAAATCGTTAACAGAATAAATTATTTAAAAGAATAAATTATTTAAAAGAGTTAATATAATTAATGTTTCAAAGTTAATGGAATGAATTGTTTCACAAAGTTGAGTCTTTCCCGCGGTTACACAGTAGACCGGAGAACTCTAGCTCTAAAACACTTGAGTGGGTCCGTACCGAAAATGCTTACGCTGCATTTTATCGCTCGGCAGCGCTACCGTGGGTCCGTCTACTTAACGAGGCGGTGTGTGTGCGTTCCCACGTCCATCCATCAGATTCCCGATTCAAACATTTGATCAATTTTTACGGAACATTCGTACGCACAGACCACATCCTGAAAAACATACAATTTCGCACAGCTGAGGGCTCTCTCTCAATGTTCGTAATTTCACATACTCAATTTCTGATTAGGGGAATCCCACAGTCGTTGGACTATCAGAAATTGTATTGGGCATTTGATTTTAACAATAATTTGTAATTAATTAATAATTTGCACGTGCGACCAAACCGTGGGAAGGCGCGGTTCCCTGCACCGGATGTAGAGTATACAATTCCGTCAGTCTTCTAAGAAGAGATCCAGTCTGCGCATTCCCGCTGTAGCCGTTACTGATTATGATACAATGTTTAACGCGACGGTCAGAGGTGTTCTCAACGAGGGTTCTCCCACAATGCTGCAAGACATTGTTGAAACGCAACCCTGCCGCTTACATAGAACGGATTCGGCACAACAGGAGAACCACTGGGTCCTTCCGAACGCGACTCTTCGGTGAGTACGCCGCTGCGTCAGCACCGCCTTATCTGTATCGCGGGACGGCAATACGTCGAGACGACGACGCCCCAAGAAAAGGGGTTTTTGTTCTATCACAAATATTATTAATTAATAGACAGGAGTATGATCAAAGAGGGTTTTCCCATAACGCTAGGCGTTGTTGATACATACCCTGACTAAAAAGAAAAATTTTACGTTCCGAACGTAACATCCCTCCCTCCTTGGAACCATCGTCGTCCCCGACGATGTATACTGAAGGTATAAGGTACAGTAGCGCTTAGGAATATTTAGAATTATAAGCTCGGGTTGCATTGGACGAGGGAATTCCCAAAATGTTTGCACATTGTCGCAATGCAATCCCGTTACAATTAAGTGGTCTGAAATAGGGGCTCATAGATACAGTCGTGCGTTACGTGCAAATAGTTGTTGCGCCTATATTTGGTATATCGCGTAATGTTGGTACCTCCGACGTACAAATGTATTGATCCTGGGTGATGACCGCTTGTCACCACTTCGTAAGCGCAAGTTAATATGGTTTTGCTAATATTTTGACACCTTTCTACGTCGACCAGGGCTACTGCTGGGCACTGACGCAGCATACCACAGATGTCCTCGTCGGAGATTCCCACATTCTCCCTGCAGTGGATCTCCACCAAGCCCTTGAGGAACTGCAGGAACCACCCTCCGATGGTCGGGTGCATGTTGTTTGCGTTTAGGATCCGGAGTTTCTCCATTTGTCGCAATGGTTCCAGCGCGAATTCCCCTTTGATGTTGGTGCATCCGCTAATGTTTAAAGACGTTACATCCTTCATATGCAGCGCAATTTCCAAAATAAGACCAGAGGCTACCCATCCGCAAAACGTGAGGCTTAGAGTAGTCACATTTTTGTATTTGCAGGGGAAAGAAACTGCCATCTCCACTGGTCCAAGCTCTGCAACTCTTGAAGCATTCCTGATAAATTTTCGGGCTTTAATATTACACAGTCGTGGAGAGTGAGTTGTTGGAGATTTTTGTTTACGGCTAACAAGGATCTGCCAGTAATATTTGTTCCCAATGCGCAGAACGATCTCAAATGTCTGGCGGCTGCCAGCACATTAAACAACTCTGGGTCCACTGGTCCGTCGCATCTTCCTATTTTGAAGCAAGTGAGTCGAGGTGCCCCGGGTTCCATCTCCCTCAAAGCTGACGCTCTTATAGCTACGGCCGTCGTATCTAATGACTCCAAACCTGGGCAGTTTTTGATGGCAATAGCTATAACCTGAGGTTTCAGATTTTTAGCCAGATGTTCCTCGCTAATACTTAAACTCTTCAAATAAGCACCCATCCTCATCGTCAGCCAGTAAAAGGAATCCGTAGTTATTAATTTGCCTTCCCATGCGTTCGGCCAGCACCAGTTGTTTAGGTCAATATGGCGAATATTATGGTAAGAGTCAAGGCTACCTTGGCGCCATCCTCTGGAGACCATCTCCAGGCGACCACGATCTGCAAATGGCAAATAAGTTGCAATTTTTGCAATACATTCAGTTGGCAATGGAATTTTGTCGCGTAAGTCAATTCCCGGAAATGGATTGACAACGGGTTGTGGGGGAATTAGTTTGGTGCTGTGCCACGAGTCCGCCATCAGCACCCTCAACTTCCTCTTGTGGTATATTATACCGGCGTCCGCCGCAGCCAAAGCCTTCTTTGCTCCGTCCGTAGACTTAAAGGTCACGAAAGCATTGTTCCCCGATGACTTTCGCAGCACCACCACATGTTCAACTCCATACGGGTGAAATATCTCCATAAGTTTCTCCTTTTTGGTGTACGGCGCCAAACGGCTGACAAACAGTCGCCGAACGAGAGTCTCCGGCCGGGAGAAACTGGACGATGCCATTTCGCTAGTGTACTACAGATAATCACAGAAAGCAAGACCAAAATTATGAAATAACAAAATCATTATCAAAGAAGGAAAAGAACATTAGAAGAATCGTAACTGACAACAATTTCTGACAAGGGGATTCCCATAGTCTTTAGACTGTCAGGGTTTGTTATCAGACATATTTCTACTAGTTTATCATCACCCTCTGAATAGGCAACGGTGGTCTGTTTTCCGAAATAGACGATTCTTGCAACGGTATTGCAACAGGTTGATTTGCTGAAGCTTCCTCAGAATCGTGTTTCGGGCCCCGTTTCCGCAGGAACCGTATCTTCCATAAGGTCTTCAGTGGGTTCCAGAAATAGTAGATCGTCAATCCTATTATAATTAAGGCCTGTGCCGCTATTGTTCCATACGTCAATGACAAATGTGATTTTATTGCTCGATGATGTTCTCCAATTTCTTCTAATTGTGCTTCAATTTCGTACAACGAATCAGATGTGCGTTCCAGTTTGTTATTGTCATTTGGAAATAGGTTCACTGTGGTGTGTTTTCCCTTGGAATACTGATAGATATTGTGTGATATCAAGCTAATATTCAGTAACATATTAGGAATGTAGTAATAAGAATCTTTGCTTAGGTATGTTTTTGATCCTAACAAGGTATGATATCTTGTTTTTGCAAAACAGTCTGGATGTATTTCCAAGATTCCTGTTCCAACTATGGTGGTATGGGCATTCTTTTTCCGACCACACAGGATCTGCATGGGTTCGGGTTGTTCAAATGAGTATAACCATCCACCAAGCGTAGTTAATTTTCGCCAGGAAGGTATGTGATACGGCATGATTCTAATATTACATAAACGCAAGAATTTCGGATCCGGTTGGAGTAATAATGAGGTTTCACATGTTCGGTAAGCCACATCCTGCAATGGGACGTCGTGTGGACAAATGTAGCAATGCCAAGCCCAGGTGCAGGAATCTATGAATGTTTTATCTGATCCAAAGAATTTAGAATGGTCATTGCTTATTCCTAAATATGGAAATTCTGGTAAGATGAAAGCCGAAATTGTGGTTCTATTACTACTATCATCAAAACTATTGTTTAAGTGCTGAGGAATTGGTAATATGTGTATTTTATACAGGTCATATTCAATCCGATTTACTAATGGTATTTGTATTGTCACGACCATTTTTCCTGATATATAATTCAGATTGACACGAGATATCTTGACCAGATCCTCGATTCGTTGATGATCCCGTGGTATAGGAAGTTCGAAATCCACCATTGAATTATGTATCTCATTTACTATTGTTTTGAAACTAGATCCGCTCAATAGTGATGGATGTAATTTTCCGTTGCGCGCAGTGCTCAAAGCCGTGATAAAGCGTTGCGTTGCAGTAATGTAATGATTCAAAGAGGTTTCAACAGATGCTGAATATTGACTCATTGCTAAGCTATAATTCAAGGCTAACTGTTTATCCATTTGCATTTTTAATTCGGAAATCTTCTGTCTGTTAGTTTTTACTTCTGCGGCAATTCGGTTGAAAGTTTTATGAACCTTATGCAGATCACTTATGATTATATGGGTTTCATTTTTGACAAGTTGGGTGATCTTCCTCTGATCAGCATATATCTTATCTATTTCCTCGTTAATGTATTCAGCATCATCACTGTCTAAAGTTCCAAACAAGGCATGACTAATCGAACCGATGAATCCGAAAGGTGCATTCCTGCGTGTGATAGCTTTAGGCAAATTATGTGATTCATATTCTGGCCTCTTAATTTCTGTACTCAATTCCATAAGTTCCATCCGTAAATCCGATGCTTCTTGTACCATATGGGTTAAATATTTTGTCCGTAACAGGGAATTGCATTGTATCGGGGTTGGAAAATTAGTACATAAACTGTGAGTTCGTTCAATATTCCCGATTTCATATGGAAATTCAGCTATTATTTTATCTATATCTATAACTAATATGAATCGCCAATCAGCCCTTTGAAATCTAAATGCGTTGATCTTTTCAAAGTATAAACCCGGGTTCAAATCCGTACGTGTCAGTCTGTATAGTTCCTGGGTCCGCGTGGTTTGTTGCAGAGCAAGAAAGATTATCAATCGGATCAGCGTCATCTCTCAACCTGAATCAGTCAAATCAATCAGGACTCCAATTTAATTGTAATTTATCGACATGTTTAGTGAGCATTTTACCAGCTTCATCTCTTAACAAAACATTATTTCCTTGCAGTATTCCAATTATCTTATACGGTCCGTGGTAACGCCTGGCAAATTTTCCTCTTTTTGGTTCTACCAAAACACGTACCAAATCTCCTATTTTTCCTTTGAAGGGACGGGCGTTCCTGTCATAATACAATTTTGACCTTTCTTTTGCCTGAACCAAATTTTGTCCTGCTATTACTTGCATTTCCGAAAGTCGCGTTATTAAATCATGTAAATATGAATTGTATGTAACCAATTTCTCGTCGCTCGTGAAGGAACTTGGACAAGGCGCAAGTTTGCCAAAAACTAATTCATACGGGGTCAAATTTGTGGCTTCATGGACAGATGTATTATAAGAAAACATAGCAAAGGGTACTAATCTATCCCAATCGTCAAAATCATTCATGTAATGGCTAATGTATTCGGTTAACACTATGTGACTTTGTTTGAGGTTGAGATTGTGTAAATGAAGAGAGAAGAGAGAGAGAGGAATCTAAGACAGGTTATTGAACACTGGATCACTTTCTGCGGCAAACACCTTGTCAGTTTATTTGAAATCACAGTGAGCGCACAAATGAGAACACCTTGATAATACTTATCGCGGCACTGCAATGATTGAGATGATTAAAATGATACCGCGCGGTTGCGCCACGTGGCCTCCACACGATTATATTAATCGGCGGAGTTCTTGAGAGTTCAAAATGAGATGAGAACAATACAATGATTGCGCGATGAGCAAGACACTGATTTTCGGTGAGATGAGTGTGAGAAGGCTTTGGAAATGCTATAATTCGCGATGCTATTACAGAATGCACGTTCCTGGTACAGAGCACACAAGAGAAAGACAAAGATGGCCAACTTCCGCTACCGCGTCTTCTCCGTTCTTCTCGAACCTCGACGCGGCTCGCCGATTGGTTCATCGATTGCGGCGACAGTTGATCGATCGCCGCTGATTGGCGGCTCGCCAATCGATCAGCGCTGCTGACTCGTGGCCCGCGAGGTGCTACCATGAGAATGAGGGTGGCGGCGTGGGAAAGTATTTTTATTCCCAAACATTGGCCTCGTTAATGTGGTGGTCGCGGTCTTGACGGTCACGACCCTGGTGAGACCGTCCTTCCCAGGATGCAATGTGAGAACCCGAGCAAGTGGCCACTTGCTCGGAGGAAACCTTTCGTCAGTGATGAGCACCAATGACCCGACCTTGATGTCATTGGAAGGATGATGCCATTTGGAGATGGACTGTTGACGCTGAAGGTAGTGAGCTGACCATTGAGACCAGAACTGTTGCATCTTCTGGATAAGTTGCCATCTTGCTGATGGTGAGAGCGATGAGTGTTCCACAGATGGTTCAGGCAGGGTTGAGAGCGGTTTGCCGATAAGGAAATGAGCTGGTGTGAGTGGTACAGAGATGTCCTCAGGGTCATCACTGAGAGGCTCGAGCGGTCTTGAATTGAGCATGGCTTCAATCTGTGTGAGAAGCGTACTGAACTCATCAAATGTGAGAACAGTGTCACTGACGGTCCGTCGCAGATGATACTTCATGGACTTGACGACCGCTTCCCATTTACCTCCCATGTGAGGTGCCGCTGGTGGGTTGAAGCACCACGTTGTATTGTCGTTGACAAATAGAGAAGCCAATTCTTGATGATACTGTGAGCCCTGAGTGAACATGCTCTTGAGATTTGCGTCTGCGCCAACGAAGTTGGTTCCACAATCCGAGTAAATGGTGTGTGGAATCCCTCGTCTCGATGAGAATCGCCTGTATGTAGCAATGAAGCCTTCGGTGGAGTAGTCTGTTACCAGCTCGAGATGAGCTGCTGACGTTGTCATGCACACAAAAACACAGATCCAGCCCTTTTGTGTTTTTGCTCCTCGCCCCTTCCACGTTTTGAGAGTGATTGGACCAGCATAGTCAATTCCAGTGTGAGTGAACGGCTGTGAGGGTGTGACTCTAGAAAGAGGTAGTTGGCCCATCAGTTGATGGGCACGGATCCCCCTTTGTCGAGCACACACAACACACCGCAGTATATGAGACTTCACTGGGGCTCGACCTCCGATGATCCAGTAGGTCTGTCTGATGTGAGCGAGAGTGAGCTGAGTGCCTCCATGAAGAGTTCGTTTGTGAGAGTAGTCTATAACCAGATCGGACAGACGTGAGTTGCGAGGTAATATTGCAGGATGTTTACCTTCATAATCAATGTGAGCGTTACGAAGTCTGCCTCCAACTCGTATGACTCCTTGTTCATCGATGAACGCAGTGAGTCGACTGAAGGCATGAGATGAGGGCAACATTGAGTTCGAGCTGATAACTTTCAATTCGTGGTTGAAGTAGATTGCCTGAGTCATCTTGATCCAAAAAATGCGGGCTTTTTCCAAATCCTTTGGTGTATGTGAGATGAGTGGTAATGAAACAGGCAATTTTCTTAACCTTGAGATGAATCTGAAACAAGCTGAAGTAATGCGAATCAGTTTGTTGAGAGAAGAGAATTTGTATATGATGTCCCAGTGATATCTAATTTCTAGAATGTTGAGTAAGGTCGATGTTCCTGGACGAGCCTCTAGTGCACTCGAGTCGTCCTGATGCAATGATTGTAATGGCCATGAGTCGCTGGGTTGAGAAAGCCACGATTGTCCCGTCCACCATAGCTGATGATGTTCAAGCTGAGATGTCGTAAGGCCTCGAGAAGCGCAATCAGCTGGATTCGAAGTGCCTGGAACGTGTCTCCAATGTGCGTGTGATGAGAGTTCCTGAATTTGAGTGACACGATTCCTGACGTACTCCTTCCAGCAGGAGGCATGAGAATTGATCCATGTAAGTGCCACTTGAGAGTCCGTCCACAGATGAGTAGATTCAATGTTGAGCTGAAGAGTTGCTTGAACATACTTGGCAAGCTTTGCCAGCATCAATGCTGCTGTGAGTTCGAGTCTCGGGATTGTGAGTTTCTTGAGAGGTGCTACCTTAGTTTTGGAGCACACCAGTGTCGACACTTTGAGATTTGTGGACGGTGAGATCACGGTAATGTACACTACCGCTGCCATGGAGAGCTGAGAGGCATCAGAGAAGCCGTGGAGTTCCACGACCGAATTGGAGTAGGTGTTGAACCACCTGGGAATTGAGAGCCTGGCCAGGCGTGTGAGATCTTCTCTGATGGAATACCAATGAGATGTAACTTGAGGTGGCAGTGGATCGTCCCAACGAAGTTTGTGCAGCCATAACTCTTGCAGAATCATTTTTGCTCGAATTATGACTGGTGAGAGGAAACCAAGTGGGTCAAAAATTTGAGAAACTTCTGACAAAATGACGCGTTTCGTTGGGATTGTGAATGAACTGAGAGGTTTCGATGAGAAGGTGAAGTTGTCCTGGAAACTGTTCCATTGCAACCCCAGAATTTTAGTGTTGCAGTCGTCGAGTGAGATCGTCGAGCTTTGAGCTCTTGATGTGGAAGAGATTTCTTCAAGTAGTGCAGGATGTGTTGAATGCCATTTGGCGAGTGGAAAACCTCCCGCGTGACACAGGCCTTTCAGATGTTGTGCAATTTTGATGAGTTGCTCACCTGTGTCCGCGCCGCCAAAGATGTCGTCGACATATCGTGCGTGAGTTATGGAGGGTACAGCCAATGGAAAGCGGTGCCCTTCGTCCTCCACCAGTTGAAGCAATGCTCGAACAGCCAGAAACGGTGCAGCCTTGGTGCCGTACGTGACTGTCGTGAGCCTGAATGATATTTCTTCCCCTTCCTCGTCCACCCACAGTATGCGTTGGAGATCTTGATCGTCTTCGTGAACTCGGACTTGTCGATACATTTTTGTGATGTCTGTAGCAAAAATGAACCTATGCTGCCGAATCCACAGCAGCACGTCTGAAATGTTGAGCAGAAGGTTACGCCCTGTGTGCATGAGATCGTTAAGAGAGTACCCAGATGACGTTGCACACGAGCCATTGAAGACAACCCTCAGCTTAGTGGTTTTGCTGTCGGGCTTGAGCACTCCATGATGAGGAAGGTAAAAGATTGAATTGTTATGAGATGAGATTGATGGTGCTCTTACCATATGGTTGAGATGTTCGTACTCTGACATGAATTCTCCATAGAGTTTACGATACCCATCGTCCCTGTTGAATTTGATAAGAGTGCGTTTCAAGCATGCATGAGCTGCCAAATATGAGTTGCCCAATAAGCTAGCTGGTGATTTGAGAGGGATGCGAACGATGTATCGCCCTATAGCATCCCTTGTGTGTGTCGTTTTGAAGTGATCTTCGCACTCTTGCTCTTCAGAGTTGAGTTGAGATGAGGTGTCATTCGGAAGCTCCTCTTGAATCCAGAACCTTTCCAACAAATCACGTACGGACGGCTCGTCTTCTTGTACAAGTGATGTATGATATGATGACTGGATGAGTGTGTCGGAAGAAGCCACTGGTCCAAGTATGAGCCACCCAAAGATTGAGAGTTGAGCGATCGGCATGGATGGAGAGCCCTTGATCACATTTGGCTTTATGATCTGTCCATATGTGTCAGCTCCGATGATAATGTCGACAGGTCGTGGTTTTCAGAAGTCAGGATCTGCCAACGTGAGCCCAGCAAGATGTGGCCAATCTTGATTGGGCACCTCCAGTGAAGGTACCCTTGAAGACACTGATCTGAGAACATGGGCTTGAAGGGAAATTGAGAATGGTCGCTGGATTGAATGCAGCGTTAATGAGGTGACGCCTCTTGTTTGCGTGGACTTCTTCCCTCCAATGCCAATGATTGATATAGATGATCGAGATCGCTTGAGATTGAGCTGGGTGATGAGTTCCTCCTTCACAAAGGTAAGCTCTGAACCAGAATCTATGAGTATACGAACCAGATGAGTTGACATTGGTGAGCTGAGATGAGCCTGTGCGGTTGCAAGGAGGGTGAGCTGGCTGCTAGATGAAGGTGAGTGAGCTGAGTGTTCCGGGATGAGGTGAGCAGAGGAGTCGACGACTGCGGTGAAACTTCAGTGTTGTTGAGCTGATGTGGATGACTGTGACGCCTCAGTCTGAGGTGGAGGTTGAGCGGGCCTTGCATCTGGGATGTGCAACATGGTGTGATGCTGTATCCCGCACTGCTTGCATTTATGAGGAGACTTGCAGTTGGCCGATGAGTGGCGCCCGCAGCAATTGTAACAGAGCATGTTGCTCGCTACCACTTCCCTCCTTTCTGCCACAGTCATTCCCCTGAATTTGGGGCACATAACCACGAAGTGGTCGCCCTTGCACACGTCGCAAGGAAAGCTTTTCCGTTTGGCTGGAAGGTCTGCGCTCGCAGCGTGTGCTGACGCTCGCTGAGTCGGTGGCTTCACCTGCCTTTGAGTTGAGCTTGTGAGGCCTTGGGACGACGGAGCTTCCGCCCTCTCCAAGGCCCTCACCCTTTGGTTGATGAAGTCCTTCATCTTTTGGAAGGTGGGGTACTCAATTTGAGACCCCATTGCGGTCTCCCACGCTTCTCTGGCCGCCTTATCCATTTGGCGAGCCACCATGTGTGTCAGGATGCTATCCCCCAAATTAGTGACACCGAGTGAGCTGAGCGCAGTCTCGGCTCCTTCCAAATTCGTAACCAGCACTTTCAGTGCAGTGATGGCCTTGGTGTTGGTCGGCTTCGGCTCGAAGATCCTTTCCAACTGGGCTTGTACAAGGAGCCTTTTGTTGGAGTAGGTCTCATTGAGCAGCTCCCAAGCTGGAGTGAAGGAGGCTCCCTTCAGAGGTAGAGATTCTACCTTTTGTGCCGGCTCGCCTGCCAGGCTGGTGAGCAGATATTGAAGCCGTTCTATGTCTGTAAGGTCCTTACGGGCAATGATGAGAGCAGAAAACAACTCGCAATAAGCAGGCCACTTCGTATAATCTCCAGCGAATGTTGGCAGTGCCAACTCAGGGAGCTTCCCTGGAGTCGAGGCTGTGCTCGCTGAGCTATGAGCAGCCGTTGGCTGGAAGGGGGCCAATTCGTCGGCCAGACGACCTATGCGGATCTTGAGATCCGCTTGCCGCTCCTGCATTTGAAAAAGGCATATTTCCGTATAGTATGGATGGTCGCGCTGCGACCTGGGCCACGCTGCATCGAAGTACGAGTGTTCCTTCTGGAAGGCCTTGTAGAGCTCGTCGGCCTGTTGGCCGTACACCTTTAGCTCCGTCATTGTGGTGTTCGGTGCACATTTTGGCAGACGATTCTTCAGTGCTGTCATCGATTCCAGCCTGGTGAGCTGAGTTTCAGCTCTGGACAGCAGCTCTGAAGGCACGCCCGAAGGAGACGAGGATCTCGTCTCCGGCCCCGTGAAAGTGAGATTCCCTTCTTGCTCTATTGGGATTTGGAGGCTAGGCGTAGGTGGCCTCGACGACGTCTGCGACCGAGTCGTCGACTTCTGCTGGTCGTCAGTTGGCATTTTGAGGTTATGAGTTTCACTGAGGTTAGAGGTTGAGAGTTCACACCACTTTGATCACCACTGAGAGTTCACTTCACTCCTGTCTTAGCTCCGGCTCGAAGGACCAAATAATGTTTGAGGTTGAGATTGTATAAATGATGAGAGAAGAGAGAGAGAGAGAGGAATCTAAGACAGGTTATTGAACACTGGATCACTTTCTGCGGCAAACACCTTGTCAGTTTATTTAAAATCACAGTGAGCGCACAAATGAGAACACCTCGATAATACTTATCGCGGCACTGCAATGATTGAGATGATTAAAATGATACCGCGCGGTTGCGCCACGTGGCCTCCACACGATTATATTAATCGGCGGAGTTCTTGAGAGTTCAAAATGAGATGAGAACAATACAATGATTGCGCGATGAGCAAGACACTGATTTTCGGTGAGATGAGTGTGAGAAGGCTTTGGAAATGCTATAATTCGCGATGCTATTACAGAATGCACGTTCCTGGTACAGAGCACACAAGAGAAAGACAAAGATGGCCAACTTCCGCTACCGCGTCTTCTCCGTTCTTCTCGAACCTCGACGCGGCTCGCCGATTGGTTCATCGATTGCGGCGACAGTTGATCGATCGCCGCTGATTGGCGGCTCGCCAATCGATCAGCGCTGCTGACTCGTGGCCCGCGAGGTGCTGCCATGAGAATGAGGGTGGCGGCGTGGGAAAGTATTTTTATTCCCAAACAGACTTCTTTCCAATGCACCATTGGTTTGGGGTCTATACCCAAATGTAGTGACATGTTGAATTTTGAAAATTTTTGCTTAGTTCTGAATTATCTTATTAATGAAACTAGTCCCTTTATCTGTTAGTATTGCACGTGGTGTTCCATACTGCAATATAAGATTAGTTACCAATGCATGAGCTATTGTTTCAGCTTTTATATCTGGAACAGGGACAGCTATGCAATATTTTGTCAAATTATCTTGCATAGTTAGAATATGTTTATTTCCGCTGGGAGTAGTAGGTAAGGGACCTACAGTATCCAATGATACTTTGGAAAATGGCTCCAATGGAGTATCAGTGATTAACATTGGTTCGCGAGTTTTGATTCGTACTAGTTTTTGATTCTGGCAACTATTGCAAGTACGGATATAATTTTGAATATCATTACGCATACCTGGCCAATAAAATCGTTCTCGAATTCTGCAATATGTCTTTGTTAAACCCTTGTGTCCTCCTACCAAACTTTCATGTAACTCTGAAATAATTTTCTGGCGAAGTTCTTCCGGAGGTACCTGAGTGTTACCGCAACAAAGGGCTATTTCGATATTGCTGTCCTCAAATGTATTCCTTAATATTTCTATTAACGTACCTTGAGGTAATTCGTCTGTAAAGTCGCCATTCTGTGAGATTCTTAGACCCTTTATATCTAAATCTGAAAGAATTTTTCTTAGGTTCTGTAGGCCAAGTTCCAAATGCCGAGTAGAAATTTTATCAAAATGTTTCCTTTTTATAACTACCGCTAAATATTCTATTTTTACCGCGTTTTGTTATTAATATTTGTGCTACTCTGGGCCTTGCCGCTTTCAAGTCGTTAACATTGATAATGCCTAGGTCGGAGAGCCATATACCCACTGGTGTAATAAGTTCGCAATCGGAAGAAATGAAATGTACATAGTTCGATCTGTAATACGTTAGATTTTGTCTCGTAGAAGTTACGATATTTTTACCTTTGTATTGCATACTGCGAAATGCTGATTCCATATCCGGAGGTATGTAATTAGCATCCGGGATGTATATGGATGACGAATTTGAGAGTTGTGGGAAAAGTTGTCTAGGAGTAGATTTTTGAGCGATAATTCCCCTACCTCCCTCCTTGGGAGTTCGATCAACCGTTGGGTTTGGAAAGGGTGTCGAAAGGGCTATAGGGCTTGGATCTATGGTCGGGGTAGGTAAGGTTGAACTGTATCTAGGCTTATTAACAATCGTGCTATCAAACACTCCTTTTGCTGTTATTTCAAGTTCTGATTCTTCCGGAATATTCTTCAGCTGAGGTGCTTTACTGGCTGTTTCCTCACGCCTTGGATTTGAAATTTGACTATCTTTTTCGGAATTCCTAGCTTGTTGTAATAATTTTTCTAACCGTCTATTTAATTCCTCGTCCCCAGTATCATCATCATATGGATCCAAATCTTGTAATATTTCCTGTGTATATTCGTCTAAATTTTCTCCCTCAGAAAGGGCATGTAATAAAACAGCTTCTTCCTCAACTTCCTGTAATTGACCGCTTTTATCCAATAATGATTTTTCAAATCTATTGAAAGACTCTTGTAGCTCTTGTAAATCTATAAATGTGGACTTCTGTTTGTCCTGATTATCTGTATCACTATCGCGAACTTCGGGTAAATTAATGGCTATAGTTCTATCTACTTCCGACTCGCTCCCCTTTTCCCGCAATTCCGTACCGGCCACTGCACCCTGTGAATCTGGGATTTTAGGATTCTCCACCATCTGTTTAGGATGAAATCCCAGACTCGGCAGCGTACTTCTACGTTGACGGAATATAGGCGGATCTGACTGTTCGTCATCGGTATCATCATCCTCCGCTAGAGAAAACTCTTTTGATCGACCTAAATCTTGTGTTTTTGATGGTCCCGGAGCTTCAGTGGCTTGAGTCTTTGCTCGCGTTCTAGTTGCTATTGCGCTGGCATCCAATGGTACAGGTAGTTTTGATTTAATTCTTGAACCTACTGGCTTTCCTATTTTTGATTTTCCGGGTAAACTAGCTATTTCTTTCCTAGGTTTTGAAACTTCTGATTCAGAGGGTTTATTTATTGGTAATAATTTTGGGCAATCAGGTGCTAACTCCGATTTTGCATCATCAGAGGAATCCGATAAACTGAAATCATCAGACGAACATAGTTCATTTACTATGACTGGATTCCTTGATAAGGCATCAGCATTTGTGTTTAATTTTCCTGCCTTATGAATAAATTCGTACTCATAATCTCGCAATTTTAGTCGCCAGCGGATCAATCTTTGTCCTGGATCTTTTATTGAGTTAATCCATCTTAACGGTTCAGGATCACTGACGAAAGTAAATTTTCGGCCGTATAAATATGGTCTGAAGTGTAAAATTGCATAAAGGATTGCCGAACATTCTTTTTCTGTGGTGAAATAATTTTGTTCTGGTTTAGTTAAAATCCTAGAAAGGTATGCAACTGGTAGATCTTGACCATCAATTTCCTGACTAAGTACAGCGCCTATAGCATAGTCTGACGCATCTGTAGTTAAAGTGAATTGACTATTGAAATTTGGATATTGAAGTATGGGGCTTTTACAAAGTTCTTTTCGTAATTCCAAAAATCCCTTCTTCTGCTCTTTTCCCCAAGTGAAAGTAGAATTTTTCTTCAGTAAATCTGACAAGGGTTTAGCCTTTTCTGCGAAATTTTTGATAAAGCGTCTATAATATCCTGCTAGACCTAGAAATTGCCTAATGTTTTTCTGATTTTTCGGGCGAGGGAAATTCTTTACTGCACTAATCTTTTTGGGATCCGGTTTTACACCTGCTCGACTAATAACATGTCCTAGGTACGCAACTTCTATTTTGAGGAACTCGCACTTATCCGGTTGTAAGGTTAATTTAGCATCGGCCAAATGTGTGAATAAACGACGAATTTTCTTTTCATGTTCTTCTAAATTTTTGGCATACACCACAATATCATCCAAATAAACGAAAACTTCTACACCCTGTAACCCGCGTAGAACTTGATCCATTAACCTTTGAAAAGTCGCTGGAGCATTTTTGAGACCTTCCGGCATTCGGATGTATTCATAATGACCATTTGGGGTTGTGAAGGCTGTTTTTTGTCTATCTTTAGGATCCATCTCAATTTGTTGAAATCCGCTTGCTAAGTCAAACGTTGAAAAATATCGTGCTTCACCTAAGTGATCCAGTATATCGGTAATGTTCGGTAATGGATATGCATCGCCAATGGTTTTTTCGTTAAGATTGCGGAAATCTATGACTATTCTCCATCTCAGATTGCCTTTAGAATCCGGTTTTTTAGGAACAATCCAAATGGGCAAATTATACGGTGAATTTCAAGGTGCTATTATTCCGTTATTTAGTTTATTACGGACCTGTTTTTCTATTTCGTCTTTATGCACCGGAGGAAAACGATATTGTCGCGTATTCACAGGAACATCGTCTACTGTGGGAATTCTATGTTTGATGTATGATGTACACGGTAATTTATCACAAGGCAGGTGGAATCGTTCCGGAAATTCTTTAATGATTTTAATTACATGATCCCGTTCTTCTTCGTTTAAATGATCGAGACGCAATTTTTTAATGATTTCTAAAATTCTGTCTTCCGCGATTGGCAAGGTTTCATCTTCCGTGTTAGAATCGAAATAATTTTGTTCTTCTGGGAAGTTATGATACTCGCATGGTATTAATTCTTGTGGCGGAATTTCGACTTCGACATCCTTATCTGTTGTATTAACGGCAAAGACGTGACATGCACCATGGTCATTTACAGACACGACAGCTTCTCCAATGTACAAGCCATCTATAGTTTCAATTTTTGGTAAATATCCCTCTTTTAAATCATGATTCGTAACGTCAAGGGCAACCGCTTGTCTAGTACGTGCTTTTAAATACAAAACTCGGGGACCTACCCTACGAGGTACTGGATTATGGCCAATAAAAGGTATGGGTTTAATAGGATCGCTTCTTGTTACCAATGTGTTATGGGCGAAGGAGATTTCATCCTCCTCTTGTGTGAGATATTCTTTACCTAATATACCATCGCAACGCAGTATAAATGATGATCTTACCACATGAAATTTTACAGGTTTGCCTAATAAAGTAATTATTGTGGTACCTAACGTCTCCGTCGTATCTGAAGTTATTCCTGAGATAGCAACTGATTCATGAAGTGCGACTGAAACATTGTCGTCTAGGGCGCTTAATTTGATCACGTTTATATCCGCTCCTGTATCTACAAGGAAATATGCACAACCCATATTCAACTCCTTACCCATCATTTTTACTAATGGGGATTCGGGTTTTTCTACCGTTGCGATTTTTCTTGGTTTGCCAGAAATTTTACTGTTGCATGACGCTCTTTTTCCGCATGACTCGATGTCGCGTCCGTCCGTCGGGTCATTTGTGCGTTTAAATGGTCGGTTCTATCTTCGGGTTTAGTATTTCTATTATATGGAGAACCCGGTCTCGTTGATGAAGGAATGGGACATGGAGATCTTGGTCTAGGCCCTTGCGAATACCCATCTCTTGCTGAGCGTGATGGCTCATTACTGTTTGTATTATAATGATGGTGTTCATAAAGAGTGTTGATAGGAATAGGCTGGTCGACTTGATTTCGCTGAGGTAAGACACATGGTCATTTATTGAGAGACAATACTATACTACAGACGATCGTGCACGAAGATAACGTCGTAAGTAAGTTCGGGTTTTCGAGAGAGGGGGGAATCGACACGAGTTCGACAGCGAGGTAGGCGAAGATCGGCTCGTGCCGGTACATTACTCCCCCCCTTGCCGACGACTGTTGCGTCGGCAAACGACGACGGATGAGCTCGAGAATTCGGCACGGTCCCTAGAATGAGTGAATTATGACTCGAGAGGCGTAGTCGGCAGAAGGCACAATTTTACTATTGGGCGTTTGAGAGTGTTGGTTGCGGTCCGGAGTGTCACGACTCGAAGTTTGGTGTCTCGGCCCGGATGAAGCTCAATGACACGCGCGAGGGGCCAACGGGTCGGCGGTAATCGTTCGTCTTTGATAAGGACAACAGACCCGGTCCGGATTGAGTCACTAGACTGCAGCCATTTGTTGGCTGCTTGAAGCTGGTGAAGATATTCTGTGGATCTGCGCTGCCAAAAATGTTCTAGCATTTTCTGCAGCAGCTGCCACCGTGAGAGGCGAGATGAGGGAATGTGACCCAATCCTGGTTCAGGTATGGAGTTGAGCGCATCCCCGGTCAGGAAATGACCCGTGGTCAAGGCGGCGAGATCCGAGACATCGTCGCTGAGAGGACAAAGCGGGCGAGAGTTTAACGCGGCTTCGATCTGTGCCAGCAGCGTCGTGTATTCTTCAAACGTTAGGCTAGCGTCTCCGATCACACGACGGAGATGAAACTTTACTGATTTGACGGCAGCCTCCCATTTGCCGCCGAAGTGAGGAGCCGACGGAGGATTGAAAATCCATTGAGTTCCTGAATTCGTGAGACTGCTGGCAATGATCGCGGACTCTCGCGAGGCTGCGGAGAACAGGCGTCGCAATTCCGCGTCGGCTCCGATAAAATTCGTTCCGCAATCGCTAGTGAGTGTGGCGCAGATCCCTCGACGCCCACAGAATCGTTTGTACGCGGCGATGAACGCGTCAGTGGTATAATCAGTCACCATTTCGAGGTGCACGGCGCTTGTGGCGAAACATACAAATAATGCAATGTATCCCTTATAGGTTCTGCCGCCGCGGCCACGGACAGTTCGCAAGGACATCGGTCCGGCGTAGTCTACGCCAGAGTGTAAGAACGGGCACGAGGGTGAGACGCGACGGGAAGGCAGTTGTCCCATTTGTTGTTGACATGTCCGCGCGCGGTTTCGGACGCAAACGACGCAGCGATTTATAAACGTGCGTATTGGTGAGCGTCCTCCAATAATCCAATACGATCTCCGAATGGTGGCTATCGTGAGTTGAGGTCCACCGTGAAGGGTTTGAGAGTGCGCGTTATGGATGACGAGGGAGGAAAGGTGGGAGTTTTTTGGGAGGACTAACGGATTTTTGTGATCAGGATCGAGTAAAGAATGTTTGAGTCGCCCGCCCACTCGCAATAGGCCTTGTTCGTCGAGGAATGGCATTAATTTGGCCAGCGAATTTGAGGGCTTGAGCGGCTGATTCGTTTTCAAAGCTTGAAGTTCAGCTGAGAAGTGCTCACGTTGGGTGATTCCGACACAGAACAGTCGAGCTCTATCGAGATCGGAGGGAGTGAGCGGTCCCGTGAGGTTCGCGTCAGAGAATTTTCGCCATTTCTGAATAACGCGAAAGCACCAGGCAGTAACTCTAAGTAATCTTGTTAAGGATGAATAACGAGTCATTAAGTCGAAGTTGACAGTGAGAGAGGCGCTTAACGCGATGGGCGAAGGCAATAGTTTTCGCGCTTCGAGGTCAACGCGGTTGTCCGCCAGGGGAATCGACGAGGGCCAAAATACCGAGCTTTTCTTCAGCCACTCGGGGCCTTCCCACCAAAGGGCGCTGCGGGCTATGGTCTGAGGGGACGCTCCTCGAGACGCAAGATCGGCGGGGTTGTCCTCCGATCTGACGTGATGCCATGTCGCATCGGGAAGATTATTGTTAATTTCTGTGACTCGATTGTGTACAAATTCCTTCCAGCGCGTCGGGTCGCTGCGTATCCAGGCCAGTGTTACGGTGGAATCAGTCCAGAGGTGAACTGACGTGGTCTCGAGGGTGAGCGTTTTTCTTATCTGAGAGGCGTGCCGAGAGAGCATCAGAGCTGCGGACAGCTCGAGACGCGGGATTGTGACCCGTTTGAGGGGGGCTACTTTCGTTTTTGCCATGAGGAGGGTGCTCCTTGCGGTTTGGTCCTCGTTGAGAACGCGTAAATAGAGTGCGATCCCGAGCGCGGAGGAGCTGGCGTCCGAAAATCCGTGAAGTTCCGTGACCGTATGGTAGTAGTAAGGGAAGGCCGGTTCTAACGCAGGTCCTCTGAGGGGAGCGCGGGGCGGGGGAGGAAGTGAGGGCGCGCGGGGGAGCGCGGCGGAGGGAAACATGGGCGCGGGGCCTGCGGGGAGAGGAAGACAGGTTGCGCGCGCACGAGCCGCGGAGTGGGGGAAGCCGCGATGATGGAGGGGATCAGTCCGGGCCGAGCCGCCGCGGAGACCTCTCCAGACCGGAAATGTTTTTTTTCAGAGGGAGGCATTGACCCCCGAAAAAAATCTCTTACAGAACTTGGCCCACCCCCGAAATTTTTTCAGAGGGAGGGAATGACCGCCAAATTTTTTTCCAAACCAATATGCAGCAGAAATTGTTTCGGACGATGTCGGGAAAGATCGGCTTTTTACACACTGCGTCTTCCGAGGAGGGAAAGAGAGAGCATTACTTTAAAAAGCTAAATTCGAGAGATGGAAAGAGACAGTGCTACTTGGTGGTACAATAGCATGCATTCTACAGCTAACAACTTTTCGAATCGTTCCGATTCAGCGTCGCAGCGTTTCGCGCGATCTCGCGTAATTCGATTCCTCTGGAGCGGTCATGCAGGATGATGTCGCATGGCAGCGCGAAGAACGAAATATGATTATGCGGCGTCAGCAGAAATGCTACATCTTAAAATTAAGTGGCGAGGAAAGACAGGTAAATAAAATGGTACAATGAAATACTTTTAAGAATATAATATATGGTTACAAATTAAAAAGAATATATATACATATATATATATATATATATATATATATATATATAAGAAAAAAGAATATAAAATACAATATAAAAAATTCAATTTAAATATAAGATATAAAAGAAAAAAGAATATAAAAATAGATATATAAAAACAGGAATATAAAAATAGAAAAATAAAAGAAATATATAAATAATAAAATATATAAAATAAATGAAAAAATAGAAAAAAACTATTGGGGGGGTGGCGATGGTGGCGATGGTGGCGATGGCGAGGGAGGCAGCAGCCGCGGCCTACCCATATCAATCCATGGTGGTGATGGGGACCGCGGCCGCTGCAGGTGCCCCATCCTGACGTATGGCACCCAAGGGTGCCGCACCCGCGCGGCCCTCACGAGGCCCGCATGCGCGTCGGCTGCAGCCGGTGCCGCCTCCACCAACCTCGCCTCCAGCATGAAAAACATGTCCTGGAACACAAACGTCGATATAATAATGATATATTAAACATCATAAACATCATAAACATCAAATGCATAAAACAATGCAATGTATTACATACCTGCGGAGGCGGTGGCGGCGACGAAGGCGGCGATGAAGGCGGCGACGGCTGCGGCGAGCCCCAGTCGTTCGACCACACAGGGGATGGCGGTGGCGAACCCTAAAAGATAGAAACCCACGATATAATATCACCTGATTTGAACTCACTCGATTTCAAAGATTAAACGCGATAAATGTTAAAAATATTGCAAAGTACATACCTCGGGGTCACACTCAGGGGCGATTCGTGACAGTCCCATAGTAGAAAAAAACGTCTGTAGCTGCCAAGCTTTTGAAGACAACTGGTCCCGCAGCGCTCATACAATTTGTCACCCATGCCTAAAGTTGCATATGTTGCAAAGTAGGATGCCTTTGTTCTTCACCTTCTTCTTCACTGGCCACCCTCTCCTTCTATGTGCTCCACCTGCATTTTCGCTGACCATCTTTACCATCTGCATCTTCTTCGAATTATTCACTAACCATCCTATCCTTCTTCGTTTGCATCATTTAACTATACCATACCATACCATACCACTCTGAACGTAAATCGAACGTGAATCGAACGTGAATCGAACGGGTACTGAACGGCTTTGATCGGGTATTGACCGGGTATTGAACGGCTTTGAACGTGAATCGAACGTGAATCGTACCACTCTGAACGTGAATTGTACCACTCTGAACGGGTATTGAACGGCTTGGAACGTGTATCGAACGTGAATCGTACCACTCTGAACGTGAATTGTACCACTCTGAACGTGAATCGTATCACGCTGAACGTGAATCGAACGTGAATCGAACGTGAATCGTACTACTCTGAACGTGAATTGTATCACTCTGAACGTGAATCGAACCGCTTCTACATAATAATTATAACTATCGTCTTAATCTAGCATACATCGTATATAGGAGGTTGGGGAGGGTGAAGAAAAAACATTTATACATTAAAAATTGATTATATTTTATTTATGAAATTCTCTCTGGTGTTTAGACCACCAGTTGAATATTTTAAATAAATTTTGCAAGGCACAATGCTTTGCGTGTCTGCTACATCGCAGAGTATTAACTACATTTAGTTTATTTAGAGATTTAATATCCTCGTAGTCAATGTCCAGCGTCTCGATGACCACGTCCGCTCTCGTATTTTCATCGAGGAAATCCGCAAGCCAGTCGCGTTTCTGCAACCCTTTAACGTATACGATATGGGATGCGTCATCTTCTTCATCCATTGCATCCGCTACAGCTTTCGAAATTAGCTGTTTAGCCATACTGTACGGAACGTCTCCATCGTCCCACCGTAGTCCATGATGTTTTGCCACCAACCATCGGATGCTTGATTTGTCGGATTTTGTAAGAAGATATTGCGGTGTCGAACTCCCGAAAATATAGTGCGAGAGAATTGTTCCCTTTCGTAGGACAGCCACTTCCTTCGCGACAAATCTTCCATCAACGATGAACCCTTGCAGGTCAACAAATGTTGGTATAGTCATTATCGGCACAATTTAGAGGTCCGCTCCCTTCCAAGACAGACGGGAGAATGCAGTCTTTCTCGTAAAGCGTCTCGATTTTCACGATGAAATTTTGGTATGATTTTGACACATGAGAGGGCAGGCAAGTAGCGTGGCAATTTAATTGATTTTGCGCACCACGTTTGTCAGCGGATTGTATTCAACCACCCGATCATGCAGAATCAGACAGTAGGCCGTAGTATTTACCGGCACATTCTCTTTACTCTCAAATTCTATGCGCACGTCCACTGTACCATTCTTGATCGACTCATTTTGTCGCGAGCAATCAATTACTACGAGGGGACCAAATTGTAAAAATTCAGCCACGGTGAATAATGCCTCGTTGCAACTATGTCCATAATACGTTTTACCGAATTGTGTATACATATGATACAAGATGGCATGTTTATTCTTGTCAAAGTCCAAGTTCATATCATCGTATGGGTAAAATTCCGAGTTGAGAAAAAGTTTTACATTGGTCAATTTACAGTTGTTGAACTTAGTAACGTCTTCGCTCATCACATTCCTTCGACCAGTCTGTAGAGCAAGGATCACGCAGCGCGGCTTCTCCAGCTGCGCAGATGCCTTCACGGCCCTTGAATGCTGGGTCGTGCTCTGTAAGAGAGGATACTCGTACAGATCCCACGATTGAAAACAAATGCTCAGGTTTTGTCCACTTTCCAAAGCACGTAGCAACGATAGCTTATTAAGGTCGTTCAGCGTCACATGAGGAATTCGCCATTGCACTTTAAGTAATTCAATTTCTGGTTCCAACATCGGTGATCCTATCAGAGCATTGTTGTCGTTGCGTGATCGTATTAAAATCAATTCGTGACGCGCATTAATAATTATGCGTTTGTAGTCCTCGCAAATTCCCAGCAAATATTTGAGTGGGATGCAAAAATTGAAATGATTTTTCACTATTAGCCCATCGCGTCGTTTCAAGCCCCATCCGGCATTCTCCATATTTTTGTCTTCGTCAGATGTCAGCGATACATAGTTCTTAAGCGTGCTAGTTATTCCAACGTTTCTGTTGCGATCAATCTCCACGCCGTTCAGCTCGTATCGAATCTCATCGAATAAGAACGCCACACAATTATTTCCCAACATCACCGTTAACGCATCGTTTTGTTTATTTATCTTCAATTTCCCCTCCACATAGAGGAAACTTTCACACGGTAATGTGTACAAATCCTGCTGTTGTATGGGTATTCTTATCTCATCGCTGTATCCAAACGTTGGGTTGACATATGGGTTGTATGTGTGAGTCTCGAGTTTGACGATGCGATCATCAAACGTCGGCTTCCCTCCAATGCTTAGAATATCAGCCATTTTTCACCTTATATGCGCACAATGAATCCCAATGATCTCAAAAATGCAATGTTCGCAGCACTGAGCCTCTTCTTTTTAGCGTGATCAGAGCTGTTGCAGTTGTTGTTGTTGTTGTTGTAAACAATTTCACTTGGAAGAAACGAGTTTCTGGAGTCGTTCAACACAAGCATCTCTTTCGCACCACACGTATTATCGTCGTCGTCCACGTGCAGTCTGATGGTAATCTCTTCACCTCGAAAATCTAGCAACCGTCCGTCTTGATCCACAACGCGTATCGTTAGATCCGTAATGACCTGTGCGGTGATTGGAAGGTAAATGATCTGTGCGGGCGTTTCCGATATCTTATATCCTGGTGGAACTCTCGGAGAAAATTCATGTATCGTATGTACACGTTTGCCATTGTTGTACGCGCCAGCGGTCACGCTACATTCTATGCGGATAATGTTCACGTTCATGATATTAATTGGATCGTCTGATTCGTGCCACCGCCCTGGTTCTAATATCCGATTCGTCGAGAAGCCCAGTAGCGATCCAATGTTATTGCGCTTCGTAAAATCTACGGCGAACGAGCAGTACAGCTCGCTTTTCATGGTGTTGTTGTTGGGACGCAACACTATAGGATACACATTGTTGTCACCATTGCTGGTGTCATAGAGATTTTTAGGATACCGCTCGAGTAATCGCTGTCTCAAATACTTGGCAATGGCGTCTAGTTCGTAGGAGCCGTGTGGAATCCTAATAGTTTCAGGACTGGTGTCAACACTGCTGTTTTTGATGCCATAGTTTACGACGAAGTAGAAGTTATCGTTGCTCCAGTCGATGTTCGGTATTGTATGATAAGTTTCAAAGGTTGTTAGGCCAAGCTCGTAATCATCGTCGCTCAAATCTATGGGTGGAAAGTAGCTTACCGCGAGGGTGCTACTCTTGCCGGTTAGAGTGAATGTTAGCGACATATTCAGAGCTGCACGGCTCGACTAGTACTGAATCAGAGTGGTGGGAAGTCAATGCTTAAATTTGGTGTCGATCGTTTGTAGAAAACGCAGACATAGTTGTCCACAATTGCTTTGATTGTACTTCTGATAAGACGTTCGATTGTATTCGATTTTCACAACATCTTTATCCAGATATTGTACCAATTCCTTAGGCGAAGATTCCCAAAGCTGTCGAAATATATAGCTCGACACCCTCTCTTCGCATATGCCACCCAATGAGTCCCCGGCCCCTCAACATTGTCCAAATTTATGATACCGCTCTCGTTTCGACGTACTCCTGCGGCTGGTAATGCATTGCGCATAAACACACCTCTAAAGAATGGAATACGCATTCGTTTTGCCAACTCCGCCAATTGTACATCGGTAGTTACGCCCGCGGGTATTTTTATTTTCTTTTCGGCGTTTTTTTTTTTTTTCGTTTCGATATTCCCTGTCCACGCTTGTATGGCGTGAGATAAAGTCCACGGCCTTCCATGGAGCGATTATGACGTTGCATTTCCTGCAACTGATGCTGCGCCGCCTTATTATCGTTTACCGCCTTGGCGATCCCCGCCGCTCCGCCAGCTAACGATCCGAGAACACCTAGCAGCGGGAGAAGTGGTAATATACCACCCCGTTTTGCCACCGGAAGAATCCGCTTTTGCGATGCTCTCTTTGGAGTCCTTTTGCGGGTTTTTGTTTTCATCCCCATTCCGATTTTCGTCTTGGCCTTCATAGTTGCCCAAATAGCTGTAGCAGCACCTCTTTCGCCCAGAGTCGAGTCTCGCGCAACGATGCGTTTTCGCGCTTTGTCAGCGAGAACTTTATCTGCCGCGTGCCTTTCACCGAGGTCGTTGCTACGCGAATACGCAATATCGTGTTCGCGACACGCTGCGTCCAATGGATTGATGCTTCGATCACCTCTAGCCAATCGTTTTATCAGATGAGTTCCTGGACCACAAAACTGGTATCCCGGGATATGTAATTCGATAGGTAGCGCGTTTATCGCTCGATTTAACAGACCACAACCTTTCTTTACTGTCGTCGGTGACATTCGCTACAGTTTTTAATCAATGGTGCTGGACCGTCGATATGCGTTCGCTGCCAGGGGCGGTTATAATGTTCCAAGCACCGACGATGCTGCTGAACCTCCGAATCGGCTTTTATATGCTCCGGGAGTCGGTCCCACAACTGGTCAATGTGTCTGCCAACCTCGCGCAGTAGAATAATCTTTGGAATATATTTCAACTTGAGCTTAATGTTCTTCAATCGCGAAGAATTAATCGCGCTCGTGTTTGTTTAGACGGGATGCTCGTTTGAAAAAGAGTCCGACACGTGGTTGAGAAAATATATTTCGGTACGATCCTTCGGATCGTGCACAACCGAAGTCGTAAGTTCGACCCGGCGATATAAATTTATACGCTGCCGTACAAAGTAGACTGGAAAACCCAGTAATAATTCACAGAACCGTTCGTAGGAAACGGAGTAATGAACGTAGAAACGTCTCGAAGCCCGAGGCCGTACTTTTGTTCGGAGCGGACAACAACACAAGCGTGTTTACGATCGCGAAGCGCGAACTAGAGTGATCCCGAAAACTGCTTCGCGGATCAGCGAAACGGATCGTCACCCCCCCGTCCCGCCGCGCCCGCGGCCCAAGCTACTCGGTCCACCCAAACCACGGGAACGACGAGACAGGCCGGGCCGATCTCCTATTCGTCCCTCTAGCGCGCCTAATACAAAGGCCTTAAAAACTATGTACCTTATCAACTAACATGCAGTGTAGAAAATATGTACAAATAAAGCATAAGATAAACCAAAGAATTAAAACTAGTGTCCAAACATTGTTTCGTTATCGCGAACACAACTGTTCAGAGGTTAGGTCTCGAAAATCGCAATTATCCGACAGGATCAGAAGCATTTTGAATACTGAGCTGTCGTATTTCGGCGCGGACCTATAAATAGGGCGCGTCACCGCTTCGACGTATCAAAATCATTTTTCACAGTTCACGGAGAGGATGCGATTCGTGCGACAACCTGTAACGATACGCGTGACAAATTTTGACGATAAATCGCAAATGATGTCCCCGAAAACAAGACGCAGACATGGTAGCATGCTACCAAACACTATCCGCTGCCTAATTTGCGGTCCATCAAATTGTGGAAAGACCAACGTGCAGGTGAGCTTGTTGGAAAGTCCACACGGCGTCCGTTTCGAGAACGTGTACGTGTATTCCAAGTCGTTGCAACAGCCGAAATATCAGTATTTGGAGGATTTATTGACTCCGATAGATGAAATTGGCTACTTTACGTTTTCGAATAACAGTGACGTCATCCCACCCAACGAATCGCTTCCGAATTCTATTTTTATCTTCGATGACGTGGCATGCGATAAGCAAGATACGATAAGGGAATACTTTGCAATGGGGCGCCACTCGAACGTTGACTGTTTCTATCTCTGTCAGACGTATGCAAAGATTCCCAAACATCTTATACGCGACAATGCAAATCTGCTGATTCTGTTTGAGCAGGATGGTACCAACTTGAAACATGTGTACAACGATCACGTAAACACTGACATGACGTATGAGGATTTCTGCGCTTTGTGTCGTAATTGTTGGCAACGGGAGTATGGTTTCGCGGTGATAGACAAGGATAGCGCGATGTCCAATGGACGTTATACAGGGTGTCCCACCTAAGACTGGACAGCCGGTTTTCTCCTAAACTATTGGAGATAAAAATATAAAAAAAATAGGGAATTGCATGGTTCGAGGGGGCCAATTAATTAGCGCGAACGAATTTTTTTACCGATTATTATTTTAAAAGATACGATGGTCAAGTTCGGTTTTTCAAATGGAACTATTTTTTTTGAACACCTGAGTTGATAGTGCGTTCCAAGACAAATTCAATAAGCTTTAATGTATACACTTTATTTTCACTGGTTTTTAAGATATTGCGCTTGCAAATTTACTGATTTTCACTGGAAGAAAACTGTCTGGTATAGCACGGACCGGGGACGGTCTTACTGGCGTCACGGGTGGCACTGCCTGTTGAAATAGATACCTACCTGCCAAAGGTCTACGCCAGGAATGGCAGGCCCAAAGGCTGGACAATTCTTTTCCGCCAGAAATGCTACTTAGGTAGGTAAGGAAAGTAGAGACATGATGGGGAAGCTAAGGAAAAATGCAATTGAAGTGGTGATTATTGCTATTAATTAAGTCTTTATTACTCCAAATACAACTATAAGTTAATGATTTAACATTTTTTACACACTTTGGACTATCTGAGGTCAGGCGTCTAAGTGATTAAACTTTACAAAACAGATGGGAAAAAACCGTCCTCCCCCACTCGCTTTCGCCAGCGACCACACTATTATAACACAGTGGCTTCCTAATGATGTATTTGTCACGTGCCTAGCGTCTTTTAATTAGGGATTAGGGAGATGCCCCATCTTACCTCGCTACCCCGTCATACTTGTCATACGAAACAAGCCGCGATCCACGAGCCGTCTGATCGGTCATGGCTCCGCTCGCCCGGGCTCGCCAAGCCGACTTGACGAGCTAGACGAGCCGAGCTAGTTCGCGGTGCCAGGAGCAGTCTGATTCCACCTGGAGAGTAGTCGGGTCACACACTGCACAAATGATACAAGGTGATTCTGAAGCTACGCCCGTCGAAGGATGCGGCCTGGTACCCCGTGGCGAGGACAGCCCTTCGCTGTGCCTCACCCGATTTTTATGGCTTTTTCCGGAAAAAGGTATGAATCCTGGGCCGAACGTAGCGAATTGAAGTCGACCCTCCGCAGTCGAGGGTGAAATATCAATTATAGCGTATTAAGAAATTCTTTTCTTCATCGTATCGAAAGGGAAGTGACGCCAATGGATTCCTTATGTTTTTCTGATGAAAATCATACCAAATGTCATACAAATCGCACTACTTTGACACAAGCCATTTGTATTCCTTATGTAAGAGTTGTCCGATTTCCACGACACTTGGCATGATTTTCATCGGAAAACCCCAAGGAATCCATCGGCGACACTTCCATATCCATACGATAAGGAATAAAGAATTATTTTATTTCTTAAACAGATGCAGGGTAATTATGGAGCTACGTCCGCCAAGGAGATGCGACGGCCTGGTACCCCGTGGAGAGGACAGCCCTTCGCTGTGCCTCACCCGATTTTTATGGCTTTTTTCCGGAAAAAGGTATGAATCCTGGGCCGAACGTAGCGAATTAAGGTCGAGCCCCCGTAGTCCAGGGTGAAATATCCATTATAGCGTATTAAGAAATTATTTTCTTCATCGTATCGAAAGGAAAGTGACACCAATGGATTCCTTATGTTTTTCTGATGATAATCATACCAAATATCATGCAAATCGGACTGTTATTAACGAAATTAGCTTGAGATTATGGAAATGAATTTTTAATTTCCTTCATTATGGTCCGAATTATGTCGTTCTTGGTGTCAATTGCATCGGCGGAACATAAGAAATCGAAGGGTGTCGTTTTTGAAAAGATCTGAAGAGAAATGCGGAAACCCTAGACATTCCTCAGATTTTAATGGTATTCAAACCCCTTCAAGGGTCTAAAGCCATAAAATTCGATGGGCACTGCGGGGTGTTATCCTCGCCACGGGGTACCAGGCCGCCGCATCTCCTTGACGGGCGTAGGTCCATAATTACCCTGTATCTGTTTAGGAAATAAAATAATTCTTTATTCTTTATCGTATGGATATGGAAGTGTCGCCGATGGATTCCTTGGGGTTTTCTGATGAAAATCATTACAAATGTCGTGTAAATCGGACAACTTTTACATAGGGAATACAAATAGCTTGTGTCAAAGTAGTCCGATTTGCATGATATTTGGTATGATTATCATCAGAAAAACATAAGGAATCCATTGGTGTCACTTTCCTTTCGATACGATGAAGAAAATAATTTCTTAATACGCTATAATGGATATATCACCCTGGACTACGGGGGCTCGACCTTAATTCGCTACGTTCGGCCCAGGATTCATACCTTTTTCCGGAAAAAAACCATAAAAATCGGGTGAGGCACAGCGAAGGGCTGTCCTCTCCACGGGGTACCAGGCCGCATCCTTCGACGGGCGTAGCTTCAGAATCACCTTGTATCATTTGTGCAGCTTGTGACCCGACTACTCTCTAGGTGGAATCAGACTGCTCCTGGCACCGCGAACTAGCTCGGCTCGTCTAGCTCGTCAAGTCGGCTTGACGAGCCCGGGCGAGCGGAGCCATGACCGATCAGACGGCTCGTGGATCGCGGCTTGTTTCGTATGACAAGTATGACGGGGTAGCGAGGTAAGATGGGGCATCTGCCTAAACCCTAATTAAAAGCCGCTAGGCACGTGACAAATACATCATTAGGAAGCCACTGTGTTATAATAGTGTGGTCGCTGGCGAAAGCGAGTGGGGGAGGACTGTTTTTTCCCATCTGTTTTGTAAAGTTTAATCACTTAGACGCCTGACCTCAGATAGTCCAAAGTGTGTAAAAAATGTTAAATCATTAACTTATAGTTGTATTTGGAGTAATAAAGACTTAATTAATAGCAATAATCACCACTTCAATTGCATTTTTCCTTAGCTTCCCCATCATGTCTCTACTTTCCTTACCTACCTAAGTAGCATTTCTGGCGGAAAAGAATTGTCCAGCCTTTGGGCCTGCCATTCCTGGCGTAGACCTTTGGCAGGTAGGTATCTATTTCAACAGGCAGTGCCACCCGTGACGCCAGTAAGACCGTCCCCGGTCCGTGCTATACCAGACAGTTTTCTTCCAGTGAAAATCAGTAAATTTGCAAGCGCAATATCTTAAAAACCAGTGAAAATAAAGTGTATACATTAAAGCTTATTGAATTTGTCTTGGAACGCACTATCAACTCAGGTGTTCAAAAAAAATAGTTCCATTTGAAAAACCGAACTTGACCATCGTATCTTTTAAAATAATAATCGGTAAAAAAATTCGTTCACGCTAATTAATTGGCCCCCTCGAACCATGCAATTCCCTATTTTTTTTATATTTTTATCTCCAATAGTTTAGGAGAAAACCGGCTGTCCAGTCTTAGGTGGGACACCCTGTAGAAAGGGATTTAACGAGTTTGCCGTACCGTGAGATGGTCAATTGTCGTCAACACGTCGGCGGGAAAGCAACATCTGCGGTACAACGATGATTGATATCGATAGTCTGGAGATTAAGGATCGCGAGAGAATAGCGAAGGAAATTGCAAAAACCAGCGAAGCCATTCGCCGGAAACATCAGGCTTTGAAGACTGGCAAGATTGAGGAAGATGTCGCGTTGGAGAGATACTTCAAACCTATCGTCGAACCCTTAAAGCATATTGTGGAAAATCCTGCAGCGACAGAAGCTGACCCATCACCGCTGATGAGCACAGACGTTGAAGAGAATGAAACATTAACGCCTAAAACAAAAATCTCATCGAAAGGGAACACATCGCGTAAGGCAAAGAGGAAACGACACACGTTATCGGAATATTCACCCGTAACCTCCACACCGGTTCAATCGAAGCGGAAACGGCATAATACTAAATCAAACGAGTCTCCCGTTCCTCCCGCGCCAATAAATACATTTCCTCGTGTACAATCGCTCTCAACCATTGATGATGGCGTTTTCGAAACTGGTCCCAACGAGCCGTTGGCAACATCTGTTAGGCAACAACTCCAAACACCCGAGGGACAAGAAACGTTTCGCAGCCATTTCGGTCCGCTGGGGCAAAAATACATGAGCGCAATCCTAAGTGGTGATAAGAATACATCAATTGACTATGTGTACGGCGTATACTTTGACGATAGTGGACCAATGCTTGGGGATAAGGCTTTCGATATGGACAAGGATGACAATATAATCATAGATGGTGTAAAATACAGAGGAACAGTCGGCCTTTACGAACTGATTTTCAAGAGAATTCCTGACGATACTGTATGCACCGATGCCGATAAACAAAAATACAAAAGTATACTGCTGGCGACGAATGCCCACAGACGCGATCATATCGCTAAAAAGCCCCCATTGAGCAACAAGGGATACAAGTACAAACATGTAATTGCACCGCTACTCCCTAGCGCATCGGCTAGTAGAGCAGGGAAAGGTCTAAGGACACCGCGAGCCATGGTGGTAAACGATAACAAGATCGATTACGTGCACTGGGACGATCCCAACGAGCTGGTGGATCGGTTGCGTTTGCTGGAAGCGTCGCGTCAGGCGGGTAACAACTCTCATGATCCTGAAATTCTATCTATTCACGAGGAACTCCGCGAGATAGGCCTCATAATATAAGTTAAACCGCACCCCGATGATGTGCATAGTATGCGTCGAGATGCCGATCAACAAGTTTGGGGTATCGCTCGAGAAGAGTGGAGCAGCTAGAATGGACTATTACAAATGGAACGGTGTGCTTCGAAATTACATGCGAGATAACGCTCTTTGCGTAGTTGGTGCCGACTTTGATGCAAAATCACGCAAGATACGACGCGTAGCTCAGCCGGTGGTTGATACCGATGTCGTCAATAAACTATACGTGAAAAAGAGCATTAAACTTTTGAGAGAGCAGCAGGAAGATTTAGAGAGGAAGCTGGTCGTGTTTCAAAGAGATATGCTGACGTTGCAAAACAGCGTTCAAAAGCTATCGCAGGCGTTGAATTCTATCCCACAGCCGGACAACGAAACGCGTAAAGTTAAAGAGGCTATAGACGCTTTTGCTACGGAGCAGCAACTTGTCCAGAATTTCCTGGGACCGACGGGAAGCACATAAGGCACGTACACGATAATTATCGCATCATTCGTGTCCAAGAGTAAAGAAAACCATAGCCACAAAAAGCGACAACTCGTTGAGGAATTGCATGCTCCAGCTCGAAGACATTTCCCACGGAGGCGCGTCATAGTGCATGGATACGATGATCTGTGGCAAGTTGACATTGTAGAAATGCGTCCATACTCGCGATTCAACCAGGGTCACCACTCCATACTCACCATCATCGATGTACTGAGCAAGTATGGGTGGGCGTTACCGCTCAAGACTAAAAGTGGCGCTGAGGTGACTAAAGCGTTTACAAAGATATTTAGAGATCGATATCCGAAAAATTTGCAAACCGATCAAGGAAAAGAATTTTACAACGCCGATGTGTAGAAACTCTTTACAAAGCATGATATTAATCATTATTCGACGTATTCGGTGATGAAGGCCTCCGTCGTGGAACGTTTCAATCGAACTTTGAAGAAGAATATGTGGAAAATGTTTACGCTCAACGGAACCTACAGATGGACCGATGCGCTACCGCGTCTACTTGCAGAGTATAACGCGCAAAAACATAGAACCATCGGAATGCGTCCTTGCGATGTTACCCCTGCGATCGCCGATAAGCTGCTAGCCACCGTGTACAGCAACCTAAAGACCGCTGCTCCAGCGAGATTCAAGTTGGGCGAGTTTGTGCGCGTGAGCAAATTTAAAACCATCTTCGATAAAGGCTATACGCCGAATTGGACAACGGAGGTGTTCGAGATAGCCAAAGTACAGGCAACTAATCCCGCGACGTATCTGCTCGTCGATTCCCACGGAAAACCTGTTGCCGGAGGATTCTACGAACACGAGCTGCAACGCGTCACCGATCCTGATGTGTATCTAGTGGAAAAAGTGTTGCGTAGAAAGGGAGATAAGGTATACGTCAAGTGGCTGGGCTTTGATAAATCACACAATTTTTGGATAAATAAAAATAATGTATTGTAAAATAATAATACATGGTTCAATAAATACAATGATACATATATATGAGTGAACAGTTTATTTTTACACATTAATCCCACTATTTATATGAATGAGTTAATAAATACAATAATACTTTCTATACAGTTGCGAACAATTTTATATTACGCAATAATTCCACTATTTATAATAAATACAATAATAATTTCTATACATTTGTGAACAATTTCTATACATTTGTGAACAATTTTATATATATACAATAATTCCACTATTTATAATAAATACAATTTCTATTTTACAATGGAATTTTGTAATGTCCCCAGGGCAGAGTGTCGGTCGAATCGGGTACGATATGCCGCTTGTCGTCGTACGGACTTAGAGCGATTTTGGATTCCGAAATGGTGTACACTTTATGCAATTTAGACCGTATGCATGATTGTCTGCGAACCATTTCGATCTCCCTATGCAAACACTGCGCGTAGTCGTCGAAAGTTATCGTTCGGGCTATGACGTTGGTCTTGACGCCTTTCGCCTTTTTCGTATCTTTTTTGCCGTCTACGCGAAGTGCATACATTTTCGCTCTAAGACCTACGAACTCAGTCATTATCGCACCGTTATTTTCGTCCTTCATCAGCCCTGGAACCTTCTTATTTACATGCGGTATATTATATGCATTGTCGATGGGATAATTGCTTGTGTCGAATCTATCGATATTGTGTTTCATGGTCTCGTAGATATCGTCGCATCGAATGTGATAAATGAGGCTGTCAGTGTCGGTGTATAGAATTTTACAATTTTGAGCGTGCAGGGGAGACATGTACTCGTGGTGAAATTCATACAAACAAATTTTTGATATGTCCAGAATGCACATACCCACGTATATCGGTTTGTTGAATTTCACCTCGAGTTTTCGCAATTCAACAGTTATTAAATTTTCCGAAAAAACACTTCTGCTGCGGAAATTCGGTTTCGCGATCATTGCCTCCGCGCCATATAGCCCTTCCCAATGCGTCAAAAGTTTTACATCCACGTGATTTTGCACATTTTCCATAGTTTTACCGAATACAGCGTTGTTCATCAATTTATACAAATTTTTTTCAAAGTCGTTTGTCGCGCTTGTTCTAAACCGTGTATTTAGTTCGATGTAATCGCGGAGCCAGGGAGATTGAGCGAATTGAAGCACGCGGTGTATCTTTGTAATACGAAGACCGTGACGCGTGCACTGCTGCAGGTTGCGATAATGAATAACGTAACGCTGCTTATCGTATACCGTCGCGAGTAACTTGTCCTGCCTGTTGCCAGGTGGTTTGGCACGCGTCGGGCAGAACGGTAGATCGGCGTGAGCGTCGTGCAGACGTTGCGGATATTCCAGATCTACCTCGAGAATGTATCCCGTGGACGAATCGACAGCGATCGAAGATACGTCAAAATTTACAATATCTTCGACCCATTGAAATTTAGCGTGTGGCAGGGTTTGACACATTGCCCATCCATACAAATTGTTCACGTCAAAGTACATCAAGTACGACGACTCTTCCGATGCGTCGTAAGATGACATGTAGTTGTTATTGGCATGTGCGTATCTTCCGGAACATTGGCTTAAGCCCCCGCGTATACCACGTTCGATAAACATGACCATATCGATGTCTGTGAGCAATTCGAATGTAATTTTGGTGTGTTTTAGCATTGCATCCCAGGTGAAACCAGGTAAAGTATAATAATGTGCTGAATCTAATCCGTAGCTCTTGATACAACTTTCGCGAAAATTTTCAAAAATATCTGCCAATAACAAGACATCTGTTTTCAAATACAAGTCGCCGTATTCGCCCAAGGTTCTAATCCCGAAACGCTGCCAGACAGTCTCGGCGTGCGCGTAATCGGTCTCGGATACAGTTTCACCCGTTAACGAACTGTAAAATGACTCGCGCGGCGGTAAGCATGGATCCTGCAGTTTGTTCGCGCAATCAAGGTATTCATATGGAAAGACACCCTTTCGCGTCAATAAATTGAAATCTTCGGCCGATAATTTTTCAAATTTGGAACGTAAAATTTTTAATTGATCTGTGCTCAGAAAAGATGCTAATTTGTCGAGACTGGTATTGAGAAATTTGTATGAATCGATGAATCGCAATTTAATATACTTTCGCGAGTCTGATTCAGCCGTATCTTTGACATTTTTTGTGAATGAAATGTACTTTTCTTTAGTAATAGGCAATACGTCTACGTGACCTTCGAAAGCGGTAGCTATTTTCTCGATGATGAAATGCGAATCGTAGCCGGATAAATTATGGAAAACTATAGGGATGTAAAACGCGTTTTTATAATTTAAATTGCACTCCGAATGTGCTGGGCCTCTGAATCGTCCGGAGAGATGACAATGATCGCGAACTCGTACATCGCTAGCCTTGAATGGTTCTTCGCAAATATGACAGTGTGTTGCATCGCGAAATGTCATCCACTGTTCAGGAGTTAAATCCAGCATGGGAACATTACTAGACAAGATGGGTTTGGCGAAGTTTGCAAAATTTTTTAGTTCGTCTACGAACCATGAAACACAATCCGCGTCGCGGCGACATCGATACGTCGACAGCGATGTATCATATGAGCAATGCATATAATAGGCTATACTATGAACTTTATGGTGTTGATACGTGTGTAATTTATTGTCTTCAATTTGGCGGCTGTCCTCTGTTTTCTCGATGATGCATTCGAGTTCTGCATACACCACGAAGGGGAGCCGCTCCTTCATACCGTGGTTGCCGAAACGCAGCAAGTTGTTGCCTTCGCTGGGCAGCAGGATGGCGCAATCGTTCATCTTGCCGCAGTCCACTGTATAAAGCTCCAACTTCTGGGTAGATCCGAAATAGTGCATACATCTACAAAAACATAATTTTTTTATTTAATTTTTTTCCGCGAGACATTTTAACATTTCACAAGTTTTATATACGTACCGGTCACAGATGAATTTCTTTTTTTCGTGTCTGCTCAGCTGCGCGCTCACCAGCCGGGACAAGTTCTTGATCCATACAAAATGTCCTACATCACCGTGCTCTTGATTCGGCGTGTAGAGCAAGTTTACATGCCGATCCCTCTTTTGGTTGGTGAGGCGCTGCGGGAAGACTGTGGAGCCTTTCTTCGGCTTCTCCATCTCCATCTCGAAGCTGTACACGTTGATGGAGATGTCGTTCTGCCGTTCAAACTTCCCGATCTGTCCCAGAGTCATCGGGAACTCAATACCCTCGAGATTTAGCACGGACGCATAGTCGGGATATGAACTTGGGCGCGCGGTGTCTCGTTCGGTAGGATGGAGGGCGGCGACCACTGCCCACGCGAAACACGCATTGTTCGGAGATTGCACGCTAATCGTAGCCTTCTTCAGCAACTATTCCCGCGGTAACTTGCAGCGACATCCCGCGCGCAGCGGATTGTACTTATTGACATTGATGATGAGGTTGAGAATCCTCGCCAATGCCCATCCGCTGTCGCGTTCCTGGAACTCTTCCAGCGATGCCAGGGTGGGTTCGACGACGCATCGCTGATACCACTCCTGTAGATCGGATGTGCGGAAGAGTTCGCAGTTTCGGGTATTGATGCTTTTGCAAGCATGCTTGTCACCTGCCACAAATTCGCCGTTGAACACCGTGTTCACTTTGAGGCTTCGACGTTTCCTCAGAGCACTTTGCACATGCTCCAGCACGATGGTCGCCGCATCCTGAAGGAAGTTGCGCGGCTCGATGTAGTTCGAATTTAACACGGCACCAGTTAATACGCGGCTTTCGAACGCAGCATCTATTTCACACCACAAAAGTCCTGTGCTCGAATGTCCGGCACCTTCGCGCACGAAACGGCCACGCAACGAATGTTTCAATCCTTCGAGACGCGCGATTCGAGCAACCACGGATTGTCGAACACCGATCGATAATCGAGGACGTTTTACGCGGCTCTGTTCTTCCAACGATTCGATGCACTCGTTGCACCGTTCTTCCCACGCGAGGTACTCTTCCTGGGAAATCAATCGTGCAGATTGATCCAACAATTGACGTTCTACTTGCGCGAATTCTTCCATGGCTGTAATCTGTGCAACGTGTTACAACAAATTGAAGCTCTGCACAGTTTACAGCACGCTTTTATGCATGATTTGTTATGTCTGTCTTACTCTTTTAGCGTACCCCCTCTCTCAAATGCATTGCATGCAAAAAATGGCGATCCATCCTAATATGGTTCTATGCAGTTTCTATCGATGCAGCATAATTCTTTCTATGATTCACGCGTATGACGAATGAGCGCGCGAGATCGTCCAACAAATTTTCTGCTGACACCTATTTTCTAAGAATCGTTGTTTTTGCTGACACCTATTTCTAAGAATCATTGTTTCTGCTGACCGAGAATTCTAAGATTCGACGTTCTCAAAAGTATCATGTTACATTAGCATTGCAAAAAAAAAATGACATCATCTCGCGCAATACGCTAAGATTGAAAAACATTATGGAAAAGTGGTAGCTTTAGAATAAAATGCTGTGGTGGGGGAAGCAATTGCACCTCTATTCAAGCCGAGCTCTCGGACGCTATTCCATCAATCGCTCAGTGACTTTGGCGGAACAGCCGGTACTCCATAAAAAATATAGTGCACATAAAATATGTACAAACGCAGCTTAAACGATTCATCCTGCGCAGCCGGCAACGATGGTGGGTTTCCAAATAAATGCCAACAACAACAACAATCCAATATGAGGTATGTACGCGTTACTATACACTTTTCATTTACTTCATTCACTGTAAACGCAAATGACCGAAGTGTCAATTTCATGTACCTGTTTCTTACAGTTCTGGATCCGTATCATTAAAAACGATGGAAACACGGAAACCATCAATCGTTCGGATCCTAGGACGCGATTATCCACTGACCGCAACAGCTTATAAACGTCTAACTATTGGAATTCGCATTGGTATGGATTCGTGCCGCGTCGAGATCGCCATAGCCGACAATAAAGGCAGCGAGTTAAGCTTTTCAATGTCTACGTGGAAGCTCCTGCTACAAAACGAGGTGGATATACTCCAACGATTACGCAGCAACGCAACATCGCCCCAAACTCACATCGAAATTGATCATTTACGAATAGAATTCCCGCGTATGCATGATGATCAACTTATTAAAATCACCGATAATCGCGTTGTCATATATATGACTGAAGCCACGATGTGTAAACTATTCACGTACAATTATTGCATTGAACATATGAACACGTGGCTAGCTGAAAATATGTACTCCGTAAGCAGTAAATATGCCACTTTCTTAGACGTTTTACGTAGCGCTACCGCGCCAACAGATTATGTAAAATTAATTTCTGAAAGTGAACACTTCGAACAGCATTCATTGATCGATTGTGAATTGTTAGCATGTGCAATCAATCATATTGTGGATGATGCTCGTAGTACAAAATCTTAAATTATATTCTTTTAATTTTATGATTTGTAACAATATATATTCTTAAACGTATTTCATTGTACTCAATTTTATTTACCCCTGTTCTTTCTCTCCTCATCATGTAATTTTAAGATTCGTCGTTTTCATAATTATTATTTCTCGGCGTTGAAAAAAAGATTTCTGCTGACGCTGCATAATCATATTTCGTTCTTCGCGCTGCCATGCGACATCATCCTGCATGATTGCTCCAGAGGAATCGAATTACGCGAGATCGCGCGAAACGCTGCGACGTTTAATCGGAACGCTTTTCATAATTATTATTTCTAGGCGTTGAGAAAAAGATTTCTGCTGACGCCGCATAATTCTATTTCGTTCTTTGCGCCGCTAAATGACGTCACCCTGCACGGCTGCTCCAGGAGATTCGAATTACACACGATCGCGCGATACGCTGCGACGCTGAATCGGAACGCTTCGAAAACTTGTTAGCTGTAGAATGCATGCTATTATACCACCAAGTAGCGCTGTCTCTTTCCCTCCCTCCTAGAATTTAGCTTTAAAGTAATGCTGTGTCTCTTTCCCGTTCCCGAAGACGCGGTGTGAAAAAGTCGATCTTTCCTGACATTGTCCGACATCGTCTGATAAAAATAAATTATTATTATTTCTCTGCGCTGGGGGAAAATTCCATCACATATTGGTTTGAAAAATATTTGGAGGTCATTCCCTCCCTCTGAAAAAATTTCGGGGGGTGGGCCAAGGTCTGAAAATGTTTCCAGGGGTGGGCCTCTCCCGCGGCGGAAAGTTTCGGCGGTGGGTCCGGTCTGGAGAGGTCTCCGCGGCGGGTCGGCCCGGACTGATCCCCTCCATCATCGCGGCTTCCCCCACTCCGCGGCTCGTGCGCGCGCAACCTGTCTTCCTCTCCCCGCACGCCCCGCGCCCATGTTTCCCTCCGCCGCGCTTCCCCGCGCGCCATCACTCCCCCCCCCGCCCCCGCGCTCCCCTCAGAGGACCTGCGTTGGACCCGGCCTTCCCTTACTACTGTATATCATCACCATACCATTAGTGTTCCTGATTTCTCGATATTTTTCGCATCTCGAGAAATGAGAAATCAGATTATATTTCTCGAGAATTCTCGAGAATTCTCGAGAAAAATATTGCAAAATTTATATTTTTGGAATAATGTTGATAATATTTATCTAAATTTTTATTCGTGTCCAACTTAGACAAAACTTGTGTAAATGAAAAAACAGATATTAAATATAATTGATAAATTTATATATTTAATATAATATGTGAGCAAGGCGAAACATTATTTTTTTGTTTTAAAATTTTTTTCAAAAGCACAATGCATCTAATGTCGCGTCAGCCAATCTACTTCTTTCTTTTTGTTACAAAATCTGCGGCTGTAGAAATTTTTTTTTCATTTTGAGTGGATGTTGGTTTAATTGTATATAGAGCATCGGCGATACGAAGAGAAAAGTTTAAAAAGTTTATAAACATTCGCGCAATTCTTCGAATATATTGCTAATATTTATTACTGATTGTAGGTGTATTTATATGTTCGCGATTAACACACAATTTGAAATAACCGAAAATTAATTTCTGAAAACAAATGGGATTTATAATAATTTTCCTGCACTCAAGATTCTCGAGAAACACTGTAATTTCTCGAGAAATGAGAAATAAGAAATTATGAAATTTCTCGAGAAATTCTCGAGAAAGAATTCTCGAGAAGGAACACTACATACCATTTATTACTTTGTATTAATAACGCTTATGGCTTATATTATTGTACTTTATGAACGCTTATTGCATTTCTTATATTATTTTTGTATAAACGCTTATTGCATTTCTTATATTATTTTTGTATAAACGCTTACTGCATTTCATATATTATTTTCTTGTATAAAAGCTTATTGCATTCCTTATATTATTTTTGTATAAACGCTTATTGCATTTCTTATATTCCATTTCTTGTATTAACGCTTACTGCATTTCATATATTATTATTGGCTTATTCTCGTGTATTCATGTTCATATTCTTACATTATAATTAACCACCATATATATAAATGTTATGTGCCAATGCTAATTGTCCTACGCATTATTATAATCTATAACCAAACGTTTCAACAAAGTTAATAAACCGCTTTGTTTTAACCACGCTTAGAATTATTTGTGTTTACCCATTGGTTACGAAAGATCTAAAATCCAAATAAACAAGTTAGTGAAACAGCTGATTCTGGTTCGCGAACGCGAGAGCGGTTGCCGTGTTTACTAACATACTTTTACATAGCCTGTGTGCAGCCGCACGTCTAAACGTGCTTCTCAGAAATATTACGTGTAACTTTTTGTACCTATGCAACGGTAAATCCAATTAGTGAAACCAAAACAAAGTGCTCTAACGGGAGTCACGACCAAAGTGATTACTATTTAAACTTTCCTTGGTCGTTCAGTGCTACGAATCTGGCATTCGTGCCTGCATTCTACTCTCTGCAGTGCCACGAATCTGGCATTCGCGCCTGCATTCCCTCAAACATTCAGTGCCACGAATCTGGCATTCGCGCCTGCATTCCCTCAAACATTCAGTGCCACGAATCCTGCATTCGCGCCTGAATTCCTACCTTCCGCAGTGCCACGAATCTGGCATTCGCGCCTGCATCCTACTCTCCGCAGTGTCACGAATCTGGCATTCCCGCCTGCATCCTACTCTCCACAGTACCGCGAATCTGGCATTCGTGCCTGCATTCCCTCAAATATTACCCCATCTATGCCACAGCCCTAAAGACCTTGTAACGTCCCAACATTTTTCGCGCGGTACTATTCAGAAAATCTATTAGTAAACCTCAAAACCACTCCATCAAAGTCCCTCAAACTCAACTCTTACTCCATCTCCCCAATCGCTGATCACCTTGATGTTGTACCTTAGCGGTCACCAATACGAGATGATCAATACAAACTCCACCTCGATGATATATCTTAGAGATCCCCATCACGAGATGATCGTTACAAAACCCCTTCACTTATTTGCCCAACGAGGCACGAATTCCCTCCTCAAAACTAAATCTAAACAAGTCCCTCGCCCCAAAACCTTCTTAAACCGAGACCACGTCTCACTCCTTTTTTTACGACCCTCCAAATCCAAGCCATTCAAACCCCTTTCCCGTTAAAATACCCAAAATCCATGCGATGGGTTGAATATCTCCGATTACCGTTCATAAAAACCCAAGAAATCTAATTGCGACGCATATTCGGCGTACGTGACAGAAAGATGTCTATTAATAGACATTCAGTTTATAAAAACCCCGGAAGTCCTACTGCAACTTAATTCTTAAATGTGTCAAGGCCGATACCGCGCGTACCCCGCAACAAACATATAAATACGAGGTCCTGAGAGGCCGGTGTTTATTATTATCCAGTATTCTCAAGTATTCATTTCGTCTATTGTTTTCGCGTATTCACGCCTATTATTTTCCAGTATTATTATTATCCAGTATTCTCCAGTATTCATTTCGTCTCTTGTTTTCGCGTATTCACGCCTATTATTTTCCAGTATTATTATTATCCAGTATTCTCCAGTATCCATTTCGTCTATTGTTTTCGCGTATTCACGCCTAGTATTTTCCAGTATTATTATTATCTAGTGTTCAGTATTCGGTTTTGTGAAAATCATATAGTGAAACCACTAAAAATCAGTTATCTCCGGTTTCTACCGTAAGCAACTAATTAATTATTATTATTATTCCTTATATCATTCCCATTTATAATTTCGTATTATTATTGCTTATTGCTTTCACTTATTATCTTGTATTTATAACTTTCATTTCGTCTATTGTTTTCGCGTATTAACGCTTATTATTTTCATATTATTCTATTTTCTTAAAGTTTATCGTATATATATATTATTGAATTATTACTAGTTTTCTATACGCTTACTGCGATCATTTATATTTTGTATTATTACTACTACTACTTTCTATATATGTGCTTATTGTAATCATTTCCTTTAATTATCGTATATTGTATTTCATATTCATACTCTTATATTGTACTAATCACAATTTATATAAATGTCATGTGCTAATGCTCACTGTCAAACGCATTTCTATAACAATTAACTGCTTTTGCATTAACGATGCATGGCATATTATCGTACTTTGAATAAACAAACGTTCTTGTTTAAATCACGCTTTGAATTATTGTGTCTAATCTCCGGTTACGAATATCCTCAAACCAAAACAAACTGCAGCAACAGCTGATCTCGGTCAGTGAACGCTAAAACGCCAGTTGTGTTTATAAACATACTTTTGCATCAGCCGTGCTATTCACGGAAATATTATAAGTGGTTTTCTTTACATAAATGCAACGGTAAAATCAAAACAAGAGTGCTAACGGGTGTCCCTCAAATACAAATTCACTGTTAAACTTCCCTGGTCAATTAGTGTGCTGGATTACAGATTCGCGCCTGACTCCTCTAAAACCCTCAGCTTGACGGATTTAATATTCGCGCCTGACTCCTCCAAAAACCCTCAGTGTGCTGGATTACAGATTCGCGCCTGACTCCTCTAAAAACCTTCAGTGTGCTGGATTACAGATTCGCGCCTGATTCCTCTAAAACCCTCAGAGTGACGGATTTAATATTCGCGCCTAAGTTCCCACAAAATCTCAGAGTGCTGGATTTTAGATTCGCGCCTGAGTCCTCTCAAAATCTCAGAGTGCTGGATTTTAGATTCGCGCCTGTGGCCCCTCAAAACCCTCAGAGTGCTGGATGCAAGATTCGCGCCTGATCTTTCCCCTAACCGCAGAGTGGTGGATGTAAGATTCGCGCCTGCCTTCCCTACAAAATCCTCAGAGTGCTGGATGCAAGATTCGCGCCTGATCCATTCTACCCCACGTGTCATTGTCCCCAAAAGACCTCACCCGGGACGTGACACCATCACCCCTATCACCCCCATCACCCCTGCCCCCCTCATCATCACCATCGCCTCCATTACCACCATCGCCCCCCTCACCCCCCTCATCGGCATTATAATTTTAATTTCTTTTATATTTTCATTTTTCTTTTTATATTCATTTTATATTCTATTTTTTTATTCTATTTTATATATCTATTTTTATATTCTATATTTTATATCTTATATTCTTAAACGTATTTCATTGTATTCAATTTTATTTACCCCTGTTCCTTCTCTCCTCATCATGTAATTTAAATCATATTAAATCATATTTCGTTCTTCGCGCTGCCATGTGACATCATCCTGCATGATCGCTCCAGAGGAATCGAATTACGCGAGATCGCGCGAAACGCTGCGACGTTGAATCGGAACGCTTTTCATAATTATTATTTCTAGGCGTTGAGAAAAAGATTTCTGCTGACGCCGCATAATTCTATTTCGTTCTTCGCGCCGCTAAATGACGTCACCCTGCACGGCTGCTCCAGGAGATTCGAATTACACACGATCGCGCGATACGCTGCGACGCTGAATCGGAACGCTTCGAAAACTTGTTAGCTGTAGAATGCATGCTATTGTACCACCAGCCACTCCCGCAGCGGAAAGTTTCGGCGGTGGGTCCGGTCTGGAGAGGTCTCCGCGGCGGCACGTGCGCGCGCAACCTGTCTTCCTCTCCCCGCAGGCCGCGCGCCCATGTTTCCCTCCGCCGCGCTTCCCCGCGCGCCCTCACTTCCTCCCCCGCCCCGCGCTCCCCTCAGAGGACCTGCGTTAGAATCCCCCTAGTCTTACTACTGTTGAATACCACTCGTAATCTTGTGGTGGTACTGCTTTCTTTCATCACCCCATAGTGAGGCAGGTAATAAGCCGACTCTGGGAATTCACACAGTGCATGAGTTGCATATACTCACGCATGAAGGTGTCATAGGCCTGAGCGAAGAGCGGGTCCCTTCTGAATTTGGTCTCCATCCGTTGCAGCATTCTTCGAGCACCGTGTTGAGACTCGCCGAGCTCCGCCGTCTCGCAAAATGGCAGGCGAACCATGTAGCGTCCGGACGGCAAGCGCTGGTGAGTCGTCCTGAAATGGTCCTCGCACTACTGTTCTTCATGAGTATAGGCAGATGATACCCCAATTTCTACCTGTTCCCAGAAACGTCGCACCAAGGGCAGCAGGTCCTCCTCGGTGGAGCATTGATGGGATGTGAGGCCGCGATTGTCGGCTGTTTCGCTCCCAGCGCGTGGCGTGGCGGGCCCAGACACAATCCAGCCAAGGGTAGTCTTCTGGGCAATGGGCTCCCCTGGACGTCCTCTAGTAATGCCGTCGAGCAGGACGAGGACGAAGGCGTCTGCGCCCAGTAGCAAGTCGATCGGCCCATTAGTGTTGAAGCTGGCGTAAGCGACTTCAGATGGCTCCACGTAAATGCACGACGATCAATCCGTGGTTGGTAAGAGGTGATCCGTGGCAGGACCAGGGCGCCTATCAGGTGTCGCTCTGTGGACTTGAGATAAGCAGAGAATTCCAATTGTACCTTTCCACGGATCCGCTCTGGACGTTGGTTCCCGACACCGAGGAGACTGATGTTGACAGGTTTTCTGGGAAGACGTAGCTGCTGCGCCAGGGCCTCGGTCAAGATGGATACCTCGCTGCCTTGATCAATGAGAGCACGCACCAACCTGGAACTGCCATCGGGCTGCAACACCTTCACGCGCGCTGTGGCTAGTAGAACTACAGGCGCGGAACTTGACACACAGCTAGAAGTGTTAGCTGTAATCTCCTTGTCGAAAGTAAAGTCCGCACAGTCTTCATGTATTGTAGTATGGTGCTTCCCGTTGCACTTTTGGCAGCGTCTCTCAGATGTACAATCTTTAACTAGGTGTCGACCGAGGCAGTTGTAGCAAAGATTCGCGGCTTGCAACGCCGTCCGACGCTCGACCGTTGTCTTCGCTTTATATAGTCGGCAATACAGAATAAAATGGTTCGCCTTGCAGAGGCTGCACGGTTCGGGGGGCGCTTGGCTTGACTAACCTGGTGAGCCTTCGCCATCTTCTGGTGCGTCGCTGGCTTCGCAGATCGGCCCTCAGCACCCTTTCGTTGTTCTTCTAAGGCTTCAAGGGTACTGACTCTGCCCTCCAGAAATCCTTGTAGCTCGGTAAAGGTGGGCGGTGTCTTCTTCTGGCCGATAAGGGTTTCCCACTTGCGTCTGGATGGTGGATCTATTCGATCCACAATTAAATGGATAAGCCAGTCGCCGCTGGCATCGTAAGGACGTTTCACGGCAGCAAGGGCCTTGACGGAATCACATACGGTGTAGAATAATAATAATAACAATAAGTCGTCTTTATTCTTTTAAATATAAGTTACAACGCAGTTGATTTTGAAACGCAAAGTCCAGAATGGGCGAGGCTCAGCGCAGCTGTTATTATGCCTAACCCAAAATAGAATCGGAAAAGAAGAAAGAACAAGAATAAGAGGGGGGCGGAGTATCTAAATAAAACAATTAAATGAATGAATCAGCGGTAGATCATATCATCCCGGTCAGGGCTATGCCATAAGTGGATGGTTAAGGAGAAAAGCTTTGGTAGCATTTTTGAAAGCGTGAAGAGTGGGGAGTGATCGGATAGCATCGGGAAGAAGATTATAAAAATGAGATGCAGTAAAAGAAAAAGAGCCAGAGAATTTTGCAGAGTGGAAAGTAGGAGTGGAAAGACTGAATTGTCTTCTCGTCTGGCAGGAGTTAGAGGAGTGGAAGTCAGCGTTGTAGGGGATTAGGTCGCAAAGGTAACGAGGTGTTTGTGTGGAAAGGAGTTTGTATATTAGGCAGCAGAGATGAAAGATCCATTTTTGGGACATGTTTATCCAGTCTGTTTGAGAGAATAGCGGGGTAATATGGTCGTATTTTCGCGTGTTAAACGAAAAGCGAAGACAGGAATTCTGGACATATTGTATTCGACGAAGTGTTGACTTAGCGATACATGGAAAATAAACAATATCTGCATAATCAAATAATGAGAGTAAAAGTAGCTGTGAGACAAGGAGTTTTTGACGAGTGGAAAGGATTCTCTTAAATGGATACAGGAGTTTTAGACGAAGACGTGCAGCAAGGAGCCTCGTAGAGACGTGTGAGGTGAAGTTCCAGGCGGAGTCAAAAGTAACACCAAGCACTTTTAGTGATGATTTCGTGGGGATTGTGGTTTGGTTTATAGTGATATTGAAAGATGTGATGTTCTGAAGGAGAGTAGGAGAGCCAGCGAGAAGGAAGGAAGATTTTGCTGGGTTTAAGTGTAAACCGTGTGGCGCTGACCACCCCTGAATCCTCATCAAGTCCGATTCAATTTGCTCCACGGCCGAGGCACAGCGGGCCGAGTCAAAAGACAGAACAGGTTAGGTATCATCCGTGTACATGTACGCCGTACAAAATTCTGGCAAGAGAGGTAGTTCCGCCACATAGAGGTTAAATAGTAACGGTCCCAAGACCGAGCCCTGAGGAACTCCGTGTGTAACTGTGCGTACCGACGAGAATTGCGGAAAAGGGTTACAGATTGCAACTCGCTGCGTACGTCGAGTGAGGTAAGAATGAAACCAGTCCAGAGCTGAGCCGCTAAAGTTAAGGCTGCGCATTTTGTTGATCAGCAACTCGTGATTTAAGGTATCGAAGGCTTCTGAAAAGTCGAGCGAGACAATACATGATAAACGACGCGATTCAAAAGCCCTGAGTACTAGGTTCGACATATGAAGAAGTGACGTTGTTGTGCTAAAGTTTGGTCTGAAACCAGATTGAAACAGAGGCAATGCATTAGTGGTCGTAAGGAATTTTTGAAGTTTTTGGAAAGAAAAGGAAGGATAGAGATGGGGCGGAGAGAGTTTAAAGTGATAGGAGATTTGGTTTTAGGGATGGGTGTGACTATTGAGTGTTTCCAACGTGACGGGAAAGATCCACTGGACAGAGAGAAGTTTAATATATGAATGAGGGGGTCCAAGCAACCCGGCATGGGGAGTCATAGCATATCCGCAGAAATGTCAGAAGGACCAGATGCTGTGGGTTTCGTGGACTTAAGAACGGCAAGAAGGTCGCTAGGTAGGATTGGATCAAAGGTGAAAGATGGTAAGTCGGGTGAGGGGGAAGTATAGTTACGAGTTAAACTAGGGTCTGGAGCAGAGGACGGGATAGAGTCTATGAAATAGTCGTTAATAACAGTTGGATCGGAATAGACGCTTGAGCTCGGGTCCCAATTCTCTAGCGATACTAGGTAGCCCAAAAATTGTATTCATTTGAGCTTTGACCATCAACCTTGGATTATCGTATCGTTCTTGCAGTAACTCCCACGCAGCTTCGAAATTTTCTTCGCTTTCCGGAATATTACGAAGGAGGAGCGCAGCATCGCCAGTAAGGGCGCCACGTAAATAATGAAGGCGCTCGGCATCCGTTAACGCAGATTCACGGACTACTAGGGAACGGAAGAGTCCTTGAAAAAACGGCCATTAGTCTTTATAATTGCCACTGAAGGTAGGTAGTGGAATCTTCGGTAGCGAGGACGGCGGACGAATGGCCACAGCAGTGGATTGGTCACTCGTTCGATCTCCGGATTTCAAACGTTCCATCGTTCGACACACAAGCTTCTCCCGTTTCAGGATCTCTTCTAGTTTGTCCATGAGAAGCACCTCCTGCTCGAGGAACGCTTCCTCAGTGTTGGATGGTTCGTTTTCCTTCCAGTAATTATCTTCCACTACTTCCGGATCTGACGATAGGACCAGCAATTGGTCGTGTTGCGCCTCAAACTTGGCCCAATTTTTACGAAGGGCCGTTAATCTCGCGGTCACGTTAGTTTTCGTGAAGTTATTTGCCCCTATCTTCTTCAAATTTTCAAACGCGCGAGAGATTTTACCGTTAAGGTCGCGTTGACTTTCAATAAGGTGACTCATTGTTTTGCAGGTGTAGGTCACACGCGACGGTTGAGCGGCACTACCGAACGTTCGCGAACTGTTTTGCAAATGGAGGTCACGCGCGACGGTTGGCCCGCACTAACCGAACTTTCGAACTGTTTCATAGGCACCGGATCCGGCTCGAAGGACTAAAATAATGTTACAAAGTAATTTAGGATCGGAGCGAGGATAAACGGTAGCAAGCTCTAAGTAGCGCAGCTAGGAGCGAAAGTTTGTTAAGCGGCTAAGTCACTGTTTATAACACGACAAACGTTTATTTACGGTAGTTTTTAGACACAATTTATTCAAGCGATTAACTATAGCGTTTAGCAAGTGTCACTATATTTTAAGCGTGGACGAAACACGTTAGAGTTATAATTTAAATATATGTACAAAGGTCACACACACAATTAAACAATTTGTTTGGGATTGGCCCAAACGGCCACAGGCCAAGTCGGCGCGAATTCGCTGCCGACTCCGCGCGCGGTTCGAAACGGCTGAAGGTAGGATTTCCTAGACACGATTCGCCGCGGCGGCGGATCGCGGCGGCGAATCCTAAGCACCGCTCTTATGGAGAAGCGTGTATCTGTTTTCCTAGGCGCGTTTTCCAACCGCTGTGTCAGTGCGTCTGTCTAGGCAGCTACCTAGGCTACTCGAAACGCAACACAATGCGAGGAGTGTCTGTTTTCCGCCATTATGGCGGAATCTCCTGGCGGGCGGCTAATCGTGGCGGCCAAAAGCTTGACTGCTCCAAACTGATTCTAGCGGAGATCGCCGCGCGATCCATCTCCACAGTGGGACAGAATCCCAAGAAATATGGAAAGTAGTTGGAATCCAAAAGTTATGGGATTATGTTTTCTTTATATATTTCTTGTAAATTAATAATATGAGCACCTAAAAAAGGAAAAATATCATGGCGGCTACTTCTGATCTGTGTGTAAACACGTGTCAAAGTTTGTATGTTTTTATTTTGTGGAAAAATTTAAGTCGAGGCTTTTAAATTTCCATGATATAAAAGAAAAATATTTTGGCAACCGAAATGAGTAGTATCGTTTCCGATAAGCAGTAGCAAATAATTAGTTACATATAGTTTTTTCCATAAGAAACCGATAGAAAAAATAGCAGCAATTGTCGGCCTTTTAGTTAACCTCCGGGAACTTCCAAGCAAATTTATTTTTTGTTTTATAATCAACATATACTTGTCCTTGCAACTGCGAACACAAGATTTGGCAATATTTGCCAATCATGGAGTAATTACTTGTATTCCATGTCGCACAGTGGGACAGAATCCCAATAATTAGGGAAAAAATACATCGCATTTTTAGCACTAAAAATGACGAACATTATGCAGGAAGTTCAAAAAGGAAGAGTTAACATACAACTCATATGAAGGTTCGACGTTATCTAAAAAAATAACGTTAATAATTCCAATAAAACTAAAAGAATTTGATAAATATACATACTATGGAATGTACAGAAAAATTGTAAACCTGTATCCATGTTATCCCGGTACCACCTACTAAATAAATAGGTACTGTTCACAAAGTGTTAAGACATTCCTACGAAATTATATAATATTTGGGCAAGCTTCCAATCGGCTGATTGGGAGAAGGGACCCAAGACGCCAGAAATGAAGATTTTAAAAAGTATAGAAAAGATTGTATTTACGTACAAAATAGTCTCATTGCAATACAAACGAAGAAGTTTTAAATCTTTTATCGACTTCTTGAGATCCAGTAGTAGATTAGTTTTCAAGGTATCTTCGCCAATAAAAAGACAAAAAAACTTTTTTTTTATAAAGTAGGTTGATATGATTCGGCATTTTGATTGGAAAAAATGGCATGTCCATTTTTTCCTCTACTCTTGGGATTGACGCCCATTGTGTGTTGGAACATAGGGGGCTCAGAGCTCAGCGAGAATTCATTCGTTGTTTTTGAACCGTAATTTCATATTTTCCCAAGAACGTTTGGACATCTGTTTGCCAGCATTTCAAAAGGACAATCGTGACCGTCGTGCTGTCTTTAAGAATTTTAGACATTCTTGAATCTGAGTTAATCCGTATATTGCTCTGCCGGTGGGTAGTAGGTACATGCGATGACTTCGGACCTGCGCGTGCCGTTTTTAACCGCCGACTCGTGATGCCGCACCGAATTTTATGGCTTTCGACCCTCGAAGGGTTTAGAATACCATTAAAAGTGGAAAAATCCAAGTTCTACATATCTCATCAGATCTCTGCGAAAACGGTACCAATCGATTCTCTATGTTTCGCCGATGAAACTAACACCAAGAACGACGTAATTCGGAGCATAATGAAGGAAATTAGATGAAAAAATCATTTATATAATTTCTCGCTAGCTTCGTTATAAATAGTCCTATTTACATGAAATTTGGTATAATTTTCATCGGCAAAACGTGAGGCATCCATCGGTGTCACTTTCATATCGATATGGTAAACAATAAACAATCTGGTTTTTCTGAAACAGGTATACCGACCGTTAGAATAGACCCTTTTAAATCCTACCTTGACGCGACCAAATCGCGGTATGCACGATCGCGGTGATGAGATCGGTCGGGCCATCTGTTGACGCGCACCTCAGCTAATTGGGCAGCTCTCTCGCTTCAGCGCATGAGCAGCTTTGTCCTACCGTTGCGGTCCTCGTCCTGCTCAGGACGATCAGCTGTTGGGTGGGGTGCTGACGTTACAGAATTCGGCGAAACGGCCCGATCCATCACCGCGATCGCTCTGTCTTCTAAGAATCGTCGACTAGACAGGTACTTCTCTTGTATCTCGCGTGCTTGCGCATCGCTGGACCGTTCCAGGATTATCTTGTGCGATCTACTCGGATCAGTCATTATTTCTCGCGCGCTTTCGCGTTATTGTAAACAGACTCGGTGTTCTATGTTACGGTAATAAGACCTAAGTGTAATTTATTGTGCAACGTCTTGTAAATACAAAGTGTCCGTGACCTTAGCTTAAACCTAACGGCTATCCTTAACGACTATACTTCTCGGCTATTCTTAAAAGACTATCGTATACACTAAATTAGTTCTAAAATTAAATCAAATACGCGAACACACGAAGCTTCACGTTCGTGCGCAAACACAATTATTAGCACGAACAATTTAACTATGATTAAATATCCTTAAATTTACGTTATGCAATAATTAGCTGGAGAAGCAAGAACACCAGCATGAGTTCGCAAAGCAAAGTCGCGAAGTAAAGATTCGAAGCAAAGTCGAATAAAGGCGCATGCAATGTGCGTAAGCGAAAGTATAATTACCAAGGTGCCGTCAGGAACAGAGTGGCCGATTCCTGGAAATCACGGTCGATTTCTAGG